>CM020618.1:1920881-2156850 GCA_009829735.1 Pyropia yezoensis | reverse complement strand
CGGGAGGCCAAGGTTGCTGTCCTTGGAGCGCAAGCCACGGGACCAAGATGGGAGCCCAAATGGGAGGGGTTTGTTGTTCTACCTTGGCCGGCGGTGGATTCGCCACCGGCCCCCCTCGTTATAAACCCTCGGAGACACTACTAACTACCCTCCACCCCAAGATGCAAGTCCCTCTGGTCATACGTAACTTATAGATACCGTGACCAGTACGAACTATCAAATTGAAAGTTAAGGGTTAGAAGTAGCCCCCCTGATATTAGGGTCACAATACGGACAACCATATTGCTACATATCCCCCCCTTAGATTCGGCCCGTCCTCGGGTCGAGTTGCATTCGGGGTACCGAATGTAAGTGGGTCGCGTGACCGTTTACCCGTCGGGTGGGGCTTTGCGCCCCGTCGCGACAGACACCCCTTTTCGAGGTTGTCTCAGGGGGTGCCCCCCTTTGCGTGGTACACACACACGATCCGTTTTCCGGACCGTTAAATTCCCGATGCGGGGTTGCTGTTCACGCCCCCCCTTTCCGAGGGGTGGTGCAAGCGGATCCGCCACCAGGTGCCTGGTGGTAGGGGGGCCCCTCTCGTGTGGACGATTGAGGGGGGGCGGGGGCTGCCCGCGTTGCGTGGGGGCGGTTGGGGTGACCCCCCCTTACCCCGTGTGTGGGTGTGGCCCCGTCCCGCCCAGGTGCCTGGGTGGAGCGGGTCGTAGCCCCGTGGGGCGCGGGTCGACCCGCGTGCCTGCGGCGCTTCTCGTGGCCGTTTGTGGTCATAAGCGCGGGTGTCCGCGCTTCCCTGGCTCGTCCCGGTTATCCCACCGTACCGGGTTGTAGCCGTCGACGGCTTGTGGGCGCGGGGGACTCCGCACCCGTTATCATGTCCTATCCCCAGGTGCTTGAAGAGGAGGAAGACCTCCTGATCGGGGAGGAGATGGAGGACGACGCGCCTGTCGGTCCCGACGCGCGCGTTACGGGGTGAGCTCGTCTGACGACGACGGGCCTGCGGTGTCCGTCCGTCTGTCGGCCGGAGGACTGTCGTCCGTGTGCAGCGGCACGACGGTGCCGTCGGCCGGAGGTCAACCCGGCGGTCAACCGCGCGTGGCGGCTTCTACCCCCTCTCTTGCCGGCTGCCCGGATGGGCCTGGTGCCGGTGCCGGCTCACCGCAGGTACCTCAAGATGGTCCGCCCTGCGGCGGAGGTCGCGACCCGCAGCCGACTCCGGCTGGTCAAGGTGGTCCGGGTGTCCGGGCGGTGACTCCTCGAGGCGGTCCCGACGTTGACGCGGGTGGTGGTGGCGGTGCGACACCCGGTGCGGTGGGTCAAGACGGTGCGGGTGTCCGCACGGCCGGGGCTCCGGCTCCGGAGGCTGTCCAAGTGCCTTCCACTTCCGAGGCGGGGGCTACGCCGACGGGTGGTGCCGGCGCCGGTACCATACCTGCGGTGCCGCGGGTGTCGAGCGGTCAAGACGCTCCTTCTCCCATGGCGGTTGACACCGGGAGTTACTCCGGGCGGGCGCCCGCCCTTCTCTTCCTCCTCGGCCTCGTCCATCTCCGACGTCGGCCCCTCTGCCGGTGGTGCGTCCCCCGGCGCCCCCGATTCTTCCTGGTCCTGCCCGGGTTGCCCCGTTGGGTGGGCGGCGTCGCCGTGGCGGCGGGTCAACCCGCATGTCGGTGTCCGACTTGGTGGCTCGGGTTCGAGGCCTCACGGTGCAAGAGTCGATGGAGTCCGATGGGCGTATGCGGGTGGATTTCCACCTGGTGCATCCCCGTGGAGAATCCTCCCGGCGCGTCAAGGTGGACCCGTGCTGGGAGCGGGAGTTGGTGCGGCTGGTCAACCAGCCGAACGCGGTCCGGGTGGAACACCATTGGATCCTGAGTCAGCCGGACGACCGGCATGCGCAGCTTTGGCGCACCCGGGTGGGACGGGGTGAGGTCTACCTCGACCCCAACTTCGGGGTCTGCGACTTGATTGCCCCCGCGTTGCCGCGGGAGATTGACTACCCGGCTAGTGCTCGGGGATTGCGGCGGCGGCGGAGCCGGTTGCGTTTTGGGAGACGGTGAGCCGTACCGGTCGGTATCCCGACTTTGACTACTACCCGGGGGTACCCCCGTATCTGTCGTTGACGGCTCCCTACCCGCCCATGGCGGGGTTGAAGTCGGCGTCGAGTTGGCGACGTAACCATGGTGTCATGGCGGATGCGTTCCGCACGGATATAACGTGTGCGTTGCAGACCGGCAACGGTCGTGCTCCGGTATACACTCCCGTGCGCCCGCCGCTATGGCAGGAGGGGTGGGAACCCGCCCCTGCTTTCCGGTTTGACACCGGCTCCTGTCTTCGCTACTTCGGGAGTGTGTTGGCCTCGCGACCGGTCCACCCGTTGCAGGGTACCTTCACCCTTGAGGTTACCCTCGGGCAGGCTTCATCCTTCTTGCTGTCCGTCCGCCGGCAGGGTCGTCTGTTTCATCTTCCGACGGGTGTCCGTCGGCACATCGCGCAGTTGGGCGTGGATCTGATAGCCGCCAAGACCGGGTTGGCCCGGGAGTTCGAAGCCCTGCTGGCTGTTCACGATGCCGTGAACTGGGCTGGGGTGTTGGCCCTTCCCCCGTACCGGGACCCGCAGGCTGGGGCTTCCCCCTTGCCTCGTCACTCGTTGCGTGTCCGGCGTACTCAGCCGGGTGAGCCTAGTTGCCATGGGTGGGCGTCCACCGAGGCCGTTCCTGACCTGGGTATTCCCATGGTTATCCATGACCCTCTTCAGGTCCTTGCTCCGTGGTTCGGTAACCCGATGCCTGCGGCGGTTGGCCGTCGTCCCCGAGAGTGGGGCTCTGCGGGTGGGGAGCGTGAGGTGTCCCGTCGTCGGGCGGAGTACCGCCGTGGTTACGGTGGAGCCCCTTCGGTAGGGTCCTACCGGGCCTCGTATCAGGTGCCACCGGCTCCGGTGGTAGCCGTGTCGGCTCCTGTGGCTCCTCTGGCTGCGCCAGTGTCACCTCCCGCCCCTGTCCTACATGACGGGGGTCCCCGTCTCTGGTATGAGGGCGTTGACGCTCTTGTTACCCGCGCCATGCGTGGGGGTCTCTCTGTTAGCTGGGGGGATAGCCCCCCAGGTGCTGCGCTGGTTGGGTCAGCGCGTTGCTTTGGTGGCGTGCTGGACCGCCTCCAGACAGCTCTGGAGGACGTGGAGGCTGGCCGCAGCACCCTCGTCCAGCTATGCACCGAGGTAACTCGGGTGGTCGACCGTCGTGACATTGCCGACCGGTGGAGCACGGAGGTATACGCGCTTACGCGTGAGTGGCCTCCCTCGGGCAGTGGGTCTACCCACTGAGGAGTGCTATTTGTTTGTGAGGGAGAGGGTCCCGGCAACCCTTATGGTAGCCGGGTAGTAGTGAGTATAAACTCATCCCCCGCTGGGGGCATTGCTTGCCTCTGTTTGCTGCCCTGGGGAGTACCCCTTCTGGCTCAGTGGTGCCTTGCCTCCCGCCCAACTTCTTCCGGTTGGTTCATGCTTGGGGAGGTTATCCTCCCTCACTTTGTGTCTTGGCTTGGGGAGGTCATCCTCCCGTGTAAGCTCCCTAGTTACTTCGATATTATCGGAGTTAGCCTTTACCTTTAAGTTAACTTATTAAGGTTCAGGTTTTTACTTAGTTACCTAAGCTTGGTTCGACTTAGAAACCTAAGTCTGATTTGACTTAGAAACCTAAGTCTGCCGTAACCATGTCACACCCTACTTAGTAGGTATAAGCCTCACCCCCCAACAGCCGAAGTCGGTGTCGGTTGGGTTGTTACAGGAGGCGTCGTCGCCTCATGTACGGCATGAGGAGTTGGCGGGGTATATTCGCCGCCTGTTCCCAGGTGGGTGAGTCGTATCCGACCCACATAACCTTGACGTACCAGGGTCCTGGTATGTCCGGGTCGGTGTGTCCGACCACGCTCTCTACTTGGTATGGAATCCCATCCGGTCCCACCGGGTCATCCGACCGGTGGGTTGTAAGAGCTTCATGTAGCAACCCAGCCGGTACCGGCTGAGGCTGTTCCGGCTTCGGAGCAGGTGTGACATCATTCATACTGATGCGTTGGATCTCCGTATCGGAGTGTAAGATAACAGAGTGGTCATCTCTGTGGAGGATCTGGTACGGTCCCTTGACCGGTTGCATAAGCTTGTTCCCTCGGAACTTCTGGTGTCTGATATAGACCCAGTCACCTGTTACCAGGGTTGCGTTGCGCACCCGTAGTCGGGCGTCGAAGTTCTTCTTATATCGAAGTTGTGTTCTGTCAAGGGCACCCTTGAGCTTAGGAATCATCCACGATAGCTTGGCCAACCAAGCTAGGTGGATGCGTTCGGCGGGTCGGCCCTTCGGTGTATCATACCGAGTGCACCTGCCGGGTGGCAGCGTCAGGTTACCGACGCCTAGTGGCATGACCCACTCCAGCGGAGCAATGTTTGTGCTCCGATGTGGCCTGGCATTGTATGCCAGGGTGAGTACGGACAGAAGCCTGTCCCAAGTGTTCGTGTGCTCGGCCACGTAGCACTGTAGCATCTTTACGATGGTGCGGTTGAACCGCTCCACCTGCCCGTTGGACTGCGGGTGGTAGTCGGATGCCCGACGTGGTTCGATACCGAACATGCCCAGGACCTTAGTGCAGAATGCCGACGTAAGGTTTGCTCCGTTATCGGAGAGGAGTTGCTTCATGACTCCGTATGCACTGATCCAGTGGTCAACCACTGCGTTCATGATCGTGTATGCCGTATCATTCGGGATGGCTGCCGCTCTGGACAGCTTAGTGAAGCGGTCAGACATGACCAGGATGTACCTGTTCCCTTCTTCCGTTACCGGAAGTGGCCCGAGTATGTCGATAGCGACTTGCTCGTTGGGCCCATCGGGTGGGAATAGCTTCATGGCAGACGCCTGCCTATGTAGACTCATGCGGTTACGCGCACAGGGGTGGCATCCCCTTACGTGGTCGACCACGTCGACGGCCATTGCTGGCCAGTAGAAGAACCTTCGCATTGCTGCGAACATACGTGAGCCCCCCGGGTGTCCGGCTGTAGGGTTCTCATGTTCTCGTTCCATGACGGCTTGCCGTAAGGACACGGGAACCACGACTTGATGTCGTCCATCGGCGGGTGCCCGCCGGTATATGAGTCCGTCTTCGTTCTCGGAGAAGATGCCGGCCGTACCGGCCAGGAGGTTAGCACGATGACGTCTACAGTCATCGTCGTTGGCCTGTGCCTCGCGGAAGTCCGCGAGGGTCAATGGGCACGCAAGGTGTGCCATGGTATTGTCAGCCATACCCTGGGTAGCATTACCCACCATGCACACCGGTACTACCGGGATGTCCTCGTCCACCGGGCGGGTATCCCCGCTCGGGGTGTCGAGTCGAGACAACGCGTCTCCGAGGTGGTGGGTTGACCCAGCCTTATACACCGTGCGGTAGTCGTGCTCGGCCATCTTCAGCCTCCATCGGGCTAGCCTCCCATGGCTATCGGAATCCTTGTCACCAAGGTTGAGGAGCCATCGTAGGGGCTCGTGGTCGGACCTCACGATGAACCTGGAGCCCTCCAGGTATGGACGGAGCAGTTGCACTGCCCATATAACTCCGAGGCATTCACGCTCGGTGGCACTATAGTTCCGCTCAGCCGGGTTGAGTGTCCGGCTGAAGTACCCTACCGGACGTAGGTCCGGGATAACGTTATCGGTGCCGATCAACGTCTCTCCCTGTAACAGGGTGCATCCCACTTGTGTATCACACGCATCGACATCGATGACGAAGGTACCCCGTCTATGCGGTAACGCAAGGACGGGTGGGGCTAGTAGGGCTCGCTTCAGCGACTCGAATGCCTCCTCTTCGCTAGGCGAAGGGGGTTGGAGTACCTTGGGTAAGGTACTGCTCGTAAGAACCGTTAACGGTTTAGCTATCCGAGCGAAGTCCTTGACGAACCGTCGGTATACATTGCACATTCCCAGGAAGCTCTTGAGCTGCGTCTGGGTGTTAGGGAACCGGGCATCCCGGAGTGCCCGGGTATTGGCTTCGAGTACCCCTAGTTTACCAGGGGTTATCTGGTGGCCCAGATATTCGACCGTCTGTTGGAAGAAGGCGCACTTCTTCAGACGCAGGGTTACCCCGGCGTTCCTCAAGAGGGTGAGTACCTCGTCAACATGTTGTACATGGTCATCCATGTTACGCGAGAAGACGATGACGTCATCGAGGTACACTAGGCAGTTACGCCACTTCACCCCCGACAGTATGATGTCGATAGCCCGCTGGAATGTAGCGGGGGCGTTGGACAATCCGAAGGGCATCCTTAGGAACTCGTACACTCCACTGTGACAGACGAATGCCGTCTTGGGGATATCCTCGTCCGCCACCGGGATCTGCCAGTATCCGGCATTGCAGTCGATGGTGGTAAACACCGTAGCCTCCCCCAGGGAGTCGATGCATTCATCCATCCTTGGTAAAGGGTATGAGTCCTTCTTGGTAACCAAGTTGAGGCGTCGATAATCGATGCAAAACCGAGGGGTTTGATCCTTCTTCGGCACAATAACGACTGGGGCACCCCATTCCGACATCGAAGGTCGGATCACCTTAGCTTCACTCATCCTCTTCACTTCTCCATCAACGATCTCTCGTTGCATAGGTCCCGCTCGGTGCGGTTGTGAGCGGGCGGGTCGTGCGCCTGGTACCAGGTCTATACGATGTTGGGTTGCCCCAATGGTCCCTAAGGCCCCGCCTGTCCACATAACGTCATGCTTTCTTAGCATCCGTCGTACCCCTTCGGCTACCGAAGGGGGAAGGTGGTCGAGGTCAGCCTCGGCCAGTGCCTTCAAGGCCTCTTGGTCCTTTGGCGGCAGGTCCGCCGGCGCCGCCGATGGGTTAGGCTTCCCGTCATCGGGTTGCTGTCGCTCGGTGGTCTCGGCGACCGCCAGTACTTCAAGTGGTTCCACTTGACCTTCCTTATCAGGGGTAAGGATATCTCCTTCGTAGAGTTCGGCAATCCCGAGGATAGTTCCCTTCGGGAGGGTGACTGCCTTACGGCGATAGTTCGCCATCACTAGGAGGGACGACCCTCCTGCTGGGAGGTCTATGAGACCGTTGGCCATGGTCAACCCATGGCGCTTGTACGTCCGTAGGTTGGACTGGACTCTGCAGATGCCTGCGAGGTCGCAGTTAACCGGGAGGACTGTCTCTGACAACGGCTCAAAGCGAGTTCGCTTGGCCAACCGAAGTGTCTTCGGCTCGACGCTTGCGTACACCTCAGCCACGTTAACGTGGCTTCCTTGTAGCGTCAGGTCCCTGACGATAGCCGTGTGTCCTCGCTTCGTCCCGTCGGCTTCTTGAAGCTCGACGGTCCTCCGGCCTGGCCGGATTGCATCAACGTGAACGTTGATGAAGGTGCACCCCAGTATGCAGGGCACCGATAGCGTTTCACATACCAGGAAGTCAACTTCCGTGGTGAGATCCCCGATGGTAACCTGCAGCGACATCGCTGCGGTCGTACGAATGAGTCGACCATTCGCGTCCTTGATGGTGGGTCCCCGAGTCACTCTGACTCGTGAAAGCCACTTGTCCGGGAGGGTATCCTTCCGGATAAGGTTGGGTCCAGCCCCTGTGTCCAGTACAGGGTAGTACGATCGTGTCGACTGGGGGTCAACCCCCAGGGTGGCTGATACCTTGAAGTTCTCCAAGGTAAACAACACATGTCCTACACCGATATCCGGTGTAACTCGGGCATCCTGAACAGGGCCCTTGTCTGGTTCAACGTGACGGGGCTTCCCGTCCTCTCCTCCCAACCTTGGAGGGTGGTCATCAATCCCCTGACGCCGTGTCGTCGGGGCCGGAAGGTGTACCCGGGGGTTGATGCGGCGTCGGCTCAACCGCGCTCTCCGTGGGGCTTTCCCCGCGGTACTCCGGGATGGCTTGCTTGGGTGACCCCAGCGCCCCCCCTTCATCCTTCCTCTTACTCGTTTCCCGCCCTTGGTAGGGTGCTGTCCGCCGGGACATCCGGCTGAGGAGGTGCCCCCTCGACGGCCAATACTCCACCTGGAGCTGGCTGCCTATCCGGTGCGGGTCCGGGTGCTCGGGGGGGATACCCCCCGGTGGATGCCTTGCGTTGCGCCGCTGCCCGCCGAGACTCCTCGGGGATGAGTGGGCAGGAAGACACCCAGTGCTGGGGATCCCCACACAACATACACCCGGACGTGCCGGTCCCCCCTTGAGGTCGCATCGGGGTAGCCCCGTAGCTATGGTTGCCTCCCTCGGGCGCCCGAGTGCCTGCTCCCTGGTAGGCCTTGGGTCCTTGGGTCAACCGGAACATGGACTCCCCCAACCGGTTGGGTCGGCCCGCAATCTGCGGGGGTGCCTCCGTGCGCACCGCCCATGTTGGCAAGGGTTGGTGAGGGTCACCCGTCACCGGGGAGTACCCCGTAGTCCGCACATACGGGACGCGCCGTCCCGTTCCTTCGTTGACCTGGAACTGGGTTCCAGCCGGGGCGATGTACGCTACCGTACCATGTTCATCAATCACCGGCGTCGCCGGTAGCAACAGGTGGCCCTGTTGGTCGACCAGAGGGTCACCCTCACCAATAGGGGTATGTTCGGTTGCCACCAGTACTGGTGCGGCCTTACGTTCCACCTTCTCTTGCCTCGGTACCGGGGTAAGACTGGGCTTGCCTCCCTCACCCTTGGGCTTCGGGGCCAAGGCACACTCCGGGTGTAGAACCCGGTAGGCGTCCCCTAGGGACTTGCACATATGCATCAGTCGACTGAAGTTCGTCCGTGCC
This sequence comes from Pyropia yezoensis, assembly GCA_009829735.1. NCBI lineage: Eukaryota > Rhodophyta > Bangiophyceae > Bangiales > Bangiaceae > Pyropia > Pyropia yezoensis. Next base: position 2,148,079 of record CM020618.1, on the reverse strand, counting down.
GTGTTGGCGCCCCGTGCGGATATCCGCACGTAGTTGGGTACTCCTGCGAACAGGATGGCCCGTAGCTCCCCTTCTCCGAGGAGCTTCCCCAGCTCGTAGTCGAGCTCTTGGATCCGGCGTCCAAACATCTCCTCATCCTCCCAGGACTGGGCGGTGGCAGTGCGAAGGGCCCGATAGTGGTCCTCGCACTTGTCCTCACTGAGGTAGCTGCTCAGCAGCTCCTTCAATATCCCACGGTAATCCATGGGGGTGGCCGCGACCCTCATTCCCGGCATCGGGGATGCCTGGCGAAGAATGCCTCGCACCCGTTCATCAACAAAGAACGGGAGGATCTCCAGGGCCAGCCCCTCGTTAACGAGCGCCTTGTCTGCGGCTGCCTTGAAGCTAGTCAAGAAGCCGATGACTGCCAACGGGCGTCCGTTCGGCCCCCCGAACATAGGGACTCCCTTCATAAGGGTCTGCATAGAGCGGATCGCCCGATGCGACGTATTACGCATCGATTCCGATACGGTGGTAGAGCGGTCCTCCAAACGATAACGTTCCGGAGTAAGAACCGACCGGAAGACCTCGTTGACGATCTCCGTGTCAGCGTCCTGGATATCCAGTCGCTTAGCCAGTTGATGAGCGAACTCATCGGACTCCATCCGCTTCAGTAGGCTCGCAGTTACCTGCGCGGTCATAGCTTCCACCACTGAAGATGGTACTTCAGGCGTCGGCACCTCGGGAACCCGAGTTGCCGGGCCCCCTTCGTCGTGGGGGTACTGCGAGAGGGTACCCCCTCCTCCAATAACCGACTCTCCCCCGGCGTACGTATCCGCCGGGTCGTGTCCGCGGAGTCCGCTTCGGGTGCTCCGAGCGTATCGCTCCGTGTGACTCCGTTCCAACTCTGCCGACGAGTCGGACCCATACCCCATTGTGTCCGGGGGTTGTCCAGGAGTAGCAACACCGGGGTTGACCCTGGTGGACTCCGAAAGTAGTCCGGCCGGTTCGAACCGTACCGGTGTGGGAGGAACACGACGGGGTCCCGTCGTGTGCCGTGTTGACATCAACACTGCCATTGCGTCCTCCGTCCGATCTTGACGGGCGTCGAGCCCGGAAAACCGGGCCTCGATGCGGGCCAATGATGCCATCAGGGAATCCCCTGGTGAAGGAGGCGGCGGAGTGAGGTCGGTCGACGACAGTTGAGGCGGGCCCCCGCCTCCTGCCGTCCGAGCCGTGCCAAACGTCGATCCGGCACCGGAAAGCATTGGCGTCTCAATGTTATCGATCGGGTTCCCGATCCCGGTTCCCGTAGTCACCTCCGGGGTCGGCGTCGACGCCGATCCGTCATCTTGAACGTTCCCCGTCTCTTGGGCAGACATGGTCACAATCAGTCAACCGACGTATCAATCACCACGAACAAGAGAGCGAGGGGGTAGATTGGGGAGAGTAACAGTAGATCACAGTCACAGGTAAACTCTCAACACAATCGATCAGGTCGCAACACCACGAGTACAAGAAAAGGACCGGATCCCTATCCGTGTGCCAGGGCCGAAGACGGCGTCACCACAAGGGTGACGGAAACCCGTCCCCTGCTGCTCCACCAATGTAGCACAATAGGGATCCGTCGCACGTCCACTCTCAGGGAACACTCACCAAGGGGGATCGGCACCAACGTCACCGGGAGGCCAAGGTTGCTGTCCTTGGAGCGCAAGCCACGGGACCAAGATGGGAGCCCAAATGGGAGGGGTTTGTTGTTCTACCTTGGCCGGCGGTGGATTCGCCACCGGCCCCCTCGTTATAAACCCTCGGAGACACTACTAACTACCCTCCACCCCAAGATGCAAGTCCCTCTGGTCATACGTAACTTATAGATACCGTGACCAGTACGAACTATCAAATTGAAAGTTAAGGGTTAGAAGTAGCCCCCCTGATATTAGGGTCACAATACGGACAACCATATTGCTACACCCGGACCTAACAGGACCCTGGTACGTCAACGTTATGTGGGTCGGATACGACTCACCCACCTGGGAACAGGCGGCAAATATACCCCGCCAGCTCCTCATGCCTTACATGAGGCGACGACGCCTACTGTAACAACCCAACCGACACCGACTTCGGCTGTTGGGGGGTGAGGCTTATACTTACTAAGTAGGGTGTGACATGGTTACGGAAGACTTAGGTTTCTAAGTCAAATCAGACTTAGGTTTCTAAGTCGAACCAAGCTTAGGTAACTAAGTAAAACCTGAACCTTAATCAGTTAACTTAAAGGTAAAGGCTAACTCCGATAATATCGAAGTAACTAGGGGGCTTACAAGGGAGGATAACCTCCCCAAGCCAAGACGCATAGTGAGGGAGGATGACCTCCCCAAGCATGAACCAACCGGAAGAAGTTGGACGGGAGGCAAGTCACCACTGAGCCAGAAGGGGTACTCCCCAGGGCAACAAACAGAGGCAAGCAATGCCCCCGAAGGGGATGAGTTTAGACTCACTACTACCCGGCCACCATAAGGGCCACCGGGTCCCTCTCCCGTACAAACAATAACACTTCTCAGTGGGTAGACCCACTGCCCGAGGGAGGCCACTCACGCGTAAACGCGTATACCTCCGTGCTCCACCGGTCGGCTATCTCACGACGGTCAATCACCCGAGTTACCTCGGTGCATAGCTGGACGAGGGTGCTGCGGCCAGCCTCCACGTCCTCCAGAGCTGTCTGGAGGCGGTCAAGCACACCACCGAAGCAACGCGCTGACCCAACCAGCGCAGCACCTGGGGGGATATCCCCCCAGCTAACAGAGAGACCCTCCCGCATTGCGCGGGCAACAAGGGCGTCAACGCCCTCATACCAGAGACGGGGACCCCCGTCATGCATGACAGGGACGGGAGGTGACACTGGCGCAGCCAGAGGAGCCACAGGGGCGGACACGGCCACCACCGGAGCCGGTGGCGCCTGATATGAGGCCCGGTAGGACCCCACCGAAGGGGCTCCACCGTAACCCCGGCGGGGCTCCGCCCGACGACGGGACACCTCACGCTCCCCACCCGCAGAGCCCCACTCTCGGGGACGACGGCCAACCGCCGCCGGTATCGGGTTACCGAACCACGGGGCAAGGACCTGAAGAGGGTCATGGATAACCATGGGAATACCCAGGTCAGCAACAGCCTCGGTGGACGCCCACCCATGGCAATTGGGCTCACCCGGCTGAGTACGCCGGATACACAACGAGTGACGAGGCAAGGGGGTAGCCCCAGCCTGCGGGTCCCGGTACGGGGGAAGGGCTAGCACCCCAGCCCAGTTCACGGCATCGTGAACAGCCAGCAGGGCTTCGAACTCCCGGGCCAACCCGGTCTTGGCGGCTATCAGGTCCACGCCCAACTGCGCGATGTGCCGACGGACACCCGTCGGAAGATGAAACAGGCGCCCCTGCCGGCGGACGGACAGCAAGAAGGAGGAAGCCTGCCCGAGGGTAACCTCAAGGGTGAAGGTACCCTGCAACGGGTGGACCGGCCGGGAGGCCAACACACTCCCGAAGTATCGGGGACAGGAACCGGTGTCAAACCGGAAAGCAGGGGCGGGTTCCCACCCCTCCTGCCATAGAGGCGGGCGGACGGGAGTGTATACCGGTGCACGACCGTTGCCGGTCTGCAACGCACACGTTATATCGGTGCGGAACGCATCCGCCATGACACCATGGTTACGTCGCCAGCTCGACGCCGACTTCAACCCCGCCATAGGCGGGTAGGGAGCCGTCAACGACAGATACGGGGATACCCCCGGGTAGTAACCAAAGTCGGGATACCGACCAGTATCGCCCACCGTCTCCCCAAACGCAACCGGCTCCGCCGCCGCCGCAATCCCCCGAGCACTAGCCGGGTAGTCAACCTCCCGCGGCAACGCGGGGGCAATCAGGTCGCACACCCCGAAGGCGGGGTCGAGGTAGACCTCACCCCGTCCCACCCGGGTGCGCCAGAGCTGCGCATGCCGGTCGTCCGGCTGACTCAGGATCCAATGGTGTTCTACCCGCACCGCGTTCGGCTGGTTGACCAGCCGCACCAACTCCCGCTCCCAACTCGGGTCCACCTTGACGCGCCGGGAGGACTCTCCACGGTAACGCGGCTGGTGGAAGTCCACCCGCATCCGCCCATCGGACTCCATTGACTCTTGCACAGTCAGGCCTCGGACCCGAGCCACCAAGTCGGACATCGACATGGCGGGTCGACCCGCCGCCAAGGCGACGCCGCCACCCAACGGGGCAACCCGGGCAGGACCAGGAAGAATCGGGGGCGCCGGGGGGTGCCCCACCGGCAGATGAGCAGGTGCCGGAGGTGCACGGGGCCGAGGAGGAAGAAGAAGGGCGGGCGCCCGCCCGGAGTAACTACCGGAGTCGACTGCCATCGGTGTAGACCCACCTTGACCACCAGACGCCCGCGGCACCGCGGGCAGAGCAACGCCGCCACCCGAGCCCGACGTGGGCACCTCGGGGGCAGCAGGGGTAGACCCGTCACCCGCAGCCGCGGATGAACCACCCGGGCGGGCACCCGCGCCGTCTTGACCCGCCGTCCCGGTCAGGGTGCCACCATAACCGCCCGACACGCCGGCGACGCCGTCTTGAGGTTGAGCCGCGCCGGCACCGGCGACAGGAGCCATCCGGGCCGCCGGAGGAGTAGGGGTAGACGCAGCAGCTACCCGCGGTTGCCCGCCACCCGACGGAGCCGTCGTGCCGCTGCACACGGACGACAAACCGCCCGGAGCACCGTCCGGAGCCACGCGAACGGTCACCCGGTCGCCCTCGTCTTCGGGCGAGCTCGCCAAGAAACACTCGGCGGCGATGGCAGCGACGGGAACGTCGTCCACCATCACCTCCTCCTCCTCCTCAAGCAGGAGGTCGTCCTCACCCCCGGGTACCTGGGGATCTGACATGATGACCGGGGAAGCAGGGGCGCCCCGTGCAGAAAAGCCGAGGCCGGCTCGACCCGGTACGAGGAACGCTCGCGCGGACGAGCCAGGGAAGCGCGGGCGCCCGCGCTTATAACCACACAGCTGGGCACCAGCGATAGGGAAGCGCGGGACGACCCGCGCCAGCCGAGCTACGAGGGCGCTCCCGCCAGGCACCTGGGGCGGGGCCACGCCCCCCCCACACGGGGTAATCGAGGGGGGGTCACCCCCAACCGCCCCCGCGCAACGCGGGCAACCCCAGCCCACCACTCGATCGTCCATACGATAGGGGCCTCCCTACCACCAGACGCCTGGTGGCGGATCCGCTTGCACCACCCCTCGGAAAGGGGGGGCGTGAACAGAAACCCGCATCAGGAATCTAACGGTCCGGAAAACGGATCGTGTGTGTACCACACAAAGGGGGGCACCCCCCTCAGACAACCTCGAAAAGGGGTGTCTGTCGCGACGGGGCGCAAAGCCCCACCCGACTGGTAAACGGTCACGCGACCCACTTACATTCGGAACTCCGAATGCAACTCGACCTGAGGACGGGCCGAATCTAAGGGGGGGATATGTAGCAATATGGATGTCCGTATTGTGACCCTAATATTAGGGGGGCTACTTCTAACCCTTAACTTTCAATTTGGGAGTCCGTACTGGTCACGGTATCTATAAGTTACGTATGACCAGAGGGACTTGCATCTTGGGGTGGAGGGTAGTTAGTAGTGTCTCCGAGGGTTTATAACGAGGGGGCCGGTGGCGAATCCACCGCCGGCCAAGGTAGAACAACAAACCCCTCCCATTTGGGCTCCCATCTTGGTCCCGTGGCTTGCGCTCCAAGGACAGCAACCTTGGCCTCCCGGTGACGTTGGTGCCGATCCCCCTTGGTGAGTGTTCCCTGAGAGTGGACGTGCGACGGATCCCTATTGTGCTACACCACGCCAGCCTAAGGTGGCTGCTATGTATGGACAGCAGCCAAGGAAGGGTCGCCCGGTGGCGCTTCCGCCTTTCGGAATTCAAGTAAAAGGTGTGCACCAGAGCAGGGAGGGAGCACCACTGCGCCGACACCATGTCCCGGCTGGAGACTCCTGCAGCCGACACTGGTCCTATCCCGGAGGAAATACCTTGTTTCATCCTCCCGAATGTCGGACGTGGCTGGCATGCTCCCCTGTATGAGACGCCTGAAGCTCATCAACCGGTGACCATTCACCGGATGCTGGAGGCACAATTGACGGATCCTCAATGCTTGGAGCTTCGCCACCAAATGGACCTGAACCGGAACAGTCGTTTCTTCGAGTCTACAGATGGACTCCTGGTACGGGTGTCACCCTTTGATGGGGCATCTCAAGTCTACGTACCCCGAAGTCTACGAGCTGACATCCTACGCCTGGAGCACTCGTCTCCCCAGGCCGGACATCCTGGTATCAATCGGATGTATGCTTCAATGCGACGACATTACTACTGGGAAACCATGGCCAGCGACGTCCATAAGCACCTGGAGGCTTGTGTTTCTTGTGCAAGGAACCGGTTGACCCAGAGGAAGAAGACTTCTAAGCTACGCCTATTCCCTGCGGCGGAGCCCTTTGCAAGCTTAAGCATGGACATCCTGGGGCCCCTACCTGAAACATCCAGCGGCAACATATACCTGCTCATCATTTGTGACCGGTTCTCCAAGTTCACTCGAGCGATCCCGCTGAGGACCATTACGGCTCTGGATGTCACGTCAGCCTTCTGCGAGTACTGGATAGCTGCCTACGGCCCTCCAGACTCCGTCTTAACAGACAATGGTCCCCAGTTTGCATCCCTGTTCTTCCAAGGAGTCTGTGACCTGATGGGCATCAAGAACTTGTTCACCACGACGTACCACCCGCAAACGAACGGCCAAGTGGAACGATTCAACCGGACCCTAGTGGACATGCTACGGCACTACGTGGAGGAGCACCAAGAAGACTGGGACGAGCTCCTGGCTGTCCTCACTCTAGCCTACAACTCCCGAGTTCACCGGACAACGGGGGTCGCTCCACTCGACTTTGTCACCCCAAGGCGGCTGACCAACTTCTCCCTGGAAAGAATACCAGACGGTCTCCAGCCTGCATTGAAGTCAGGTCCCAAGGCCAAGGATGAGTTCCTGGAACAACTGAAGCTCCTGCTCCCCAGAGTCAAGGAGTCAATCTCAAAGACCCAGGAGCGATACAAGCGGGACTATGACAAGGGAGTCCGGGAAAAGAACAAGGAACTGGGTCGTGGCGACTGGGTTTTTGTGGACAACCATAGCAAGACCCGGGGGAAGCTGGACTCTAAGACGGATGGACCTTATGAGATCCTGAATACGGATGGCTGGACCTTCCTTCTAGACGTAGATGGCTCCCCGTACCGGGTGAGCAGCGACCATGTCACCCGAGCTCCACCGCCAAGCAAGCGGGACTTGACCCGGCGCAAGCGGGCCGCAGTACCCTGGCTATCCCAAGAAGAAGGCCGGGAATATGTCTACGTCAAGTTTGTCGACCATGCCTGGAGGGACGGGCGCTTGTACCTGGGAGTACGCTGGTTCGGTTTTAACCCGGCAGATGATACCTGGGAACCCTCAAACCGGTTACCCATCGCGGACGTCTGCGCCTACACGCGACGGAACGGGATTGAGGGCACTCCAGTGGCCAGAGCCGGCAAGATCCTGGAATCGGACTCGGAGGAGGACGGGGCTGATCAAGACCCTCGGGACGAGCCGAGCTCACCCGCAACGGACGCGGAACAATAGGATTTAGAAGAAGGGAACGGGTGTATCAAGGAAAACACGCAATGCAAGCATGGAACTATCAAGAAAAACAAGCACCCGCTCGAGCAACCCTTCTCTCCGCCTCTTCCCTCCTCGCTCCTCCCAAGACTCTCACCCTCCTTGCCTCCAAGTACTACTCCCGGCGCGGACGCTGTGCCGCGGGAGCGTCCTCCAGCGCTGCCTCAGCGGCACGACGGGACCCGGAGGAAGGCGGGGTGACGTAGTGCGGTGGGCGAGGCGCTTCCAGGTATGACGCCATCGGAGTAGTACCGGTAGTTGCCGGGCGCTCCCGCTCATCCAGATATGCCTGTCGGCGCCCCTGGAAGCCAGTGAAGGTCTCTGACCACTGCTGGGCCAATCCATGCCGCGTCAAGGTCGCCAGAAGTTCGCCAACCACCGGGCTGTCCGACATCTGGCCGCTGTCCGCGCAAGCAAACACCCGGTCAACTACGTTGTTCAAGACGCTAGCGTAGGTGCCCAGCACCAGAGAAGTCCCGACACCTTCGACTTGCACAGGAAGACGATCCAGCTGGTCTTCAATCATGCCGACATCATGCTGGTCGCACGTCGGGCCACCTTGGTTCAGGTACCAGTCAGGCACCCGGAAGCGGGTAAGGCGTAGAGTCGGCGCCGGGATCTCGAACCGCCCCGAGGATGCCACTACCGGACGGTCCACAACAGCCCCGGAAACCGGAGTCCCCAACTCAAGAGGAGGCACAGGGCCGCCGACGTTTGAAGAAGGCGCCCGAGGCAGAACGGCCGGAGTAGTCGGCGACCGCACGGCCACACCCAGACTCGCTGCAGACAGGTGCGGTGCCGGAGGAGCTTGAAGCACCGGCACAGACGGAGCAGGACGCAAACGCGCCGGCGACAGTCCAGGCGAAGCCACCGGGACGACAGGTGCAACAGGAGCAAGAGGAGCCGCCGCAGACGCCCGATCGACCGCCGCGGCCCATCCCGACTCTTGCACCGGCGGCCCAGTTGGCAGAAGATCGAGGGCGACCGGAGCAGGAAAGCTGCCTAGCTGCGGCCACGCCGGAAGCGGTGTCGCCAGCTGCACCTTGGCCGGAGAAGACTGGTAGACCACCTGCACCCAACCGGAGCCATCCCGACGCGGGCTGTTCTGCTCGGCAACCGCGTTCAAGAAGCTCCGGTTATGCACCGGCAGCCGACGCCGGAAGTCAATCATCGCCTGGAAGAGCTCCTCGTACTCCTCGTCCTGGCTGCACAGGAAGTCGACGGTCTACTTGTCGACAATCCAGACCATCAGGAGGTCGGGGAGAAACCAAAGCCGGTTAGACACCAAGACCTCGTGGAGCCAGTGGTTGGCTGCCAAGACCGTCATCTCGGAGGTGTACATCATGTACGGGATCGAGTGGAAGAAGCCCTTGATCGATGCCTGGGTCAAGGCGTCCAGGAAGTACAAGGTGAAGGGGATGCTGGATGGAGCAAACCCGACCGGGATCTCGATTTCCTGCTGCTGCGGGATGACCTTAGGGTAGTACGCCGCCCGGTTAGCGTTGTCCAGCTTCCAGAACTCCTGATGGTTGCAGCTCACGAGGAAGTCACGCTGACGCCCGCGCCGCTCGCCCTGCTCCCGCGCCTGCGACAACTTGGAATACTTCCGAGTCAGGAAGGGCGGCTCCAGAGCGACCATGCTCGGACGGGGATCACAGTTCAAGCTCCCCGACCCCTTGAGCGCCTCGTCCCAGACCTTGAGCGCCCGGTGGACGTACCCTTCCTCCTTTGGCCACCGGAGAACGGACGCAGACACACGACGCTCGGTCAAGGGTAGATCCAGTACCAGCGCGAAGGGGAGATCCTCCAGGCGAGCAACCCAAGAGGAACCCGAGAAGCTCTGTGAGCGGTCTTATGCCAGGCGCATCTGATCCGCCGTATGAAGACGAGTCTTGTCCATCTCGGTCAAGACTCCGCGCTGGAGTTCCTTGCGCCAGATGTCCAAGCAATCCTGTTGGCACTGGGCCGCGCTGGCGTTGCCGACCACCGTGGAGTAGCGCCGGCCCGCCAGAGGATCCTGCCCAAGAAGCATCTCCGGGAAACCCACCGGGGGGGTCTCGACCGGGTGCAACGTAGAAGCCGGGGGAACCCGATCCGTCCCCGCCGTGGCGACCGGCGCCGACACCGACACCCGAGGAACCGGAGGCAGGAGAGGGGCGCGACTACCCGAGTTCTCCTCCGCAACACTCGCCGCCGGAACCACGGGCCCAGCTTGGATCTCGGAACTGGACATGACGTCCAGAATCCGGGGGGGACGAGAGGGCCAAGGTGAAGGAGAAGGGGGGGGACAGAGTCGGAGCAGGTGATCGTGACCGGGGTGAAGACGCTCGACCTCGGCACCGGTGTGGACGTGCTCGAGGCTGTGCACGGTGGCACCTGGTCCGGCCCGAGGACGTGCCGGACTAGGGAGGGAGCTATGTAGTATCCCTGGCCCCGACTTGGCGCCGACCCGGGACTACAACCAGAGGGCACCAGGTGCCAGAACACGCCCGCCGTGTGGTGATGGTTGGCGGCCGTGGCCCGTGCCCGGCACTGGGATGCGGTGGACTACGCTATCCACACGTGAGAGAGGGATTTCTGATGGGTTTTTGCATACTTGTCAGGGACTTGATTTGAGAGAATTTGAGTGTGAGATTAGTGAGTGGGAATAGAATTAGCAGTGATAGTGGCCCCCGACCTGACGAGGTTAGACTCGGGTCGGGGCCACTCGGGGGTATGGGGGGGCTACCTGGCCAACGTGCCGAGGCTCCCCCAGATGCACGTTAAGAGCATGTCTATCGGCGGAGCTAAAACCCATGCCCATCCAGCTATTTCTTTTGGCGATAGCTCAGAGCATGTCTATCGGTCCTGAGCCATATAGGCTTCTCCAGCCCACAAGGGTGCCGCAATGTTAGATAGTTGAAGCGGAGTTGATGTCCATTCCCTAAATCCACAGGGTAGGAGACTGGCGATGCAACAAACGCTGCTCTGCGATCATTCCAGTCCTCCCCACCGGTCTCACCAGTGCGTGAACCATCGCGCATTCCTCCACCAACGCTTTACCACCCGCCCCCTTTTTTTTTTGCAATGGACGAGCTACTTGAGCACCTCCTGAGTGACGATGAAGAGCAGGATGCTGCGGTCGAAGTGTGCGTAGCAGCGGCAACGGCCAGCGGAGCTGCAGTCACGTCGGTGCCTGCTACTTGGCGGGGGCGACTGGTAGGGTCAGCAGGAAGGTGCAGGAACAGGATCAGCCGCGTCAGGGGGATTAGGGCTCTCCGGCGACGATGCCATCACGGCAGGAGTGTGAACGTTTTCGCTGGTGTGGGAAGGGGGGACGTTGATGCTCGCATCACCGACGAACGCACCGAGTGCCACGGGCTGGACGAAGGCGAACGGCAGGCAAGTGTGGCAACTGTAAGAGCTGTGTGGGACATTCTCGCAGCAATTGTGTCCCTGACCCTGAACTTACTAGCAGGAATCGTGTCACGGCCGCTCATTCTTGAGATGCTGGCACGTGATTGGCTTGGCTATTCTTCTCTGCAGGATAGCTCTGAGCTATCCTCTGAGCTATCCGAGGCCCGATTTGGCTCAGCGAATAGCTCAGAGCTACTTTTTATGGGTTTTAGGTGCACCGATAGACATGCGCTGAGCTATAAACCCATAAAATATGGGTTTTGGGTCTCACCGATAGACATGCTCTAAGAGGGACAGCGAGGCGCCCTTGGCCCGCGCCCTCAGGAAAAAGACAACTGCGCGTTTGCTTTCCTCTTCCCCGTGTGCACTACCGTGCGTATCTGTTTGCTCTGCGAGCAGGCACGTGAGGCAACAGGCATACCACTCTCGTAGTTCCCCTTTCTGTGTTACCTGTCCCTTTCCCCCGAGGGATATTGACACGTGTCTGAGAGGATCGAGTTTTATACCTCAGGGCGGAGGGCGGCGGGCAGGACTGTGCGGAGGAAGGTAGCGCGGGCGCGCCGGCGTCATCGACGAGGCGGGAGATGGGGTCGAGTCGGGGAGTGCACTGGAACGACTTCAGATGGCATTTTCCTTTGACGCGGAGGAAGGAAGGCTCATGCAATAAAACCTTGGCGGAGCCACTATGCTGACTCTAATATTTCCTAAATTTCCTTAGTAGCTGGGGGGACCGCTTGATGCTGGGGGGACCGGGGGGGACCCCCCCCACAGACGCAAACCTGGGGTGTCCAGTCCCCCCAGGCCGAAAGAGGGTAGATTCCTCACATCCCTGTCCGTACCATACCGGCAAGAGAGACACAATCAGTAGGCCAGGCTGACAGGAAAGAAATACCCGTGCCAAACACCATCAGATGCGCTATGAGCTCCTCTTTTACAGCGCATTTTTCTTGTCTCTATCGTCTGTGCTTCACTCTGGCGAGGGGTGCAGGATTACTGGGAAGCAGTCTTCAGGGGATCGCTGGGAAGAATGTACCCCGCACGCTCTGTCGAGAAGCGGCGCTCTGTCTATCCCTCTGCCGGGAGGCACCCGCGACCGCCCACGCCTGCTGCCGATACAGCGGTGTCGCGCGGTGGGTGGGCGGAGCGGAAGAACTGGTAGGCGATTGGGGCTGTCTCCAAGGGCAGTGCGCCTTTTACCCTCACGCCTGATGCAAATACCCGTGGTTGAGAGGGGGAGAGGCAGAGGGGGGGAGAAATGCAAATGGGCCGACGTCGCCGTTAGCGCCGCTGTTGCCACGAGTCCCTCGGGTACCCCCCCCCGCTGTGGCACGGGTGCGCGCATGGCGCGCGGCGCCCTCCCCGCACGACCACGTCCAGGTAAATACGAGATGCGAGCACCCAGTCGTGCGGAAACGCTCAATGCAAAACCTGCACTACGCTACACTTCCGAGCTCCCCACCCCTGCACCCCCCACACCGGTCCACCACGCCGTGATCGGACCCCCCACTCAGTACACATTGCGGTAACCGCGCAGCTCCGAGTGTCGCATCTTGGACAGCGCCCGCTGCTCCACCGTCCTCACGTGGGAGCGGCTCCACCCAAAGTTGCGCCCAATTTCCGCCTTGGTCTGTACGTCCACGCACGCAAGCGGCATCGCCACCCCCTGCCCAGCCGCCGAAGAAGCGCGTGCCCCTGCCGCGCCGCCGGTCCTGTCACCGCCGCGGCATTCGCTGCAGCTGCTGCTGTCAGTGTCGCGCCCGCCCATAGCGACCGTGAGGGCACCCGCAGTGGGTGTCCCCGCTGACCCCTCCCCGCCAAGGCACAGGCCGTACAGCCGGGTCATCACCGCTCGCTCGTCCGCGTCGAGCAGCCGCTCCATTACCGCGCGGACCGTACACGCGGCTTCCGCGTCGGCGGCGGCCTGCTCGGGGAGCGGCGCCCGGCTCTCCAGACCGTCCAGGAGGCATCCGCCGTCATCGCTGCCCGACGGCACGACGCCGCCGCCGCCACCCTCGCCCCACCCCCCGCAGCCGCCACCAGAAGAAAAACTAGCATCGAGGCTAGTGCCCGCCTGCGCAAGCAGGGCCAGGCGCTCCACCTCGGTCCGCGGGATGCCCAGCACAGACGCGGTTACTGCCGCGGCGGTCGCCGGGGATAGCTCCTCAACTTTCACCCGCTCGGCAGGGGGAATGCCGGTGCCCGCCGCGGCACCCTCGTCCAACAGCCCCTCTCCCCCCGCTGCCAGAGCCACCTCCACCTCCCTGTACCGTCGCTGCACGCGGAGTACCCGCTGCAGCAAAAGCACCGGCAGACGAACTAAACGACCGTGGTTTTCCACCGACCTCACCACCCCTGCGCGGACAACCAGGCCGGCATAATGCACAAACGGCACCCCACGATCGGGGTCAAAGGACGCTGTTGCGCGCACCAGAGCGAGGGCACCCTCTTGCGAAAGGTCGGCGGGCGGGACGGCGCCGCCGCCGGCTGAATCGGGGGTGGCGCCATAGTGGGAGACCACCTGCGCCACCACCCGCTCGACGAGAAGGAGGTTGGCCACCACCAACCGGTCGCGGGCGGCAATGCACAGCTGGGCAGCCGTGTACTGGCGGTGGAGGGCGGCGGCGAGGCAAGACGCTAAGTCGGTAGAGGAGGGGGGTGGTGCAGCGCCATGATCGGAGGGGGAGAGCCTGTCATGGTCGGCCGTTCTCGCGCCCGTGCCGTCTGTGTCGGCGGGCGGGTCCTCGGTGGCGGCGGCGGCAGCACACCGTGGGGGTCTCACCTCCACGGTGACTCCCTCTGGGCAGAGCCACCGCACGGGCTCCCCCCCCTTGCTCACCGCTGGAACGGTCACGCCCGCAGCGGCCCAACCGAGGGCATCAGCCAGCCCCGTCCCCACGCACGGCAGGCGGCGCACCAGGTCGGCCAGAACCAGTTGGTCCGACGCCGGCAGCCTCAGCAGGTGTAGCTGGGCGAGGTAGCGCCGCCGCTCACCGCCGTCGCCCTCGAGCCCCGACTGTCGGGCGGCTGCGCCACGACCGCCGCCCGCAGCCGTCGCCGTCGGCCGGTTCGGCGGTGCTTGCCGCCGACGAGGTGGGGCGGGCGACACGCCCAGGCGGCGGGGTCCACCACCAGGCGGCGGCAGGCCATCGCCACCGCCATTAGGAGTCCCCGGCGGGCCTCGGTCAACGCCCCCCGGGCCACCACCTCCGCTGCCGCCGCCGCCGCCACCACCGCGGGCACGCCCGGTCCCGGTGGGCGGAGTCAGCGACGACGACGACGACAGAGACAGCGGTCGCGGCGGCGGTGAGGGAAGACATGATGGAGCCGTGCTCGACAGCTGCGGCGTGGACACCGACAGTGGCGGCGGCGAAGCAACTGTCATGCCGTCACCGTCCGGCCCGCGCCGCCCAGCCACCACCGGCAAGATGGTTGGCCCGTCGGCCATAGCGGCAGTGACGCCCGTCGAAGGCGGCCTGGTGCGGCGGTGCGATGCCTGGACGGCAGGCGCATCCCCCACCCCACCGGCCGTCCCTCCTCCATCGACCAACCGCGGGCGTCCACGTCGCCGCGTCGGCGGCCGCGCCGCTGCCGCCGCAGCCTCCGCCCCTGCCCCCGAATCGTCGGTCCCCACCGCCATCGACGACGAGGGCGACGGCCATGTTGTCGTTGCCGTCGGTGGGGGCCGCGACGGCACGGTCGACCGCCGGCGTGCCGGCGACGCGCCCGGGAGCGAAGACGGCACCGGCACCGGCACAGGCCATGGCTGTTGCGATGCCGCAGCGGCGGCGGCGCGCGCCGCCGGCAGCCGCCGCCGCGGAGTGGATGGCGAAGGCGGCGATGGGCGCCCGCCCGCCCCCCCCCCCGCCCCCCGCACTGCCACCGTCGGGCGGCGACGCGATGGCCGCCGCCGTGCGGGCCGCAGCGGCGGCGGTGGGACAAAGCCCGTGGGGGAAAGTGGGGGGCAGGAAGGCGGGGAGAGAGAAACACAGAGACGGGGGAAGAGGGGCTTGCTACCACCACCACCACAGCCGCCGTCGCCGCCGCCGCCAGTCGTCGACGCAGTAGCGGCCGTGGCGGTAGGAATGGCCGCTCTCATGGCACGCCCCGCAACACCGACCGGGGCACAGGGATGCAAGACGGGGGGGGGGGATGCAACAGCAAAAGGGGGGGCGGGGGAGTAAAGGGAGGTGGAATCGCATGTGGGAGGGGAACAGCGGTGGGAGGGGTACGCCGCCACAGCGGCGGCGGGAGAGGTCGGACGTCCCTTGACGCCCCACGGCCGGCGCTTCCCCCGGCCCCCACACCGTGGCGACAACGGTGGGACAGCGCCGCGCCACCGGGCCGGCCGTAAGCGTCTGCGCAACGGGCCGCGCGCCAGCTGGCCGGGCACAGCGCGCGCTGTCGGTGCTCCCCACCAGTGCGCGTGCTGGTGGGGGGGGGGGTGGCCGCCGGCCGGCGCGGGGGCGGCGGCCACGGCAGGCGTACGGCGCGCGCGCACGTGCCCCCCACCGCGAACCCCCCCGCAGCGTGCACGCCGAAGGGGGAAAGAGAGGGGGCAGGGGTGCGCGACGGAGCAGACCCGGCGTATCCCCCTTGTCAGACGGGCCAGAAAAGGGGGGGAGGGGCGCGTCGGCGAGGACGAGAGCCCTCGCGCGCGACGGCACACGCGAGCGTACATATATATCCCCCCGGCCGCAGATGGCGGCCTGCTGGCCTGCCTGCCAGTGGCTGTGGCCACTGGCCCTGAGCAGCAGCTGCGCCGCACGTGGATGAGCTGTGGGCCTTGGCTTTCTCAGGGGTGGCCCCCCCCCCTGCCGCTCACCGCCCCTCATCTGCCACCCTCTCCCCCCCCCCCTCCCATGGCTTCTGAATGGCAAGTGAAAGAAATTGACAGGTGACAAGGCGCGCAAGCCAGACTGTGGCGAGATACCCACCACCGGGGGCGGCGGATCAGGATACATACCATCAAAATCTCCCGTCGTTGGGTATGGAAGCGTGTGGTGGGAGTGCGTTGGGTCAGTCCTTCTGCCCCACCGGGACCGCCCCCTCTAATGTGATGGCAACAGCCAATCAGCCACGGCGGTGGCGTCGTCCCTCTGAGGGCCGTCAGCCACCCTCTGCCGCAACCCCCGCCCACACCCCAGCTGCTACCATCATGGCCACCGGAATGATCCCTGTGCCGGTGAGATGCCGCACCGTCGCCCCCCCCTCGCGGTGGGTAACCTGTAGGTGAGTGTGCCCTCGTGCGCATGGTGGTCGTCCTTACCGTGGCCGCTCTGGCGGTCTGCGTCCCGACGCCACTGCTCCTACTACTGCCGCCCTGACTCTGCCGCTGCCGCCCAGAGGCGCTCGCCACTGCCACGAGACGTACTGTACGTCACCACTGTTGCCGCACGGACGCCGTACGCAGTTCTTGCTCTGAGGCCGCCGACGTGTCTGTATTTGGGGCGGCTGCCGTTTGTTGTTGTTGTCATTGTTGTATTGGCCGTCCTCCCCGCAGTGGCCACTGCAACTGGTCTGCCACGGCTGCGCCCATCGCCTCTTTTTCTATGGCCGCCAATTGGGACTTGCCTCTCACACCTGCCGGTGGTGGCGGCAGCGCGAGCGGCAGCGCGGGCGACTACGTTGGCAGCGGCGTCGACGGTAGCATCGATGGCAGCGTCGACGGCGGCGTTGGCGGTGGCGTTGGCGGCGGCGCCGGCGTTGGCGCCGGCGTTGGCGGCAGTAGCCTCCCCGACGCTGCGGCGCCCGCGTCCGACCTCTCCCCCGATGCGACCGAGCTAGCCCGCTGGACTCGCGTCATGACACCCGCCCCCCCTGTGGCCATGTTGCCTGGCAACCCCCTACGTGACCGTCTCGATTCGCTACCCGCAGAGGAGCGCGCGTGGCTCCTGCCCTGTTCGTTGTGGGAGCCGGCCCCACCGGCATCGTCGTCGACGCGCGCTGGCGCGTGCGGCGGGGGGTGGGGGGGGGTTGGCGGCGGCGGTGTGGCCCCCGCACTGGGCCCCTTTTCGCCCTCGACGTTTGCAGCGGCGGTCTGTCGGGAGCGGGTCATGACGACCACCGCCAGCGGGGTGCCGTTCCTTGTCCTAGCTGGCGTGACGCTGTTTCTGCCCCACGCAGTGGTGGCCGGTAGTGGCGCTCTGCTGGGCGCCATGGTAAGCGACTGGGGGGCCAACCGCATGGACGCGGTGGGCCCGGGTCTGCCCAGCTGCGTGTCAATTGTGCAGCGTGGAGTGCTTGCGGGGGCGGGCCGGAGGATGATGACTTCCACCGAGCTTGGGGGGGGGACCCACGTGCTGATTGAACTTGCGCGGTCGGTGGCCAAGCGCGGTAGCGATGATGGCAACGTCGGGGGCGGCGACGGTGGCGGTGTCGTTAATGACGGGCCGTCGATCGAGTTTGAATTCCTCGTCATCCGCCGACCGCGGGCGGCGGGGGAGGCGGCAGCGCTGGTGTTGCACAAGCTGGGCGTCCTCCACACTATCCCAGAGGGGGGCTCCCCGCACGCCGCCTCCGCCGCCGCGGGTGGCGTGGTGGGGGCGGCAGCCTCGCCGCCCCCTCCCCCCTTCTCCTCAACGGTCACGCCCAGTTCGGCGGGGGCGGCCGCCGATGCGGCCGCCATTGAAGCGCAGCTCTTGACGCTTTGTGCCGACGGTCAGCACATTGGGGCGCTGGTGGACATGGCGGAACCGTCGCCGCCGCCGCTGACCACCGCTGGCGGGGCATTGGTCACCCCACCGCCGCCGCAGCCGCTGCCCTACACCGTTACCACTAGTCGCTGCAGCGTCTATGCGTCGGTGCGGCTGCGGACGCTGGCGTTGCAGCTGGTGCCGCTGGCGGTGCCGTCGACGCGGCCGCTGGGGGCTTTGGCCGCGGGGGGGCGTGAGGGGGGGGGGTCTTCCGCCTGTCGCCGCCGGCTAGTGCCCATTGCGCCGGGCGCTTTTGCTGCGGTTGTCCCGTTGGGGGGCGGCGTTTGCACCGCCGTTTCTTGCGACGAGGGCGGAAGCCGCGGCAGCGGCAGCGGCAGTCGCAGCGGCAGCGGCAGCGGCAACGGCGGTGGCGGCGTCGGCGGCGTCACGGATGACCATGGCGACAATGGCTACAAGCGCCGGCGGCGGCCGCGGTGCGCCACGGCGCGTCCGCCGCCGCCGACCGCCAAGGCGGTGGCGATTGCCCCTGCAGTCGACGCGGCGGGACTGGACTTTGCGATTGCCGCCGCCGCCGAGGCGGCCATTCAAGCAGCGTCTACTGGGCAGACGGCGACCGCGCCGGCCGCAACGCCGCCGTTGCCGCTGCCGGCGCCGCCGTTCCTGCCGCATTTACCACTGCCTTTGCCGCCGCCCTTCGTCGGAGGTGCCCCCCCCAGCGTTGATACCCGGGGCGGCTGTGGCGGCGACACTGGCGGTGGCCGCAACACTGGTGGCGACCGCGGCGGCGGTGGGTGTCCGCCCTGGCGAGTGCGGCGGAGGCGGCTGGGGAGTATGCCTCCGCCGGGCGTCGACGGCAACGGCGACTCGTGGGCGCGCGTCCTCCGCAACCGCGAGTCGGCACGACGATCCAACGAGAAGCGACGGCAGCAGCGACTGGCTGCCGCTGCTGCCGCCGCTGATGCTGCCACCGCCACTGCCACCACCACCACCGCCACCACCACCACCACCACCACCACCGCCAGTGTCGCCGCCACCGCTACCACCAACGGCATCACTACGAGCGGTGTGGGGATGGCAGCATTGCCGACGATGCCGACGGCTGTGCCCCTGCTTCCGGCGCGGCCACCGCCGCCACAGACAGTCGCTGCCCCCCCTCCCGCAACAACGCGGGGGTGGGGTGGGCACGCCTGACGTGGTGATCACGTCGCACTTCCTCTCCGCACCCTCTGCCCTACAGTGGGCTCACGACCCCCGGCTGCAGCGGCTCGTGCGCCGGCGCGTTTCCCCCCAACTACACTTTGCCCTCTCTTTTCCTTCCCGAGCGGGGGGGGCCGTCCCTGGCTGTACCGTGCCTGTTGTAAGCGGCGGTTTGCTCGTGCGAAGGGGAGGGGGGGAGGGACGCGGGGTTTCCTCTGAGACCGCCTTGGTCTGCCCTGTTGTTGTTTTTTGGGAGGGCCTGCCACTGGGGGGTGGTGGGCGGGCGCCGCGGGGGGTCGCCCGTTCCGCCCGCTCGCACGCCCGTCCCGCCGCGTCGTGCGAGATGGGGGAGCGCGCCAGCCGCCCGCGGGCATGGAAGGACAGCAGCGATGCGCCGTGAGGGTAAGCGGGCGTGCGGGCGCCGTGCTATCGCGGTGGCCCACCGCAAACATGGTGTACGCGGCGCGTGCAGCGGGGACGAAGCCCGCATGTCGTCCCTCCTTCCCCGCCTTTGCCATTGAGACCCACAAGCCGATGACAATTGAGACTACATAAGACAAGAAGAAAGGTGGGTTGGTTGGCCACGTGCGCCCATTCCACCCCCCCCCCCCGGGGGAAGTGGGGAGTCGGTGTCTCAAAAGCTGCTGCGGAAGTTGGTCGAGACGGGCGCCACTGCCTCCACGTCGTCTGGGTCGTCGGCGCTGGAGATGATGGTGGTTGTCTCGCGCGAAGAGGACACCCCCAGCGCCGACGCGGAGCCAACGTGCTGCCGCCTTGTTGCCGACCGGTGGCCACTGTCAGTTGTGACGGCAAAGGACGCGTAGCGGGGGCCCACCACCGCGTGGCCCTGGTCGCCGTCGGCGGCAGCGTCGCCCGACGCGGCGGCCGCGGTGAAGCTGGAGCTAACGTCCAGCTGGCTGCCCCTCCGGGCGCCGCCCCCCTTGACCGCGTCGACCGGCTCGGCGGGGGCTGACCACGTGAGGGGCCCCACGCCGCCCCCCAGAGGCCGCGGCGACAACTGCGGGGTGGACGCCTGCCACGTGGTGAGTAGGTCCGCCGACGTCTCTTCTGCGTTGAAGTTGTACGCTGCCCCCCCGTGGATGGCCTCGTCCGCACCCATCAGCTGCTCCTCCTCCGAGTAGACTAGGACGCCACACAGCTTGAGGCCCAGCAGGACGGGTGTCAGGAGCAGGCACACCAGCGCAATGATGGAAATGGTCGCCACCACCTGCGCGCCGAGCAGCGCGCCGGGGGCGTCGCCGCCGTAAAAGAGGCCCCCCGGGTAGCTGTCGCGCCCCGGGAATGCGTCGCGCAGGTAGGGCGGGTAGGCGGTAAAGCCGGTGAGGAGGAGGCCACCAATACCCGCGCCCAGGTGAAGCGATGCGGCCGAGACGGGGTCGTCAATCTGGAAGCGGAGCATGGCCTTTTCGCAAAAGAAAAAGATGAGCGAGCACACCGACCCCGTGAGGATGGCCGAGTAGGGGAGCACAATGGAACACGACGAGCAGATGCCGACGAGGCCAGCCAGCACCCCATTCATCACGTCCAGCACGCTGTAGTGCGAGCTCACCAGCCGGGAGATGGCCAACATGGTCAGACCGCCGGTGCAGCCGGCCAAGAGGGTGTTGATGAGGCAGCGGCCGGCCGCAACGAAGCTTTCCGTGATGACCATGACGGACGAGGAGTTGAAGACCACAAAACCAGCCCATAGCACGAATGTGCCCTGCAGGGAAGGAAAAGAGACACATGTAAGGAGTGGCCCCAACGCCAATACCGTGGTTACGGGAGAAGCCGGCGGACGGAATGCAGCGCGGAGAGCGGCCGGGTGGCGCAAACAAGAACGATGGGCCGTCCAAAAAAAAACAGGTTGCCGTCAGTATGTCTATCTCCTCCCCATTCGTCCCTGCCAGTCGCCAGAGAATTCAATCTCCTTGCTCTGCCGAAACGGACTTCTCCCTCACCATCAGGAACCGGCCACTCCTTGCCTTCACCTCGCACACCACCGCCTTCCCCGCGCCACGGGACGCCCTCTCCAAGCCAACACAGACATACCTGACACACAAGCGTGACGTTGTGCGCACTAAACGAGTCCCGCGTGGCCTCGTCGTAGCGCCCCACTCGTGGCCCCACAAGGATGACCGCAATCAGCGCGGCGGCCCCGCCCGTAACGTGCACCACCCCCGAGCCGGCCAGGTCAAACGCGCCCGACCCAAACAGCCTGCCACTGAGCTTGCCATACGACAGCCACCCGTACTCGCTCCACAGCCAGTGGGAGACAGTGGGAAATGCCAGGCCGCCGACAACGACCATGGAAAAGATGGACGCGACAAAGGTGGCGCGCTCCGAGACGGCGCCCAGTAGGATCGTCGCGCAGATGGTTGCAAACGTAAACTGGAACCAAACGAGCGCCAGGGAGACCGAGCCGGAAAAGGAGTCAAATGCGTCCCTGGGCTGCAGCGCCCAAAAGGTACTGCCGATCACCGCTGCGGGTTGAACCAACAAGGGAATGCGAAGGAGGGGGGAGGGGGGGGAAGGGAAAGGAGGGAGGGAGGGAAGGCGTGCGCTGCATGCTAGTGGCACACGGCAGGAGCAGGTCAGAAAACACTGCCCGAAGAGTGCAGCACACACCCACACGATCCAGTAAGAAGAACCACAGCGGATACAAAAAAGGGTTGAGGTTGTAGTACCTCAAAAAAGAGCCCGTCTCCGCGCCACCCTCGACCTCGCCACCGCGACCCCCTGCACCCCCCCCGCCACAGACAGCACCCGCCTGGGCCCCCACCGTACGGTTGTTCGCGTCGGGCGTGGACCCAAACGCCATGGCAAAGCCAAAGAGGAAGTAGCACAGGCCCACCACGCAGGGTGCGACGACGTGCAGTAGCATGACACTCGCTGCTGACTTGTTCCGCACCGCCCCCGTCACCAGCAGCGCAAAGCCAAGCTGCCCGACCGCACCCCCCCCCCCCCCAAATCGATACACCACCCACAGCCCGTCGACGTCGGGGCCCACATAAGACGTCAAGCATCACATAGACACACACAGACACTGGGAACCACACGGGGGGTCAGCCATCCGAGCATGCAATACGGCGCACTGCGCAGTTCGCCAGCTGCCCGAAGTGCACGGAGTCCTTCCAGCCACCGACGCGGCGGGGGGGGAGAGCGTTCAGTCCCCGGCTTCCACCGTGCCCCCGCTGTAGGGACCAAAAAAGCAACAAAACGGGGTACACGACGGCCAAGAGACCACCCAGAGCGGCTGCTCATTCGCCGCCTGGGCCGAGGGGGCTGGTAACGGCCTCTTCCCTGCCGATCCTCACCCCCGCTACTGTCGCAGAATGGACAGCAAGCGCCCGACGCCAACCATCTCGCCTCTCTCACCCCCCTCTTCCTCCCCCTCACGCCCACGCCATCCATCTGCAACAGCCTGCAAGCCAGCTTTGCAGCCAGCAAGCCGGCCTGCAAGCCAGCCAGCCAACCAGCCGCCACCAGACCAAACTCTGCGCCCCACCTTCTCATCGCCGCCCCCCATCATCCTCCCCCCCCGGCATTTCTCCCTCGCACCTCCCGGCTCCCCCACCCCGCCCCCACCCACCCCCCCCTACGCTGTACCATCCCCCGACTCCCTCGTCCTCCCCCCACACACCCATGCACACGTACCTGCATCTGAAAGATGAGGGCCCCCGCAAAGAGCAGGAACATTGAGTTGGTCGCGTCGGCGAGCTTGGCCACCCCCGCCGCCGCCGCCGCCGACGCCACACACACACCCCGCAGCTGGTCCCCCACCGCCGACAGGCCCGCAGTGGCTAGCGCCGCGGCAGCGTCGCGCCCCAACTCGCACGGCCTGGACGCCATGGTGGGCGGGGGTGGTGGCGGTGGCGGTGGCGGTGGTGGCGATGGTGGTGGTCGTGGCGGCGGTGGTGGCGGTGGCCGTAGTGGCGGTGGCGGTGGCGGTGGCGGTGGAGGCGGTGGCGGTGGTGGTGACGGCGGCTACCCTTGCCGGCCAACCCCCCCCCACGCCCCCGGCGTCGAACCCTCCTGATGCCCAACAGGAGCAGCCGTTGAAGGTAAGGAATGTGATGTACGTGAGTATCTTGGAGAAACGGGAGGGAAAGTAGGGTAAGGGGCAGGGGGGGAGGGGGGGGTGGAGGGGGGGGGAAGGGCAGCAACAAACAGAACAAGAGACACGGGCGGCGCTGGTGGGGCAGCGCGCCGCCGGGACAGGGCGCGGCGCAAAAAGCGACGAACGGCAAAGGTACCACTCGGCAGGCCGACGGCATCCCCCCCTCCCCACCTTGCCCTCATGTCACCACCACCCACCGCCGCCGTCCCCTTCCCCCTCCCCCCCCCCACCACCCCCCCCACTCCCACATCATCCACCCCTACCCCACCGCAGCAGCCATCGGCCCAATCACTCCCCCATTCCCCCATCTTCCCCCCCCCTCCCAAACCCTCCACCCACCCCCCACCCCCCGGCTCTTTCTCACAGCCCCCAGAAGCACGGCGCTGTCAGTTCATCAGCTCAATCCTCAGCACGGGCAGGGCCACGCACGGAAGTATCACGGCCGGCGCCCTGCGCTCCCAAGCGGGAGGCGGTGGGTTGTACGGCAGCAGGACCGCACCGGCAGGTGGGGACGGAGCCAGAGGGAACAAGAGATACATAGATAGGGTGGTGTGGCCGCGCTCCCAATCCACAGCACGACGCTGCCCCCTTCCACCCCCCCCCCCGCTCACCACTCCCACGCGCTCCCATCCTGTCTAAGAATTTTCCCACTCGCGAGGGCGGGTGGGCGGGCAGGACAGGAACGGCAACCGACGCCATGAGCCCGGCGGCACAACCGCGGGCCATCGCGCCAAGTCGACGCGGCAGATCTGAGCTCATGCGCAGCGGTCCAGACACAAGTAAATAGATCGATGGCAAGTTTGGCGACTCGGATTTGATCGCACGGCACCGTACAGTACATACATACTGTGCTGTACAGTACACCGCGGTGTGGCGTGCCGGCACACACGTGGGTGGCCACCCACCCCGCTCTCATCGCCCCTCCCCTCCCTCCCCGTGACAACACAATCCCCGCCACCACCACCCCCCGCAGCCGCAGCCCGCTGCCGCCGCCACGCACACGTTTGCAACACGTTGGCCCCTTCCCACGAGCCTCTGACCGTGCTTCACGGCGTTGAGGTGGGCAGCGAACGGGCAGGTGGTCTTTGCGACCACTACATATCATCATCAGAGCACGAGCCGTCCCCCCACCGGCAACATCATGTTGCTCCCTGTGTCGACGCGTGCCGCTGCCTGGCGCTCCGCTGTGCGGGGCGCGACCCGACCAGCGTCATCATGACGCATGATGCGTATGATACGCGGTCCCGGTGGGTGAAGCTGGGAGCCCACTGCGACGCGACGAAGTCGGTTGAACAGGCCCGCCTGTCTGTACCACACTTACATGCATACGCTGATGCCCTCCAGGAGCCGCCCACGCCCCGCGGGTCGTCACGGCCCATGATGGGCCCACCCACGATTGCGTAGACCTTTTCACCCCCCCCTAGAAACACCTTTCCTGGGGGGCTGCGTAGGTGCGTAGAGTGCGTAGACAATGCGTAGCGATTTGGGCCACTAGAGACGACGTCTGGGCGCACCAGCGCACAGAGGGTATGATATGTATCCTCGCACAACCCCGCGTCGTCGTGGAGCCTCCTTGTTGCCGGCTCACTGGGGGGACAACGATGGTTGGGACGACTCGGGTTGGCCGCTGTGGCTTGGGGTCATCATGGTCATCATGACCCCAAGCCACAGCGGCGGTTGGCCGCTGTGGCTTGGGGTCATCATGGTCATCATGACCCCAAGCCACAGCGGCCAACCCGAGTCGTCATGATGACCCCGCCGCCGGTCTTGCCCCCTCCCCTCCCAAATTGCCGTCCACATGAGATCGACCCCCTGCGGCACCTGTGGTTGGTAAATACGTACCTAGCGGGCGAATTGCCACGTACGGGCCCACGGCACCAGCCCCTCCTTCAAGAAGGGGCTGGTGTCACGGGCCCGTAGGATATGTACATACAACATGTTGTTGACCGTCCCGCTTCCGTGGACTGTTTGCTCTTTGTCCAAAGAACAGCGCACCCCCGGTCGCCCCGGGCGGGGCACGTGGGAGCCCCCCCGACGGGTGGTGCGCTGGCTCTCCTTGTACTGTACGCTGTCCCGCCTGGCGGGGTGGCCTCCTCTACGTGCCGCTCATTGGGAGTCCCCGGGGCCCACTGATACTCGCCTGCCCGCCGCCGCCACTGTGTGCCGGCCGCGCCCAGCGGCGCCCGCCCCGCAGAGCGCTGCCCCTCTATATATATAGTCCGTCTCAGAGTGCAGTGTGCAAAGGCACGATGCCGCAGGGGTGGCGGCAGCGCGTCGGAACGGCGCAGCGCATTGGGGGTGCCCTTGTCCACCCCCGTCGCCGTCGTGTCCACCACCGCTCAGTGGTAGCGGTGCGGCCCCGTTGTTGTGCCGGTTGCTGTTGCTCGTCCTCCGTCATCCTCCTGTCCTGTGGGTGGGCGCCATGGGTCGCTCGGCCGTCTGGGCGCGGGTGGCTTCCATTGTCGCTGGGACAGCCGCGGCGGTCTCCCTGGTCTCCGCATCGAACATTGGGGAGCCCATGACGCCCAGCGCGATTGCCGATGCGGTGCTGTTGTCGCTCAACGAGTCGGTGGACCCGTGTGTGGACGCGTACGAGTGGGCTTGCGGCGGCTGGCGGGCGGCAAGCCCTCCGCCGCCGTCAGAGGGGCTCACCAGCACGTTCATCGTGGTCGATGACCGGGTCAGTGCGGCGGTGGATGCACTGCTCCGCGCGCCGGCCATGGCCTCCTCCCAGGCGGGCACCTTTTACGCCAGCTGCATGGATGCCAGCCGCCGCCCTGCCCAGGATGTGGCGCCGCTGGCCCGCTTCCGCCCCGCCCTCACCGCGCTGACGGGGGCCAACGCGTCGGTCGCGGCGGCGGCGGGCGCGCTGTCCACCCTCGCCGCCGCCGGCGTGGACGCGGCGGTGTTGGAGTTTGACGAGTCGGCCCACCCAGACGCCCCCGGCACTAATATCCTGTGGGCGACCGTCCCGGAATTCACGGCCGCCGAGGCGGCCTTTACGGGCACCACTGCATACGACGCGGCCGTACGGGCGGCGTACAAGAAGATGCTGGTAAGCCTGGCGGGGACCGCGTTGGACGCGGGGCTGCTGGGGGAAGCTCCGTATGGGAGACCGTCGGCGGGGGCCGTGGCTGACGCGGCAGCTGCGTTTGAGGCGCAGCTCATTACCTTTTCTGGGGACACCCCGCCCACCGCTGCTGCCGTTCGGGCGGGGATCGTCCGTCCCCCGCCTCGCCGAGGCAACCAGTTCGTCTCCTCTGATGCGTCGGTGCGCAATGAAAGCAGCCCCATAGCTCTGGCTCTTGAGCTGGTGGCGTCCGCAGTGGAGGGCGTGGGCGTCACCCTCCCGGACAGCGTGTACATCTGGGCGCCCGGGGAGTACATTGGCGCGTTGCAGACGTGGTTGCGGGCAGCGGTGACGCCCAACGGCGGCGGTCTCAACCCCCTTCAGGCCTACTTGGCGGTCACCGCCACCCGCACCTACGCCGCCCTGGACCTGCTGGGCTCTGCTCCGCGTGCGGCGGTGGAGGCCTTCACCGCTGCCGTCTCGGGCGCCACCGCTCCGCCACCCCGGCTGTTGCGGTGCGTCCGGAGGACGGGCGGCCTGTTCCCCACGCAAGTCGGCCAAGCGTTTGCCGCAGCGCATCTTCCCGCCAAAGAGAAGGCATTTGCAGAGACAATGGCCAAAGACGTCCGTGCCGCCTTTGACCGCCTCATCAGCGGGGCTGACTGGCTTGACGCGTCAACGTTGGCGGCGGCTCGGGCCAAGCTTGCCGGCATGCGGCTTCTGATGGGGGAGGTCACCCCCGCCGCTGGCCCCGAAGACCTGTCGGACGTGGTCGTGTCGGCCGACGACTACCCGGCGTCGTTCCTGTCGGCCAATGCACGGCGGTGGCGGGACCTGTGGACGCGGGCGGCGGCGCCTCCTGACCGCTCAGCGCTCTTGCAACCCATCACGGTCAACGCGTTCTACATGCCCTTCTCCAACCTTGCTCTCCTAACGCCAGGAGCGTGCGCGCGACCAGCCTATTTTTTTTTGTATTTGCCTGGACTGTCGAGTGTGTTGCTTGGGGTCGGGTAGGCGACCATGCGCGCCCGCGGCCGGCGAGCGGATGCCGCTCGGGAGCACTCCGCCGCGGGCAACCATCTAACGACGTCGACTGGTTGTGGTTCTCCTCCCCGCTGCGTACATGTCTGCCTTCAATGACGGTCCATGGATATCGCCGGCCTTGGTGCTTGACTCTCCTCCTTCCCCTTCTTTCTCCGTTCTCGGAGCAGCCTTTCTCCAGTACCCCATGTTCTCCCTGGCCGCTCCCCACGCGATGACCTACTCTGGCGCTGCGGCCACCACTGGTCACGAGTTTGGCCACGCCTTTGACAGCTTCGGCCGGCTGTACGACGCGGAGGGGCAGTTTCGGAACTGGTGGTCTGCCAACGCGTCGGCCGCGTGGGCCCTAAAGGAGCAGTGCCTCCTCGACGCCTACAAGGCGATGCCCGCGCCCGCCGACGTGCCGGCGGGCGCCGCCTACAACGCCACCCGCACGGCAAGGGAGAGCCAGGCAGACCATTATGGCCTGGCGGCTGGGTGGGCGGCGTTTGCCTCGCGCGCCGCGGCGGGCGACACGGGGCCGGCCAATGCCCGGCTGGACGCGCGCTTCACCCCCGCGCAGCTCTTCTTCACCACCTTTGCGCAGGTCGAGTGCGCGGTGGTGCGGCCCGAGGCCCAGCAGGACCGCCTCGCGTCTAGGTACCACCCGCCAGGTTGGGCGCGCGTGCGGGGGCCGCTGTCGCATTTTGCCCCGTTTGCAGAGGCCTTCAACTGCTCTGCGGGGTCGCCGTACAACCCGCCCACCCGGTGCTCCTTGTGGTGAGGGGGCACACCCTTTTGGAGGGGGGGGCGGGTAGGGCGGGGGGGTGGGGGGGGTACTCCTATACCTCCGTACGGGGGTGAAGATGGGAGGGGAGGGGCGGCGAGGGTGGGTGGGGCGCTGGGTTGGCCCCACTCTTTGTTCCCCATTTTTTTTTTTTTTTCGCGCGGCTGTGATCGCTTGCCATCCCTTCAAGACCACCACCTCGCCAGTGGCTGCCGCCTCCACCCCAGCGGGCGGCTCCGGCGCCAGTGCGCCTTTGTGGGAAGCGTTTAGGCCCGTTCACGGGCACCCCACCCACCGCCACCCCCGTCAGCACCGCCCCCTGCCACTGTGGCTGCGGCAGAGGGGTGCCTCGCGCGCACCTCTGCCCCAACCGCGAGGCAAATCATGGAGGGGGGTGACCCCGGTGCGGGCAAGCGGCTGCCACCGAAACGCGGCCGGCGGCGCGACCAGCGGGGGCCCGCCGCGTCTCGCCGCGCCGCGCCGCACCGCACCGCACTGCGCCGCACCGCACCGCCCGCCCGCCTCACCGTCCCAGACGGCCAGCGGGCGGCAGGCACCGTCTGGCGGCCGGTCGGAAGCCGCGGCCGCGGCGGGCACGATTTCTCTTTCTCGATGAAGAAGACAACCACAAAGAAACCACCCGTAGCCGTGTCCCATTTGGCCACCAGACCTGGGCCCTCCGAGCACGTGCCGGCGGCTTAAATTTGTCCAGTTCCTTGTTTCTTCTTTTTTTTGTAAGAGGACGGGGTCCCCAAAGCATTAACCGTCCCCCCCCCCAATGCCCACCCCCTACATGCGCTCGCTCGCCAGTGCGCTCGTCCGGGCGCGCAGCTCCTAGGGCGTTGCGCCGGCCGCCCTGCGCTCACCCCACGCGACGCGGGGCAACGCCAACGCGGCGCAAGCGGCACTGCCCAATCCACGCGAACGCACGAGGGGCTGGGGGCTCACCCCACGGGACGCCACGCCACACGCTCACGATACCATATCCTTCCACGCACTCCCACAACCCACACCCTCCCCTGTCCATCCCCCCCCACCGCCCAACACCTACCCCACCCTGCCCCCCGACTCGCCTACCGCCTCCATGTCAATGGGGCGTACCACTCGCCCCCCTCCCACATCGGCAGACGCCTCTCCACCATCGCATCGGCGCGCGCGCCTCGCTGGTGGCAGCCTGGCGTGTAGTACCGCCCAGCCTGCTCCCATCAGAGGACGCATTCAAGCAAATGCCGCCGAGGCCATGGCAGGGGCGGCGCAAGGAGGAGCAAGGTGGTAGACAAGGGACAGGATGTGAGTGCGAGAGGGAAAGGGGGGAGGGGGGGGGGGGGGAGGCAGTCTGTCGTCAGCTCCACCGCTCGCATCGTCTAATGGGCCAGTCTCCACGCGGGCCACCTCACCGGGCAACGACCGTGCCAGGGCAGGATGAGGGCTGGTGGACGGGGGAGGGGAGGGAGTGGACAGGATAGCGATGCTTCCCTTTCCCCCAACCCCCCTCCCCCCCTTCCTCCCTTCCCCCCATGCGAGGAATGCCTCCCACGAGAGGCACGCCTTCCCTGGGGAGGAAAGGTTGCAAGCCGGACACCGTCACCAGGCGCCCTCGTCGTCACTCGCCACAGGCGACATGAGCACCGGCCGGCGGTGGAGCCACAGGGCCGCGTCCACTGCCGTCGGCGACGCGGTCGGCGTCCGCTTGCGCCGGTGCGCCCGCCGCCCCCCCGCCGCCACCGGCGGCGCCCCAGGCAGCGACGCCGCTGCAGCTGCGGCCGCCGCTGCCGCCGCCATCGCGGGCGTCACGGGCCCCGTTGCGGTCGGGCCGGTGCGGCCCGCGGCGGGGGCGCCGCCCAGGCGCGCGGGCCCCGTGGCGAGGCGGTGCTTGCGGCCGCCGGCCACCCCCCCGCCGGCCACCCCCCAGCCGCCCATGGGGTCGAGCCGGCGGGAGCCCCCGCCGCCGCCACCGACGCCCCCGCGGGCCAGGGACATGAGCGGCGGGTGCCGGCGGGCGTGGCTGGCCGGCAGCGCGGCCACCGCGGGGGAGACGGGCGAGCACGGCGGCAGCAGCCGGCAGGGCGGCGCCAGCGCCGCGACAGCCGACGCGTCGGCGGCGGCGGCGGCGGCGCAGCCGGCGGCGCCGGCAGCGTCCGCCCCCGCCACGCCGCCGGGGAACCCGTCGTCTGGGTGGAGACCCCGGTGGCGGCAGTAGAGGGAGCAGTAGGAGTAGGCGCCCAGGAGGAGGCGCCCGCAAATGACGCACGTGGCGGCGTCCGACTTGGGAGGGGCGGCGGCGGCCGCCCCGCCCGCCGCCGTCGTCCCGGAACCCCCCCCGCCGGGGGTGGTCACCTGACCGGCAGAGGGGGCGGTGGTGCCAGCTGCTGCTGCCGCCGCCGATGCGGCTGCTGCGGCGGCCGCCGCCGCCGCGGCGCCGCGGAGGGCCGGGGCCCGCGGCGAGCGGGGCGTTGCTGGCATCGGGGAGGTGGGCAGCGGCCCGGGCGCCGGCGCGGGGCCGCGGTGAAGGTAGGCCACGTTTTGGCCATTGTTGACGTATGGCTGCACCTGGCTGGCGTCAATGCCATGGTGCTTGAGCTGCTCTACGTCAACGCAGTCCTGTGGTACAAAGCGGTCCAGAGAGATAAGATGAGGAACGGAAAAATGCACAGCAAGTCGGATTCCAGCCAAGCAGCAGCACCATAAAAGTGATGTAGCAGTCACAAGAACGCGGATAGCAACAGGCAGCACAGTGAAAGCAGTCTGGGTCAGTCACTGAGTCGTGGGCAACGCCAACGCGAACAAAGACGAAGAGCAACGAAAAAGGGAGCGACACCATCACTCCAACACAGTGGGTGGCAGAGGTAAAGAGCGACCAGTCCATCTTCGGTGAGCGATTCGTTTGCCAGCCGCCCCTTGCTCCACACTGCCACGCTATACGTACCGAGTACATGTACTGCAAGAGGCCGGCACCCGTTCGAGAACCCATGCCGTCAGGAGTGGGCACGGGGAAGCAGAAACCATGATGAATCCGCAACACCAGAACATCAATCAGCAGACACGTCCAAGATTCACACACGACGCATCCGCATGTCAATGCAAAGGGACGTTATGTCAGTACTCCCTCGCCCAACGCAGAGGCCCACTGGCCGACCAGCGATCGTGAAAACAAACCAACACAATTGAACGGTCAGCCTCCCCTCCACCTGTCGGCCGCCCCCGCGAACGTACCCGACACAGCTGAATGAGCGGGCGCCCATCCCCACCGCCATTGCGCGTGCGCTCCGCGACGCAGTATTGGCACAGCTTGGCGCCCGTTTCGACATCATACCGGTTACGCTCGCTCCGGTGGCGGGGCGAATGCACCGGGCAAGCATCGTAAAAGGGGGTGAGGATGAACGCGGGGAGCCAGGACGGGTCGGCCGCCGCCGCCGCCGCCGCCGCCGCCGTCGGAGCGTCTGAGCGGGAGGGCCGGGTGGATGTGGTCATGGCAGCGGCCGCCGCCACTGCCGACGCGGCACAGCGGAGGCCTGTTCGACGGGGAGGCGGCTCCTCTGCCTGATTCCGCGCCGAACGCACCGTGACGACCGTGGTGGGGCTGGTAGTTGCGCCGCCCATGGCTCCACAGACGATCAGATCAACACCTTGTGCAAGCAGGCGCGTGACAAAGGCGGGGAGGGAGGGGCGACAGTGGCGGATGATGCGTGTGGGTGGGGGCGCAGAGAGACGACGGTGGTGAGGACGGCGCTCCTGCGTTAGTGGGATGGGGGGACGTGCGGTGCACCTGTCGATGCGCGCGGGGAGGGAGGACACGCACGTCGACGGCGCCCCGCCGGTCGCCTGGGCTTTTTCAACGCGCGCACCCGCTGCGCCCGCGCTGCTCACGCCGCCCAAGAGCGCACGGGGGAGGGGGTGGCTCAGTGACGCCGTGCGTGCACAATCGCACGCATGGCAGTGACGAGGGGTGTCGGTCGGGAGGGGGGCCTCAGTGACAGCACCAGGGCAGGTGCACGCGGGGGGGTGAAGGGGTCCCGCTCTGCGCAGCAAGTCCGACGGGAGAGGGGTTGAGTATGCGCGCAGCGCGCAAACTGTGCCACTGCGGGCGAACAGGCAGAGGTGCCATCCGTCAGCTGGCCGCTTCGAACGCCCCCCGCCCCCCCCTCCCCGACTTCACCCGTGGATGCAGCCGGGGTCTGCAACTTCCAGGCCTTTCGTGGCGCCCCCCCGCCCCCCCGGTCCAGCATGGGCACAAGGGCGGTGTCACGGTGTCACTGGGGGCGGTGCGGTTCTTCCTTCTTCCGCATCATCTCGGTCGGGAGGGGGGTTCCGACCGGAGAACTGGCCACCCCACCCCCCACATTCACTGCTGCTGGCCCCCCCTTCTCCCCCACCCCCCCCCCTGGGCCTCCGCGAACCCCAACCGGTGGGTGGTGCGCGATCCACGCGAAAAAAAGGGGGGCCTGCCGCGCCTGTCACGGTCCGCTCTCCCCGCCCGCTGGCCGCACGCACGGGCGTCCACGCGACACGCATGCGCGCTCGGCCTGCCGGCCTGGCAAAGTAGAATGCCCCGCCCGGGGGCGCCCCTCACCCCGTCCCGCTCCTTTCCCTCACACGCCGAACTCCCCGGTTTTTCTTCCAGGACGCAGCAAGCGCTTTCTCGGTGCAAGCCCGCCTGGTCTTTTCCGGAGGAACGTCGGGAGCAGCCCCCATGGGAGGAAGAGACCACGGCCGCAGATAGATATCCCAAGACGACCGGGGAGTGAACCGTCACTTGAGGACGACGGGGAGGGGGGAACCAGCCAATCAACACACGAGTCGTTCTCTCGGAATGTTCTTGCCTCCCCCAAGCGGGACCCAACGGACGCCGCTCCCTCCCACAACTCCCCCTCCACCCAACCAGAAGGCGCGTGACCTGGCACGGCGGTGGAGGGCGCGTTGGTTAGGGGAGGAGGACCGACGAGAACGGCCAACGGGATGACTTTTTTTTCGGCGACGGCAACGGGAGAGCGCCCGCAGCTGCATCAGACGATGCCGCGAGCACGGGAGAAGACCGGAGGGGAAAGGGGGAACCAACTTGGTTGAAGCCGGGGGTCTCGCCATTGACTCACCCAGCCGGGTTTTGTGGCGACAACTGACCTCTACCAACCGTGCGCCGTTCGTGCGCCCGTCGTCCGTCAAGGACCTGTGGCGTCGCCCATCCTCGGCCCGTGCGCCCCCTCTCTCCCACTGCGATAGACCGAGAGAGACTGGGACAATGGAAAGACGTGGACGACCTGGTGACCCTTCGACACGGGCGCTGCGACGGGGTGCGCGCCAGCCCACCCCCTCCAGGGTGCCAACCCTCCTCACCCTCGCCCGCTCTGTCGGCAACTGCCCCCTCGATCGGAGGCGCGGCAGCAAAGGCCTTCAACGACAGGCGGAACAAAGTCGCTCCTCCAGCCGACCCTTCGTTCCAGGTTCCCCGTTCTTTGCTCGGCCACGCAGGGTGGGGGGTGTTCGTCTCCCATCGTGCCCCGGGTCGTTTTGGACCGAGGGCACACCTCCCCCGCCATACCCACAGAGGGCTGGAAGAGCACGCGCGAACGGGTGTGTGGTGTGGGGTGTCCCCACCGCTCGACGTCGTCTGTGAGCGCGCAGCACCATCCGCCGCGGCGCGTGCCGCGACTCTGCTCCACCGATAATTCTACTTTTCCCCCGCCCACACCCAACGGTGCTAGAAACGCGTGCGGGGAGGGGGGCGGGGCAGTTGGATGGTTTTTGGTGGAGGGTGCGCACACTTTCCCCCCTCTCGTCGCGTGTGAGGGGCCCCACTCCCTTCGATGCAGGCGTCGTGTATGTCCGCCGTAGGGGTAGGAGAGCACATTCAGCGGAAGAACGCCGGCGCTCCCGCGCTCCGACGGGGCCGTGCCGCCAAGCTTCGCGCAGGCGCCTTCTCCCCCACCCCCCCAAGAACCCCCCACAACGGCACACCTGACTGGAAGCCGCGAGATTCTTTTTCCACCCCGTTTGCAATGCCGGTTGGAGCGCCCCCGTTGACCTCGTCGACGAGCAGCAACAACCAACTCGCGGCCGACACCCCGGCCGTGTGTTTTTCCACCGCCCTGTCACTTCCCAACAGCAGGCCCTATCTTGCAGTGCAGTGCTGTCTGCCAGGGGAGCACGAGGCCGACGCGGGGCGCGAGCGCGGTCGCGGCGTCGCGTAGGTTGCTGGGGTGGTCGTGGGATAGCCACGCCTCTCTGGGCCCCTCGTGAGCGCCGCCAAGGGCCCTTGCCCCGTCCTTGCCCTGTCTCTACGGTACTCCCAAGCCCCCCATCCACGCTGCATGCCTGGGCCAACAAGAGCCCAACGAGCTTGTGGCTCGCTAAAAACAAGGGACGCGTTCCCGCAGTGCAGCGGTGGGGCCGGGAGACGAGGCCAGCACACAGGGGCACGGGGTCTCGGGCGAGCATCATGGGTGCGGTGTGCCCTCAGGGAGCGACGGGTTGACCCACAAGCTGAAACCAAGCGGCCACCGATGGGCTCCCCCACCGAAGGGAGCGTGCAAGGTTCTCGCAGCGACATTTGTTTGTGGCTTTTCAATCTCCCTCCGCCCCTTTTTGTTCTGCCGAGCCCTTGCGCGGCGCTTTCCCCCCCCCAAGACCGGCAGGGCAAGGCACGTGTTGCGCAGATCCTGGGCGAGCGTGTCGGGCGGGTCGTGCGTCCTGGGCGGGCCCCCCACGAGCGGGGCACCTCGCCTGTTGCCCGCCCCCGGTCCTGAGCATGTGCGCATCCAAATCTCGACGTGAAAGATGTCAGCCGTGACGGATCGGTGAACCCCGCCGTGGCCCAACCGTCGCGCACGAAAAGAGAGAACTCGATAGAATCGTTGTAATTTACAGACAAATGCAATGCGAAGCATCACTCGGTGATGTCTCACTGGGAATCGATTCAATAGCCGCCCCCCAATCAAAACCGGAATTTGCCCTCTGCACCGCGGTGCATGTCGGTCCAAGACGCCGCTTTCTGTGCAAGTACTTTCTGAATATCGTCACAGTCCCGGCCCTGCTCCCTCGCGGCACGCACTTCCTCTTGGCCGTGCGACGTTTCCCCCACGGCGGTGGGCACCAGACCTGTCTGCAGACAGCCGCCTCGCGCCGCGTCGCCGCCCGGTGGCGGGCGCTCGTGCATTTCCGTCCCCTGCCCGCCGCCCCGCCCCGCTGCTGACGCCGATCGCCGGCGCCATCCTCCGCGTCCCCCCCGCTCCGCTGCACTTTCGTGCGTTTTGGCCGCCCCCGCCTCCCCGCCCCCGCCCCGCCCCCGCCCCACCCCTACTCTTTCCCTCACTCCTGCCCCCGTTCGAGGCCACTGGGGTGGTGGCGCCGTCGCCCCCTCACCCCTCCTGCATGCCACCTCGCCCCGCGAGTCGGGTAGCGACCCAGTCATGGCAGGGGGCGCTTGCGGCGGCGGTTGATCGTGCACCCTCACCTGCACCGCCGCCGTCACTACCGCCGCTGTTTTCGTCGCGGCCGCCTGCTGCTGTGGCCGCCGCAGTGGGCAACTTCAAGACGGGCGCCCCTGCCAACGCTCCGCCACGCGCCGCGCCCGTGCCCTTGGCCCCCCTTCTCCCCCATATGTGTGGAACCCGCTTCTCGTTTCGGGCGCCGGTCGTCCGCGTCTGGTGACGGCCTGGCCGCCGTTGACCTTGTCGCGGCCCGCGTCGACCTCCTTTCGTTGGTCTCCTGCCACGGCCCTGTCCTAGGCATCCGCCCTCCACGCATCCCCTCCTCCCCCCAAGCGAACCCCCTTGTACTGCTCGTCACCGCTATTCCCCCCCCCATCCCCCCCCGCCCCCCTCTGCCCTTGCGGCGCGCCATGGCACGCCACCCGGGCGACCGCCGCGGAACACCCAACGGCAGCCGCCCACCCCTGCTGCCACTAGCAGCGGTCCCCCCCGTCGGTCGCGACGGCCACCACTCCCGCCGCCGCGGGCGCGGTAGCGGCGACGGTGGCGGCGGCGGGACGTCGTCCTTGCCGTTGTTGCCAGCGCTGCTGCTGCACAAGCGGCGGCTGCCGCTGCCCTCGCTCCCTGCAACGGTCGCGGCGGTGGTGCTGACGGTGCTGCTGGTGCACCGGGAGGGGTGGGGGGGCGATAGGATGGCGCGTGGGGGCGGGGGGGTGGCCACCCGGCTGGGGAACGGGAGGGGGGGCGGGGGCACGGGGGGTGCGCCACCCCAGTTGCCGCTACTGGAGACTGCGGCGGTGGCGGCAGCGGCGGCGACCGGCGGTGGCAGTGGTCGCGGTGGTGGCGGTGGGTCTTCTATGGGGGCGACGGGCGGGCATGCCGCCGTGGTCATGTTGGGCGTACCACCGTCGGCCGCTGTACCGGCGGCAGCGACAGTCTTGTCTCCGGTGGTGGCAGCGGTACCGCCGGTAGCGGCCGCCCTGCCACCACTGCCTGTGCCGCCGGCACGGCTGCCGGGGGCGGTCGCCCACGTAGCGGCTCCGCCCGTCGCGTCGCCCCCCGTCCCTCCTCCCCTTCCCGCCGCCGCCGTGGCCCCGCCGCGCGCCCGCCTCCCGCGGCGCGCCCCCATGGCCGTCCCCCCCCCCCTGCCCGCCCATCAGGCCGTGGAATCGGCGGTGTCGGCGTCGGCGGGGGCGTCTGCGGCGACGGCGCTCCTGTCCCCCCCCCCCGGCCTAAACACCACCCGCCTGGCGTACGCGGTGACCAAGCTGCTCACCCTCTTCCGGATGCGAAGCTTTGGCACTCACCCCACTGCCGCGCACGCGGCGTGGCTCCCCGTCGCGGTCGGGGGCCTCCAGTTTGTCACCCCCGCGTTTGGGTACACGGCACTCGACGGGGCCGCCGCCCTGGCCGCCGTCAACCCGCTGTGGGCGGGCATGGAGGTGGAGACGGTGGTGGTGCCAGACACGGCGCCACCTGGTGCGCCGCCGGCGCCGCCCGCTGCCTACCCCCATGTCGATGCGCTTCTCTACTGGCCGCGTACCACCCCCACCGAGCGGCGACTCCGGGCCGTAGCGGCCGCGGCGCGCGCCGGCGGGGTGGCGTACCTGCTCGTCGGGGCCCACCCGCGGGGTCCCCCCGGGGGCGGGGTGGCGTTTCAGCGGGGGCGCTGGGTGGGCGTCCCCCGTGTCGCCGCCGTGGCGGCAGAGCGGCAGAAGGCGGGTAGGGACGACGCATTTGTGTGCGGGGAGGGGGTCCGGGGGGTAGTGCCGATGGTCAAGGGGGGGGGTGGCCAGCGCTACCTGGTGCTCTACCGCGTTGTCGACATGAAGTTGTGAGGCGGGAAGGGGCTGGAAGGGGCGCGAACATGAAGTGCATCTCCCCATCCCCTTTCCTCTCCCTCCAGCCCCACTGCCCGCTGTGGGCAGATGGGCGCGCAGCTGGGTTACTACATGGGGAGGGGCTGCGGGCAGACCAAGTCCACTGCCGCGTTCTGCGGAGGCGGTGGAGGTGGCGGCGGTGGTGGCGGCGGCAGCGGCGACTGCGGCGGCGGTGGCGGTGGCGGTGGCGGTGACCGTTGCAGCGGCGGCGGCGGCGGTGGGGTTGGCAGCAGCAATGGCCGGTCAGTGGGGGGTGCCTCTGCCACCCGCGGGCGTGACCGACCCCTTGTGGACGTGAGGTGGGGGAGCGTTGCCACATTGGATGGACATCTCCACGGGGAGGGTGGCGCACGCCCAGTTTAGAGCGGTCTCCTGGGTGAAAATACACACATCTCATTGGTTGAAAAACCTTTGGAACACCCAGAGAGAACGCGGAAGGCCGCGCAAGAGAGACACAAACAGGCACCTGAGGCCCGGCCGACTGGATATAATACCCGTTCCAAGCACCATAAGATGCGCTATGAGCTCCTCTTTTTTATGCACATTTTTTCTTGTCTCTTTTGTCGGTGCTTCACTCTGCTTCACGGGGGCACAAAGCCAGATGACCGCAAACAGGCCCTCTTAACTGGGCGTGGGCGGTTGGCGGGCAATGGGATGCAGTTGCAGGGGGTCGCCCGCTTGGGAATAGAGCGGCCAATTGGGTCGCAATGTGGAACAGCATGCATTGCGTGTCGTCTCACATTGACGTGAGATGACAGAAATGACAGAAATAAGAAGATCAAAAAAACCACTCTTGCTATGGTCCGTTGCAGAAAAAAGATACATCGAGGTTTTTCTCTGCTCGGGCCCGGGCAGGACATCGGCCGTGACGGGGTCCACGGCCGCTATGCTGACAGAAGGATCATAGAGGTCCTTGCGAACTAATGAGGTCCTTGGGTCTCCTGGTTTGTGTACCGCTCTGAGGGACACCCTGAGTGGACCAGATGCTGACGAACCTGAAAAGGGGCCTTTCTTTTCGCATTGATTTGCACTGCTCGGGGGCTGATTCGGGCCCATGTGCTAACTGAGGCTTGGAAGGGGGGTAGTCGAGATAGGGGAGCTTCGCGGGGACAGCTGGAGGGCACTTTTTTCAGATTCTTTTTTCGCTCGCGAGACCTCGTGTATAAAATGGTCTCGCGAGAGGAAATAGTTCCAACCAATGCGCTCGTGTGATTGGTCGATGAGCAAGACTGGTGCTCATGCGTTAGTCATGCTTCGAGACCGTTAGCGTGCGCCCCGACGGTCCCCGATGAGGAAGCGGAGAGCGCCTCTCTCGCCTTCTGGTTCCCTCTCATCGTCCTGCCCCTCCCGCCAGCCAGTGCCAAGCAACCCCGTCCACCCTTTCCTCCCGCCTGGCACGACAGGTCCATTGTTGGCGACTTAGGTGGTGCCAGCCTCGGTGCATCCAACATGGCTCGGGGGATGGGGGGACGGGGTAACCAGGGAGAAGGTGCCGCCAGCCTCAACGTTAGATGAGCTGTGGTGGGCGTGCCAGGGTGAGGAAAACGCACCCCGGGCGTGTGGGCGAGGCGGGGGGAGGGGGATGATAATGGGAGGCAGACGGGAGGGAAAAAAAAAAAAAGCGGAACGCGACGGTCTGCATGGCTCTTGTGGTCTAGGGCCGGGGCGCAAAAGAAAATAGGGAAAAGAAGCGCCTGTTCTCTTTTGCGCGGGGGTGCGAGAGAGGGGGTAGTCTGCATGCATTGTGCGTTGCTCCGCCGCGCCCCACACTCCCGCCACCGATTTCCTGCACGAGACATTCTGGGATACCTTGCCTGGGTATGACATCGTCGACAAGGCACCCATGACCGCCCTCCTTTACTATAAAAAAACAATCGTGCCGACGCCGGCGATTCATCCAGCGCTGGCGGCATCACCGCCCCTAACAACCCCACCAGCAACACCGCCACCACATACGCTTCCCATCCCGTCACATAAATCACACCGCCCACGACCCCCCCCCCCCGCATACTGCCAACCTCTCCCCCCCTCTCCCAAACACGTGGCCGACCCCACCGTCAGAAAAAGCTCTCCGTCTCCACCGCCACCAACGCGAGCCCCCCACTCCACAGCCAAAGCTACCAACACCCCCGTCGCCACGGATAACCCCGTCGCCACGGCCACCCCCGTCGCCACGGCCACCCCCGTCGCCACCACCACTCCCGTCGCCACCGCCGTCGCCACCACCACGGCCGTCGCCACCGACGCCGCCGCCGCCGCCGTCGCCCCCGCCACCCCGTCGCCACCGCTACCCCAGTCGCCACCGCCGTCGCCTCCGCCATGGCCGTCGCCTCCGCCACCGCGTCGCCACCGCCGTCGCCACCGCCACCGCCGTCGCCACCGCCACGGCCGTCGCCCCCGCCACCGCGTCGCCACCGCCGTCGCCACCGCCACGGCCGTCGCCCCCGCCACCGCGTCGCCTGCGCCACCCTAGTCGCTACCATCGCCACCGCCACGGCCGTCGCCACCGACGCCGCCGCCGCCCCCGTCGCCCCCGCCACCCCGTCGCCACCGCCAT
This sequence comes from Pyropia yezoensis, assembly GCA_009829735.1. Lineage (NCBI taxonomy): Eukaryota > Rhodophyta > Bangiophyceae > Bangiales > Bangiaceae > Pyropia > Pyropia yezoensis. The sequence continues at coordinate 2,108,266 of CM020618.1, read as the reverse complement.
CCCAGTCGCCACCGCCGTCGCCTCCGCCACGGCCGTCGCCCCCACCACCGCGTCGCCACCGCCGTCGCCACCGCCACGGCCGTCGCCCCCGCCACCGCGTCGCCACGGCCGTCGCCACCGGCACGGCCGTCGCCCCCGCCACCCCGTCGCCTGCGCCACCCCAGTCGCCACCGCCGTCGCCTCCGCCACGGCCGTCGCCCCCGCCACCGCGTCGCCACCGCCGTCGCCACCGCCACGGCCGTCGCCCCCGCCACCGCGTCGCCACGGCTGTCGCCATCGGCACGGCCGTCGCCCCCGCCACCGCGTCGCCTGCGCCACCCTAGTCGCTACCATCGCCACCGCCACGGCCGTCGCCACCGACGCCGCCGCCGCCGCCGTCGCCCCCGCCACCCCGTCGCCACCGCCACCCCAGTCGCCACCGCCGTCGCCTCCGCCACGGCCGTCGCCCCCACCACCGCGTCGCCACCGCCGTCGCCACCGCCACGGCTGTCGCCCCCGCCACCGCGTCGCCACGGCCGTCGCCACCGGCACGGCCGTCGCCCCCGCCACCGCGTCGCCTGCGCCACCCTAGTCGCTACAATCGCCACCCCCACGGCCGTCGTCACCGACGCCGCCGCCGCCGCCGTCGCCGCCGTCGCCACCGTCGCCACCGTCGCCACCGCCACCCCAGTCGTTACCGCCGTCGCCACCGCCACGGCCGTCGCCCCCGCCACCGCGTCGCCACCGCCGCCCCAGGCGCTACCGTCGCCACCGCCACGGCCGTCGCCACCGACGCCGCCGCCGTCACTGCCACCCCCGTCGCCACCGTCGCCACCGTCGCCGCCGTCGCCGACGCCGACCGCAGCCTCGGCGACACCCCTGGCGTGGCCACCGCGGCGGCCGTCAAAACCCTGCACACTTTCCCAAAAGCCTGACTAATGAGCGTGCACACCACACCCGAAAGGAGCCCACCATCAAGCAGGACCAGTCCATTACACCGGGGCAAATTCCCGAGGCACCTGATTGGCCGAGGGGTGTGGCCCGAACAACGCCGGAGAAGAAAGAAAAAAATGCTCGATGTATCTTTTTTGTGCAACGTACCATAGCATACGTGAAAGTGGTGACTGCTCTGTGTGGCGAGTGCTAACGGCTGTCTGGGTGGAGAGGGCATGAGGGGCGTGTATGGACGGCAGGCAGCGTGGCCATACGTGCTCCCCGTTAGGAGGGGTGGCGCCAGCAGTGACCGCCGCCGTCGCTGCTGCTGCTGCCGCCGCCGCCGCCGCCGCGTGTAGGGACCCTGGCGGGGCGATCACATCCGTGCCGAGGCGGGCGGCGTAACCATGGACACTGGCGAGCCGCAGTCCATTGGAGGTGCGACTGCTCATGAGGAGGCACTGAGACAGGGGGGGAGGAAATGGGAGCGGGTCCTGCGGTGGACAAGGGCAAGGGCGGTGGTGCCCATAAGTGGCATGCTGCTGCTAGCGGTCACGGCCTCCAGGTCTCCTATAGAAGTAGATCTACATACTGCACAAAGGGGGTCAAAGAGACACGTGTGGTAACAAGTAAGGATGAAATTTGCCGAGCATCTTGTATTGCATTTCCCGGGTAATTAGACGGCTTCATTGGGCCTCGTGGTCGGGTCATCGTCGTCTCGCTCGCCTACGTCGCGCAGACACAGAGCTGATGCCAGTCTGGGCGGCGATGCTTGTCCCCCTCTCCACCCTTCGCTCGTGTTCCCTTTGGCTACCCCACCATGCCGGTAAATATTCAGCTCAAGACGCTGCGGCGGCTTTTTGGGGTGGCCTCCTTCTTCCCCCAATACGCAGCTTTGCGATCCAACGGCCGGCGGGCGGCCCCCGCGGCGGCGTCTGCGGCGGCCGCGGCTGATGGAACGTCCCCCGCCGGCGATGGCGAGCAGCTCTCCAGCGACGGCGGCCGTGGGCAGCGCCCCCCCCCCCGCCGACGTCGGCGCGGCGGCCAAGACGGCGATGGCGACGGGGACGACTCGCCGTGGTCGGCCGCCGCCGCTCAGCAGACGACTCTCCTAGACCGCCCCTCGGCTACATCCGCCCTCCCCCGGGGGGGCATCCCCACCGCATTTTTCTCGGGCGTCCCCCCCCGGGCGGTGCGGGGCAAGACCGTCTCGCTGACGCTGTCGCACGCGGCGCTGCTGGAAAAGCAGAAGCTCAAGGTGTACTATGGGTGCCTCCGCGACGGCACCCTCTCCCGCGCCGTTGAGTCGGCCCGCTGCGAGCGCATAGACGTGGACGCGGCGCTGCTGCGGCGGCTCGAGGCCCGCCTCGCCACCGTCGTGTACCGGACGGGCTGGGCGGGCAGCCTCATGACCGCCCGCCAGTGGGTCTCCCACGGCCACATCACCGTCAATGGGGCTGTGGCGGACGTGCCGGGGATGGCGGTGGGCGCGGGGGATGTGGTCGCCGTTACGGATGGGTTCTGGCGGTCGGCGGCGGCCGAGGCGGAGCGCGCCGCGCAAGTGCGCCTCGCGCTCGGCGCGGGCGCCACCCACACCCCCGCCGTCGAGGGGGGGGGGCGCACCGGCGCCGGCACCATCCCATGGCTCGCGGTGGACCGGGTGGCCATGGCGGCGGGAGTGCTGCGGCCACCCCAGACGGACGAGCTCCGTGCTCTGACGCGCGCTGCGCTCTTTCCGGTCGTCCGCGATGCGGCGTTGGACCCAGCGACGGCGATGCGGGCATACCGGTAGAGGCCAAGCTTTGGCAGTGGCTTGGGCGGCGGCGTCGGCAAAGGTGGCGGGGAGAGAGCCTGTGGGCCTTGGCAGGGGTGCAGATGGTCGTTGCCTGGGCGTGGCTGTCCATCGTTTCTCAGTGAGAGGCTCAGTGGGAGGAGCGGGCCTTTTGGGGAGAGAGGGGGGGGCGAAGTATTCGGCTGCGGAAGTGCACCAAACCAGCTCCAAACGTGTTGTACATATGCGCTGCAGCCCGTTTTTCCCCACGGGTGACGCCAGCGAGAGCCTGTGCGCAGGCACCATATGGTGCTTCGGCACGGCTGGTGCACCAGCGTCGGGACGCATGCCCATGGTTGTAAGATTTTCAGTCGGGAATCGCTGATTCCGCTGACACAGCAGCCGCGTGATCCGCGGCAGCGTGGCAGTGCTGCCGCCGCTGCTTCCGACCGCGCTTCGTGTCTGCTCCCACCCTCGACGCTGTCGGCGGCGGGCCTTGGCCACTGCGGACCGCGACCGGCGTCCTGCGCCTCTGCCTGCAGCGGTGGCAACACCTCGGCCGCCCATAGCCGTACTCTTATGCCTGACGCGGACCTGCTGGTGAGCAGCGCCGGAAGCAGTTGCCACAACGGCGGCGAGACTGCCGCCATGCCGTTGACCGGCGGCGGCAGCGGCGTGCCCGTCTTTGTGATGCTCCCACTGGACACGCTGCTCGACAGCCCCGCCATGCCCGCAGCTGAATTTGACGCGGCTCTGGTGGCGCTTGCCGCCGCTGGCGCCGCGGGCGTGATGCTTGACGTCTGGTGGGGCCTGTGTGAGCCGTCCCCCGGCGTGTACGACTTTTCCCGCGTCATTGCGTTGGCCACCCGCTGTGCCGACCTGGGCCTCGCCGTCCAGGCGACGATGAGCTTCCACCAATGCGGCGGCAACATTGGGGACTCGGTGACCATCCCGCTGCCCGACTGGGTGCTGACGGCCGCCACCCGAGAGGGGCTCCTCTTCACCGACGCGGCAGGCTGGGCCAACCCCGAGTGCCTCTCCCTGGCGGCCGACCACGTGGCGTTTTTGCCGTCGGCCAAGGGCGACGACGACGCGCCGCGTACCGCTGTACAGGCCTACGCTGCCTACGTGCAGGCGTTTGTAGACGTGACGGCGGAGCTCATCACTGCCGGGGTCATCACCGAGCTGCAGGTCGGCCTCGGTCCCTGTGGGGAGCTCCGCTACCCATCATACCCCGCGGGCGGTGGTGGGTGGGTATTCCCGGGCATTGGCGAGTTTGTCTGCCACGACACAAGGATGCGGGCGTCACTCGCGGCGGCTGCCGCAGACGGTGGCCACCCGTCCGACTGGGGGGTGCCCCCCACCGATGCGGGGTCCTACAATGATACCCCCTGGGCAGCGCCCTTTTTCCACCGCTTTGGCGGCTGGCGGTCACCCCGCGGCCGCTTCTTCCTCACCTGGTACGCTGATGCGCTGTTGCGTCACGGCGATGACGTGCTGTTGGCCATTCGGGGGGTGGTGCCTGCGGGGGGGCGACTGGCGCTGGCAGTCAAGGTCAGTGGCATCCACTGGTGGCGCATGACGGCCAGCCGCGCCGCCGAGGCCACTTCGGGCTACGTGAGCCTCCCACGCGACGGCTGGTTTGGCCTGACCGGCGGCGGCGCCGTCGACGCATACGCGCGGCTGGCCACCCTCTTTCACCGGCACGGGGTGGTATTTGACTTCACGTGCCTGGAGATGTGGACGTGGGCGCAGCCCGTGTGGGCGGCCCGCTGCGAGCCCGAACGCCTCGTCCGGGACGCAGTCGACGCGGCCGCCGCGGCGGGCGTGCCGTTTGCCGGGGAAAACGCGCTGGAGCGGTACGACGAGGCGGCGTACCGACAGGTAGAAAAAGCGTTTAAGCGCGTCCCCGCTGAGGGGCGCTACGGGTTTACACTACTTCGGCTGGGGCCGGCGCTGCGAGAGGCTCCCCACTGGGCCGAGTTTTGTGCGTTTGTTAAGCGGATGCGTGCTTTGGCGTGAGGCGGGGTGACCACTAGGCCTATCTGCTCTTCGAGTGTTGCTAGTGTTTCTGGCGGTTCTCACGGACGCTGGACCTCCCTGTTGTTCGTTGGACCTCCGCGTTGTCCCCTGCTGCACTCCTCAACCTTTCGGGCGGTGTTCGTTCCATCAGTTCTCTGGAGCGGACCACCTCGGATCTGTTATCAAGTTCGTCTTCACAGGCTGCTTGAGAAAAAATGGTCGTCTTCCTGAGGTCCCCCCCACTCATGAGCCAACCCCTACGTAACCTGTACATACATGCAGCACGCCACGCATGGACCACTGCCGGGCCTACAACTCGTCACGTTCCTCGCTGCCCGCCACGGGACTCTCCTCGGCCGCACTAGACGCCACAGGAGTATCCCCCGTTGCATCAGAGTCAATCGTGGCGTCCTTCGCATCAGAGTCAGCGGTCGCGTCCTTCGCTTCAGAGTCATTGGTCGCGTCCGCACCAGCGTCCTTGGTCTCGGGGCTCTTCTCTGGCTCAGAGGAAGGCAGCTCAATCTCCTCCACCTTCGCGCTCTCATCGACACCCGACACTTGCCGCAACATCTTGTACATCCGCTCTGCAAATTCAGAGTTATCCTGCATCAAGAAGCCCGACGACACCAACGCGGTGTCGTAGACAAGGTGCGCCAGCTCGGCAGCCTGCTTGGACTGGTCATCCGCAACGACGAGGTCCCGAAGCTTGCGGATGAGCGGATGGCCGGGGTGGATCTCCATCACCTTGGCCTTGGGCATCATGTACTTGTACGAGTCGGGGTCAGAAAAGGCCTGCGCCTTCATGATGATCTCCATCCGAGCCGAGTAGCCCCACTGCTCCGTGGACAGCACGCACGGCGTGGAAGAGAGGCGCGACGAGAGGCGCACCTTGGAAACCTTGTCACCGAGGGAGGTCTTCAGGAATTTGGTCAGCGGCCGGAACTCGGCCTTGACCCCATCCAGACGCTCCTTGGCGTCCTTCTGGTCCTTGTCCCCAAACTTGAAGTTGTCTTTCTCCGCCGACATAACCTTGGAGCCCTGGTAGTCGGGCAACGACATAATCATGTGCTCGTCAATCGGCTCGTCCAAGTACAGCACCTCGTAGTCCTTCTCCAACAGGCGCTCGAGGAAAGGCGACCGCCTGATAGCTTCGACCGACTCGCCGCTCGAGTAATAGATATACTCCTGGTCCTCCTTCATCCGGTCGACGTAGTCATCCAGAGACGCCCAGTCCACGTCGTCGCTTGCGTTCGTCTTGGATGTCCTGAAGCGGAGCAGCTTGGCCAGCCGTTCCCGGTTGGGTTCATCTTCCACGATGCCGAGCTTGATGCTCTTACCGTAAGCCTTCCAGAACGCAACGTACGGGTCGGGCTTCTTACCCGCCTCGTCATCGTCAGCCGACGAATCCTTGGCTGCATTGTCCGCACCGTCCGCGTCGGCGTCTGCGCTCTCCTTAGCTGCATCCATGTCAACCTCGTCATCTGCCGGCTTGGCGTCGGCCTTCGCCTTCTCTGACAGACCACGAATCATGTCGAGGGCCTTACGGACGAGCTTGCGCTTGATGACGCTCAAAGTCTTCGACTGCTGCAGCATCTCGCGAGACACGTTAATGGGCAGGTCGTCGCTGTCAACAATGCCGATGAGGAAGCCCAGGTAGCGGGGCAGGAGGCCAAACTCAAACTTGTCCGTCACCAACACCCGCCGCACGTACATCTTAATAGCGTCCTTCTCCGACTCGGCGTTGTTGTACAGGTTTACCGGCGGCTTGTCCGGGATGTACAGAATGGACCGGAAGTCCACATCGCCCTCGGCCTTGAAGTGGGATTTGGCCAGCGGCTTGCCGGGCAACTTGGCAATGGTGTTAAAGAAAGAGTCATACTCATCAGAGGTCACCTCGTTGGCATCCCGCGTCCAGATGGGCTTGTGCTCATTCACCAGTTCCCACTTGTACACCGTCTCCTTCTTGGTCTTCGGCGGCTCTTCTTTCGCGTCGCTGGCCTTGGCATCATCATCGCCATCCTCCACCTTCATGTCATCCGCCGCCTCCTTTGCCTTGACATCTGCCTCGGCATCATCGCCCTCCTTGTCGTCAGTCGGCTTGTCGGCGTCCGCCTTCTCGTCAGCGGGCGACTCGACGGGCACTTCAACTTCCTCGGCCACCTCGAGGTAGATGGGAAAATTGATGAACTGCGAGTACTTCTGGATGAGCTCCTTGAGCTTGGTCGGGTCCAGGTACTCCCCGGCGTCCTCCTTGAGGTGCAAAGTCAGCTCCGTACCGCGCACCAGAGGGGCCCCGTCCACGTCCTCTCGGATGGTAAACGTCTGGTCGGCACCGCTCTCCCACACATACTGCGCCGACTCCTCATTGTGCTTCGTCCGCACCGTCACGCGGTCGGCAACCAAATAGGCCGAGTAAAAGCCCACGCCAAACTGGCCGATAAGGTTGGAGGAGTCGCCCTTGGCCGTCGACAGCTTGTCAATGAACGCCCGGGTACCGCTCTTCGCAATGGTTCCAAGATTGGCAATCAGCTCCGCGCGGGTCATACCCACTCCGCGGTCACGGAGCGTCAGTGTCCGCGCGTCCTTGTCAGCACGGACGCGAATCTCCAGGGCGGCCGCGTCGCCACTGCCCAGCTGCCCACCATCACTGAGCGCCAAGAAACGGATTTTGTCCAGCGCGTCCGACGCGTTGGAGATGAGCTCCCGCAGGAAAATGTTGCGGTTCGAATACAGCGAGTGGATGATGATGTCCATGACGCGCGACACCTCTGCTTGAAAGGAAAAGGTCTCCCCTGCGGGCGCAGCAGCAGCGGGCTCCCCCGACGATGCCACATTGCCAGACCCCGGAGCATCCAGCTTCACCTCCCCAGCACCGGCAGTGTCCACACTGGCATCCCCTGCAAAGGAGAGAGATGCGACACCCAGAACGACCGCCACAGCCAGCAGGCTCCTTGTCGCCCGGTGGCGCCCCATCACGGCCAGCCCACGACAAAGCCGGGCAGGTCCCGCAGGGCACCAGGAAGACTGGGGATGCGGATGACGGTAGAAGGAAGTGGCGAGCGTGAGCGGGGAGAATACTTGGACAAGACCTGCGGAGAAGAGAGACGTGCGGACGTATGGTGCTGCCTTGTGCCAGACCCCCAAGGCTCCTGTCCGTTCATGTACTGTACTGTACTGGTCACCGTCTCTTCCCAGGGCGACTGCGCCGTGCTGACGGTGTGCCACGAGTGCCCATGGTTGAAGGCGGATCACGGGCGATCCCTGCCATCCGGCATCAGAGTCAGTCAACGAAGGCGTGGGCACTGTCTGATTGGTCGAGAGGGTGTCGTTCACAAGTACTGTCAGCTCGGTCGAAGAATCTGGAAAACGAACGCGACACATCGGACTCGGGCAGCAGTGCCATAGCCTGGCGCTGCAGATCCACACTGAGAGTGCGCCAACGTCACCCTGTCCTGTACAAGGACAAAGTCAGCATCGAGAACGAAGAGAATAAAGACGCGAGTGACGACGTCTCAGGAACTGCAGTCCTGTCGTGTAGGACTGGATGTCGAAAGGAACGTCGACCGTGCATTTGCAGGAAATTGCACCAGTGTGTCCAGCACGATTCATGGTTGGCAAAAACGTAAGGTTTTTTGATTTTTGTGGCAGTATTGGCAGAAATCGTATCAGACTCACGGCCTGCTACCGACCGCGGATCTGTGTAGATGGGGCAGCCGACGTCCGTGCACGCCCCAGACACAGCAATCCAAGAGTCCTTCTTCTTCGTCGTTTAATGTCTCCCCCCTCGCAATCGTCCCCTCGACGCGCTGTGCCTGCCCTCATGTAGGGCCGGCGCAGCCCCCCACGCCAGGGCACGCACACGGGCCCGCACGGGCACCCCCCCCCACGCATGGCCCCCTCAGGCATGCGGGCGCGCACACACACTCACGGGCCAAGCCCCCCCCTCGTGCACGCACAAAAAACGCAGGTGCGCGCACGCAACGGGCCTGGGATATGCACGGGCGACACCCTCCACACACGTCGACAACAGGCCAGCAGGGGCACGGCCAGCACACCGTCGACGCAGGGAATCTCGCCCCGGAGGCGCCAATCAGCCACCCCCGCGTGACACGCAATCACCGACGTCGTGCAATCTCGGCCAACCATTGGCCACCATCGGACAGCCCATAGCCGCGACCGCAAGCACACTGCAGCCACGTTGGAATCAGCCACACTCCCCCCTTTCCTCCTCAGAGGGCTTGGGGGTCGCGGCAGCACGGATGATCCACTGCTGCACCGGGTTGTTGTCCTCGCCAGTACTCATGATGCGCTCGAGCGCAGTGCAGTGGTGTGGTTCTGTCAGCCCGTCCGCGGCGTTGTGCTCGGACTTGAGCAGGCCGACGTTGGAAATTTCCTGGTTGTTGTACGCCTCTCGAGCCGCCGCCACATCAATCATAAGTCGCTTCTCCGTCGGATGCGACGCGCGCGTGATGACGTCAAACAGCTGCTTGGAGTCCGTCAGCATTATGAGCGGGACATGCTGGTGGTAGATACGCTCCAAGTCGTGCTTGATGACGAACGCCTCGTCAAATGCGTTGGCAAACGCGTACACCTCGCCGGCCATGATGGAGCGCACCACTCGGCGTGACTTCTTGCTCGAGTAGGACAGCACGTGACAGGCGCCGCGGTCGTCGCACAGCAAGATAATGTAGCCCAGCTGGGAAGACCCGTCATCGTTGGACGCAAATGACGCATCGGCGTACACTTTGAGCCGCAGCGATCTACGTCGGAGGGGGCGGTAAATCAGCGCCCAATCGCTGGTACTCTTAGCTCGCTTGATGGCCTTATTTAGATCTCGGATATGCCGCGTACAGTACGACTTGGGGGTAGCCTGGGCCGCGCGGTTGATCGCGCAGCACAAGTCCGGCCGGGTGTGCGAGAGCCAAGCGACAGCGGCACGCACAGACGCAAACTCCTCGTACGTCGCTGACAGATTCATGGGGTTCAGGGCGGCGATGTAGTTCGTCTGCGTCAGCTCGATGCACCAATCAGGGCCACGGGCGGAGGCGATGGTGACGCCGAGAAACTCGAAGTTGTCCCACTGCCGAGGCTTGGCGTCAAACTGACGTAGAGTTGCCTCCGTCAGCACCTGGAAGGTCTCATTGCCGCCGAGTATGCTGTCGTCGACATAGGTGCCCAGGAGTCCTTCCACACCATCCGCTCCGTCCCGCACGTACAGCGCAGGGTCCTCCGTTGTGGGTGCCATGCCCAAGTCGTTCTCCACATGTGCAGTGAATGTCGCGGCCCAGTAGTCCCCAGCGTCGCAGATCCCATACAACGGCCGCACCAGCTGCAGCACCTCGTCCTCACCGATCCGAAAGTACTCCCTGTCCGCCGCCCGCGGCTGCAGGTAGACGCCACGGGTCATATTCTCCATGCTCTGGAGTTAGGACTGGTTCACGTCGTGCGCGAAAAGGCGATACCCACGCACCGCGCTGGTAGACACTACCATCTTTGTGGACCGCTGCCGCAAGGTCGACAGGTTGCGTACTACGAACCGCTTGTCTCGGTCCTTGTATCCCTGCGCAACGTAGCGCGACTTTGGCTGCTCCTTGGGGGAGCCGACGTGCTTGAGGGTGTGGACGAATCGGCCTCCGACAATATTTGCCCCTTTGGGCAAGGATCGCTTCTTGATGACCTTCATCGTGCCTCGCCCCAATAGGCCGTCCACCTCCCGCTGAGTCGACGCTCGACACGGCTCAGATTGGATGCGCACGTCACCCTCCGTGAGAACTTCCGTTATCAGCACGCCCGACGGTGGAAAGATATGCTCAGAGGGCGGGGCAGTCTCCGAGAAGGTGTGCAATCCAATGCAGAGGTCGCGCAGCAGTTGGTCGCCGGTGCGCTTGGCGTCCATAAGCTGGTCCAGCTCCTCGTCTCCGACCTCGCGCACAGAGAGCTCCCCGTCCTCAGGTCGAGGCGGTGCTGCGTTGTCAGATCCGTCTGGAGATATTTGGTCGCTCTCACCCCCCTTAGCACCAGGCACGGCGCTGTGACGGTACTGCTTCACATTATCAACGGAGAACAGCTTTTCAGTACCGTCCACGTCGATCCAGACGAGCTTGCCGTCCGCCTTGATAACCGTGTAGGGCCCCACCCAGCTGTTGACCGGTTTCTCGCGAAACACAAGCACGGCCATTCCCGCGGCGACGTCCGCGTCGGCGGCTCGCGGTACACGCATTCGGAGAGCTTCCCGCAATCGGGCGCGCGCGACGGTCCGCCTCATCTCGTCGCGTGCCGTTCTCATCGCCTCCAGTCGCACCTTTTGTGCCGGCAGGTCCACAGGGCTGATCGGTGTGCGTGGGACAATGCCAAACACAAGCAGGGTCGGCACGAGGCCAGCAGGTCCGGCGGTGTTGTTCATCGCAGAGACGGCGAGGGAGAGCGCGTGCTCGGCGGCGAGCGTTGGATGGTCGGCCCGCACTCGACGGTAGATCTGCCGCAAAAATGCGTGATAGCGCTCGCCAGATCCCAACGCGTTGTGCGACTCGATGCCCGACTCAATATGCTTCGTGCCCACGGCTTGCAGCAGTGCCCGCCACTTGGCCGACGTCAGCTGCGGCCCCTGGTCCGTGTGCATCGCGTCCGGGTGCCCAGCATAGGGGTACACCCAGATGCGGAGGTACAGGCTCCAGGCAGCGTCGGCCGTCTCACCATCGCGCATAAAGGCACCCGCGTTAAAGCCCGTGTCCTTGTCCACCACATGGAGAACCGGCTCACTCTCCAGCCACATGAGGTCGACCAGGACGGTCCTGTTGAACACGATGTCCTCCGCGGGCAGCGCTACGCGGAAGCGGGTCGGCTCCTTGGCCAGCCGTTGACACGTGTCACAGGTTGCGGTCACCTCCTCCAGCCGGCTTAGGGTCTCCTTGTTGGCGTGTGGGTCGTTGGCCTGCCGCAACACAGCGAACAAACGCTCAGGTGCAGGGTGACAAAAGTGGCGATGGAGTCGCTCCGCCTCCACCATGGTGTACAGGGTGTCACGACTCCACTCGAGGAAAACATGCCCGTACTTGCGCGTCACGGGGACCGACAACTTGTAGGCGACGCATACCAGCTCATTGGTCACGGTGTTGACGTACATCTCGTTCGCGTCCAGGGCATCGAGGCCAAACAGGAACGGTACGCTGACGTCGACCACGTCCACGTCCATATGTAAAAATAGGTCACCAGCCAGCGGCACACGGATTGACAACACACCCAGGCTGGGGTAGTCCGAGCCACCGAATCGGAAGGCGGCGTTCTTGGGCTCCGCCAGGTGCAGCTCCTTGCCAGCAAAGTGCGCGTAGGCGGCTGCCTGCCGGCGGCCAATCACGGTCCGCTCCGCCCCGGTGTCCAGGCATGCGCCAAGAAACACGTTTGTATCAGCGGCGGCAGCTAGCAGGCACTCTGACACGTTGGCATCCACGTGGGCGCGGGGCGGCCGGCCCCGACGGCGTCAGCAAATGGAGGAAAGGCGACGAGTCATTCCTCCATCGCAAAATCCGCCTTAGTGTCGGTGTCCGCCGCGCCTGCCTTGGGGGCGCCGCCGCGCGACGCCAACAGAGCGTCAAACAGCTGGCGGTCATCCTCATCACACCCCCCGGATCCACCGTCCTCGTCTTCTGCCTCACTGGTGCGCTCACCAATCAGCATGGCGTCCAGTTGAGTGCATAGCTGGAATAGCACGGTGGCGGCCGAGGCCTTGCCCGAGTCCTTCTTGGAGTAGTACTCGAGCCGGCGCTGGGCTGCCTTGTGTGGCAAAAACCACATGCACACACGGCACCCAAGTTGGGGCGGTGTGCAAGGGCTGCCTCCCGTGTCGGGGGAACCGGAAGAAGTGCAAGTCGCACACACTCTGTCCCTGTTGTGGGGCAAACCCCCCACGGACAAACAAGAGGATGGTGTGTGGTCCAACAGTTTCTTCGTCGGGACGGGGACGCAGGGCCAAGCCCCGCTGTCCCTCCTCTTATCCCCCCAGGGTCCACTCAGAATCTCGCCACTCAGAATCTCCCACCCCAGCACCTGCCCACCGGGCCACACGAAAATTCAAGACGATAAATGCAGAAAACCCTCAAATCCAAGTTGGATTTACTACTAAGCTAACTATCCCAAACTTAGGGAATATGGACCCAAATGCAGGGGGAGGAACGGATCAGGCTAGTGGCCTGCCGCCCCTTGCATGGCACGTGTTGCCCCCCTACCTGGGGGTCAATACTGCCACACTCCCCTCTCCTCAGTTCCGACCGACCCGGTCGGCCCTGTGAGGGGGTGCGTAAACGCACGTCTCGGCGTTGGGGGCGCGACTTGCTGTCCCCCATCGAGTACGTAACACGGATGTGGAGGCGGTCACGTTGACCGCCCCTCTCCTCAAGCTTGCCCACTCGGCAGCTTGCTCTCCTCAGTTCACACTTCACCATCACCACCACCTCCCCTTCACCTTCCACTGGGCCGCCCCACGCTGGGGAGGCCACCCGTATACCCACGATCCGAGTCCCCCTCAACTCGAGGCGGGTCTCGTGCCGCGATAGCCAGAGCGTCTCTCCCCCACTTGGGGAGAGCCATGGCGACCCCGGGAGTGGAGACGGACTCTCTAGATGAGCGTATGGAGGACACCACCTACGGTGCAGCACCCGCCGGGACTTCCGGCGGGGGCTCCGCGATCGCTCCGGGGGATGGGACTCCCGCGTCACCCGGCTTTGGGTTGACGGCGGGGTCTCCCCCGGAGGCGGGACAAGTTGTCCCGCGTGAGGCCTTGGGGCGGTGGTTTTACCCCGCTTGGCCTCTCTATGAGGAGGGGTTGACTGTTCTTCGCTGTGGCCGACTTGGCGCAGCGATGGGTCGGGTATGGGACCGCCTACGGGAGAAGTATCCCCGTAGGGTCGGGTTCCCTGCCGGCTTCAGGATGGACCAGTTTGCCTTCCTGGACGATGAGGAGGTTGAGGACGTTCAGCGTGCCAAGGCCATGGTGAACCGCGGGGGAACTATCCCGGGTCCCGGCGACTTGCCGACCTTTACTTGGGACGCGGTGGCAACTCGCCCCCCGTACCTCCACGAGGCCGATCCGCACACTCATCACTTTGATGTGCGGATGGAGAAAGACTTCCGGCGAGGTCCCTACTTGGTGACCTCGGCTCAACTTGAGTTTCCTCAACAGTCTGCTGCCAGTAAGGAGCAGTACTATCCGAAGAAGCCCGAGTGGTGGCCTCAAGTTGAGGTCCCCTACGGGTTCCCGGCGTTGCTGCCACGGTTGCTTGACAACTTCGGCTCCTTCATGTTGACGGCTGGCCCTGATCACCTGGTGTGGGCCATGTTGGCCACCCAGTGGCTCCTCGAGGTCATGTCGACCTGGGTGTCTTGTGTTCAGCGGCGGGGGATGCTCTGGCATCTCCCGCTCCGGCTCATCCAAGGTTTGGAACAGCTCACCCCTCAGCTAGTTGCTGAGGGGTGCTCATCAGGACAACTCACTCTACTTGAGGAGATGCTCCGGCTCCATAAGTTCATCGAGTGGGAGAGCATTGAGCACAAGTTGCGCCGCCCCACTCGTGGGCCCAAGGACGATGGCGCACTTCGCCCGTTCGTGTGGGACGCTCGTGAACTTCACGACGGCCGTGTGGTCCTGCGAGAGGGGTTGGGCATCGGGGACTACCCGTATGCCCCGGGGGTGGATCGCCACACTGCGCCACCCCCGGACAAGCCCATAGTTATGGCTGTGCCCTCATATGATGACCATATGACTCAACCTACTGCGGGGGCCCCAAGTCGGGGTCGCAGTTACACCCGGGTACCGCCACCTCGGCGTGCCCCTCCGCTTCCTCCTGTTCCTTTCCAGCCTCACGGGAGCATCCCGATCAGCGTGGCCGTGGAGTCATCCACCCCGGTGTCCCCCAACTTGGGGGCCACCCTCCTGACGGTATACCCCAAGTTGGTGTTACCGCCCACGCCTCTGACCTCAGAGATGATGATGACCACGTTGGTGCGCACCATTTCCTGGTTGGCCGCGTCGACCGCAACCCTCCAAAGTTCCGAGACTCCTCAACTTGAGGAGCGCGTTCGTACTGCAGTGGCGACCGCGAGTTGCGAGTCGGTGGCGGAGTTTATGACGGCCGAGTTGGCTCGCATTGGGGCTATTATGCCCCAGCCAGCCCCACTTGGGCGTGGCAAACGTCGAGCGAGTCGGGCATACTCGCCTCCTCGCCGTCGTCGCCGACACTCGCGGCGCTCTCCCTCCGTGTCGGAAGACGAGTTGTCTTACTCCGTCTCGGAGTCCTCTACCCCGTCGGAGACGGAGTCTGTCCAGCGTCTGCGTCGCAAACTTGCGCGCAAGACCAGGCAGAAGAGTAGCCACGGTCGGCGCCACTTGCGCGACCGTGAAGGGCGCGACGGTTCCGACTTGGAGCCGCCGCCTCTTCCAACGAGTGGAGACCGTTATCGGCGTGGGTCTCGCCGCCCGCCTCCACGTGAGGGCGAGGGCCGTGGAGTGGGAGAGTCTAGCATGCGTGCCTAGTTGGCAGCTGCCTTTGTTGTGAGAGTGTGAGGGTTAGGGCTGTAGTTAAAAGCCACTCTGCGTACCACTTCGACTTGAAGCACTCTCTTGGCACTGTTGCTCGGCCTTCCCTCACGTTGAGGGAGGGCTGTTAGGGTCTATCTCATTCCGGGCACAGTACGCCCGGACCTTCTCAGCAGGAAGGTCCTCCACATACTCCCACGTATCGTCCTTGGCTTTGTAGCCAAACCAACGCACCCTCAACATGAGGCGGTCAGTGTCTTCATCCCATCCGTGGTCGATGAACTTATCGAACACGTACTCCTGCGGGCCCTGTTTGGCCGCAGGCAGTGAGGGGAGGCGCCACGCTTCCAACGCACGCGCCCAGGCTGGGTCGCCTGCAGGCGGTGGTGCAACTTTGACCACGTCCTGTCCGTTCACTGTGCGGACCCCATCGTCACTTTCGATGGTGAAGCGCCGCCCATCAGTACGAAGGACCTGGTACGGCCCCTTCGTCTGGAATACCAGCTTACCCCCAGTTGGGGTGTGCGAGTGTACCAGCACCCAGTCACCCTGCTCGGGGACGTGCTTAGCATTGCGCACCTTTTTGTCAAAGGTACGCTTGTAGCGCTTTTGTGCTTTGTCCATCTCAGCCCTGACTTTAGGGATGAGGTTTTCAAGCCTAGCAGCGAACTCCGCCTTACTCTCAGTAGGAGTAGGCGTACTGCCACCATCCTCCCTAGTTGGGAGCGACCGCCGCACGGCAATAGACCGCACGCGACGGGGGGTCACAAAAGCGAGGGGTACTTCCCCGGTAGATGAGTGAACCTGCGAATTATAGGCAGTAGTAAGGATAGAAATGTATTGGTCCCACGTCTTCACGTGCTCACTCACATAGTGGCGCAGCTGCCTAACAATAGTTTTGTTGAAGCGCTCCACCTGCCCATTAGTTTGTGGGTGGTAGGGGGTGGCATAGTTTGCCTTAACCCCCAACATATCCAGCACTCCCTGAAACAGTACAGACGCAAATTGCGGTCCATTGTCCGATACTGTACTATCTGGGATGCCATACGCGGCAACCCAGTGATCTAGGAAGGCTGACACGACCGACGTGGCCGTGATCTCTGCCAGTGGGATCGCTCGCGTAAGTTTCGTGAAGCGGTCACAGATGACCAGGAGGTACTGGTTGCCCTCCTCAGTCACTGGCAGTGGCCCAAGGATGTCCATCGCCAACGCGGCGAAGGGCTCCTTGGCCGGGAACAATAGCATAGCCGTACTAGGCCGCCGTTCCATCAAACGGTTCTGTGCACAACTTGTGCAGGCAGCCACCCAACTATAGATGTCCACCACCATGGACGGCCAGTAGTACCTGGTCCTCAGGGTCTGGTACAGTTTACTAGACCCCAGGTGTCCACCCGTGGGAGCGTTGTGCTCCCTCTCCAGGATACTGCCCTTGAGGGATGCGGGGACGACAAGTTGTTCGGTCCCCTGGAATACCCCCCTCCTCACGAGGAGGCCATCGTCTCCCAGAAAGAACCGCGTCTCCGCCACTGTATCCAGTGTATCCCTCTGCGACTTGCAGAAGGGATCCTCGGCCTGGGCCTTCACCACCTCGTCCAGGGACAGGGGCAAGTACTTCTTGTTCCCTGGTGCCTCGGGGTTCAACGCCTGACCCGAGCGCGTGACTACCCCCACGATGGGGATGTCCTCATCGACTGGGTTAGTGTCCAGCCCCTCGGTAGGTACCCGAGAGAGGCCTTCGGCAAGGGCATGTTGCCTGCCAGGTCGGTACCCAATGTCAAAGTTGAAGGGTGCCAGTCGCACCCTCCACCGATTGAGACGAGTGTTCATACAGTCCGTCTTAAAGATGAACTGCAACGCGCGGTGGTCACAGCGGATGAGGAACTTCTCACCCTCTAGGTAGTGACGAAGTGACGTCACCGCCCACACCACTGCGAGTCCTTCCAACTCGGTGACTCCGTAGTTCTTCTCGGCCGAGTTCAGCCCCTTACTGAAGTATCCCACCGGCAAGTACTCCTTGTCCGGCTGCTGCTGAAGCAACACACAACCAAGTTGGTCGTAGCTAGCTTCCACATCCAGGATGTAGTGGCCTCCCAACTTGGGAATAGCCAAGATGGGGGGCTTCAGCAGAAGGTCCCGAAGAGTCTCAAAGGATTCCTGCTCCACCCGACTTGGGGGAGGTAGGTTCTTCGGGAGCGTTGAGCTCACTAACTCATTCAACGGCTTCGCCACCTTGGCGAAGCCCTTGTTGAAACGTCGGTACACGTTACACATCCGGAGGAAGCTCCTCATCTGGGTCTGGGTCCGGGGGTACTGAGCCTTACGAATAGCCCTCAAGTTCTTCTCGTTAACACTGAGACGCCCCGGACGGACAACATGTCCCAAGTACTCCACCTCTTGAGTGAAGAGGTGGCACTTACTCGCCTTCAGTGACACACCGGCGTCAGCAAGTAGCTTGAACACCTGGCCAAGATGGCCAATGTGTTCCTCCGGACTTCGGGAGAACACAATAATATCGTCTAGGTACACAAGACAGATCTGCCACCGTACTCCGGCCAGAATCATGTCCATAGCGCGCTGGAAAGTTGCCGGCGCGTTACACAGACCAAACGGTAGGCGCTTGCACTGGTAGGTACCACAGTGACAGGTAAAGGTAGTTTTATGCCTGTCCTCCGGGGCAATGGGAATTTGCCAGTACCCCGCGTTACAGTCCAGGGTAGAGAACACGTTTGCCTCCCCCAGAGAGTCCAGACAGTCGTCCATCCTGGGTAGGGGATAACTGTCCTTCACCGTGCTCTCGTTGAGCTTACGGTAGTCGATACAAAACCGGGGGGTCCCATCAACTTTGGGGACGATAACCACCGGACTCGCCCACTCGGCGTTGCTGGCCTCGATCACATCGAGGGCCTCCATGCGAGCAACTTGCTCCTTAACGAGGGCCCTTGAACGAGGTCCTCCCCTATACGGTTGTTGGCGTATAGGGGGTGCACCGGGCTTCAACTCGATCCGGTGTTGGGTGGCTCTCATGAGTCCCAATTGACCATCCCACAACTTGTGATATTGGTCCAAGAGGCGTTCAACTTGAACCCTCAACCTGGGGGGGACACCCTCCATGTTCACATGGGGCCGAGGAGAGGCGGCCGACTTGGCTTGATGCTTCTCCTTTCCGGACCTCGGGTCGCTACTTGCGCCCGCGTTGAGGGTGACCGCTACTACCGGTCCCTCGTGTTGGTCGATATAGCCGAACTTGGCTCCCGATTTGAAGTACTGGGGCGACGAGCTCAGGTTCATCACCTGTATCCTCCACGGGACTCCGGCTTTGGAGTCCATCGTGCCAAGGGCAACATGAACTTGGTGCTTGCGAGCAAGACGGGGGTGAGGGTGCACCAACCCGTTCCCCGTATAATCAGTTACAACATCAACGTGCGCCACCGAGTTGGGGGGCAACGTGACTTTACGGGCTAGACGCAGGGTAGCAGTAAACCCTTCCCTCACAGAGCAAACAGGCTTCGACTGTGAGACTATCACAGGAGCCACAGACTTTCCCTTACCAAGGATGGGGATAGTCTCCCCATTCATCAACTTGACCCAGTACTCAGGGCCACAAATCAAAGGCACTTGTGTAACAACATAAGGGGTACCCAGAAGCAGGGTTACCGATATATTCTCAACTACACCACAGGTCACGTCAACCTCATGGGTCCCCAACCTAGTTGGTAGGGTCACGGCACCAACGATGGGAAGTACCCCACCATTGATGTCAATCATATGGTCAGCTTTGGACCTCCAGCGTTGGAGCTTCACCTCCTTTGGTAATAGCGACTTGCGTATCAAGGAGGCTCCTGACCCGGTATCAAGTACGATACGGGCACAACAGGCGCAGCCGGGGGCAAGTTGCACCCGTCCAGCCACCTGGAAGTTCTCACCCGTCAGCACCGCGATGACCCGACGTGGGTTTACGTTCTTGGGGAGTCCTACCCGAGGTGGGCGGACTCCCTTAGGTCGCCGCAGTATCCGGCACGGTTGGTTCGTCCTCCTGGCCCACTTGGCCGAGGCTGCCGTTGTGAGCTTCGGACGACCAGCCCCAACGGTCATTTGTTTCCCGCCGACTTGGCGTCCGAATCTGAGGGCGGGGAGGAAGACGACGAGTCCGAGGACGACGTGTCCGCCTCCTCCGCCGAGGGTGTGGCGACCGCGACGACCGGTCGAGACCCACCCTCGCGGCGTGACCGTGCTTCGTTCGTAGCCGACTTCTTACTCGCATTCCTAACAAGTTGTTGGATGCGTTTACTCAACTTGGGGCAATCATATGCCCAGTGTCCATCGCAGTTGCAGTTCCAACACCGATGGTCTGTTCCGGGAGGGGTCTTCCCAACTGGGGAAGACGAAGGGATACCCTGGGAAGTTCCCACGGCAGCTACCACCCTATCCTTGCGGATTCAGCGTGCCTCTCTCAACTCTCTGGCCTGGCGCGCCTCCTCCCGTTCCTTGGCCAACTCGGCCTGACGCTCCTGGCGTTGTTCCTCCCGCAACTTGCGGTAGGCCTCGCCTCTGCGATAGGCGAACCTGGCCAACTCGGCCAGGGTCGCCCGGGCAGTGTTATGCTCCCGGGTCTCCATCCGGACTGACCAATGGAGTCCCTCCACAAACCGACTCTTCACCACAGCTTGTGGATGAAGAAACCCACAAAGATTGTTGAGCTTACGGACTCGCTCCGCAAAGGACAACTCGTCCTCCGCCTCTTCCTGATGGGCTTGCGTAAACTCCTCGACTTGAGAAGCCAACGCTGCCTCATCAACCATGGCTCTCAACAACCAGTTGACGAGCTCCAAATAGGACGTCACCTCCCCAGCGCCTCCACTTGAGGAGCTGGGCATGACGGACATAAGTTCTGTCCGCAGGTCGCCCTTCGTAAACTCCTGTAGCATGTAAAAAGCCATGCCTTCACTTATGGCATTGTCGTCACAGGCTTTTGTGAAACGACGTAGGAACTCAAAGACACGGAGGGGGGGGGTTCCATCCCACTCCGCTTTGTGTCCAAAAGAATGAAGTGCATTCTTCTTGGCACGGCCCATGGCTCGGGCCTGGTCAGGACCATACACCACCGACTTGTTGTGGAGGGCGTAGGTCTCACAGTCAAAGATCCGCTGGTAGACCGGGTTGGCTACCTGGATCTTGGGCGGCACCTCACGTTGAGGGAACAGCCGCTGTGGCACTGGGGTAAGTTCACCCTCAGTGCCTGTAGTCCGGCGCGGCGCGCTTGGTGTAGCCGTCGGCGTTTCCGAGGGGAACTCCCCCGTGAAGGGCGTACGCCCCACCGAGAATGGTGCGACTCCCACGTTGGGAGTCACAGGGGTCCCCCCCTGTTCGGGGCGACCCGAGATAGGCGTGAGGAGGGATTCCCCCTGTGCCTGCGGGCTCGAAAGCCCCAATCCGGTCTGGACACTAAGGCCATCTGGCAAACTCGCCACAATCTGATTCAGAATAGTATTCGTCATCGTGACCACCAGGTCCGGCAAAGTCTGCCGCAACACATTGGTCGCCTCCCGACGGACAGTTTCCGCGAGGAGTGGATTGACGACTCCAGTTGAGTCTCGGTCCGCCTCCGGGAGTCCACCTGAGGGGTAACACGTTCCTCAGGGGTCTCAACCGGGGGCATGGGCGCGAGCCCATCGCCGACCAACGGAGGTCCGCCGTCCTCCGAAAGCCTAGTTGGCGACGGCTCCAAGCCAAAGTTGGCTCCAACCCGAGTGGAACCCGCGGGGACAGTCCTCACCCCTTGGGACTTTCCCGTTGAGTATACCACACGGTGGCCAGACTTCGGCCCACCCACATCAGAAGTGTCACCCGAGTGAACTCCCGACTGAGTCGGAGTGGCCTGTTGCCCGCCCGCACTTCCAGTCCTGCTGGCTTGAGGGACCTCTAGTCCCTCTGCGACCCCAGGTAAACCCACCTGTGTCTCACCAGTATTCAAAGGCACTGAAGTACGTGCGTCACCCGTGTACTCCCCGGACGACGGGGGGTCCGAGCTAGCCATGTTGGCTGACGATCCGTATGACACGGTCCAAGTCCACCGTTCCTCTGAGGCAGAGGGCCCCCTACACCCGGGTGCACCCGGAGGTAAAGTTTACCTCTGTCCCCTGCTGCTCCACCAAATGTGGCAAAAACCACATGCACACACGGCACCCAAGTTGGGGCGGTGTGCAAGGGCTGCCTCCTGTGTCGGGGGAACCGGAAGAAGTGCAAGTCGCACACACTCTGTCCCTGTTGTGGGGCAAACCCCCCACGGACAAACAAGAGGATGGTGTGTGGTCCAACAGTTTCTTCGTCGGGACGGGGACGCAGGGCCAAGCCCCGCTGTCCCTCCTCTTATCCCCCCAGGGTCCACTCAGAATCTCGCCACTCAGAATCTCCCACCCCAGCACCTGCCCACCGGGCCACACGAAAATTCAAGACGATAAATGCAGAAAACCCTCAAATCCAAGTTGGATTTACTACTAAGCTAACTATCCCAAACTTAGGGAATATGGACCCAAATGCAGGGGGAGGAACGGATCAGGCTAGTGGCCTGCCGCCCCTTGCATGGCACGTGTTGCCCCCCTACCTGGGGGTCAATACTGCCACACCTTGGACGCGTCAATCGGGCGGGGACAGTCCTTCATAGTGTGCCCAGCGTCATCGCAGTTGAAGCACCCCATGATTGACAGCGGGTCCACACCACTCGAGCGGGAAGGGGCAGCCGTCCGCTTCACGCGGCCAGCGGCCATGCCGCGACTGGGGCGAGCGTAACGCCCCTGGCCAGTAAACAGGATACCGGGAACGTCTTGGGTTGCGGTCGGGCGGTGCCCAGATGCGCTCGCGTGGGCCACTGCCAGTCGCGCCTCCTTATGCAGGTGCAGCGCGGCCTCCAGCTCTCCATAAAGCTGCTGAAAGGTAAGGCCATGCGTCGCAATCCGGCTCAGCGGCTCAGTCGCCCACGGGCTACCGACCACAGCGTTCCTCAAAAACTCTACCTTGTGGGCATCTCCCTGGTGGGAGCGGGGAACCTGCGGCGCGAGCTTGGTGATCGTCTTGTAAGTTTGCTCGAGCGCCGCCGCTTCCGTCACCCCGTCGCTCAGCAGCGTGCTCATGCGGTAGCCCACTAGGTAGTTCTTGACCCGGTTCTGGCGCACAATAGAGTTGTACTCGGTGCTCACCATGTCAACAGCCTGGCTGAACGACGTGGCATAAGACTGCACCCTGTCGAGATAAAACCGCTTGGCGTCGCCGCTGAGGATGTTGTGCATGTACTGGAAGCGCTGCTCCTGGCTGAGGTCGTAGTCTCGGGCCACCTGCTGGTACTCCGCTACATACTCCATCCAGGCCTCCCCAAGGTTGCCAGAGAACTTTGACAACGCATCCCGAAAGCGCATGGCGATGTTATGGGCCGTGCGATCACCAGCTGTAGACGATGCGTCGCCGCGGCGGGCAGGCGACGAAGGTTGGCTGGCCACCGCACTCGCGCCCACGCGACGCCCAGCTGCGACGAGGTCCGAGGCCAACTGGTTAGCGGCCACGCGGTCCTCCGGGTCGACGTAGAGTGACGTAGCTAGCGTCATAATAACTCGATGTGATGAATGCTGCTGCAGGTTGGCGCCGTGCCCATCGAGCCACTTGCGCAGCTCGCGGTGGGCGTGCGGTAACGTGGCAATGTCGGTCCCAAAGAGGACCGCGGGCGGAAACAGGTCGGCCACAGCAGCCTTCACCTGCTCGCCAGATAGGGTGGACTCGCGCACCGCCGCCTCAAGCATGCGGACAGAGGAAATAAACCCCCTCTGCTCGACAGACAGCATGGCGGGATCGGCCAGTGGCATAAAATTTGTGGCGGGGGGCGAGTTGTTGTCCGACGGGTCCGTCATGTTGAAGATGTGATGCGGCTGCTCGGTCACGAGGTAGTCGTTGGTAGAACAATAGTAGTCACAGGTCCCAATTCACCGATGCTCGCAGGTCGACCACCCAGCGCCTGCCTCCACCCCGCCTCACCACGCCAGTCCCCCGAGACACCCTGTCAGGGTTGCGGGCGTCCGTACCCAAGCCTACCCGGCGCTCCGGTGTTACCCAGGAGGGGTCGTGACGTAGACCTTGTGGTACGTCCTCGTACGCTCCCCCGTGGGTTTCTAGACAGGCCTTTCGACCCCAGGCCCCCACGGCTTCACGACTCGGTACCCCCCTTAGTTCAAGTCCCCTGGGGGACCTGCGTGGAGAAACAGGACAGAGACAAACACTAGGCAGTCGCCCGCTCACGCACCGGTTCTCTCTCTCTCTCTCTCTCTCGCCAGTACAGGTGATTCGCGAATGTGGCAGTATTGGCAGAAATCGTATCAGACTCACGGCCTGCTACCGACCGCGGATCTGTGTAGATGGGGCAGCCGACGTCCGTGCACGCCCCAGACACAGCAATCCAAGAGTCCTTCTTCTTCGTCGTTTAATGTCTCCCCCCTCGCAATCGTCCCCTCGACGCGCTGTGCCTGCCCTCATGTAGGGCCGGCGCAGCCCCCCACGCCAGGGCACGCACACGGGCCCGCACGGGCACCCCCCCCCACGCATGGCCCCCTCAGGCATGCGGGCGCGCACACACACTCACGGGCCAAGCCCCCCCCTCGTGCACGCACAAAAAACGCAGGTGCGCGCACGCAACGGGCCTGGGATATGCACGGGCGACACCCTCCACACACGTCGACAACAGGCCAGCAGGGGCACGGCCAGCACACCGTCGACGCAGGGAATCTCGCCCCGGAGGCGCCAATCAGCCACCCCCGCGTGACACGCAATCACCGACGTCGTGCAATCTCGGCCAACCATTGGCCACCATCGGACAGCCCATAGCCGCGACCGCAAGCACACTGCAGCCACGTTGAAATCAGCCACAATTTCGACTGTATTAATCTATCGATTAAATCAATACGTTTTTTTAGTTTTTTAGTTTTATTGCGTTTAATCAACGTTTGATAAGTATAATAACAAGTCAGGTCCAGGATCGACTGAATTCGCGCTGTGAAGAGGTCCTCAACGCAGAAGTCTATCCACTCCCTCCTCCGGAACAGGTTGACCCATGACAAGGTGGCCAAGCTAATGTTTGTGCACCTGAACCTCAAGCTCCTGGACGGCGTCAACATGAGCGAGGACGACCTCGACGTCTTTGGTTCAGTTGCTGCAGAGGATGGGGAGAGTGGTGGTGCAACCGATAGTGTGGGTGAGGGCGGTCGCGGTATGGATGGGCTGGAGGAAGAATGAGTTCCTTGTGTCACTGGGAGCCACCCCGTGACTTTGGCAATGTGGGCCCGCTGGCGCTCCGAGGCGGGACTTTTGTGCGATGAGGAGAAGGGTTCAGGTGAGACGACAGCCAGTCTCAGTCGAACAATTGTGGCCGCAATTGCCTCGGAAAATCAGGAATGTACGTTGTATCAGTACAGGAGTTGTTATTGATTAATCTAAAAGCGCAGAGCCCCAGATGATTGATCTGTAGATTAATCTATAGATGAATTGAAAGTTAAACGTATACATTTTTCGTTTTTCTCGTGACAACCCTGGCACGATTCACTCTCACGATGTGAAATAGATTGTTGTAGGTCCTATTCCAGTAGTTGTGTGTTCAACTTCACGCTCGACTTGTGGCCAAGATGGAATCAATGCATACAATTGATCAGACCCCTTCAAAGAAGTTTTGGACTTTCTCTAGGCCAATATTTTAGACCCTGCTGGCTGGCACGAGGCCACTCTCGCGTGCTGGTTGGACGCGGCGTGGACACGCTGACGACCCGAGTCCGAGGACTGAGGGCGGGCACGTGTGCACTCGGCCGCCGCGCCTCCCCCCCCTCCAAGCAGCCCCCGCAGCTCGCTTGGTTGCTGAAGCTGCTCGGTCTGCGCGCGCATTTGAGGCCGTGCGACACACTTGTGCTGCCGTGGACCTCCCGTCCACGCCGCCAGTCCCGTCGTGCGCGCCCTCCCTTCCGCGCGCACCCGCCGTACCACTCTCTGTTTGCGCGTACACTCGGCCGCCGTCGCTGGTAGCTGTTCCCCCCGTTGGCGTTCCACCCTGCTCTTCGGCTTGTCGGGCTGTGGCCCTGCCTCGCTCACCCCCCTTTACTCCGGCACGATGGCGCGTACCAAGCAGACGGCGCGCAAGTCGACGGGCGGCAAGGCGCCCCGCAAGCAGCTGGCGACCAAGGCGGCGCGCAAGTCGGCGCCGTCGGGCGGTGTCAAGAAGCCCCACCGCTACCGCCCTGGTACGGTGGCGCTGCGCGAGATTCGGCGCTTCCAGAAGAGCACCGAGCTGCTCATCCGCAAGCTCCCCTTCCAGCGGCTGGTGCGTGAGATTGCGCAGGACTTCAAGACGGACCTTCGCTTCCAGTCGACGGCCGTGCTGGCGCTGCAGGAGGCGTCTGAGGCGTACCTGGTTGGGCTGTTTGAGGACTGCAACCTGTGCGCCATCCACGCCAAGCGGGTGACGATTATGCCCAAGGACATCCAGCTGGCACGCCGTATCCGCGGGGAGCGGGCATAAGCCGGGGAGGGTGTTCGCGGTTGGAGGGGAGGGAGGGCGGGCCGCGGAGGGAGGGGGGGGGTGGAAGGGGAGGGAGGTGGCGATGGTTGTTGCGCCGGGCGGGGATGCCTCTTCATTGATGAGTCGCGGCGCCACGTTGTGTTCCTTTTTGTGGCATTGTGGTCGGGAGGGCAGCGCCGTGCAAGCCGAGATGGTGACCAACACGGAGTTGCGAATGCGGTCTGGCCGGGGAGAGCGGGAGTGGAGGCGTCGGTCGGTCGTGGCAACGATTAGTCCGCCGTCCGCGCGGCGGCGGTGTTGGCGGTAGCGCGTACACCTGGCTCTCAGGCTGCATGCGGCGATGGTGTGGCGTTTGCGTTGTTGTCGTGCTGTTCATGCGGAACTTGCGCACGTTGGACGCTCGCCCGCGTACTTTGCGTGGTTCCGCCCTTATTTTCTGTTTGTTTTTGCGTTCGCCTTCCTTGGCTGGTGTCCTCCGTTGGTCTCATGCGTCGGACAGGCCACCCTATCGTCCTGCGCTGAAGCTATGAGCTGCTGCGTGTGATGCGCTGTTTGCCGCCGAGGATACCAAGCTGCTGACCACGTCCATGACTGCGCCAATGGGGTGTGATCCGCTGATCGGCATGGTGGTCGACGGGACGTGGTGAGGCTCACCCCCGTGGGGTTGGCGTACCAAAGGCGGGAGCGCACGGGTGTGTCGCCCACGACCTCTCGGCTGAAGAGCAGCCGGGGTTGGTTGGGAGGGCGGCTCGACCGAGATTTCTTGCCTTTTTGGGTCTGGCTGAATGTGCTGCCCAACAGGGTTGTTCCACAGCGATGTGCTCCATCCATTCGCGGTTGAGGCGAGTTTGGTAGGTGGGGGCGCCCGCATGTACACATGTTGTTGGAGCTGGTCTGCATGGAGGATGACTCGCCAGGGTCTTGCTGTATGTGAAGTAAATGATCAATGTTTGCTGTGAGGGCGACCCCGCCCGGTCCTGTTCGTGGACGTTGTAATCTCTTTTTTAGTGGGGCGCCCTTCTCAAGCTCTTCCTCTTCCCTCTCTGTCGGTCCCTGTGGTGCCTCATGAAGCGCGACCCGTTGGTGCCTCACGCGAGAGGCGTAGAAAAAAAAAGCGCGTGACGCTGGCCGATAGCACCGGCGAGACGGATTGACACGCTACGAGTCGCTTGTCCTACGGGGAAAAAAATGACTGCCTTTTAACTAGATAAGCCGCATCGGGCAGCCGGATCTGGCACCTCTAATTGCTTCCAAAAGCGTACGGATAATATTGGGTACCTACTGTCCTGTATTGCAGCGTTTCACGCCGTCACGCCTGACGAAAAGGGGCGTGTAGCACACAGCCTTATTGTGCGTCCCGTAAAAAGTGGTCGTGCACGTGTCGTGATCATGTTAAATATCGGCCACTGGACCAATCAAACCCGCACTGCACGACCTGTGCACGTCCTCTTTATATGGGACGCACAATAGCAGCAGCAGCCGCTGCCACTGTTGCTGCTGCTGGCGCTGTCGCCGTGGCGGATGCGGGGGGTGGGGGGGGGGCGGCAGAGGCGACCAAAACGGGCCGGGTGGACTGGCCGCACGCCGCAGACGGTTCGCCGCTGCACGCACTCGTGGCGGCAGCGCCCCCGTCGTGGCAGGTCCAACGCGTCTTCGGCGGCCTGCCAGCGGAGAGGCGGCGGCGGCGGGCCAGGGGGCGGCGATGGTAGTGGTGGCAGCGGCGGCAGTGTGCCACCGCTGCCGTACCAAGGGCGCAGTCTACCCCAGCAGCAAGCTGCGGCAGAGGCACCGGCCGGTGCCATCCGTTCGTCATGGACGGCGGCGGTCAGGCGGCCGTCGCGGCGGCCCGCACGAGGGACCGCCACGCGAGGGAGCCGACGGGCACCGTCACCCGCGGGTCTTCCTTGTCGCCACCGCTGCCTCGCCCCCCCCGCAGGCGGTCCAGGTCGGCGGCGACCGCCGCGGCCGCCGCGGGCGACAGCTTCCCTGCCGCGACCTGGGCTGCCGCCACCGCCGCGGCGCGGTCCACCGCGTCGTCGGTGGCCTGCCAGCGGGGAGGCGGCGGTGGCGGGCCCGGGGGCGGCGGCGGAGCAACGGTGGCGGCGGCAGTTTGCCGCCGCTGCCGTACATACCGGCCGCGCAGCCTGCCGCAGCAGCCAGCTGCGGCGGAGGCACCAGCTTGAGCGTCTCACAAGCCTGGCGGAGGAACCGGCTTGAGAATCTCACAAGCCTGGCGGAGCCACGTTCACGAACGCGGCCACGTGGGCGTGGCCACAGAGCCGCAGGGGTTGACGAGGGAACTCAGTACAGTGATCTGTATGTACTTTACGTCAGTATTTCATGACCTTTTCGACCAATCAACAGGCGTATTTGACGACGCTGGTCGGCTGCATTCGGTTCGTCGTGAAGGGAGACACAAGGGGCCTTGCACCTGCGCTGCGCTTGCACCGGCGTTACAGGAAGAGATACTAAAAGGCCACGAGCGCAAGCGGCGGCAGGATGGCCACACCAATGATCTGCAGTGGGACCCCAAACTTGACCCTGCACACGTCAACCAGCATCGTAGCAGAAACAAAGCGTCACAGTAGGTCCGAGCGAGAGCCAGCACATCAAAAAGACGAACACCAGAAGCAACAAGGTGAGAGACAGTCAGAGCCGTGTTCATATGCAGAATGAGACTGGAAGCGCCCTCCAGAGCACCCCGTCAGCCATAACTCGCCCACCCTTGACCAAGTGCCGTAAGCTGGCGAGTCCCCAGCCAGTTGCACCTCCCCCGCTCGGATGCCCACCTCTCCTCCACCTTGCCAACATCACGTACCAGTCGACAAAGGAATAGCCTCCTCTTTCAGTGATGATCACGTTCGTGTTGTAGGCAATTGGTGTCGCGAAGCTCAGGCTCCCGCCCACCATAAGCACGTAGACGGCCGCGTAGGCCGACACCCCCCCCTTGGCAACAAGGCTCTGTACAATAGGGAAGAGCAGGGAGACGGCAGCTACGTTCGTGACCATGGACGACACAATGACCGTCGACGCCGCAATGCCGTAGAGGATGCCGAGCTCGCCAAGCCTCGAAAAGAGGGCCAAGATGGCCGCCGCCAGGGCAGCCGCGGCGCCCGTCGACTCAAGGCTGGTCGACAGACCGACGCTGGCCGCCACCGTGATCAACACCGGGAGGTTGAAGCAAGTCGATGCATTCTCCAAAGAGAGGCAGCCCGTAGCCAGCATGGCCACCGCCGCCACAGCCGCAGCGGTGAAAAGCGGCACTATCCCAGAAGCCGCAACGCCCACCATGGCCACCACAATGACCCCTGCAATGAGCTGATGCACCACATCACGACGCACCGGCTGGGAGCGGCGGACCTCCAGGACCGCCCCAAAGCGCGCATCGTTCCGGTGACGCTCGACAAATCCAGAGTCCGTCTCGAGAAGGAGGCAGTCTCCCGCAGCCAGCACCACATCCCCCGTCCGCCCGTCCACGTACTCGCCCCGTCGATGAACAGCAATGATGGCGGCGCGGAAGAGGCTCCGGAACCCCAGCTCCCGCACCCCGCGCCCGACGAGTGTTGAGTGGTGGGAGATGACCACCTCGACCAGCCGCCGGTGGTGGTGGACTGTATTAATCTTGCGACTGTGGGTGGTGGCGGGCTCCAGGCCGGGCAGCTGATAGAGTTCCCGCACCGTATCCACGTCTCCCGAAAAAATGAGCGTGTCGCCAGCCGCCAGGCGGGTCTCGGGGTCCACCGCGGGGAGGACCTCCCCATTCTCGCGCTCAATCTCAATGAGGAAGAGCCCGCGAAGGCGCCGCAGGCCCGCACCAACGACCGTGTCACCAATAATTGCCGCCCGCGGTTGCACCCGAAGGGCGCACGTGTAGGCACGGACAGCTCCAAGCGCCGCTGCCGTGGCGCCAGACTCTTCGTCCCGGCTAGTGGCACCGCCAGCAACGTCCACACACGTGTCTGCTTGGCTACCGGGCCGGCCGAGGAGGAACCGAGAGGCGATGAGCATGTAGATGAGGCCCGCCACCGCAACGGGCGCACCCACCCTGCCAACATCAAACACCCGAAACTTGAGTGGCGCGCCGTTGTCGTCAACCAGGTCCGTTGCCGCCTTGGCGAGGTCCACCACAACCAAGTTGGCAGACGTACCCAGGAGGGTCATGGCTCCCCCAAGGAGCCCCGCATTGTTGAGCGGCATCAGGAGCAGCCTAGGGTCTACCCCCGCCCGTCCTGCCCACGATTCGACCAGCGGCAACATCATCAGAATCGTGGGGGTGTCGTACAGAAAAGCCGACACGGCCGCCACGACGATCATCACTCGCGCCTGAGCAACAACCAGGGAGCGGGGCTTGCCGAGGAGGACCCCCACCGCCGGCGCCAGCGTCGACGTGCGGGTGATGCCCTCGACGACCACAAACAGGACAGCAATGGTTCCGACGCCGTTACCCGCAAAGCCCGACAATGCGTCCTTGGGCGTCACCACCTGAAAGGCAAGGAGCGTCACCAGCGCCAGCAATAGAATGACCTGCGTAGGGAGGGCGGCAACGACAAGCGCCGCAAACATGACGCCCAGGACAGCAAAGGAGAACCACGCCTGCCATGGCAGAGGCTCAAAGACCAGCGTGCCTAGCAGCGCCAGTCCGCCAGCATAGGCGGCCAGCCCCAGTACCGTCAGCGCGTGGGCACGGACCAGCCGGCCGGCGGCGGCGGGCACGCCGGCAGCCGACACGCCGGCGACGCCGCCGCCACCCGCCGCCGACGGGCTGTCGCAGGTGGCGCCATATGTGACCGTGGTCCCGCCTGCACCGCCGTCACCGCCGCCGCCGCCGCCACCATTCTGGGCAAAAGCGGTGAAGC
This sequence comes from Pyropia yezoensis, assembly GCA_009829735.1. NCBI lineage: Eukaryota > Rhodophyta > Bangiophyceae > Bangiales > Bangiaceae > Pyropia > Pyropia yezoensis. Next base: position 2,077,637 of record CM020618.1, on the reverse strand, counting down.
CCGCCTCCGAGTCACTCGACGGGCGGCCCGCGACGGCAGCGGCGGTGGCGGCGGCGGCGGCGCCGCCACCACCCGCGGGGGGCATCGCCTCGCCGTCCATGCGCCAAAGCCGCCCACGCGGCGGCTAGAAGCGGCGGTCGGCCGCGGGTGGGGGCGGGGGGGTGGACGGGAGTGGGGGTAGATAGAGGGGGAGGTGGACCGCCTGCGTATACAGGGAGGTGGAAGCGGTGGCCGACGTCCCGACGGCCGCGTCCGGTATTAAGCACTGAGCTGGTACGCCGCCGGGGGCGTCTGCACCCGCTTTGGTGGTCGTCTCCTCCCCCCCCGTCCGGCCTACGCCACCCCTCAAACGCACACCACAACACTCCTACCGTCCCGAACCTGCCCCGGTCTGCCCCCCCCCCCCCACCAGCGATGCCCGTCCAAACGCTGCGTGCAAAAAAAACACGGCGCGGGGCGCCCGCCACTGTCGCCGCCACCGCCACCACCAGCGGGCCGCAACAGCAGGTAACTACGTCTGGTGGGGGCCGCGGGGGGGTTGGGGGCAGCGAGGGGGACACCTCGAGGTTACAGCACAGCCGGGGCAACCCCCATAGGTAAACCCCCATCCGCGCGATTCGACCTCACAGGTGCACGCGGGGCATGCGCAAGGATCACGCCGAGGGCCTGCTGGCACGCGCTCGGGTGCGGGACGCGAGCCGCGGCCAACGGGCCTGCCGCTGCACCGGCCACGTCACTGCCACCGGTCAATGGCGGCCGCCTGCGCGGCGTCGTCGTGCGCACGCGCGGGCGTGCGCCCGCCCGCCCGCGGCGACGCGGTGACGCGGCGGCGCGGCGGCAGCGGTTGCCGTATCCGTGTGGCGTCGCGGGCCGGGGGGGTGAAACGGAGGCAGGCGGGGGGGGGTGAAACGGGAGCAGGCGGGGGGGGTGAAACGGGAGCAGGCGGGGGGGGGGCCTCCCCGGGGAGGAGAATGGGGGCGCCTTGCGGTCACCCCCGCCGCGGGCTCTGCCCGGAGGGCGGACAGCGCGGCCCGCGGCCGCGCGGGGGGTGGGGGGTGCCACCGCCCCCTCCCCCCCCAGCAAACCTCTTTTCTGGCCTTTGCGGTCGCGCCGCGTCGCTCCCCACCCACAACCCGACGCGGCGGTGGCACAGCGGTGGCCATTACGGGAGGGGGAAAGGAGGGTGTAGGGAGGAGGGGTGGGGCGTGGTCGCGCCCCGTAGCGAGCGCCTCCTGGCGCAACGTCGCTGTGTCGTTGGGGTGGGTGGGAAGGAAGGGGGGGGGGGCGTGTCGCTGCCGGGACACCAACGAGGTGTGTGGACGGCCGGTATGGGCGGCCGCCGCCAAGCCCCTCTTGGAAGCAAACCACAGGCGTGGCGACGGGCATAAGGCTGTGTCCCTGGCACGCACCTTCCCCGCAGTAGGCTGTCTCCCTGTCGTGCCCCATCCCAGCGGCGGGGCCAAGGGACCAAGGGAGGGGGCGGTGGGTGGGGCGGGAGACACCCCGCGCGAAAAAAGAAGAAAAAGGGCCATGGATATCGGCGCGCGTGCCAGTCCCCTTCCCACCCCCCCGCCACGTGACGACCACCGCGAGTACGACAGGGGGATGGTCCCCTTGGCATGACGCCACGGCGCGAAACACATGACCCGCTGCGGCCGCGTGGTCGTGGAGGCAGGGGCAGGCCCACCCGCCACCGGCGGAACCCTACAGCCGCGTGAAGCATGCCCTGGTGAGCGCTACAGCCGCGCGATGCATGTGAAGGCCTGGTCAGCGCGCATGCGGGCTTGGCAGTTTCCAAAGATGGCGCACAGGGGAGTCAAGGGGCACACCCCCACCCTCAGAAGCACAGACACGGTTCAAAGAACAAGCCACCACCTGTTGCTTTTCTATACGAGGAGGGAAGAAAGAGAGGGCAATGGCCATACATGCAACAACGACAAACACATGACAGGGCGCCCCACACCCAGTGGCCGAGCGTGTACAGAGCAAAAGGGTATGCGCGCGTCACAACCACCAGCCATGTACACCGCCTCCACTGTTGCACGCCGCTGCCACCCCCCCCAAACGCGGAAAGGGCATGGCTCCAAGCAGCAGGCCCCTCCGTCCAACGCGCAAACCATGGCCGCCCGCCCGCCCCCCACCCCCACTCTGGACGCAACCGCCCACACCTTCAGCCTAGGCCCGCTCCCCCCGGATGCGGCGCGCCAGCTGGATGTCCTTGGGCATAATCGTCACCCGCTTAGCGTGGATGGCGCACAGGTTGCAGTCCTCAAACAGCCCAACCAGGTACGCCTCAGACGCCTCCTGCAGCGCCAGCACGGCCGTCGACTGGAAGCGAAGGTCCGTCTTGAAGTCCTGCGCAATCTCACGCACCAGCCGCTGGAAGGGGAGCTTGCGGATGAGCAGCTCGGTGCTCTTCTGGAAGCGCCGAATCTCGCGCAGCGCCACCGTACCAGGGCGGTAGCGGTGGGGCTTCTTGACACCGCCCGACGGCGCCGACTTGCGCGCCGCCTTGGTCGCTAGCTGCTTGCGGGGCGCCTTGCCGCCCGTCGACTTGCGCGCCGTCTGCTTGGTACGCGCCATCGTGACAACAAAGGGAGCCGGGCAGGGGCGGGGGGCGGGGAGGGGGGGGAGGGGTGGGGGAGGGAGGCAGGCACGCAGGCAGCGACAGGCAGGCAGGCAGAGGCGGAGGACAAGCTCGTGGCAAACCACTGTCGGGGGGGGGGGGGGGGGAGGTTGAGGGTGCGCGCGTTGGACGACGGCCGTATTTAGGTACCACAGGGGCGACAGCGCGGCAACGGGAGCGCGCGCGTACGCTGACGCCTAGGGGGACGACGTGTGCACAGCTGCCTTTGGCCTCGCCGCGTGCGCGGCAGGCGGCGAGGGCCTCCCCTCCCCTCCTCCCCGTCGAACGGCCGCTCCAGAGGGGGTGTGCGCGCACCGCCCGTAAGGCACGACACGCTCTCCTTCTCGTGGCCCCCAACCACGACACGCACAACTACACGACGGTGTTTGGGTGGACCAATGACACGGCCAGCGCTGGGGCCCCGCGCCCCGTCCCGTCGACCGATCGGTTGTCGTGTCGCAAGATCGTGTCTGGGCCGCCCCGGATGCACGACCCCTGCAGGCCAACAGCACAAGTCCGACTTCGAACATCAGTCCATGTGGATAATCGTAATGAGTCCTGGAGGGTCCCCCCCGCAGTCTGCGGATCAAGCGTGGAAGGGGGCCCCCCCCTCAAACAACAGCGGTGCAGCCGTCGGCAGCCGCGGCGGGTCTCGTCCAGAACGACCCGGCGCCACCTCAAAATTCAAAATCTTAAAACAGGCGCGGCAATGGGGAGGATCCTCCGCCCGCCCCCCCTTCCCATCCCGCTCCCGCAGCGTCAGCAGGGAGGGCGGTGGGCCGCGTGCCCTGGCGACAGCCCCTCCTCACCTACGCGGTCGCGTGGGGTGCAGTATCGCGCCCACGCGCCCACCGCCCCCCCCGCCTGTGCCGCTCCCCCCCACCCCCCCCTTCCTGCTCTCGTCCACTCCCGCCCACGCGTCCCTCTCCCCCACCCCCACGGGTACTCCCCCCCTTCTGTCTGCCCGCCCGCCGCTCGCCGTCTGCGACCGCGGCAGCAACCGCGGGTCCGCTCCCCGCCCACCTACCTCCCCCGCCCCTCTCACTCGGGCGCGTGCGACGCGCGCGGCGCAATCGTGGCCGACGCGGCCGAGCGACGCGCCCGTGGCGGCCGCCACTCTTCCCCCCCCCCCCCCTACCCCCCCATCATCCCCCTTCCTCTTCTCCCCCCACTCCCACCCGCCCCCCCCCCCGCCCTCCCCCGTCATTACCGTCCCCTTGGCACAATGAGTCGCCCCGCCGCCTCCCCCGGCGCCCCCCCCACCGACGCAGATGGCCTCGCGGCGGAGCTGGCCACCGCCGGCCGCGTCGCAGCGCGGCTGGGCGGCCCCGCGTCGGCGGCGGCGGCGGCCACGCTCGCCGCCCGCGCCGCCGCCGTCGCGGCGTGCCCGACCCGCGCGCCCGCGTGGCTCGCCTACCTCGCCGCCCTCGACGCGGTCATGGCCGATGCCGCCGCCGCGGCCGCCCCTTCGTCGTCGCCGCCCACACCCGCCCCCTCCCCACCTCCACCCACGACGGCGGCTGCGGCGGTCACGGACGCCGGCGGCGGCGGCGGTGGCGGCGGCAGCGGCAGTGGCGGCGGCAGCGGCGGCAGCAGCGGCGGCAGCGCGGGCGCGTCGCCGCCGTCCCCCGCCGCCGCAACGGCCACCCGCCTGCGGCTGCTCATCCGTGCAACGCGGGCGGTCACCCCGTCGGCGTCCTCCCGCAACGACCCCGACGTGGTCCGCCTGTGGCTGCGCTACGCCGACGCCGTCGCGGCGGGGGAGCCCGTCCACGCGCGGAGCCTGTACAAGTACCTGCGGGCCAACCGGATTGGCGCCGCCACCCCGGCGCTCTACGACCAGTGGGCGGCGTTTGAGGGCGCGCAGGGGCGGGGGGACAAGGCCGCCAAGCTCCGCGCCGAGGCCGACGCGCTCCGTGCCGCGCGGGCCGCCGCGTCGACCGCATCGACGGCGGCGGCGGCAGGGACGGGGGCGGCGGCTACGGCGGCTGCAGCCGCGGCGGCGACGGCGGCGACAATGACGGCGGCGACGGCGACGGCGGCGGGCGCCAGGCCCATGGACCGCGGGGGAGACGGCGGTGGCGGCGGTGGTGGCGGCATGGCGCCCCCCGCCGCCCGGCGGTTGTCGGCGTCGGGGGTGCCCGATGCGGCGGGGGGGGGCGCGCGGCTGCTCACGCCCGCCTCTTCAGGACGGGGGGCCTCCCTGTCGGCCCGCCCGGCAAGGCCCGCCGCTGGCAGCAGCAGCCGCGCGCCTGTCCTGGCAATCCCGGTTACCGCGTCGGGGGTGGCCGATACAGCCGCCGCCGCCGCCGCCGGTGGTGGGGCGCCCGTCACGCCCCTCCCCTCCACCCGGTGGGGGGTAGACCCCCCCCCCGGCGGCGGTGGTGGCCGCGGCGGCCCCGCGGTGTCGCGGTCCCTCGGGCCGCCCCGGCGGGTGGAGGTGGCGACGCCCTCCCTGCCACCCCCGGCGGGCGGCTGGAGCTCCGCCGCCCGCCCGCGTGGCGGGGGGGGCGCCGAGGGGGGGGGGGACGCCCCCTCCCCATGGGCGGCGGCTGCCGCCGGCGCCTGTGGCGGCGGCGGGGGCGGCGGCGGCGGCGACCACCCCGCGCGGCGGTCATCCGTTGAGGGGGGAGTGGGGGGGGGGGCGGCGTACCGGGAGACCCCGGCTGCGGGGGCGGCGGCTGGCGGTGGCGGCGGCGGCGGTCTGCACGGGGCGCACGCGCCCCACCTCCCGCCGCCTCTTGCCGGCGCGGTCGGCGGCGGGGCACCCCCCTCGTCGGCGTGCCGTCGTGGCGGGGGGCTCGCCGAACGGTGGAGCGCCATGGTCGCCAGCCGGCCGGCGCGGATCTTGTTGACCCCCCAGCCGGGCGCCCCGGCCGACGACGACGACGACAATGACGACAATGACGACAGCGGCGGCGGCTGTGCCGGCAGCAGCGGGGGGGGGCGGGGCAGCAGCAGCAGCAGCAGCAGCAGCCTCGGGGACAGCAGTGGTGGCAGCGGGGGCAATGGTAGCGACGGGAGGGGAAACGGTTGGCGCGGCGGGCCCGCGCCGCAGCCGCCGCCCTTGTCGGCGGCCCGCGCCCCGGCGGCGGCGGCGCCCGCGGCGACGGCGTCTGCGGCAGCAATGGCGGCGGGGGGCTGGCCAGCGGGCGCGCCGCCGTGGTCCCCCCCTGGCCGCGCGCCCGTTGCCGCCTATCCCCCCACCTCGTGCGCCTCCGCCGCCGCCGCCGCCGCCGCGACGGGAGGCCCCCACACGCCCGCGCCCACGACTTACCGGGTACCCTCCCCCGAGCGCACCCGCTCGGTGACACTCTCTGGCGCGCGCAGCCGGTACGCCCCCGCGGGCGGCGGCGGTGGGGCTGGCGGCGGCGGCGGCGGCGGCGGTGGCGGCGCCCTCTCCCCCGCCGTCTCGTGCGCGGCAGCGTCGCTGCACATCTCGCCGCCGCCCGCCGGCGACACCGAGCGGCCGCGGCGGCCGCCGGGTCCGCCGGGGGAAAAGAAGCAGCGCACCAGCCTGCGGCGGGCGGCGAGCCACACCCCCACCCCGCTCCGTGGGGTGGGTGGTGGTGGTGGTGGGGGCTTTCGGGCCGCTGGTGGAGGCGGCGCCACGGCGCCGTACGGGGCAGACGGCAGTGGCGCCGCGGACGTTGGCTATGATGGACGGGTCGCCGTCGCTGCCGCTGCCGCTGCCGCCACCGCCGCCGCCGCCGCCGCCGCCGCCGCCGCCGCCGCCGTTGGCCGCAGCGGCGGCGAGGACATCCCCTCTTCGCCTTCGCCTTCGCCGCCGTCGCTGCCGCTGCCGCCGGCGGCGGCGGCGGTGGCACCCAACGGGCACGTGCCGCCGAGCCAAGCCGAGGCGGCCGTCCGCGCCCGCCTCGATGCGGAAGAGGCAGACCGCCGGGCGCGGCGGGCGGCCGCGGCCGCCGCGGCGGCAACGGCCGCGGCGTCGGTGGCCACGGCGGCGTCGGCGGCGACGGCGGCGGCCGCCCCGGCGGCGCCGCCTGGCGTGGCCGCCGCGGCCGCGACCGTCGGGGCGGGAACCGCCGGCCGGCGACCGCGGGAGGTGCGGCGGCGGTCACGGGAGGCACCGCCGCCGGCGGTGACGGCGGCGGCTGCGGCGGGGGTACCCCCCCCCCCCCTCCCCCCCGCCGTGGCCCCCCCCACGCCTGCGGCGGTGGTGCCCCCCCCGCCCCCGACGCCCACCCCCCCCGCCACCACCGACACGGAAGTCACCGTCGACGGCACGCCGTACAAGGTGCTCGAGTGCGTTGGCAAGGGCGGCAGCAGCCGCGTCTACAAGGTGCTGACGCCCGACCTCAAGGTGCGGGCGCTCAAAAAGGTGCGGGTCCCCCCCGCGGCGACCGCCGCGGTCACCGCTTTTGCCAATGAGATTGACCTCCTCCGCCGCCTCGCCGGCCGCCGCACCATCGTGCAGCTCTACGCCGCCGAGGTGCGCCCCGCCGCGGGCGTGGTGCTGCTCGTCCTCGAGTATGGGGACACGGACCTGGCGGGCATGCTCGGCCGCCTGCGCGACGAGCCGGGCGGGCGGGGGGTGACGGGCAACTTTTTGCGCTGCCACTGGGAGGCGATGCTCGACGCGGTCGCCACCATCCACGGCGAGCGGATTGTGCATACGGACCTCAAGCCGGCCAACTTTTTGGTCGTCCGCGGGGAGCTCAAGCTCATTGACTTTGGCATTGCCAGCCGCATCCCGGCTGATGATACGACCAAGGTGTTTTTGGACGCCCCCCGGGGGACGCCCAACTACATGTCGCCCGAAGCGTTGCGGGAGGAGGTGTGGGAGGATGGCAGCGGGGGGGGGGTGGCGTCGGCGCTGGAGGGGCAGGAGGAGGAGGAGGGGGGGGAGGAGGGGCGGGCGGCGCGGCGGACCCCAATGGCGGCGGCGGCGGCGGCAGCGACCGGCGGGGCGGCCGGGGCCGCTACCGCGTGTCCCGCGCGTCGGACATTTGGTCGCTCGGCTGCATCCTCTACCAGATGGTGTACGGCCGCCCGCCGTTTGCGCACATCCGCTCCCTCGCCCGGCGGACGGTGGAGATTGAGAACCCGCGGCACGTCATTGCCTACCCGCCGACGCCGCACGACCACGTCGTCGACGTCCTCCGCTCGTGCTTGCAGTACGACCCGTCCCGGCGGGCCACCCTCCCCCAGCTCCGGGCGCACCCGTTCCTCCGCTCCCCGGCGCCGCCGCTGCCGCTGCCGGCGGCGGGGGGCGTGCCGCCAGCCGCCGGCGACACGGCCGCCGCGGCGGCGGCAGGCGCGGCGGCGGCGGCGGCGGCGTCTGCGGCGGCCGACGCGGCGGCGGGCCTCGTCACGCCCCATCGCCGTGGCGGCGGCGGCGGCGGCGGCGGCGGCGGTGGCAGCAGCGCGCGGGGGGATGGTGCCACCTCTGCTGCCACCGCCGGCGCGGCTGCGGCGGCCGCCGCGGCGGCCGCGGCGGCAGGGAGCGGCCGCGGCTGTGGCGGCCGCGGCGGCGGCGCCACGCCCGGCGCGCCCACCGACTGCCTCCTCGAGTGGATGCGCGGGCTGGGGCGGCCGGTGAGTACGGAGGAGGTGGCGGCCTACCTTGCCGCCGTCGGCACGCCCGGCGGCGGTGGTGGTGGTCGCGGTGGTGGTGGGGGGGGTGATGGAGCGGGTGGGGGTGAGGGGGCCGGCGGGGGCGGTGGTGGCGCTGGGCGGGCGCCGCCTCTGGCGGGGGGGGGAGGGGGGCGCACGAGGACGGGGGGCGGGGGGGGGGGCGCCGCGTACGGTGCCACGTCCGCATGGTCCGCGGCGACCGACACGCCCGGCGAGCGGACCGACGGGGACGGTGGCGGGGGGGGTGGCGGTGGCTATGAGGTCGGGGGGGCGGAGGAGGGGGAGCCCCTCGCCCACCACCACCACCACCACCACCACCGGGCCAAGGGGCTGGCGGCTGCTGGCGGCCGGCGGGGTCTGCCGCTGGGCCGCCGCACGCCAACGTCGTCGGTGTTTTCGGCGAGCGCGGGGCGGGGGCGGGGGTATGGCGAGGAAGAAGGGGCGGAGCGGGAATGACGGCCGTGGGGGGGGGGGGTTGGGGGTGGTGTGGGCAGGTAGCGGAGGGGGGGGGGTGCGTGAGCCCCCCCTTCCCCCCCCAGACTGGCAAAGGCGATGAAGGTTCCCGGCGGGAGATGGGCAGTGGGTGGAAATTGGGGCGTGGGGGCACCAGGCGCTTGCCTGTCCCCCCACCCAAAAACAAAAGAAGTACGTGATGGCAACCGCCACCAACGGGATGAACCACGCACGTAGGGGAGAAAGGGATGGGGGCCGCCACCCGCGCGCGAGGGTGGGGGCGACGGGAGAAGAAAAGAGTAGTGCCGCGGGAGACGGCCGAGTGCCTCGCCGTGACTGTTGCACGGCTTAGCGCCGCTCCCAGCGCCCCCACCCCGCCCCCGGCCGCCACCCCCCCCCCCCGGCCGCGCGGAAGGCGGCAATCGTCGCCTCGGCCGACCCGAGCACATAGTCCACGGGGAGGGCGTTCCACCCCTCCTCAATGCGCACCCCAATGTCGTCCAGGCCGAGCAAAAAGAACCCAATGACCGGCACCACCGCAACGGCGGCGGCCCCCCCCAGCACCGGGTGGAGCGCCAGCGGCAGCGCCGTCAGCCAGACCGCCAGAAACCGTGACGTGTGGCGCGAGTAGGACAGCGGGATGGGCATGGCGCCAATACGCGACGCGGCGCCAGTCGTCACCAGCAGCTCTCCCACCGCGCTGTCCATCGCGACCGCCTGCTTGTCTGGCAGCCCCGCCGAGGCGATCGCGTCGGACAGCACCAGCAGCGTCAGGGCGGTACGGGTGCCGCCGCCCGTGGGGGGGATGCGCGCCGCGTCGGCGGGAGCCAAGCCGCCCGTCACGTGCGCGTGGCTGTCGGCGGGGTCGTAGCGGGCAAGGTCCGCCGCGACGGAGCGGAGGAAGGCGACCGTCAGGGCGTCGACGCGGTCGCGAGACGCGGGCGCGACGGTGGACAGCCAGGTGGCCGACTGGCGGCCCAGGTTGATGGCCGTCCGGGAGAGGGAGCCGAGCAGCCGCGCCGCGTCAGACCACCGTGCGTAGGCCGTGTTGGTACGGAACACGAGGCACAGGCCGAGGGCGCCCGCCGTGAGCGTAAAGGGCGACAGGGGCAGGGACAGGACGGGGAGGGCCACCGCCGCCCCACCGCCCCCCGCCGTCGACGCCGCGGCCGCCGCGACGGCGCCGACCAGCACGTCATTCCACACTGCCACCGCCGCTGCAACGGCGGCGAGGAACGCCAGCGGCGCCGCCGTCCGCCGAACCACCCCCGACTGGGCCATGGACGCCACGTGGCGGGCGTACCGCCACGGCTGGCGGTGGCGCTCCCACCGGGCGAGCGAGCCAAACAGCGGCGGCGGGTAGCGGACGTACGTGTTGGCGTCTGGGGGGGGGCGCCGCCCGCCCTGCCGCCCCCACTCCCACCACCGCCGCCGCCGCCGCCGCGCGCCGCGCGCCACAGCCGCGGCGGTCGAGGCGGCGGCGGTAGCGGCGGCGGCGGTCGCTGCCGCCGCCCGCTCGCGGTCCGCGGCGGCCGCGGCGGCAACCGCGGCGACCAGGGCGGGGATGTCTACACGGGCGCCGCCACCACCGCCACCGCAGCTGCCGCCGCCAACGGTGCCAGAGGCGGCGGCGCTGTCGCCAATGGCGCTGCTGCCGCCAACAGGGCCGCCATCGCCGCCGCCACCACCGCCGCCACCGCCGCTGCCGCCACCGCCACCGCCACTGCTGTGCCCATAGGCAGGTGGCCCCAACGGCTGCCCCGCCGCCGCCGCAACGACGCCGCCGCCCCGCCGCCGTCGCGGGGGCGGTGGCGGTGGTCGCCGCGGCCGACGCGCCACGGCAGGCCCCCGCGGAAGGGGCGCTGCGAACGCGGGGCCAGGCGTCGGCGCCATGGCTGCCAAAGAGGGATACAGAGGGTGGAGGGAGGGGGTGGGGGGCGTGCACGGGGAATGTGGGCGTGTGCACAGGGTCAGGCGGCGGCGATGCGACAGGGGAGGCAGGAGGAGGGCAGGGGAGGAAGTGACGAAGGGAAGAGCGGGTGGACCAAGAGGAGACGGACAGAGACAGAGGCAGACGAGGGGGAGACACAGAGGCGGGGGCGTGCGGTGGACAGTGGCCTTGGCGACGTAGGGCCAGGCAGGATCTGCCGCGACCGGCGTCAAGGCGGTCAGACCATCACGGTTTGAGTGTGCAAGCCGACTCGGCCGTACGAGGGGTTAACCAATTGGTGCAAGAAGTGGGCCATGGAGCGCTGCGCGTCCATGCCGAATCTGTGAGATACTCAGTAATTCCCTGACTGATACTGTGCGAGTTTAGCCTGATCCAGGGAATCCGGGCCACGAGTGCGGCATTTGTTGGTTGTCTGGACTCACCGACTTGTCAGATTCTGAGAGTCAGATGCATGCAGTCACCCGAAAGCCCCCGCCAGCGCGCGAGCCAGTGATCGCTTCCTCGCCCTGAGCAGCTTCAGGGGGTCGTCCAGTCGCATCGATTGCCACGGGGCCGACGCCGTGGGACATGGCTCTGCGCGTCGCAGCCGCCTGCCCTCGTCGGCACTGTCAAGGATGGCTGCCTCACGCATGCGTTAGCGCACGCAGGCACGGCGGCGCACTCCGAAGTCACTTTTCTGTGCCAATCTCTTCCAGGAGTGTTGGTCTTCCCCGCTTCTACTCATTCGCTCTAAAGCACGCCGCTGTCCGCCCTCCACCTCGTCGTTCCCCCCCTTGGCTCTGCTGGCTCCTCAAGCGCGATGGAAGCCCCTGCCATCGACGGCGCGACACAGCCGCCACCCTGGACGCCCGCCGCCGAGCGGGCGGCGACCAGCCTCCTGTCTGACGCGGCCGTGCTTCTCGCTGCCCACCCCCCGCAGGCAGTCATGGACCCTGCTGATACGGACGACGATGAAGAGGCGGCAGAGTGGGCGGCGCGCTCCGCCGCTGCAACCACCCGCCTAAATGGCGCGTACGCGGCACACGCAACGGTCGACGCATCCGACGTGGACGGATTTGAAGCCGCCTACCCGGCCGCCGCCGCCGCGTTTTCGTTCCCCCTCGACGACTGGCAGCGGCGGGCGCTGGCCGCCGTCCACCACCGCCACGACATCCTCGTTGCTGCTCCGACGGGGTGTGGAAAAACGGTTGTCGCAGAGTACGCGGTCGACCGCGCGCTCGGCGCCGGCCGGCGGGCGCTGTACACGACACCCGTCAAGACGCTGAGCAACCAAAAGGTCCGAGATTTCCGGCGGCGCTACTCCGACGCCGCCGTTGGCATCGTTACGGGGGACCGGCGGGAGCGTCCGGGGGCGCCGCTGGTCGTCATGACCGCCGAAGTGCTCCGTAACTCGGTCGTTGCGGGTGAAGACTCGTGGACACGCGGTGTCGACGTGTGCATTCTTGACGAAGTCCACATGCTTGGCGACCCGGGGCGGGGGGTTGTGTGGGAGGCGCTTCTCCTGCACCTGCCGCCGTACATCCCGCTGGTCATGCTGTCGGCAACGGTTGGCAACGCCGTCGAGGTTGCTGCCTGGGTCGGTCGCTCCCGCGGTCGCCACGTGCGCGTCGTCACCACCCCAACGCGGGTGGTGCCACTCGAGCACACGGTCGCTGTCGTGACGGACGTCGGGCGCACATCGCCCGTACGTGAAACGGTGGTGGCGACGGCGGGGCGGAGAGACCTCGACTGCGCCGCCTACCGCAAGGCCATCGCGCGGGTGGTTCCGCGCCGTGGCTTCCGCGCCGACTACCTGCCGATCGCTCGATATCTGGTGCTCTCCCACCGCTCACCCGCGCTCTTCTTTTTTTTCTCCCACGCGGCCATCCACGATGCCGCAACGTCGATGGGATCGCTTGACTTTCTCGCTCGCCGGCCGGCGGCACGGGCAGCTGTCCACCGCGCCTTTGCTGTCGCCATGTCCCTGCTGCCCCCTGACGGCGGACCCACCGACGACCTTGCTGTCGCCCGCGAAAGCCTCCTGCGCGGCATCGGCTTCCACCACGCAGGCCTGCGACCGCTGCTACGGGAGGTCGTCGAGTCCCTGTTTGCTGCCGGTGCCGTGCCGGTTCTCCTCGCGACCGAGACATTTGCGGTTGGCGTTCACGCGCCCGCCCGGACAGTCGTCTTCCCGGCGGTTACTAAGTTTGACGGCACCGCATTTCGGCCGCTCACCGCTGGGGAGTTTGCGCAGATGGCGGGGCGGGCGGGGCGACGGGGCTTGGACGCCGCCGGCACGGTCACGCTGGCGGTGCCGTTTGGCGGGTGGCCGCCGACGGCAGCGGTACTCGGTCCGCTGCTCGGCACTCCGCCGGCCGTGACGAGTGCCTATCGTGTCACGTACGGGGCGCTGTTGCACCACCTGCGGCAGGGGGGTGGGGCGGGGTCAACGGGGCTGCGAGCCATCGTTCGGCGCTCGCTCGGTGCGCTCACAGGGGAGCTGCTGCGGGACCAGGCGGCGGCCCTGCTGCCAGCGGCCGAGATGGCAGCGGCTGCCACACAAATCTGGGGCGGGGGGAGTGGCGCCGCCGACGTCGGGGACCTCCTTGCTGCGCTGGACAATTTGCAGCTGTCGGGCGGTACCGACCCGGGCGGCGGTGCGTCTAGAGCACCGGTTGTGGTCGTGACACCCCGGCACCGATTGCGGCAGATCATCCGGGGCCTGCGCGAGCTCCTTGACGGCGGCTCCGTCCACGACGCCCTTTCCGTCGACGCCGAGCTCCGCATATGTGTATTGACCGCCCTCCACTATGTAGACGCCGAGCGCCAGCTGACACCCAAAGGCCGCGCCGCGTTGCACGTTTCGTCGGTCCCCGCTCCGCTGCTTGTGGAAGTCGTCCTTGGGTGCCCAGGGCTGGCGGCGCTCGACGCCGCGGCATTGGTGGCGGTGCTGTCCTCGCTCGTCGTGCAGACGCGGGCGGCGGGCGGCCGCCGGGCAGCCGCTGGGCCCCAGCCGTACCAAGGGTTTTTGGACGACCCCGATGCGCCCGAGGGGGTAACGCAAAGGCAGGTTGTGGCTGCCGTTAAGACACTGGCGGCGGCTGAGCGGGACGCCCCAGAGCGATTCGCTGCGCTCGGCGATGCAAAGGGCGGCGCCTTCCACGTGTGCTCCACCCGCGCGGCGGCAACGGGCGCGCCGGTCCTTAATTTTCGGCTCGGGACGGCCATTTCATCCTGGATGGGCAGCCGCGACGTGGCTACCGTCGCGGCAGCCGCTGGCCAGTCGTACGGTGACATGGTGTCCAACCTGTGTCGCACGCGTGAGCTGCTGCGGGAGGCGGTGGCGGTGGCCACCGCAGCCGCCGGCACTGACGTCGCGCCCGCAGCGGGCACCGCCGATGCCCTCACCGCGGCATGGAAGCAGATGGAGTCGGTCGGCGTGGCGAGTGGCGTTTTCGGCGGCAGCGCGTTGGAAGACCTCGCCATCCCTGACCTTGCCGACGCTGACGTAGATGGCCTCGCGTACGTGGAGGATCTTGCGACAGAGGAGGAGCTTCTGCCAGAGGAGGACGACTGTGGCGATTTTCTGTTCTAGGCTTGGGGGGAGCCTGGGTGGTCATTTAGCCGCTGGTGACGAGAGGCCCCCGCTCATGCGGATGAGAGCGTACGCAATGCGACAACCAGCCTCGAGCGGTTGCCGGCTTTATGCAAGGACATATCCGCAGCACTGCATGCGATAGAGAACGGCCTCGACGCGGTAGTGAAGGGGTTGTCGTCCCTTGCATGCACACCGCCTCCCCACGCCACGTCGTTGCCCGCTACTGGACGGCAGACGCACTTCGGGCGATATGGCTGAGTGGCGTGCCAACGACGCGGCGGGTGCTGTTGAGACGAGCCGCGGGAAGTGGGGTGGCGATGGAAGGGAGTGACCGCTAGTGCGGAGGGTGCGGGGGCGCGGCTCGACGGGGTGCCGGTCGACTGACGGGGCGGCAGCCGCCAACGACGCTTTTTGAGGCAGGACCCAGTGCCCCCCTACCCACCAGGATACGGCAGCGTGGGCCGCGGCAGCATCCGCATTCGCCGCTGCCGGCGAGCGGGGGCGACGCCACTGCCGGCGAGCAGGGGCGACGCTACTGCCGGCGAGCGGGGGCCACGCCACTGCCGCTGCCGTGCACGCACAACGGCGGCCGGGGCGGCGACTACCCCCACGCAAAGGGAGAGCGCCTAAAAAAAAAAAAGACGCCGGTTGCGATTTCGTGGTCACCGCTGCCCCAGCGTCGGTGCTGCCTTCCCCCCCCTCCTGCTCGCTGCCAAACAAGGCATGACTCAGGTGGAGAGTTCCGCTCCCTCACTACATTGACCAGAGGCATAGTACGTCGTTGTGCGCTGCCCCTCCCCCTCCACACAAACACCCGCGACGCACGCCGAGCCAGCCCGTCTCGGGGGGTTGCGCCCAAGTAGGTATGCCGCAGCACACAGCCACCAAGTTTAAGCATAGGGTGGGGTGGGCGCCGACACAGAGCTGCAGAGCTGGCAGTGGCGGTCGTGGCGCCGCCGCCGCTGCCGCCGCCGCCAGCGCCTCTGGCGGCACCGTCGTCGACCGCGGCAGCGGCGGGCGACCACAAGGAGGGGTGGCGGCGGCGGCAGCGGCGGCGGCGGTGGCGGCGTGCCGGTGCGCCCCCCCCCGTCCAAGCACCCCTTGGGGGGCCCCCGCGGCGGCGCGGGAGCGTTGATGGAGGCAGGGCGACCACCCCCACCCCTCCCTCCCCCGGTTACGTAGGCGCACACCAGCTGGGCGGCCACCCGCCCGCCCCCCGCCTGGCGCGGGGCGGCCGAGCAGCGGACCGCCCCCCCCACTGTCACTGCCGGCCGCCAGCGCCAGGTCGGTGCCGCCCCGGCCGTCGGCGAAGAAACCCAGACGGCACGCGGCCCGTCGCGGCAGCGGCAGAGGCCCGTCTGGGGAGCCACACGCCCCTCCATGCACAGAGGCAACCCCGCTCCCCCCCACCAACCAACCGCCCACCCACCCACCGTCCGAGCGGCGTGCGCGCGTCCGCAGGCGTGCGCGCGTCCGCAGGCGTGGCGCGCTCCGCACAAGACGGGCGCCCCCCACCCGAGCGGTGCGCCCGCCCGTGGGCCGGACCATCGGCGGCCGCCGGCGGCGGCTCACGGGCGCGCACGCCGGCCGGCCGGGGCACGCCGCCCCTGCAGCCGCGCGCGCGTCACGCCGCGCCGGCGTGGAGGGGGTGCGGCCTGCGGCCAAAAAACAGGATGAATGTACAGCCGTGAACCACATTCACCCCCCCCCCCCCCCCCCCCCCATCCCCCCGACCGGCAGCGGCCTACGGGCGGCGTCCCCGCAAAGGCGGACGGCGCCTTCCCCCCCCCCCCCGCCGCCCATCTGGCACACCACCTCCGCGCCGACGGGGAGGTGGTCGGCGGGGCGGACGTCACCGCGCCTGTGGCGCTTGCGCCTGCGTGGGTATCGGCGGGGTGACACCCCATTGGTGCGGCGGTAGCGGCCGTCGGTACCCACCCAGGACGTAAGAGCTGCACCTACGGCATCCTCCCCACAACAGGTGGGGCTCGGACACCCGCATCCTCACCCGCGCTTCCCCCCGCTCCTCGCAACCCACCAAGGACCCGATCGGATCGCAAAAAATGAAGCCCAAAAACAAACAAACAAAAACTCGCGTGCGAGCATTGAAGGACAGGAGGCGGGGCGGCGGGCTGGGGGAGAGCCCTGGCGGCTGAGTATGTAGGTACAGTATGACCAGTACTACTACGTATATAGCACGTGTGCACGCCGCGATCCACGCAACAACATTGCACGCATTGGCACGCCGAAAACCCTGCGCTGGCTCCACCGCCACCGTGTCACGGGCCGACAGGCGCTCGGCCAAGCGCGGCGACGGGTGGGTGACGGTGCGGCGGCCGGCTGTGCTCGCGCACCCGCCGGGCGGGGCCCCTCCCCCTGCCGCCATCATGGAGATGATCTCCTCCCGCAGTCCTCGTCAGAGAGAGAAAAAAACACAGACGCAGCCCATTTTGGGTTTTGTGGTGCGCGGGTGGCCATCACGGCGATGGCCGGCGCGCCGCGGCGCCCCCCCCCCCCAGACGCCGCACGGGGAGATTGGGGTGTGGCCACCCCCACCCCCCGCGAGCAGGCAGCACGCTTCGGGTGTGTGGGGGAGGCGTGTGGGCGGACGCGCACTGCTGGACGCAGCCGCGTGGGGCCCCCCCGACCAAGAGACCGCAGGGCCCCCCCCGCGGCGCAGGAAAGAGGTGAGGCGGTTGACGGTTGGGGCTCCCGGCGACCCCGCGAAGCACCCCCTCCCCCCCCCCCCTTTGGTATGTACTGCGCACCAGGGCACTGCAGCATCTGTGAGATGCCAGAGCAGCGTCAGCTCACACCGACACGGGCGCGTATGTACGTACATATACTACCCAACGCGGCCGCGCGTTGGCGCGTCGAGGGGGAGCGCCGAGCAGCTAGCGCAGCGCGGGGGTGTGTGCCGTTCCGCTCACAGCCCGCCGCACACCGCCGGCGCCAACCGCCCCGGTGTGTACCACCCGCGCACGTCGCCCTTGCCGCCCCCCCACCACCGACCTCCAACCTCTCTGCGAGTCACCCGTGCACGGCGCCCTCAACCGCAGACCCCCCCCCCCCACCCGCGCCTACCATCGCCGGCACCACCCTCCGCGCGAGCCACGCTACGACGTTCTCCCGGCTGTCGTGGTGCCCCCCCGTCCTCCCCACCCCCGCGCGCGATGGGCTCCACCCCCACAGGGTCGGCCCCCGCGGTCGCCCGACGACTGCTGTTGCTGCCGTTGCCGCTGCTTCTGCTGCTGCTGGCGGTGACGATGCCCCCCCCAGAGGGGGCACAGGACGTCCTCAATGACTTCTCTGACATCCGGTACCTTAACTGCTCTCTCAAGCTGCTGCCAGAACTCCAGTGCTACGGCCGGGCCAACAGCTCCCGCATGGCGTCGTTCAATGGGGAGTCCATTTATCGGGGCATCAACACCTGCGCAGCGCCCGTGGTCAATGTTGGGGAGGTGGAGGCGGTCAACAGCTCGACGCCGGTGGACCAACGACCCTTTGACTGGCTGGTATCCGGGGGCCCCAGCGCGCCCCGGCTAGTGCGCGAGCTGGCCACCAGAAACTGGGGCCATGATTATGCGAGTGAAGACTGGTTGTCGGAGCCCGGCTTATATGCTGACGGGCTGTCGACGAGGGACTTTGAGTCCGTTTTGAGGCGGCCCCTGCCCCCGCGGGACAAGTACCGAGCGCTGTTGGTCAGGTTTCTGTCGCTTCAGCGCAACATGGACGGTGGCGAGGTGGCCCGGATGAGCTCCAAGTACGAGGTGCTGACCGTCACGACTGAAATGCGGGCCATGTGCCTGCTGCCCAACTGCTCAGACTTGTCGGCGGTGGATACGACCGGGTCCGGAGAGTGCGACGCGTCGGGGTGTGTCAAAGACACGAGAGATGATCAGATTGGAACGGAGGATGCTGTCATGGTGGTGACACACAAGGCTGAGGATGGGGTTGTCAGGCCAGTGTCTGCCGTCCAGCGCGGCTTCCTCGGCCTTGGGCGGGCAGTCATGGTACTACCCGGGTGGCTCCCGAGCCCCACCTGGCAGCTGAACTCATCCCTTAGCTCCGAGCTTGATGCCTATCCCGGGAAAATCCCACCCGAGCTGGGAGGGGGGAACGGGTCGTCCACTTGGCCCCTCAACGGAGGCGCCCGCCCCACCCCTGGTGCTGCCACGTCGGACTGGCTGAACAAAGTGGCGTTTCTCTTGTGCCAGGAGCCGGTGCCCGAATTCATTGACAAGAAGCGACTGTGCAAGGGCGTGTCGCAGTTGAGCCCCTCCGACGTGGTGGTGAAGTACGACAAGAAGGCATACCGGAAGGACCGGGCCAAGAAGAAGTCCCTCATCATGTCATGGACGATCAACCCCGCCCGCGGTGAGAAATCCCTCGTCGACTGCACCAACTCTCCCTATATGAGCTGGACGCTGCCCTCCAACGCGTCGCTCGTGACTGAGCCAATGTGGCTGGCCGGCACAGCCTCCCGGGAAATCTCCTACAAGTCCCCGGAGGAGGTGGCCCTGGCCCGCCGGCTGGGCAGCTGCGTTCATCGGGTCGACAAGAACGACATGTGGCAGAGGCTGCGCAGTACCGCGCGCGCGAATCGCCGCAGGGTCATGTATGGTATCGAGGACACACTCACGTCTGGGCGCTTCTCTGTGAAGGACGAACCAGACGAATCTTTCCACCGAAGCGAGGTCTATGTGACCGCGCTTCTCGTCGCGCTCACAGCCATTGGCGCTGCCTCCTTTGCTCCCAATGATCCGAATTGGGAAAACGCCGGGGACAAGGCGCGGTTCGCCATGACTGCGGTTGTGGGCCTCGGCTCCATTACCTCCCTTGGCCTTCTGTATTGGAAGGAGCGCAAAGGCGACAGGTGGATCGCCAGCGCCACGTACAAGGCGATCAATGCGGCCTTTTCAGATACCACCTGGAACTGCAAAGACCTACCCGAATCGTGCAGCTTGTCGGACGTGGGAATGAAGGGCACCTACGTCCTCCTCTCCGAGACAATTGCGGTGGTGACGACCAACGGCTACCGCCCCAACTTGTTGCTGTGCCTCATCTGCGCCGCTGCGGTCGTCTACATCTTCGTCGTGTTGATCGCCTATGGTGCCATGCTGGCGCGCGCCGGCCGAAACAACTCCACGAACGACAACGTCGTGGGCAAGCTGGAACGCATCCTCGCGTCCATTGCAACCGCGCTGCTGCCCCACTCCTGGACTGACAGCGCGCCGGTCCCGGCACCCTCTCCCAAGGGGCAGTCGACCGCCGCTCCCTACAGTGTTCCGCCGGCCCATGCCCCGCCCCGACGAGTGGCCACCGATTGCGGGCTGCCGTCGCCGGCACCGGCGTCGACGGCGACACCGTCGCCGGCGCCGGCGTTGACGGTCGCAGCGTCGCCGGCACCGCTTGGGTGCACCGCCACCGACTGCTCCGGGATGCGGGTGGTGGCCACTGGCACGCCCACGCCGCCACCGCCGTCGCCGGCGCCGGCGTCGACAGTGGCAGCGTCTCCGGTGCCGCTGGGGCGCGCCGCCACCGACCGCTCCGGGATGCGGGTGGTGGCCACTGGCACGCCCGCGCCGCCACCGCCACCCCCCCCCACCGCTCAGACGACCACCGACGGCGGGCTGCCGCCTTTGCCACCGCCGCTGAGGCGCTCCCAGACGGAACGCCCCGCCCGGCGGGCGCGCACCGGCTGGGACGTGTTGGCGTCCCCCGCCGCCCCCGCCCCCCGTAGTCCATGAGCGCGTCCCGACGGGGAGGGTGAGCGTGCGTGAAGAGAAAGGGCGAGCGTGCGTGATGTGAAAGGGTGAGCGTGCTGGAAGAGAAAAATTGTGGCTCTTAAGAATTTCCCTTGCAGGCAGAAGACCTCGGCCAAGCGGGGTCAGGGGCAGCGGCGGGCCGCCGACCGTGGTCGGCCAGCTGACCCCCGACCGCTCCCCCTCCTCTGTGGCAACCCCCCCTTGGCGGGGCGACTGCATGAGCTCATCTCCTCCCTTGTCCGTCACGACGCTCGCGGTGTGAGGACCGAGCGGGTGGCGCCCACTCCCGTCCCCCCCGCAGCCGACTGCCACCCCAGCCATCCTTCCCCTCCCGCCTCCCGTCCCTCCATCCGACGACGCCACACCCCCCGCGGACAAGGGAACAGCAACTCCCCTCCTTCGGCACAGTCGCCCGCGATAGACGGCCCGCCCGGGGGGCATACAGACATCTTCCGTGGGAGGCGCAAGCAGGGAGCGGCCGATAGTCCGCCACGATAATGACGGGCGCACGAAAGAGAGCGCGCCGATCCGTGTCACGAGACGTTCCCCGGCCGGCGGCAATGGAGGAGGGGGGAGAGGGGAAGGGGCGTGCACAGCCACAACGGTCAGCGGCAGGCAGCGGTGATCCAAGTGCGGGCGGCGGGAAAGGATGGACGCCACTCCAGCGGCCAACGGGGCAGAGGTTGTTGACAACGGCGGCGGCCGCGGCGCCGCTGACCCTGCGTCCTCTTCTTGTACCAGCGGCGCTTCACACCGTGGAAGTGGTTCCGGTGTGGCGGTGGGCGGGCAACCCGGGCTGGGTGGCGTCACGTCGTTGGCAGGGGCGTCGCCGTCGCGGCCGCCATCGCAAAGAGGCCAGAAGGGGGAGGGGGAGGGGGGGTGTGAGGGAAATGTGAAGGGAGGCGTAGCCGCCACCGTGGGACAGGGCGCCACCGCCGCCGCACGAGCCCGCACAGTCGCCGCACGCGACTGAGGCGGGCGCCAGCCAGGCTGGCCGGCGGCGACAGGAGGAGGGTGGCGCGGGTGACCGCCAATTCTGTCGAGCCAAGGCTAGCAGGAACGTCCCACCCCCAGCGGCACGGGGTTACGCCGCCTCCCCATACGCCCCCCAACGTTCGCAGCGCCTTAAGCCACCCCATAACCGCCCCTGCCCGTGAGCGGCCGAGGAGGTCGGCCGCGCGGGACGCCAGCCGGATGCGCCGTAAGGCCTGCCCCCTCTCCCAGCGCCATCACACCTCCGCTTATCGCCGTGGTCACGACCGCCGGCGGCTACTGTGGTGCACTACTGTACATGATACTACCGGCCGGGCGTGGCCCCCCCAACCAACCAGCCGCGATGACGCGGCGGCAGCGCGCGGGGGGGGACGTGGCGCACCGCCGTCGCGGAAGAGGCGCTCCGCGGATCGGAGGTGGCGGCGGCCAAGAGGCACAAGGCCAGAACCTGCACGGGACGTAGGGTCAGAGGGAGCTGCGGGCGGCGAAACAGCAGCGATCCCTCGCTTCAGTGACCGCCGGCGGTGAGCAGTGCCGTGACAGCGTCCCCCAGCACCGCGACGAGCGAAAGGGAGATGCAGCCCTCCCCAAACCTGCCCTGCTTGCCCCTCTCCCTCCAAGCACCGGCGGAAAATGCGGCGACAAGGACGGCCCATAGCCTTGCCGCCGCGCCGTCCATGGCAGATGCGGCGGCGGTCAGATCGGTCGCAATGGCGGGCGGCGGCAAGACGGCGGTAAGGCAAAGCCATCGACTCGAGGCAGCGGCCCGCCAAGGCGGATACCGTCGCGGCGAGACATGGCGAACAGCCGTGTGTGTGCGCGGGCTAGCGAATCGAAGGGAGAGGGGCGCGGTCGGGGGTGTCCGTTGTTGCGCCCACAGCGGCAGCCCCCGCCGACACATGGCGGCAGCATGGCTGGGTCGGTGGCGCTGGCGGCGTGGCGACAGTCGCCCGTCGCATCCCCCGGCGCGCAGACGTACCCACTCTGACCCCCGGCAGCTTCCCCAGGACGTCAAACGAGAGCACCCGTCGAGACGAGGCCGCCGACCGCTCGGGCATGACGAGCGGCGTGAGCTTGCAGCCCCCAGCCGCCACGCCCGCACATTGCGGCTGCTGTCGCCGCTGAAGCCGGAGCAGGCTGAACAGCCGACGGCCACCACAGGGGTTAGGCGCACGCCGGGCAAAGGGGGAGCTGCCGGCTGGGCCACGGTGGGAACCGAGGTCCCTGCAAAGGGACAACAGCCGCATCAGACGCTTGCAAACACAGCTACCACCGCCGGCGACAATGCAGAGGTGCACAATGGGCGGCAGTCGACGAGAAAGGGGGGGAGCGTCGCTGTCTCAGCGGCCACGGTAGCCGGGACCGCCAGGGAGATGCGTCGTCTGGGTCGGTGCCACCACGTCCGCAACAGACACTGGCGGGGGCGGCGGGGCTGCCGGTGGGGGCGCAGCTGCTGCTGGCGACGGTGCGGTGATTGCAATCATCACCACCGCGACAGCCATGGCGGCAGCAGACAACGCGCGGCCGGCCCCAACCCTCCCCCCATTCGCATCGGCGGCGCCGCGGCGACCGCCGCCGCCGCAGCCGCCGCCCCCCCGTCCCCCTCCGCGCGACCCCCCACAACACCCTGCGGCTCCTGGCGTTCGCGTGGCTGCGGGGTCACACCTCCAAGCAATGGCCCCCGCCGTGCCGTGTGGCCGCCGCCCCACACCCGTCTGGGCACCCAGGGTGCGTCCTCAGGTTGAGAGAAGGGTGGAGCTCGCGCCCCTCCCCCCCAGCCACCCCCCTGCCCACCCGGGGCGCCGCCTCGGGCGCTGGTGTCTCGCACAGCCTCGGCCGCCCGCTCGTCTGCCGTTCCGCCCACCGCCCCTGTCAGCTGCCCACCCGTCGCCGCGGGTCGGCTTCCAGCCGCCTGTGGTCGCGGCCGCCGTGCCGCCGGTGCCGCACGCCGCCGCCTTGCCGACGACCGTGGTCGCCGCCGCTGCTGCTCCCACGTCAGTACCGTCATGGTCCGCCGCCGCTTCGCCGCTGGCCGCAGCGGCCGTCGCTTCGTCTCCGCGGGTGGCCACTGCCCCCCCATCGCCAAAGCCCCACCCGCCGCCGCCACCGTGGCCGCAAGCCGCCACCGCCACGTCGGCGCGGGCGGTGGCAGGGGTGGAACGTGCCAGAGGTAGGGGACGTCTGGAGGGGGGGGACTTGACCCCGACTACCCGCCGTCGATGCCCCCCCCCCCCCTGCCTGCCGCACCCGCCACGCTGCTCGCCACGCGCCGCGCGGCGACGACGCCGGACTCGCGGTCGATGACGGGCGCGGCACCGCAGCCACCTCCGGTGCCCATCGCCGCTGCGCCGCAGCCGCCCCGCTGCGGCGCCGCCGCGGCCGCCGACGCGTCGCCGGCCGCAGCCTTCGCGCTGCGATCCGCGGCCACCGCCACGGCCACCACCGCGCCGCCAACAGCCGCCTCCCCGGCGACAGCGGGTGAGCGGGCAGCGGCGTCTCTGGTGGACCCGGGGGGGGAGGGCGCGACCGGATCGCCCCCCACCGCCGAGCCACCCCCGCCCCACCGCCACGGGCACTGCCACACCCGGCACCCGCCACGGCCGCCCATGTACCCTGCGGCCGGCTCATCGCCCGTCGCCGCCGCCGTCGCGGCGTCGCCCCTTGCCAAAGCCTCCGCGACTGCCTCGCCGCCGCCGCTCGTGCGGGCGGCGGTGTCGGCTCAGGGACAGCGGCGACGACAGAGACGATGGTGGGGGTGACGCGGGGGAACCTCCCCTGCCGTCGAGCACCACCCCCCCACCGCCCACGACACAGCCACCACCACCCCCACCACCCACAGCCGACAGCCGGCTTGCCAAGGCGAGCGCCCCGCCGAGCGCCTGCACAGCTCTGGCGCCGCCTGCCGCCCCCGTGGCCGCCACTGTGACGACACCCCGCGCACCACGCTGCTGGCGTGGGTAGTGGAAGCGGAGCGCGTGGTGGTCGCAGGGGGGGGCGGCAGAGGGACCCAGCTCGCCACGCTCCCCCGCCGCCCCCCGCTGCCGCCCGCACCATCCTTTCCTGCCGCCGCCGGTCCGACGGGCGCCGCCATCCTTGGCCGCCAGGTCGGCGGGCGTGGGCAGCCGCAACGGCGGCCGCCGTTGACGTGGAGCGGCCGGTGGGGGAGGGCTCGCACCCCCCCCGCCCAGCGCCACCACCCCGCCGCCGGAGCAACGCCCGCAGCGCCCCAGGTCGCCGCTGCCGACGCGGCCGTCCAAGCCGGCCGGCAGCCAGCCGCCGCCACCCCGTCAGCCGCGGCGGCCCGCCCGTCGCCGCCGACCGGCGCCAACGGGGCCGCCGCGTCGCCGCCTCGGGCCACCGCCGGAAGGCTCGTGCTGGCCGGCCGCGGAGGTCCTGGCACCGACAAAAGATGCCGACGAGGGGGGGATCGCAACCCCCCCGACCCAGCCAGTCCCCCGTGCAGCCACCGCCACCCCCCCCCGCCGCCGCCGCCACCCGCCACCAGCGCGTCCGCCGCGGGTTGCGCGACGCCCGGCCGCCCCCGCCGACGCGCCGCTGCCAGCGCTTGCCGCACCCGGCAGCAACGGCGCCGCCGCACCGGGCCGCCACAGACGTTGCCGCTGCAATGCAAGCGTGGCGGCGGTGCGGCCCGCGGCTGCCGCCGCCCACCGTGGCTGCCGCCGCCGTCGCGGCGCCAGCGCCCGCCGCAGCTCGCTCGTCCGCATGGGGGTGGCCCTACCGCGCCATGGGGTGCCGCACCGCTGGGGAATGGGTGGTTGCCGCTAGGCGCGAGGGCCAAACAGAGGGTGGGGGGGGGGGGGGCGAGAGCAGCCACTGGGCATTGCCATCCACAGGAAGAAACACAACGGAGAGCCAGGCGGTCGACCGCTACCTACTCGCCTAGCAGTGCGTAGACCCCAGGCAGGGTAGCTGTCCCCGACTCCCTCCCGTTGTGCCTTTCAAAGGGAACAGCTCACGACGGGCCAAGACACACCCCCGTCCGCGCGGGCGCCGCCTGCCGTCCGCTCTGCACAGCTGGATGTGTGCTCTCAGCCAATACTGCACAGGTATTCGGTGCATGGACACACATTCTGCAATACCCTAAACTGCGCCTTGCCCACAACTCCATCATCGCCAGAGACAAAGTCCACACGGGGCGTGACACCCTCCATCGCCCTGGGGCTGCAGAATATGAAACACGCGCTCTGCCCTCCGTACGTACCCATTCGCCAGCGGGGACACGAGGGGGGGGGGGCAGGACGCTTCCCCCCGGCCCTGCCCCAGACCCTGCCCCGCCCACCACCCCCCCCTTTCTTTTTTTATTACCCTCCTCCCACCTCCAAAACAAGCACGCGCGTGGGCCACTGGCGCGCACCCCCCCCCCCCCCCTCCCGCACACCCGCTGCCCCCCCGTGCGCCGCACCCCGGCACGCGGCCAACGACTGACAAGGCCGCGGGTGTCAGCGTGCGCCCTCTCAGCAACGGGCCCCGCGGGGAGAGGGAAGGCGGGCGGGCGCGGGGGGTGCGGGGCAGCAGCGCCCGCCGTGGGGCCGCCCCCGTTGCCACCCCCCCCCCCCGACCCCCAGGGCTCGGCCTGCCCCCCGCCTTCCGCGCCGTCGCGTCGGCGGCGGCCGCGACCCGCTCGCTGTCGGCGGAGAGACCCCAGCGGTGCGGGGGGCCGCGGCCGCGACGCGACGCGCGGCGGGCC
The DNA here is from genome assembly GCA_009829735.1 of Pyropia yezoensis. Classification (NCBI taxonomy): domain Eukaryota; phylum Rhodophyta; class Bangiophyceae; order Bangiales; family Bangiaceae; genus Pyropia; species Pyropia yezoensis. The sequence continues at coordinate 2,051,963 of CM020618.1, read as the reverse complement.
GCGACGGCACCGCCGTTCCTCTTTGCAGCCGCGGCGTCGTGCCGCGGCGGGGGGCATCCTCGGCCACACGGTGGCGGTGCCGAGAGCCGCGCTGTTTTGTTTTTATTGTTCTCTTTTTTTCCTTTGCCCCCGGTGCCCCCCTCCCCCCTCCCAACTCCCCCCAACCCCCCCCCCGCTGCTGGCGGCTGTGTACTGCGGCCGCCGCTGCTCGTACCTCTCCTCCCCCCCCCCTCCTTGCCCAGCCGGCGCAACGCCCGGGGAAATCAAGGGCGGCCTACCAGTGGCTGGACTGTGGCAGCATTGCCCCAGGTTCTTCCTCCCGTTCCCACCCTCCCCCGCACCCCCCACCCCCCACCCCCCACCCCCAACCCCCAGCCTCCCACCCTGACCAAGACCCAGCCGCCCTTCCTCCCCAGTCCTTCCCTCCCCCCCCCCCCACCTACGCCCTTTCCCCCCCCCCCCCCCCCCGGCCCCCCGCCGGCTGCAACCTCTTCCCCCTCCCATCTCTCTTGCCCCACCTCCACTCCCAACCCCTCCCCCCCCCCCCCCTCCGACCCCCCCCACCCCGCCAATGACCATGGCGCTGCGTCGGCGGGTGGTGGCGACCGCCGTCCTCGCCGCCATCTCTGTGGCCATTGGCGCGTCGCTGGTGGCGGCCGCCGCGGACGGTGCCGCCGCCGCCGCCGCCGCCGCCGCCGCCGCCGCCCCCGCCGCCGCTGCCGCTGCCGCCGCCGAGGCGCCCACCACCGTGCGCGCCGACGAGACGCCCGCGCCGACGCCCGCCGCGACGGCGGCTCCGGCAGAGGCTGACGCGGCGGCTACGCCGTCGCCGACGGCCGCTGCTGAAGCGACGCCCGTGCCCGTGGCGGTGGTGGTGCCAACCGCCACGCCAGTGGCAGAGGATCCTGACGCTGGTAAGGAAGTGGTGGGGGGGGGGGGGGGGGGAGGGGTTAGGGCGGGGGGGGACGGGACAGGGGTGGGGTGGGGGGGGGGGGGGGGGGGGGGGGGGGGGGGGGGGGGAAGGGCGGGATGGTTGGAGGATGGGCCATTGCGTGAGAGGGCGTCTGCAAGCGCTGCCATGCACGGAGCTTGCGTGGGAGGCGCAAGGAGGATGGGCGGATAGGCGGGAGGCACACACCCCGGTGGAGGGTGTGTGCTTGGTCACGGAGAGGAGCGGCGCGGCCACCGCGTGGCGCACGGGTGCGGCACGCCCCCTGAGATAGCTGCAGTGGGGTGGCATACTGACAGCCCCCGACGCGCTGCTGCTCCGACCGCCGCGGGCGCCCCGCTCACTGCCGACGCAACCGTGACTTCTTCTCTGTGTTGCCCTCCTTGTTTGCTTCACCGTATTCGTTCCCTCTTGCTGCTGCGGCGGTTGCGGTCTCTCGGGCGCACACTTTTGTTTTTTTTTTCTGTTTCGGGTGGTGGGGACGGGCGCAGGCAAGGGCGGCAACGGCATCAGTGGCGGCCGGTACCTGCTCCTCGCGCTCGCCCTGGTGGCCATCCCCGCCGTCGTCTACGCGTTTGTCAAGCGCAGCAGCCCGCCGCCGCCGCCGCCCGTGTCCACCTATGACAATGACGCGTTTGGGTGAGGTGGGTGAGGGGGCGGGGGGGGGGGGTCGGGGGGGGGGTGAGCGGTGCAACCCAGCACGGCCTGCTGCACGTACGGTATGAGTGCCGTTGCTCAGCGGCGTGCCTAGGTTGCACTGGTAGTACCCGTAGATATTGGCCCACGAGCGAGAGGACCGGCGCCACCACGACATCCAGAAGCGGGGTAGGAGAGGTGAAACTTGAGGACACACACCACGCTCAGGAACACCCACGCCGTGGGGGTACGGTACGGTTACGTGGACAACCAGGGTGTCTTGTCGCCCATTGCGTTGATGGTGTGGTTGTCACGCAAGAGTGACCGCGGGCGACGGGAAGGCACAGCACCACAAAGGGTGTCCACCACACGGGCAAGCACAGCTTCTCCTGCCATGGACCCAGGCGACTCTCGTACAACGTCTCTTCCCGCCCCCACGCACGCCCCCACCCTCCACTTCACCAACCTCCCAGACGCAGAGGTCCTCAAGCCGCCAGGCCCCCGCCTCCTCCACGTTTACGTCTGTCTGCAAGCAGAGCTCCATGAGCAGCCACCCAGGCAAGATTCATTGTCCGTCAGAACATCAAACGCAAGGAGCGAGACGACGGTTACAACATCGTGGACTACAATGGGGGAGATGCCGAGGATCAGAGAGGTCGCAACGGTGGCGCTACAGTAACCTCAGTGACAGCCTACAGCTTTCGCGGAAGGTGGGTCTGTGGCGGCGGCCCCGTGGTAGTGTAACGGCGGCGGCAGGCAGCAGAGCAGCACAGGCAGCAGCGGCAACGGGCGGTCAGAGGAATACCCTCTGTCACTGCTCCCCGGGGCCACTCGGAGGGCGATGGCTTCGCACGGCGCCTGCAGAGGCCTCTGCACGGCGCCTGCAGAGGCCTCTGCAGGCGCCGTGCGAAGCCACCGCTCCTAGGAGCCACCGCGCGCTCGACCGTCCCCAGCACAACCGCCATCTTTGAGACGACAGACTGCCGCAGCGGCAGTGGCCAAGGTAGATACAGCGGTCGTGGTCACAGGTACGGTGCTTCGACCACGCCTGCGTCCCTCTGAAGCGGTAGGGGGACGGTGGTTGCGGTCGTCCCGCTGCAACCACTCACTCCGCGCCATCACGGACGCGCGCGGTGCGCAGCAGCGGCGACGGCAGCGGTAGGTTGGACAGTGACGGCGAGGTTCCGCTGTGCGTCCACCGGGGGCGTGCGTCCCGGTGCTGATGGGCTCTCCGGGGGTGCCTTCCCGCACCCCCCCCAGGGGTGAGCGGCGGTGGTGGCAGCGGGGGCGGTGGCCTCCAGAGCGGGCCGTCCACACGCACCAACGTATGGGCGCCGTCTCCACCCCCACCCTTTTTCTCCGCTCTCCCACCGCTGGGAGCGGCAGCCGGCCGCCACACTGCAGAGCTGGCGCCCCGTCGCGGCGATACGCGCGGGCGCCCTGGGGGATGATTCCCCGATGGGCCGCGGGGGCCGTGCAAATAGTATGGCCTGTAGTGCTACTGTGTGCATGTCTTTTACCCGATTCGCACGGTCGGCCAAAAGAAAAAGTAGCGCAAGCGGGACTCGGCCACGGCCCCTGAAGAACCGGGACTATATAGATACCTAACCCGGAAGGCACGTGTCGCCCCGGCATCGGTGTGGGGTACATCATGGTGGCGGAAAAGTCCGTTGAAAAGTCCGTTGGGTGAGAGGCAAAGATCTATGGCGGGGGGGCCGCCCCTGCAGAACGTTGATCTGCCCCTACAGCTCTGGGGCTAATTCAGAGGATTCACTCGACGGCCCTGTGAGCTGGTCGCTCCTTCCCCGCCCCCCAACGCCCCCCCCCCCCCCCTTTCTGGCTGCTCGCCCATCACCTTGTTTACATACGCCGCCGTCGTGGATGCGAGCACGTGCAGCTGGGGCATGATGCGGGCAGCCAGTTCTCGCGGCAGCGACGGGGCGGCGGGGGCGACAGTGAGGAAGGGGCGCCCCCCCTCCCCCCACCCCCCCACGCCGCCCTTGACGGCCCCCGCCCCCCCCCCCCACGCGGGGAGTTCCCCACGGATGGCGTCGAGCGCCCGCCCGCCCACCGCCCCCCGCCGGACGCCCAGCTCCAGCGCCAGCCGCGCCTCCCCCACCTGCCCCACACACTCAAACGGGGTGTGGGCGGTCAGCCCACACAGCGCCCGCAGGTGGGGCACCGATGAGGGGGCGTCGGCCAGGTTGCGCCCCCCAAACACGTGCCCCACCGCGGCGGGGGGGCAGAAGGCCATGTAGCCGAGCCACACGTACACGCACTTGGGGCACGCCCCACACCACGGCTTGGCAACGTTGCACGAGTGGGTGGCGGCGAGGCCCCGCGGATGGGCGTTGAGGGCGTAAAAGATGAGCGGGTCGTGGATGGGGGCGAGGAGGGAGCTGACGCCGACGCCGCGGAGCAGGTGCTTTCGGATGTAGGTGTTGAGCACCGCCTCGGCGGCGGCAGATTTGCCCCACTGGTGGTTGATGGCCTCCCCCGTGGCCGCCCACACCAGGTTGCCCACATTGGCGCTCGCCTCGTGGCCCAGCAGCAGCAGCGAGTAGCCCCGCGCCAGCGCCAGCGGCAGCGCCGCAAACACAGACAGGGGCGTCTCGGCTGCGGTGATGGAGTGGACGTTGAGCTCTGGGTGGAGGGCCACAACGGGAGCGTCCATCACGTCGTCGTGCATCCACAGCCGGTGCCGCGACGCGGGGGCGCACGTGTCGAGGAGCTTGTCCAGCAGCGCGTGCTGCGGCGCCGCCCGCCCGTACACGCTCGCCGCGTAGGCCACCGACGCGTAGGGTACGCCGGCCCCTTCGAGGAGCTTGGCGGTGACGAGGCTGTCCTTCCCGCCGCCACAAAACGCCGCCACCGTCACCCCGTCCATGACGGGAGGGGGGATGGTCGCCACGGGGCTGCTGGGAGGGGGAGGGGCGGGGGGGGGCACGGCGGCGGCACCGCCGCCGCCGCCGCCGCCACAGCCGCTGCCGTTGCGGTGGTCGGCACCCTCCCCCCCCCTCTTTGGCTGTACCCCCGCGTCCACGGGGTTACTGGTGAAGGCGGGCCCCGGGTAGCCCGGCAGGTTGTGCTCGTACCGCCACTGCGCCCACACGCCATCAAAGACGGCCCGCCACATGGCCTCAAAGGCCACCGTATGGCGGTGGCGGTAGGGGCCGAGGTCAAAGTGGGCGGGCTTGAGGGAGGCCAGCTTGGCCGCCTCGATCGCGGCGATGTGAAACACCAGCGCCTCCACCGCCCCCTCCCCATGGGCGGCCGCCAGCGCATCAAAGTCCACGTCTGCGTACCAGAGGGAGGTGCGGAAGGAGAGGGTGTGGACGCGGAGGGAGATGGCCAGCTGGTGGCGGCTCACGTCCACCCGCTCAATGGCGAGGGTGCTGGTGGGTGGGGACGACATCGCGCGGGGGATGCGGGGGGAGGGGGACGGCCCAGGGGAAGGGGGGGGCAGGTCGGCCATGACGCCGTGGAGGGGAGTGGGGGCAAGTAACGAGCTATGGGTTTGGGGGGGTGGGGGGCATCTAGGATGGGGGGAGGGGGCATGAGGGAGCCAAGAGGGAGCCAGGGGGACGGTCACCGGCGTGTGGGGGGAGAGGAAGCGTAAGTACGGCGGCGGGGGGAGGGAGAGGAGACGGAGCTACGCACCACGCAGGCCTGCGTAGCCCTACGCGCACGAGCCTACGGCAGGCCTACGAAGGGCTACGCAGGCCCACGCGGAGGGCTCTCCGCAGGCCCACTAGTGGGCACTCGGGCGACCACGTAGTACGAGGCCTACGCAGGCCCATCTGGCGTGGTGCACACCGCAAGAGGGAGACGTGCCCACGACACCGTGCACCACCGAGCCCGACCGCTGCAGCTCAGGAGGAGGAGCTCTCGAGAGCCAGTGGCTACCGACCACCTCCGAGGTTCCCAACGGCGGACGCCCCCGTTGGAAACACAGTAGAGGACCGCAAAGGACCCGCCGTGGCAGCGCTCGACGGTGGCCCCTCTGACACGGCGGCATTCGACCAGCGGGAGCCGGCGCCGCGGCGGCCCAGCAGCAAGCGCCAGCACGACGCCACCCCTCCTGGCGCACCCCCCCCGGTTCGTAGCGTAGTATTGGCTACCACCCCGCTTGCAAGGCGCGCTCGGCCGGGGCGCCCCCACTACACGACCAGTGAAGATGGCCCGAGTACAGTCATCCGGCTGTGTGCCCCGCGAAGGAGCATGAAGCACAGGTGACACAGACAACAAAAAAAATGAGCGCAAACAAGAGGAGCTCATATTGTGCGTCCCGTAAAAAGTGGACGTGCACAGGTCGTGCAGTGTGGGTTTGATTGGTCCAGTGGCCGATATTTGACATGATCACGACACGTGCACGTCCACTTTTTACGGGACGCACTATAGCGCATCTGATGGTGTTTGGCAGGAGTGTTTTTCAGCAGTCAGTTAGGCCTCAGGTGCCAGTTACTGTCTCTTTTGTGCGGCCTTCCCCACCCTCTCTCTTGTTGCTGGTGGGCGTTTCCAGCCAATGACTTGCGCGTATGATTTATTATCAGCAGACGACGAAAGTGGGCGTTAGAGCACAGCCAACCACGTCCATCCCAACGCCCCAAATATTCATTCTAGGATGCCACGTATGGCACGTGGCGGCCTGTGAGTGGAGTGCCCATTTACAAACCTAGTGCCCCAACCGATTTGGATGGACTTGTGTAGAACGGCGTCAACGGGCGGTATACGATTGGTCACCGACACACATAGCGACGTTCCACTGTTTTCCATTTTTTTAAACATGTAAAACTTGGCTGCCTGGCGTGTTGCGTGTATCGAGTGCACGCTGTCAATCGACCGGCTTTCGAAGCGCAATCGTCGCTCGGTGCATGGCTGTATGGCGTGACACGTCGGTGATCACGCGCGATCCTAGCCGGTCATGGGCGATCATGGGCGATCGAGAAGCGGTCGTCGCTGGTCAATTTTCTTAAAACGGAGCCCTCGGCGTGCCACGACGCAGCCGTGGCGGGCCACGTCCCCATGTTGGCGTGCGTGTGAATCCCAACCTCAGCGATGGCAGCCCGCCGAGGCCTGCCATTGGTGGCGCGTGGCCGAGCATGGTCCTCCACGCCCCCTCAGTCCCTGGGAGATATTTCGTGATCGTTTCCAGCAGGCGTTGAAGCGTGCGTGTGTGGCGCACAGGCTCGTCTCCTGAGCGGCTGCCGGTCAGTGGCGACCACAGCGCCGCGCTGTCAACGCCCCCGCACGCCTCCCGTTGGCGCCTGGACGCTTTCCCGGGAGCGTCTGGTGCCGCCGGGTCGTCGACCTGGGGGGGGGGGGGGGGGGGGCGAAGGGGAGGGGGGGCTGGCTCCCGCGACATCGGCCCCATGTTCGCCTACAGCGCCTGGGCGGGGTGTGTCGCGCCCCCCGCGCCACAAAAACCGCCGTCCGCGGCCAGCGGGAGGGTGGCCGGGTTCGAGGGGAGTCGTTGCTGAGCGCGGGCGCGCAGAAGACTCGTTTGGCGGCCGCCCCCTTTCGTGCGTGGTGGTGGGGGGGGGTTGGGCGATCCGCCCGCCTGATTGGCAGAACCAGGGGGCGCCGGATTGGCGGGTTGGCGGAGGGGCGGCTGGGGAGGTTGCTCCTGGGGGTGTGTGTGTGTGCTGGATGGTGGACCGCGCTGTGCCCCCCCCCCCTGAAGTGTGCAGGAGGCGAGGGGAGCGTCCTCCCCCACCCAGCGCTTGGTTCAAGGGGGGGGAGGACACTAGGCGGGACGAGGGGGCGCCGGACTGGCGGGAGGGCACCGAATTGCCGGGGGGGCGGGGGGGGTGGGCGGGAGGGCACTCCAGGGGGAGGGGGTGCGTAGGTTAGATTGTGTGTCGCGCTGTGCCCCCCCCCCCTGAACAGGGCAGGTGACGTGGGGGGCGGCTCCCCCCCCGCCCAACGCTTGATTGTGAGGGGGGGGGACACCCCGCGGGACGATGGGGCGGCCGATTGGCGGGGGGGCGGGGGGGGTGGCGCGAGAGAGCGCTTCTGGGGGGGGGGGTGCGTGGGTTGCAACGTGGATCGCCCTGTGCCCCCCCCCCCTGAATAGTGCAGGAGGGGTGGGGGGTGCCCCCCCACCCACCCGGACCTGAGAGGGGGGCCACCCCCCTGGATCGCGTTCTGAGGGGGGGGGGGGGGGGGGGGCGTTTGCACCAGGCGCGCCCCCCCCCGTGCAACACGGTCAGAGGGGGGGGGGTGCCGTCCCCCGATTTGAGTGGGGGGGTGGCACGCCGTCCTGCGCGGGAAGCCCGACCCGTTTCCCATCGCCGTGGTCACCGTCCCCTTCCCGCCCGCGCCAACCTGCCCGCGCGCTCACTTCTTTCCCGCGTACGGCCCCTGCCTGGCTTCGCCGGGTGCGGGGCTCGCTGCCCTCTCCCGCGCGCCGTCACTCACGCACACCACCACCACGTACCCTTCCCGCCCGCCATGAGCCACCGTTACGACGACGGCGGCCGGTACGCCGCGAGCGGCAAGCCGCCGCTGCGAGACCCCCGCGGCCCCTACGCGGATGAGTGGGGCCTTTGGGGTGGCCCCCCGCCCCCGCCCCCCCCCGGTTGCTCCTGCCATTGCCACATGGGCTATGTGTGCCCTTGCCAGACGCCGGCGCGCCCGCTGTGGCCTTCTTCAGGGGCGGGACCTGCCGATCCCCGCCGCTCACCACCGCCTCATCGTCGCAGCCCTCCTCCCTACCCCGCATCTTCGTGAGCACCGGCGCGCCGCCTTCTCTGGGAGCTGGACCGCGGTCGGGGAGGCTTCGATCGCCCCCCCCCGCCCCCCCCGCAACGCTACTACGAGGACGCTGACGACGAGAACGGTTGGCCGCCCCCGCCCCCCCCTCCCAACGACGAGTACCTGCCGCCGCCGCAGCGGCAGCGCACCCGCGACGGCTGGTCGCCGACGTACCGACCTGCAGGGGGGCTAAGAAGCTTGGGCCCGCCCGCCGGCCGTCGCCCTTCCCGTCCGCCGCCGCCGCAGCGGTTTCGTGGCCGCCACGACGACGGACGCGGCTACCACCCGCGCTACCACCCGCATCAGGGGGCGGCCTCGCCGCCGCCGCCGCCGCCGCCGCCCGCGCCGCCGCTCCCTCCGCGTGGCCCGCCCCCGCCGCCCAACTACCGCAGGGGCGACGCTGACGACAGCCCTCGCCGCCCTGACGGGCGACACCCGCGGCCCCCGCCGCGCTGCTAGCCCCCGCAAGATGGGCACGCAACGGGGGTGGACGAGTGAGGAGCTGGAGGTGCTCTGCAAGGGGTTTTTGGCTGTGAGCAACGACCCCATCAAGGGGACCGACCAGAGGAGCGCTGAGTTTTGGGCGGCAGTGTCCGAGGCGTACGACGAGGCGGTGCTGGGAAATGCGGACTATGTGGCGTGGACGGTGAGCGCGGTGAAGAAGGTGATGGACAAGGCCAAGAAGGGGGTAAGCGCATTTGCATCCTCCTGGCTGGCCGTGCAGCGGATGGACCTGACTGGCAACCTGGACGAGGCGGAGATGATTTTGGGGGCCCTTTCCCACAGCAAGGGCCAGCCCGTCTATGCAGCGATCCAGGCTCACCAGCTTCGTCTGGACGGGACAGCCACTGCGGCGGACAAGCGCAAACACTACCACCTGGAGAAGTGGGTGCCATGCTGGAGGGTGATGCGGGGGTACGACAAGTGGAGTGGGGCGGCTGGGGCTTTTGCTTGTGGCCTCTCCGGTGGTGAGAGCAGCGACAGTGACAGCGACGACGACGACGACTCTGCAGATGTCGGGGACAGCGGCAGTGGATCTGGACGCGGTGCAGGTGCTGCAAGCGCAAGTGCCGGCGGTGTCACTGTAGGTGCTGGTGGTGCTGCGGGAACTGGAGCTGCGGGTGGTGCGGTGGGTGCTGGACGAGCATCTGGGGCTGGCAAGTCCCCGCGCGCCGGCCGCCCACTTGAGCGCCGCCCCATGGGCACCAAGGCGGCTAAGCGGCAAAAAGCTGAGGAGCTGATCATGTCTAGGGAGATGAAGGCCAGCACGGCCGCTCTTGAGGCTATTGCCAACGCCTCCAAGGAGCGGTCCTCTATTCTACTTTTCAACCTACCTGAGATGCGGTTTACTGAGGAGGCGAAGATGTTCCGCCAGGCCAAGGCCCGCGCTGCACTGGCCGCCGCTGGCATCACTATGGACAAGAGCGCTCCTCCTGCTGTTTCTGCAGCTACCCCTGCAGGACCGGCAGTGTATGAGATCGAAGACGACGAGTGGGACCAGCCACCGCCGCCACCTCCCCAGGCCCCGCCCGTTTGGGAGTCACGCCCACGGTCGGGAGCCCCTGCTGATGAAGCTGCTGTACCTGATGGACCTGATCCGGCCGCATCTGCGGTCACAGAAGCTGTTGAACCCGTCGCCACAGAGGCCTTCCCACCCTCTGCAACTGATGGACCTGCTGCGGCCGTGCCACAGCCCTCTGCACCCCCGACACCTGCGGTTGTGCCGATGAAGCGGACGCGTGGCACCGAGTCTCAGCGGCGCAAAGCCGCCACAGCCGAGAAGCGCCTCAATCGCGCGCTTGTCACCACCGTGCCCCTCTCTGAGGACGAACCCGACTACCCTCCTTTCTCTCGCCCCCCGCCACAGTTGCAGGACATGTCCTCCGGTTCATCCGCCAGCAGCGACTCCCACTGCACCTAGCGTGCACTTTCTTGTGTTCTTTTGCATTGTTTTGGATCTTTGTGACGAGTATGTACTTGCTGTTCCTGGTGGACCTGTGATACGAGTGACAGCCATTGGACCTGTTGTAGCTTGAGTAGTGGCAGCGCATGAGCAAAGGTTTTTTTTTTGCCCCATTCGGCAGGGGCTTTTTTTTTTTCCTACCTACCTTGTCCCTTTGTCTTGTCAGCCCTATCAGCCGTCCTCACCTCAAAGGAGTCGCTTGTGCCCACATGCGGGTCCGACTGAGGGGGGGACGGTGTCCGCCACAACGTACGTGGAAGGGAGTTGGGGGGAGTCACTTGGTGTGGGTGGGGGGGGGGAAGTGGCGGCACATGCCGTGGCCGGCTTGAGCGACCACGTGAGTGTCTGATGGCGTCCCGAGGTGTGAGGCGCGTGACCGGGAGAGTGGCGGAGTCCTATGAAGGGGCGGAGGGATTATCCTGATGACCACCACGCGCGAAGGAGGCGGCAGTGCCTGCTGTACGACCGGCCGCTCAGCGATCGCGCTACAAAAAGACTTGGGGACTACCACCGACTGTTGGCCCATCTCTTTCCGCTCTTTTTTGAAACTGGCCGCCCTACACTCACGTATATACTCAAGTCGGGCCGTTGTTTCTATCATGGCGCACTGTTTTATGGACGCTGGCGCTCTCTTGTACTTTTGTACTATACTGCCCAAGCTCTGCGGTACGGCGAAGTGTTCCAAGGAAAAAAAAAACCCTGCCCAACGGGGAAAAAAAAACCTTTGCTCTTGTACTATGTCCAGCTCAGCCATAAAACTCAAAGGTAGTGCTCCAGAAGTGTTGCGCGCTCCTTGAAGATGTCGACCGCCAGGTCATTGCGCAAAGCCACGTGCGCAGTCTGGTTCCGCACCTCCCTCCACGCCTGCTCAGCCCGCGAAAAAGAGTCCACAGGCAGCTGCCCAAGTGGCTGAACAGCGGGGGGAGGGTGTGCCAGAGGGGGGAGCCCCCCGTCAGCCCCACCGCCGGGTGCCCCAACCCCAGCAGCAGCACTACCGGCGCCCCCCATCCCCGCCCCCCCCCCAGCAGCTCTCATGCGCGCTCGCCGGCGAGACAAATACCCACCCCGACGTACCTCCGTAACCATGTTGTGCAAAATGGCCACGGCCTTGGCGACGACCGTGATCCGCGCGACAGTCGCATAGCGCGCAGGATGAAGGGCAATATGCCAGCGTGCGGTCAAAACAGCATACAGCCTCTCCACGTCCTTCCTCAGCGCCTCCTGCAAACGGTTAAAGATCCGCTTCTTCTCCGTGTCTGGGTTGGCATACGCCTGCACAAAAAAAGCATAGTTGGGACAGATCTTGTCAGTGAGGTAGTACAGCAGCGTGCGAGTGACTCCATTGGCGGTAAAGGGCCGGTCCCGTGGCGGCCACAAACCCGCCGTGATGTCGTGGTACAGCGGCGACTGCTGCATAACGTTGATGTCGTTCATACTCCCGGGGCAACCAACAAAAAGATGCCTGATGTACAGGTCCTCGTCGCAAACAGTCTCCATAACGATAGATCTGCGCCCCTTGCGGTTTTGAAAGGACCCCTGCATGCCCTTCGGGCACGCCCGCCACTCCCAATGCGAGCAGTCAAGCGATCCAATACAGCCTGGTACGCCCCGCTCCGCGCTCCGCTTCAGCAAGATCGTCAGCTCCTCCGCGTTCGGCTGCCGCAAATAGTTAGGCCCAAAGATATCCACAATGTAATACACCAGGTCACGCACAGCATTATCCACCGTCGAGCGAGAAATGCGGCAATATTCGTCCGGACGATCAGTTGACTCCCCATACGCGAGCACCCGAAAGGCGGCGACCAGCTTCTGCAGCGGGTGCGCGCGCGGTCGGCCAGTAGCATCAATAGTTTGTATAAACCCAAGCTGGTCCTTCACAGCCTGGTATACACGCACAAACACACTCCGCGGCACCCGAAAGCGACGCTCAAAGTCATCCTCGTCGTACACCGGCGGGTTTCCAGACACCCCAAAGTAATCGATTAGAATCCCACGCAACCCCCTCCCAAAGTTGCGCAGCTCATTAGGCCGACGCGCCACGACACGCCCACGAAAGAGACGGATGCCGCCAACGAGGGCACCACGCTTGCGCACCCGCCAGTGGTGCAGAACAGTCATATGTGCAGCAACAGCTTCTGCCACCTCCATTTCCTCCGAGTCAGCCAGCACAGCCTCAACGTCCAGGGCCAGCGGGTCCTGCTCGGCCATGATGCGTGGGAGGGAAAAAAGTGGCGCGGGAGAGAGACGGTCGCGACGACGGTGGCGGTTGAGGGGAAGGTGGTCACGTCGACAGACTCCACAATCAGTGTCTGCTGCACCCCACCCGCGACCCGGTCCGCTCGACCAATAAACAACATTGTCTCCCGCGCTCACCATGGTGGCGTCTCGCAGTCCCCCCCACCCCTCCCGCCAACTGTATGCCTCACGGCCAATCAGAACACGTCGTGTCCCCCGCCCGACGGGGAGGGGGCCAGCACGCAACCGACCGCCCCACAATATCGGCGCCCCACGTGGGCGCCCTGCCCTCCTCGCGAGCGGCCCTGCAGCAGCGGGCAGCGGAGTGGCCTCCTGGAGACGGGTTACGGGGGCTGCCCGCCTGACGCGGTCGACCCAGCGGCCTCGCGACACCTGGCACACCGCATCCCCCCCCTTCCACGTTCTGCAGGAGCCAGATCCGCCAGCGATCGAGTAGCGGTCGTCATCGATCGTGCCGCGCTAGAATGATATTGCAAAAATTGCCTGTGCGATCACGATCGGACACGTTGTCGAGCCCCAACCAGCGTGCGAGAATGGGGAATGGGGATGGGGTCACCCCATTTCCGACAAGAATGGGGTATCCCCATTCCCATTCCCCATCCGTGCCCCAACCAGGCACGAAAACCGGGAGGAGTTACTTAAAATGGGTTGTGTCGAATCCGATCCGGGAACATCGAGATGGGGTCGTTCACACCACTATGTGACCCTTTGCAATACTTGCAAGCTCCAGAACAGAGATTTGATGCCGTTTCAAGCCGTTTTAATGTCCAATTACGTGCCACGTTGCCATATTGCGAATGGGATTCACGATGTTAGCTGTGCTCTTACGGAGGAGGCGGCAGTTCCAGTTGCGTGGGCCGTTTTGTTGTCTCGTTGGCATGCCGGTTCTCAAACCAAAGTGATCACTCGTCACCCCCCACCAAGGTGTCCTGTGGAGGGATCTGATGATGACGCAACTTCACTGTCTTCGCACCCCCCGCGCAGTGGGGTCTAAAGGGGGACCACCGATTTCTTGCGTTCCGGGTGTTTTCCGCTTGCGCAAGAATTTGCAACCCCCTCTCACGGCATGAAGGACGCCGATTTTGAGCACTTGTGTTGCTTTACGCTTGCAGTTGCCAGTTGCACAAGCCCGCACGTTGTTCTGCTGGTACCACCAGGCAGCTGAGGGTCGTACGCTTCCGGCGCAGACGGGCACCATCCATGCGGGCTTGTGCAACTGGCAACTGCAAGCGTAAAGCAACAAAAAATCGGTGGTCCCCCTTTAGACCCCGCTGCGCCGCCCCCCCCCCCACACACCAGGAGCACTGAGCGGACCAAGCGACGAGAAGGAGTAAGAAAAAAAGAAGACAAGAGCTCGAGACAGAAAGCAGAGGCGCAGTCCCTCGCCAGGTGGCGCTGCCACCGCGCGTCGCGTCGGTCCGCGCGGCCACCGCCCAACTGGGCTGACTGCAGTCAATCCCGCCCTCTCCCCCAAAGCTTAAACTTTCGGTGCCCCCAAAGTGGCTGGCCATCCGACCCGACGCGGGCCCCGCGCAAGGTGCCGCCTGGTGCGCGGTTGGCGGCGGCAGCGCAGCTTCGTGCAGGCGGGGGCGGCAAAGGTGGGCGACCGCCCTACCCGGCCGTCGACCAGCGGTTTCAGTCGGAAGGCGTGCTGCCCCGCCCGTACCACGCTGCTTTCCTGCTCACCCACCTCCCCATGCCGCGGCAGAGGCGTAGCGGCCGCCACTCCCGCTCGAAAACAACGCGGGTTGACCGACCCAGCGGCGTGCTTTTCTTTTCGTAGTCGTTTTAGTGTTTGCTTTTGGTTTCAGGGACGTGGCGGACGGAACGCCGTGGCTGGCTCCGTCACGCGTCGTCGCCATTGCCCGACGTGCACCCATTCTCAGCGCACGGGCACAGCTGGATGCTGCCGCCGTCCATTGAAAAGCCGTACCCCCGCACCGTCGGCGGGTGCTCTCGCATAATCACCCGCAGCACCCGCCCGCCATGGGCGGCGAGCGGCGCCGCCAAGGCCGCGGCCGCCACCGCCGACGGCCAGTGCACATACTCGGGGGCGGGCACCATGGCGATGGACAAGGACCCCGGGTCGGCAATGACCACCATGTCGGCCAGGTGCAGGCCCGCCTCCTCGATCCGCACCGCCGCGCCAGAGTGCCACGGCCACGAGCCGGGGGGCCCCGAAAACCCCCCGTGGCGAATGCTGGTGATGGGGAAGAGCGCCGCGCGGGTGGACACCCCCCCGCCGCGGGTCGGCGACGCTGCCCGGGCGGCGACCAGTTCCGGCACCGTCACTCTCCGGTAGGCCGCCCACCGGCGGCACGCCGCCTTGTGCCCCCCCCCCGCCGTCCGCCAGCCGGCGGTCGCACACGCCGCGGAGCAGTAGGCCGCGACGCGGCAGCCGGCGCAGGAGCGGAGGGACGGCCCCAGCGAGTCGCCCGCCGTGTCGGGGGGGGCGTCGGCCCGCCGGGGCGCGCCGCACGCCCAGCAGTGGCCGTTGGCGTCGTCGCCAAAAATAGACAGGGCCGGGTTGGGAAAGTCCCCCGCCCAGGGGGCGTCGGCCAGGACTTCCCCAACCATCCCCGCCCCGTGGGTGGCCAAGAGGGCCAGCAGTCGGCCCGCCGCGGCCGCTTTGCGGGACGGGTGCGTGATGGCCACGTGCGCCCACGTGGCTCCCGCCCGGCGGAGGGTGGACGGCAGGGTGGTGGGTGCGCCGTCCACCCCCGCGCCGGCGGCAAGAAGGTGGTAGACGCCCACAAACAGCGAAATCGCCACGGCCGTGTCGGCCAGCCACTGCTGGTGGGGGGTGCCCGTCTGGCGCGCCCACTTTACCAGCAGCGCCAGGCCACCCGGCGAGGCGGCGAGCGCCTCGGGGGCGGCGGCAAGGATCTTGAATACCTCGTGGAGGGTGGTGGCCGCGCCGGCGGCGCCCCGCCCCGCAGCGCCCCCCGACGGGAGGGTGGCGTAGACGGACGCGAGCGTGCCAGCAACGCCGGGAAGGCGGCGGAGGGTGGGCGGGTCGACCAGCCCCACCATCTTGAGCGCAATGAGCAGGCACGTCAGCAGGCCAACGACCGCTTCGTTAATTTCGACGGTCGGCTCGGTCAGCCGGTGGGCGGCACGCACAAGGACGGCGGCCACGTCGGGCACCGCGTCGAGCAGCCGCCGCGGGCACACCAACGGCAGCACCCCTAGGCTGACCGTTGCGGCCGAGACGACCTCTGCGCCGGGGGCCCCCGCAACGGCAAGCGCCACGGCGGTGGACGTGCCGCCCTCCACCACCCACCGCAGCAGCAGCGTGTTGCCGCCCACCGCGTCCACCCGCTGCCGGGCGGTCGCGTAGGGGGGCACCGCCACACAGGCGGGGGTGGACCGGCGCTCCTGTGCGCCCCTATGGGGATGGCGTCGCGGAGGTAAGCGCCGAGCAGCCGGTCCAGGGGGACAAAGAATGGGCCAAAGACGTCATCCTCCTCTGCTGGGCTCGAGGCGCCGCCACGGCCGTCTGCGTCTGGCGGCGCCGCCGCCGGCACGTAGACGTCGCAGGGCGGCGAGCAGCGGCGGCACCACCACTTCGTCGGCACAGCGGCAAGATGAGACAGCGCGGCAGAGCGCCCACGACAGCACAGCCACCACGTTGGCGTGCCGCACCGACACGGACCGGTGGCGGGGGGGCTGGGCGGGCCCGCCGCGGCCGCCGCCGCCGCCGCCGCCGTCGCCGCCACAGCCGCCGCCGCCGCCGCCACCGCCGCCGCCGCCGCCACCACCGTCACCACCCCCCCCCCTACCACCGCCGCGACTGCCATCAATGCCACCGCCGGCGTCTCCACCGGCGCGACCGCCGGCGCCACCACTGCCGCTGCCAGGCAGCGGCGGCGGGCGCGCCAGCGCTGCCGCCTGCCGCAGCGACACCAGCAGCGCGTTCGTGACGGCCGCCGCGACACCCGGCGCGGCCAGCAGCGCGTGGCAGCCGACGCCGTCGAGCGTCGGGCCGAGCGCCTCGACCAACCGCCGCCGGCTGACGCGGTGCGGCGCGGAGGCCGTCCGGTGCAGCCGGCGGGCGATGGGGGAGGCGCACTGGCGGAGGGCGTCCATCGTCACACACGCGCGTGGTACCCGCGCCAACGGTGGTGGTCGGATGGAGAGGAAACAGACGGAAGGGGGATGGTGGGATAAGGGGGACGCGGGACACCGTGGGGCAGAGCACGGGAGTGCGCTCCAGGGTTGGCGCCCAGCAGCATGGAGCGTGAAGCAGGAGGACTCCCATGTGAGCGTATTAAAGCTTTAGTAAACGACTGAAAGCGCGTTCGCGAAAACACTCTGGCCTTTTCATTATCATCTGGGCCTCACTGGGAGGCTACTTCACTACATCGGGTTTGATGGGTGCGCTGCAGCTGCGCGACAGGCTCGAGTTTTTCTCGAAAGACTTCATGCAGAGATAAGCGAATCTGGCGGCTAGCCGGCACCACCGTTAAGGTGGTAGCCGCCGCCGCCGCCGCCATCCACTTCAATCGCCCCGACCCCCTCATCGAACCCCTCTACTGCAGAGGCATCACCGTCGAACGTACCAATGACCCTACGCTAGAACAGGCCCGTCTCATCCCGAGAAAACGCCGACAGAGAAGAACACAGGAAGGCGTGGGAAGAGGCAGGTACGCTGGCGGGCGGGCGTCAGCCGGGGAGAGGGCCTCTGCCACCGGCTGGTGTCGTGCGTGTCTGCTGCCACACCACCTCACGGTCCGCCTGCCGCGGCCTGACCCTCTCCGACCGCCCGTCCTCCGCCGCGAACGCGTCGTCTTCCACCGCCACGGCACACCATGGGCACCGGTGGTCGTCGCAGCGACCGCCTCGACGGTGCTGCGGTCCGTTCAGCTACCGTCAAGGGGGATGCGGGGGTGTGTGACCAATAGTGCCGGGGAGGTGGGTGCCCAGAAGAGGGCCCCCAGCGCCCATTCGCATACCCCCCCGCCGCCGTCGCCCCCCACCACCACCACCCACCAGCCGCGGCCGTCCGCCACCTTCCGCCCGTTCACCGCCGCCACAGCGCAGCATCAGACACCCTGCGGCACACAGGTGGTAGCCTGCCGCCTTGCCGACGCCCCGCCGCTGCAAACGCCATCTGCAGTGCCGGTTTCGTTGGGCAATGTGGGGGAGCGTCGTCCACCCATGATAACGCGCCGGGGAGCACCGGGAGGGGAAAAGGGGACACACTTGCGATTGCCAATCGCATGAGCGAAGAGAAGGTGGGTGGTGGGAGGTGGGAAGTGGGAGTTGGGGAGAGCAGGGGGAGGGGCTGCAGGAGGGGCAGGAGCCAACGAGGGCGTATTCCGCCACCCTCCCGTTTGCTTCATACAGAAAAAGAAAAAAGTCAACACGGCCGGCGGCACCCACGCAGGCACCGCCCAGACGCCCCGCAGCCACCCCCTGCCCAACCCGACGGTCACCTCTTGACCCCTCCAACCAGCCCGCTCGCCCTCTCACCTACTCTCCCACACGACGACGCTCCCCTTGCCCCTGTCCCCACCTCCCCACCCTCCCCGGCACCTCACTCCCCACCAACCGACCGGTGTTCCCTCACCGTCCGCCGCGTCGCGTCTTGCAGCAGCTCCGTGTCCACCGCCTCCTTTGGGAGCCCCACGTAGCGCACGACCGAGCCACGGATAAAGACGGACGTCACGCCCAGAAGGTGGGGATACTTGTCGCCGTCCACCACCGACACGGGCGACAGCTTGATGTTGAGGAATTGGTCGACACTGTGGAGGGTGCCTGTCAGGATCACTCCGTTCTTGAGCTCCACCGTGAGGTTGGGCTTGCCGATGAGGGTCGTGAAAAAGGAGAAGAAGAGCATGGTGGCAACTACGCCAGATGGAGAAGAAGGGAACGGGGCAGGCAGGGGGTGCACGGGGGAAGGAAGCAGAGGGAGGGGGAGGGTCCCGCACACAGCCGGCCGAGCACCTGACAGCAGGCCAGTGACAGGCGCCAGGTGGGAAGAACAAGCGGCAGCCAACGTCAGCCAGCCTTCTCGTTGATGCCAGCTCGGCCACACGGCAGCAGAGACGGCAGAAAGCGGCCGCAATGGCGCGGTTGTGGGGATGGTTACCAAGGGGGTAGCCACGGCAAAGGCGCAGGGAACAGCGAGCGATGACGTCGGACGGACAGACGGAATCCGGATCGCAATGAGCTTCAACTCCTCGTGGCCACGTGTGACACCCGTAGCGCGTTTGGGGGTTCGAACAATTAGTGTACCAAGTGCCAATTGGGCAGTTCTGCTCGCCGACGTCGACCATGCCGCAGTCATCGGATGCGCAGCACACCTGCCGCCCTACGCCCTTTTTCTGTTGCGGACCCACCACTGACTTCACCCTGGCTGCAAGCACAGCTCACTATTCCCCTACACCCTACGTCTCCGCATTCTGTTCCACTCTCTGAGGGCTCTTCTCTGAGTCCGTCTCTCGTACCCTCTCCCCTCATTGCTGGCCCACCTGGTGGTCGCCCGTCATGAAGCTGGACGCGACCGCCCTGCGGTACCTCGAGGCGGCAGACTTTCGGGCCCTCACCGCCATTGAGATGGGCATGCGCAACCACGAACTGGTACCCACCCCCCTCATTGCATCCCTGGCGGGCCTCCGTGGCGGCAACGTTGCGCGCTGCCTCTCCACCCTCCACCGGCACAGCCTGGTGCACCGAGACCGCACCCGCTACGAAGGGTACCGCCTCACCACCCTCGGCTACGACTACCTCGCCATGCACGCGCTGCAACGGCGGGGGGCGCTGCTGGCTGTGGGGCGGACGATTGGGGTGGGAAAAGAGGCCGACGTGCTCGTGTGCACCAGCTCGGCTGCGGCCATGGCAGCGGGGCGAGCGGGGCGGGATGGCGGGGGGGGCGCGGCAGCCGGAGAAGGCAGTGAGAACGAGGGGGATGAGGGAGAGGAGGACGGCGACGAGCCGCCGGCACCCGGCTCGCGCCCCCCCCGGTCCGTGGCACCCACCGCCGACGGGGACGGGGAAGGGGGCGAGGCGGCCACCGAGGCGGTGGCGGTGGCCATGAAGGTCCACCGCCTCGGTCGCACCTCCTTCCGCGCGGTCAAGTCCAAGCGTGACTACCTCCGCCCCCGCCAGTCGGCTGGCAGCTGGATGTACCTCTCCCGCCTGGCGGCGGTGCGCGAGTTTGCCTTCCTGTCCGCCCTCTACGCGCGGGGCTTCCCCGTACCCGTGCCCATCGCGGCCAGCCGCCATATTGTGGTGATGGAACTGGTGCCGGGGACGCCCCTCCACCAGGTGCGCGACTTTGACGGCGGCGTCGCCGCCGCTGCCACGGCGGGGCGGGCGCTCATCCAGTTTTGTGCGGACCTTGCCGCCGCGGGCCTCGTCCACTGTGACCTCAACGAGCACAATGTGATGGTCGGCCCCGACAGGGGGGATGGTGGTGCCCCGGCGGCCATTACCGTCATTGACTTCCCGCAGGTGGTGAGCGTCGGCCACCGGTGTGCGCGGGAGTGGTGGGAGCGGGACGTGAGGGGGGTGCGCACCTTCTTTGGCTCCCGCTTTGGGGTGCCCCCGGAGGAGCTCCTCCCCGAGGTTACCTGGGAGGCGGTGGCGGGGGCGGAGGAGGCCGAGCGGGGGGGGGGGGTCCGTATTGACGATGCGCTGAAGGCCAGCGGCTTTGACCGTGACGTCCTGGCCGAGGGCGCCCTTGTGCCGGGCGCGGTGCCAGAGGGGGGGGGGGGCGACGAGTGGGAGTGGCGGCGTGGTGGGGAGGAGGAGGGCGGAGAAAGCGGCAGTGACGGCGCCGCGGGCGGCGGCGACGACAACGACAACGACGGCGAGTCGTTGTCGTCTGGAAGCGCAGATGGAAACTCCCCGGACGACGACGGCCTGGGGGAGGAGGGCGTGGCGGCGGGCGGCGGTGCCATGGCAGCGTCGACGTCGACGTGCAGGGGACCCGCTCCGGCCGACGCCGACCATGCCCCGACGGCGACGGGTGCCAGGACGCGGCGGCAGCGGCAACGGCCGGCCGCCGCTGATGCTCCCGCCGCCTCCGCGGCGGACCGCGACGCTGTTGGCGGCGACGCCGGCGCCGAGGGCGCCGTCGATGGGGTGGCCGGCGTCGACGACGGCGACGATGCGGGCACCTCCCTTGGGGCGGGCGCGGCGGCGCCGCACAGGCCACCGCGCTCGGCGGCCGCCCCCTGGACGCGCGTCGACGCGGCGGCGGTGGCCGCGCGGGTGCGGTCTGAGCGGGGCCGCCGCGCCCGCCGGGCGGGGGCCAAGCGGAATGTGGTGAAAAACTCGGACGCGCGCAAGCTCAAGGCCGAGCTCAGTGGCAAGAGCATCTGGAACTGACGGGGATGGCGGGCGTGGGCGGGCGGGCGGGCGAGCGGGTGGGCGGGCGAGCGGGTGGGCGGGCGAGCGGGTGGGGGGGGGAAGATGTGGTGGGGCTGGAGGGGGGGTCGGTGGTTGGTGCGTTGCCGCGTTGTCGCGCGTTGAGTGGTGCTTCGGGCGTTCACCGAGGAGACGCAGGGGAGCAGTGAGAGACGTTGCCGCCCTATATTTTTCTTTTTCCGTGTTGGGTTGAGATTGAGGACCACCCTGCCCCGTCTGGTATCACCGCGGGTGCTTTCCACTACTGTGTATTGCTTCGATACCGCTCGTTCCCCCCCCCAGACCGCCCCCACTCTTCCTGGATTACACCCTCTGGCTGGGTCGATTGCACCTGCCCCACCACCTAAGCGCCCCCTCATGCCTTCTCAGGCCCCCCACACCCGTACCACCCCGTCCGTCCCCCCCACCAGCACCTCCCGCCGGTCCGCGTCCCAGGACAGGGCACTGACGCCGCCCCCGCCGCCAGCTCCGGCTCCGCTGCCGCTCCCCCCGCCCGGCCGCGGGAGCCGCGCCACCACCCGTCCCGTCACCACGTCCGACACGTGCACCGCCGCGTCCGAGCTGCCAGAGCGGCACCAGCTGAGGACGTAGCGGCCACCGCCGGCAATGCTCACCACACCGCCCCCGCCGCCGCCATTGCCACCACCACCACCACCACCGCCGCCACCGCCACCACCGCCGCCGCCGCCGCCGCCACCACCACCACCGGCAGTGGCACCACCGCCGCCACCGCCGCCGCCGCCGCCGCCGCCGCCGCCGCCACCCCCACCCCCCCAACAGGGCAGGACGGCGTGGTCCTCAAGCCCCACCTTGCGGCCGGTAGCGAGCTCCACGACGCTCCCCCCCCCCCCACGGAGGAGGGCCACCCGCCCCAGCCCATACAAGCACACCACCTCTTCTGGCGACACGCCAACGGTGCCCGGCAGGGTGCGGCGCCCCCCCCCACGGACGTCCACAATCTCGAGCGGCAGCCCGCTCTGCTTAAGAAGCAGCCACCGGCCGACGGGCTCAACCAGCTCCACCACCCGCCGGCGGCCGAGGAGGAGCTTGGCCCCCCCCGCGACCGCCCCCGTCGCCGCGTCGAGGACGGTCAGGCACAGGGGGCCCGTCGCCCCCGACCGCCCGTGCAGCAACGTGATGGCGCCGGGGGAGAGCTTCACCTCGGCAATGGGCAGCCCCGACGGGGAGGCGGGCAGGCGGAAGCGCGGTGCGTAGGACGAGAGGCAGTAGAGGGTGTAACGGGAGGGGGCGGTGTGGGTGAGGATGGCCCCGTTGGCGGCGTCAAACTCCACAAAGCCCGGGTGCGTGAGCGTCTCGTGGGGGAAGAGGGGCAGCGAGAGCGCTTCCAGAAGCGCCCGTAGCGCGGGGGAATTGCGGGGAGTGGGCACCTCTGCCGCCCGTGCTGGGGCGGCAGCCGCCGCCGCCGACGGAGACGCTGCAAACGAAAAAGACGACGACGCCGAAAACGGCGGCGCCGACGGCGGCAGCGGCGGTGGCGGCAGTCGCTGGCCGGCGGCACCACGCAAGGGGGACCCCGCCACCGCCACGGAGCTACCGGCACTGTCACCGCCCAGGGCGGCCGGCGGCCGCTCCGGAGTCAGTGGCGGCTGCGACAGCGACGGCGGCGGCGTCGCGCCGAACGCACCCGGCCCACGAGGTACGCGCGGGGTGATGGGGGCGGCGGAGGTGGTGGCGGCGGTGGCCGCGGCGGTGCCGGTGGCGGCCACAGCGGTGGTGGGGGTGGTGACGGCGCCGGTGGCGGGCGCCGCCCCACCGCCACACCCTCTGGCAGACGGGGGCGCCGCAAACGGCGGCCGTCGGAGGGCGCGGTGGAGCGACGCGAGCGGCAGCGACACGCAGCGGAGGATGGTGTAGGCCTCCTCCGCGTGGACCGCCACGGTGATGAGGGCGCCCGTGGCGGGGGCGTAAAATAGGGACCGAATGAGCATGTCGGGGGGGTTGTTCACGTCGCACAGGTGCTTGCGTGTATCTGCGGGGGGGCGGGAGGGAGAACGGGGGACAACGCAGGAGGGGGGTGGCGGGAAGAGGGGAGGCAACACAAAAGAGCCATCACACAATACGAGCAGACGCGGAGCAGGGCGTGGGGGCCGTCAGAAGAGGTGTCGCGTCGCGGGGAGTGTGCGACAGCACCCACTGGTGGCCCGCCTAAACGGGCAGCTCAAACTCTTGGCGGCCGCTTGTGTGGTCGCCGCCACAGGGAACTCCCCCCCCCCCCACCCCCCGAGTCCTTCTCCGCCCCTCAACCTCAGCTGGCGCCCCCTCCCCCAACGTACGCCTGTCAAACACAGAGCACACGCCGTCGCCACACAGCACACACACGAGCGTCTCGGCGGCCACCACCTCCACCACCCGCCGGTGGGCGCGGCGGCCACGAGCGGCGGAAAAGCCCCCACCAGGTCGGAGGCGGAGCTTGGCCCACGCCACCTCCTCATCGGGCAGCCCCCGGCCACCGCCGCCGCCGCCGCCGCCACCACCGCCACCGCTTCGAACGGGGGAGGCGCCCCCCCAGCCGCCGCCGCCACCCCCCCCGCCCCCCCCGCCACTGCTGCTGCCGGCACCGACCAGGGAGCGGGCGGCCAGACGGGTGGGCAGCCCCGCCCCTGGCGGCGCGCCCGCCACCAGCCGCCGCCGCCGCGTCGGCAGCAGGTGCACGGGGAACCGCTTGGCCGCCGCCCCGCCGTTGCCGCCGCCGCCGCCACCGCCGCCGCCGCTGCCGCCGCCGCTGCCGCCACCCCGACCGCTACCGCCGCCGCCACCGTTGCCAGACCGGTGGCCCGACACGTCGGCGTAGGTGCGCTTGTTGGACGTTGCCGCCGTCGGGGGCGCCATCGCGACCGGCGTGGTGGCGGCAAGAGGTGGGAAGGGGGGGCAGCGTGTTGGGGAGGGGGGGATAGAGGGGCCGTAGGGGTGGACGGGGAGAACCCAGCCGGCGGGAGGGCAGGCGGGCGGGTACCCTGGTGGGGAAAGGGCACAACCACCGACTGCCGCCGCCGCCGCCGCCGCCGCCGCGACTGCCAATGGTGGGGGCGGCCGGGGCGGTGGGGCGGCGGACGAGCGGCCGCGGCCGCCGGCGCGGACGGCCGGGGCGAGTAGGAGGCGCCGCGGCTGGCCGCGCCCGGCGCTGCCGCGGACGACACCGCGGGGGGGCGCGCGCGCGGCGGGCGGGCAGCTTGTCCGCTGCGGGTCGGGTCGGGCGGGCACCGCGGCTGGGCGGGCACCGCTGGCCGCGCACCGCGGCTGGGCGGGCACCGTGGCTGGGCGGGCACCGTGGCTGGGTTGGCGATTCCGCGCTGGTGGGTGGGAGAGGCAAGGGGCGGGCGGTGAGGGCGCCAGCGTCCCGAAAAGGCGGGCAAGGTCGGGGAACGGGGATGCAACACTTATGGCCCCCCTACAATTTGGTTGGGAGTTGCCAGAGATTTCCGGGGGGTCACTTGATGCTGGTTTTCACTGTAAGGTCTCACCTGGTGGCTGCCCCCCGCCTCGCGGAGATCTCGGGGGCCACGGGCGCCCCGCCGTGGGGCACCTCGATCCCATCCACGTGCACCTGCGATGCTCTCGGTCTCGGGGACGAGGCCCCCCCCCCCACCCACCCATTCCTGTGGCGGACCCGTCGCCAGCAGCCCCTCGGGTCACGTCCCCGCGACGCTGCCCCAAAGCGTCTCTCCCCTGCCAAGTTGCTGCCCGCAAGCCCACGCACCGTCCTCTCACTCTCGAACTCCCGCGCAACGCCCGCCTGTCGCCACGCCGCCGTCAGCTCCTCGTCCTCTTTGCCGCTCTCTCTCCGCTTCTCCCCTTCCACTCACGAAGGCAACCTCAACCCCCCCCCCCCTCCTTCCCTTATCTCCTCCTCCCCGCCCCCCTCGCCACACCATGGCGTTTGTGTCTGCCGCCGTTGGCACTCCCGTGCGGGCGGCCCGCCCCGCCGCGGCGTCGCGTACGCGCCCCTGCAGCACGTCGGCGGCGACGCGCATGCAGACCCGCCCCGGGCTGCCGCCAGGGGAGGACGCGCGGGAGAATGCGCCGATGCGCTACTACGTCCCCGTCCCCGTGGAGACGTACGAGAAGCGCTCCTTTGCGACCGTCCTGCCCAAGACGTGGGAGGGGGAGGTGGTGACCATTGGCGCCCCGGACGTGCCCGAGATGACCGAGGAGAGCATTGCGGAGGCCAAGCTCGTGCCCGTGACAGCGTCCAGCACGGCCGCCTTCCTCGAGTACAGCAACTCGGTCAAGGCGGAGCGGGAGGCGGCGCTTGCAGCGTACGTTTTATTTTTCTTTGAGTGGAGACCGGGGAGGAGGAGGGGGCGGGCAGCAGCGGTGGCCGTGCGTGTAGAGGGATGCGGGGTCGGAGTGTGGGAGGCGGACTGTGGGGGGAGCGCGCGGCGCAGCAGTGCTTGTCGAATGGTCTCGCAAGTGCAGGCGCATTCTTTCCTGCTAGCTGGGCGAGCTTTCCCCTCTTGGAAAGCACACCGGCGTGGTGAAATGTGCGGGCAGTCGACCTACGTGTTTTCTCGATTGGGGATGCACTCGCTTGGGGCTTTTGATTGCACGGCGTGCCCTGCAAAGGCACGCGTAGCTCATGTGGTTGGGCGAAACAACGGGCCCTGTGTGGGCTAGACAGCTATAAGGCCCGCCGTTGGCGTACCGGGGTCTTAATTGTGGGTCGGTGGCACGCCCTGTTGCTCTGGCATGCGGCTGACATAGACCCGCTCGCTTTTCATCTGTCTATTTCCTTGCTGCTCGTACGCTGCTGAGCGTGTGTGCTGTCTTGGGTTTTTTCTTTCTCTCCTTCCATGCATGCTGCTTCGACCACAGGTTTGCCAACGGGTCTGCGACGGAGCAGACTGGCCGCGCGACGTGCGGCGAGTCTGAGGGCCGGGAGTTTGTTTCCAACTACAACCCGACGCTTGTGAACGGTGTCAAGTGCGTCGAGTACTGGGGGCGCTCCAACTCCTCGCCGGTGCCGCGCGTGTTTGGTGGTCCCACAGCTTAAGCGCGCCGGTCACTAGGTGGAGTGGCGGCCGCTGGTTCGGTGTGCGCATCTGTTCCCTCTTTCTCCAGTTGCTCTTTTCTTCCCGACCCTTTTGTTCATCTATCAGCCTTTTTTTCCATTGTGCAGCGGAACGCGGTAAAACGTCCATAGCAATTTTTCTTCTCTTCATGGGGATACCACATGCTGCAGGACGCTCCTCTTGCAATGGGACGATCTCGCACACCCAAGGCGCCTTAAACAAAGAGCAATAGAGACAGAGGGGCACGACGGATTCTATTTCATGACCCGCACTTAAGAGACACAGATTGCAGTTGGCGGAGTATACGGTTGATGTACTGGGCCTCTGCCTGCGGCGAGTAGGTGCCGCCTATCAGAGCGAGTTGGATGACAGTAAACAGCGCGGGCCATCAACGGGTCGTTGTACCAGCCGCTCTTGCTTCGTCGCGTGCCACCGCCCCGGCGGCCGCCGCCTTCGGCCGCACCGCCTTCGCCACCACCGCGTTGTCGCACGTCCCGTCATCACGGAGGAACCAATGCCCCCATTGCTTGGCACGCAGCGTCTTCTTCTCCACTCCAATAATGAAGTTATTGTTGATCACGACCGGCTGGCGCGCTGCCGGCGACGTGTAGAACCCTTCCTCGGGGACATACCAGCGGCCATCCACAAATCGCTCTTGGTCGAGCGTCTCAAATCGCGTCGGGTAGGCGGTCTGGAAGGTCTGGTTCCGTAGCACTAGCTTGGTCAAGATGCTCTGGTCGTTCTCAATGTACGTCCAGCTGGTGGCCGACTTCTTGTTCAGCTGCGCGCCGACGTAGGCGTCCACAAACTTACGCACAATCTCGTCAAAGAGGCGCCGCGTTTGCAGGGTCGGGCGGAGGTAGAAAAAGTTGCCACTGATCTCGTCCCGAGTGTTGATCGTGCCCACCATATCTGCACCCTCGGCCAGCCGCGACGCGATGTAGGGGGTGGGATCCTCCAGCCACACCTGGTCCGTTTCAAACGCGAAGACCCGGACGCCCCTGTGAATCAGCGCCGACAACAGTGCGGTGCGCTCAAGCATCAGGCGCCAGTAGCCAGGGTTGCCAAAATCGTGGCCGGTGGACTTCCCGCCCCGCATCTCGTCCAGGTAGACGGTGCTCGTGTCGACTACCCGGGAGAGCGCGTCGCGTGACACCTTGTCCGTCGTCGCCCACACCACGTTGGTGGGCCTGAAGCCGCCGCCGTCGACATTGCACAGCCATGAATGAGCAGTCTCAAGAAACACTTCGTTGACGACGGTCATGCTCAGTACCCCACCGGCTGTCTTCGCCGTCGCCACCATCTCATCCACCTTGGCAAGGGACAAAAGAGGGCTCCCATCCACGACGCCGCCGCCCCCGTCAAATCCGTTCGCAAGATTACCATGGACAGTCCAGCGCAGCGGCGTCGCAGGCAAGGACATAGAGCCCAGCGCAGCGGTGTGCAGCGCCTTGGTCATTGGTGCACCCGCCGAGGCACCAGAGGCGACAAGCATGGAAGACCGCCGCGAGTCGGCGCGGTGGCCTACTGCGTGCACCCCCTCAAGTGACGCAGGCGGGTACACCACATACAAGTTATAGTCGCGAACGAAGACGGAAAACCAGGCAGACCAGTGGGCGCGCGTGCCATTTGACCCTTGAAACGGAGAAGCGGGCTGGACCAAGTGCGGTGGAACAGTCGGGAAACGGTACCAGCTACTGGCGCGCGCGGTGAGCCATACGCCGAACGTAGACCACACCGACACGTCCTTGGAGTCCTGCGGCGAGAAGGCCCCCACACCAGGCAGAGCCTGATACAGGAAGGAGCTACTGCCCATCTCTTCGGCGGGGAGTGGCTCCCAGTTTGACGACGCGGTGCGTCGCACAACGCGAGCCGACTCGAGGGAGTAGCCCGCGACATCTGGACGGTCCCCATAGGCGCGGCGGGCGTCGCGGAGCCAGGTATAGTAAGTCGGCGCCACCTCTGTGGAGTCATCCACATACAGCACCTGCCCGCGAAACGGCACTCCATCCGTGCCTGGCACAGCCTGCAGGTGCGTGTCGTACGGCCCAGAAGCGGAGGTGCTGTGCCGCACCACCGCGACGCCGTGGGGCCACTTGGCCGCCGCCGCCATGGCGGCGTCCGCCAGCTCCGCCGACCCCTCTGACGGGCCTCCACGAGAGTCCATCCACAGGGCGAGGTCAACGACATCCCCGCCGTACTCGGCGGCGGAAAGCGACCGCACCAGCCGCTCTAGCGACCCAGCATATGGTCGCTGCACAATGGCGACGACGGTAAGGGCCGGTGGCTGCCGTGGGGTGCTGTCCCACAAGCCGCCTGTCGCAAGGGTGCCCCCCCGCTCCGTCCCCGCGCCGAGTATCCCAGGTACGCCTCGTCCCCCTCTGCGGGACACCCCTGTCAAGTACAGCAGCAGCAGCAGCGCGCCAAGTGCGGCACCGAGCAGCCCCACCAGTTGCGCAGCGGCGCGCACGCGAGCACGCCGGGGCGACTTGCCCGCCCGCACCGTCCGGAGGTTCCGCGCGAGCAATACCGCCGCAGCGGTCTTGGCCAGGCCCACCACCCGCCCCACCGTCGCAACCAGACGCCACATCTCCACGCGGGCCGACGTCGGCTCGGCGCCTGGCGGATAGGTGGCCCCGCTAGAAGGCTCTGGGCCCGCGTCAGCTGCCACTGACAGCGTCTCCTCTCCCGCCGTCGCCGTCGCCGCCGCCGCCGTCGTCGCCGTCGACCCTGTCATCGCCCCAGACGGCACCACCGCCGTGGCCGCCGTTGTGGTGACCAGGGGAGGAGAGGGGGGGCTCGCCCCCATCGTGGCCGCCGCTGCCGGCCCGTCGCCCCCGCCACCACCGGCCATCGTGCGGGCGCTCAGTGGTCTTTGCATGAACGCGTGCCGTCCAGAGGCGCCTCAGCGGGTAAAGCGAGGGAAGGGCGAGCGGAAAGGGGAGGAAAGGCGGGCGGGTCGAAGGGGAGGTGAGGGCAATGAGCCCGGGCCGACTAAAGGTCGGCGAGACAGCCACCGACCCCAGTGAGGGCTGACGGCAGGGTGGGGCCGTGGATAAGCGAATCAGCCTGGCCCGTGGGGGTCGCCGCGCCAGGGTGAGTGGCCCACGCGGCCGAGCCCGCAATAAACGCCACGCAAGCAGCGGCGGCGGCCGTACCCACGGTCCTTCCTGGTGGTTGTGGTGGGAGCCGGCGGGAGCTCAGACACCAGCAGCCGCCGCTGCTCGGGCGGCAAAGACGGGGAAGTACACGCACCTCAGAGGGGCACACAGCTACAGGCGCCCGGGGGAGAAGCGGGGCGTTGCGCAACTCGTTGCCCCCAGCAGACCCTTCTGGCGCCGCATGGCCGACCAGGTGGCTGCCGGCGCAGCGGACGTCATCAGGGCCCTCCCCTCCGAGACAGTCAACCGAGGGCGCGCCGTCGGCAGGCCGTGCTGACGCCTAAAAACGGGCGTAGGGCCGCTGCGGATCAGCGGGCGCCACAGGACACTGCCACAGGACTTAGAAACAACTGGGGTTGCCAGCGATGTACGGTCGTTGATGAGGAGTGCTGGTGGGGCACCCAACGCGATTACAGTCCCCCAGAAGAAACTTATCTTCGAAGGTAGTTCTGAAAATGCGGCAGCATTGCAATCGAGTCCAATTAATCGATAGCGGCCAGGAAGACGCACAACCTACCCCGAGTCCGAACAGCTTCGTGGCTCCACGCTCTGTGGCCCCACTGTCGTGTAACGACTGCCACAGCGCAGTACCCCTTATCCCGACGTCGCGCGCAACGCCTGATTCGGTGCGTTTTCTTGTTGAGCAGCTTGCGGAGGTCTCTGGGCAATACAGAAATTCAACAAGCGTTGCAGGTCGTCAACAAAGCGCGCCGCATCTCTTGTTGGGCAGCCTGTTTGGTAGGATAGTAATTGTTGCGTTGCGTATCAGAACCCCCGAAGGCATCCAATGAGCTGGCAGAGACCTGCTCAAAACCCAATAAGTGAGCCCAGTAGCCCCCGCGGGGAGGCAAGATGCGCCTGAAGCACACTGCCCTCCACAATGCATGCTAATCTGAGCAGACATTCCAGCAAACTCTTGCGCGCCGCCCCTCGCCATGTGGAAGCGCTCGTGCATAATCTTCGGGATCACCGCTACTTGTGGCAGAGGTACCATCTCGGAGCACAGGCCGTTGCGCTTCACCGCCACTGATGGAGGCTCGCAACGGTGACCCCGCCGCGGCTACACAAGCTTGTGTAGAAAAAAAGGGGGAAAAACGGGGAGGAATGATGCTGTGGGAGGGGTCGCAACGATCCGCGCAACGCCAAAACATCACGATTTTCCAAGACGCCGGTTTAAGGGGCACTGCGCAGTCGTGGCCCACACACGACCAACGAATTTTTTTTGAATCTTGAATCTTGATATCCGCCTAGATACCCCGTATAGTACAGTGTATCCGTCACTGATTGGCACATACACGTTGAAATATTACTAATTTGCATCCAAATAGACTGCATATAGTTTGTACTGTTTCTCGGAGTTGAAAGTGACGTGGCGGCCGGACACACACCTGGAGCAATAGAAAGCTCCTTCAGAAGCACTTTGGGCAGCTGCCAGCCGGCGGCAGCGGCAGCCCCGGTCTGCGAGCGGCCCGCTGACGGTCACGGTGGCGGCGGCGGCCGCGCTGGTACCAGCGGCGGCGGCCGCCGCGGCGGGACCAGCGGCGATAGCGACGGAGGCGGCGGCGGCGGCAGCAGCGGTGGCGGCGGCGGCCGCGGCGGCAGCGGAGGCAGCGCCGGGCGGGGAGGCGCCAGCTGGAGAAGCTGGCGGCGGCGGTGTTGGGGCAGCGGCCAGCCAATGGCCAGCCGGCGGCGGCAGCAGCGGCGGGGTGCAGGC
Organism: Pyropia yezoensis; assembly: GCA_009829735.1. Taxonomy (NCBI): domain Eukaryota; phylum Rhodophyta; class Bangiophyceae; order Bangiales; family Bangiaceae; genus Pyropia; species Pyropia yezoensis. The sequence continues at coordinate 2,021,122 of CM020618.1, read as the reverse complement.
AGGGACGAGCCGGCGGAGGCAGCCGCGGCAGTAGCTGCGGCGCCGACGGCGGCGCCAAGAGCCGGCGGCGGCGGCGGTGGCGGCGGCGGCGGCGGTAGCGGCGGCGGCGGCGGCGGCAAGCGGACGGGGAGCAGCTGGGGGGCCCTGGCCAGCTGGCTGGAGTGCTGGCGGCGGCCGGCCGGGAGCGGTCGCGTCGGAGGTGCGGCTGCCAGCCGGGGGCGGCAGCGGCCGGGGGCCCGTCGCCAGCCGGCAGCGGCGGTGGCGGCAGCGGCGGCCTGCGGAGGCTAGCCAGTGGCCTCGGCGGCAGCAGGGGTGGCAGCGCCGATTCGGTGGGCGGCAGGGGTCACGTCAGTGGCGACAGAGTAGGGAGCAGTAGGGGACAGTGGTCGACTTGATGGCGACAGAGTAGGGGTCAGGTGTGTATACAATTGTGTGATGCCTCCCGAGTTGCTCAGGTACAACATCGGAGGCTTAAGGCCTTCAACTGCATCTCTACAGTTGCAAAAGAGAACAAACCGGCTGGACAAATCCGTCGACACCTACCAACATTTTCAACCGACGTGGCAACCGCCACGGTGCGTGCTAAGCACCGCAATCCATTGGCGAGAGATGGGCGGCTCCTGGTGTGAGTATCGGCGAGAATGTGGAGAAAAACGCAGTATACCCCACGAGACAGACACGGGCGACCCGACACCCCGACGTGGGATGGCGAGTTCCAATGTCAAGTCTACCGGGCCAAGGGCGCCCGGCATTCAGGTGCACGGCCGGGTGCTCTTATACCCCCCCCCCGCCGCACGCGTGTACGCAGCACGCTGCGGCGGGCGCACTCGGTACGCCCACAGACGCAAAATCAAGCCCCCCTCCCCCACACTACCGCAGGCCCACGGATGTGGAAGATAACCCGCCAATCGCCCCCTTCCACACAAGCAACAACAATGCATAAACCCGACCAATCACGGTCTAGTGAAACACACAATCGAACCAATCTGGTCCGACACAGTCAATGAAACAAGTCGACCACCGCCGAGGTTTGACCAAACATTGTCGATGTTTGGCCCCACCCCGTCGAAGGCTAACCAATCCCAAACGTCGTAACCTTCACAATCTTTTTAGGGTCAGGTCCAACGTCCAATCCCCGATCGCTTGTTGGGTTCCCTGTCTCGCCCCGTCGTGTGGCACGAGGGTACGGGGCAGCGCACGCCCCCCCCCCGCCAGCAGAATATTCACACTCCCGGGTTTTCCACACCCGAGTGCCGCGACGACGCTTCGGTACGCGTAATCCACTGCTGCACGGGGTTGACGTCCTTGGCTGTCTGCATCATGGCGCTCAGCGCCGCACATTGACCCGGCTTGGTCAGTCCATCGGCAATGTTATGCTCCGACTGGACCAGTCCCACGTTAGAGATCTCATGGCGGTTGTAGGCCTCTCGCGCCGCAGCCACGTCAATCATCAGGCGCTTCTCCGTGGTGTGCGACGCCTGTGTGATAACGTCAAACATCTGCTTCGAGTCTGTCAGCATCACGAGCGGCAAGTGTTGGTGATATTGCAGTTCTCCCAATTTTGGCCAATCCGGACAAGAGCAAGAACAACAGTCCACTGACCAATGACATGCCTCACAGGATGCCTCTTTGTCCAATGAGAGCTCCAAATTAGCCTCCATTGTTGTGCAAACAGTAAGATCTGCGACTTTTCCGGGACTCCGAGCACATGTAGGGGAGAACCCGAGTGGAGCAGACACGAAGACAAGCTGGACAACTGTTCCGGAGAGGAACGAGCCGATGTGGGAGGAATCTTCGGCGATCTCAGCCGAGAGAACAACAGTGTTTCGACCAATCAGCGATTGGTAGGAGGCCCACTTGTAGCACAATATGTATCCGCTGCACGTCCACTCTCAGGGAACACTCACCAGGGGGGATCGGCACCAACGTCACCGGGAGGCCAAGGTTGCTGTCCTTGGAGCGCAAGCCACGGGACCAAGATGGGAGCCCAAATGGGAGGGGTTTGTTGTTCTACCTTGGCCGGCGGTGAATTCGCCGCCGGCCCCCTCGTTATAAACCCTCGGAGACACTACTAACTACCCTCCACCCCAAGATGCAAGTCCCTCTGGTCATACGTAACTTATAGATACCGTGACCAGTACGGACTCTCAAATTGAAAGTTAAGGGTTAGAAGTAGCCCCCTAATATTAGGGTCACAATACGGCCAACCATATTGCTACACCACTACGGCTGCAGCCAATCATCTGCTCGCGGCGATCGGGCCCCTAGAGCACGCGATTGGGTCGCCCTCACCTGCCAGCACGTGATTGGCTCACACAGTTGTTCATGCAGTGTTGTTCTTGTCCGGATCGGCCAAAATTGGGAGAACAGCAATAAATGCGCTCCAAATCGTGCTTGAGGATGAATGCGGTGTCAAACGCGTCGGCAAAAGCGTATACCTCCCCTGCCATGATGCTTCGTACGACACGCCGCGCCTTTTTGCTGGAGTAGCTCAGTACGTGGCAGCTGCTGTCACCGTCGCAAAGCATCACGATGTATCCGAGCTGGGACGAGAGGTCGTCATTGTTGGCGAAGGACGCATCCGAGTACGCGCGCAAGTGCAGCGTCTCTCGGTCCAAGGGTCCGTAAGTCAGACCTAAGTCCTTCGTGTTGTGGGCGTACTGTATGGCCTTCTTGAGCTGCCTCACGTGGCGCTCGCAGAATGTCTCCGCCGTCACCTGGGCAGCCCGGTTGATGGCACAGCAAAGGTCGGGCCTGCTGTGTGCCAACCATCCAAACCCCGCTCGGGCCGACACAAACCCGTCAAAGGTGATGTCCTTTGGCAGCTTGGTCGCCGCCTCCTCGTATGACTCCTGACTCAGCATGAATCGTCGCGGTGAGTCCTGCAGCGTCTTCAGGCACGCGCCCACAAACTCGAGGTTGTCCCAAGCACGCGGCTTGGACTCAAAGGTATCCAGCGTGCGCTGCGTTAGGGATTGTAAGAACTCGTCGCCGCCATTCAATAAGCCATCCACGTATCCGCCCAGCAGTCCCACCGTGCGACCGTTCACTTCCTTGATGAAAAGTGACGGGTCACCTGTCAGGGAGATCATGCCCAGGTCGTCCTTAATGTGGCCTGTGCGTAACCGCCCAGTAGTCACCAGCATCGCACATCCCATATAAGGGCAGGGGCAGCAGCAGCAGCTCACCCTCCTGAAGGCGAAAGAGCTTGGCGTCCTCCGGTCGAGGCTGAAGGTAAATGGTGCGCGTAAGTCCCTCTTTGCTTTGAAAGCACGCTTGGTTGACGTCGTGGGAGAAGACCCGAAAGTTGAGCACAGCACTGGTTGACAAGATATTCTTCGTGGAGCTCTGCCGCAATGTAGAGATGTTGTGAACGATGAACGGCTTCTCTCTGTCCTTGTGCCCTTGCAGAACATAACGCGACTTGAACTTGGGGTGAGATGTCTCGACGTGCTTGATGGCGTGGACAAAGCGACCCTTGAGAACAGTCGCACCGTCGGGCACCTCCTCGCAGCGCGCCTTCTTGAACGCGCCACGCTTCATAAGTCCACCGACCTCCTGCAGCCTTGCAGCCTTAACCTCCGCGCCGGATGCTCGTGAGTCTTCTGGCTTGAGCACCTCGGTCGTGAAAATCTGGAGGGGTGTCTCCACCTCAGCATGAGTGTCGGGGTACGCCTTCTCTTGTATGGAGCCAAAGCGCTGGCCCAAGTTGCAGAGCAAATTGTCTCCCGCAATGATGGCGTCGACCACGCTGCCCATGTCTGGTTCGCTAGGAGGATCAACGGTCGCCATCGCAGCCACCTCCGCGCCAGCCTCCAGAGGGGGTAGGTACTCCTTAATCTTGTCGATGGAGAAGAGCTTGAGGCGGTCGTTGATGCCCAGCCAAACGTGCTTCCCATCGTGCCCATGTAGGGTGTACGGACCTTGCCATTCGTCGATGGGCTTCTCGCGGTAGACGAGGACTCGCATGCCAGGGTGAATCTCGTAGTCGGACGCTTTAGGCACGTTGCGTCGTAGAGCCGTGCCTAGTCGTGCTCGGGCAACATGCCTCACCATGTCCGCGCGCGCCTCCACCAACGCCTTGCTCCGCTCCCGCTGCATTGGCAGGTCCGCAGGGCTCACAGGTATACGAGGGTTGATGCCAAATACCAGCAGGGTAGGGGAGATCCCCATTGGGCCCGCAGTCTGGTTCATTGCCCAGCCAGATAACGACAAGGCTTGACTCTCGTCAATGCTTGGGTGAGCTGCACACACGCGCCGGAAGATCTGGCGTAGGAACGCGTGATAGCGCTCACCGGCACCAAGGGCGTTGTGGCTTTCGACTCCGGAGTCCCGCTGCTTAATGCCTGCCGCTTCCAGTCGCGCCCTCCAGTGTGGCCCTTGCAGCTGTGGCCCTTGGTCGACGTGCATCTCTTAGGGGTACCCGACGTATGCGGTCACCCAGATCTTGACGAACGGGTTCCACGTGGCATCGACCGTCTGGCCTTCGCCCATAAAGCCAGCCGCACTCCAGTGGGTGTCACAGTCCACCACGTGCAGGACGGCATCCCCTTCAAGGAACATGAGGTCGAGCAAGACCAATCGGTTAAAACATACATCGTCTTGGGGAAGAGCCACTCGGAATCGGCTGGGTTCCTTGGACAGGCGCTGGCAAACTATGCATGCGTCCACCACATCTAGCAGCTGCTTCAGGGTTAGAGGCACAGCATCGTCTACCTTGGCGCGTCGCATGAGCGCGTACAATCTTTCGGGGCTGGCATGGAAGAAATGCTTGTGGATGCGCTGCAGCTCTGGGAAGGTGTAAAGAATGTCCGTCCCCCATTCGAAGAAAATGTGTCCCATCTTGCGCACCAGCGGCACTTGAATGCCCTTGTTCACGCATATCAGCATTTTGGTCGTATTGTTCACGTTCATCTTGTGCTCGTCGAGGAAGTCCAGGCCCAGAAGCAGAGGCACGTTGACATCCACGACGTCGACCTCAATCAGGATCATAAAGCAATCGGTGATGAGTATGCGCATGGCTACGGTCCCAATGCATGTATGCCGTCCACCACCAAACCGGTACACCATTCCAGTCTTGTTACGCAGGGTTGCACCCGGGTTGTGGCTCGCCATGTAGGCCTCTGCCTGGCGCTTGCCAATGACCGTCTTCTCCGCTCCGATGTCCATGCAGGCACCCGCGAAGCTTTCGGCCGCATTGAGTATCGTAAGAATTTCCTTGTCCACAGGTATGTTGGGTGGACGCTTCAGTCTTGTCTTAAGGGAAGGCCGACTAGTCAATCCCTCGCAGCAAAAACTTGCCCGACGTTACCATCCTCATCACCATCAGTAGCTGTCGAGCCGTTGACGAGCGTGGCAAAGAGCGTGTCCGTCTCGGCCGCATCATGCTGCTGGGTGGCGTCAGCATCCGTGTTCGCCTCCTGGGCGCCCATCGCTGTCGACTCGTTCATCTGCGTGCAAAGCTCCAACAGAACTTGGGCTTCAGCGTCACGACCGGCCTTGCGCTTGGAAAGGTACTCGAGCCGCTTGAGGGCAGCGCGAGCGACGTCATGCGGAAGCGGGCAATCGTTGATGGCGTGCTTGGGGTCGTCACACTTGAAGCAACCCATGATTGACAGGGGATTGAATTGCCTGGTCGTCGTTCCAGCAGCACGGGTCCCAACGCCGACGTGCTTGCGCTCGTACCTCCCTTGGCGTTGATAGTAGGTGCCAACCTCCTCGTCAGCGTCCGCCTCGGTGGCGATGCCCGACGCGGCGTCTTGCAGACCAGCCCGCTTAGCCTCTTGGTCCTGGAAAAGGGCAGCCTGCAGCTCGCCATAGAGCTTTTGGAAGCCAAGCTTGTGGGTGGAGACACGGCTGAGGGGTTCGGTAGCCCACTCGTAGCCGACCACCGCGTCACGTAGATACTCCATCCGGAAGGCTTCGCCAGAGTGCGACGGCGGGAGCAGCTTGGAGCCAGTGAGGACCTCCTGGTAGGTGGACGTCAACGCCTTCTCGACTGACATGCCCTTGGCCTCAAACGCCTTCATTCGTAGGGAAACCAATTTTTTTGCGGGCCTGGCTCTGGCGGACATCGGAGTGATACTCGTTGCGGAGGCGGGCGAGCATCAGCTCGTAGGTGTCCACCGTGTGTACCAGCTCATTGAGGTAAAACCGCTTGGCGTCTCCGCGGATGAGGTTATAGAAGAAGCGGAGCACCTGCTTGGCTGATAGCCCGTAGTCTTTGCAGATCAGCTCATAATCTGCTACGAAATCATCGAGGCACTCGTCAGCGTCCCCGGAGAATTTAGAGCTGTCGTTCTTGAAGCGGAGGGAGATCTGGTGCGCTCAAGTAGTGTCCGTCAAATCGGCGGCATTTGTTCGTACGCCCGACCGTGATTCCCCGAAGTCCACCTGCTGCCGGCGACCGGAATCGATCTGACTGGCTGAGCGACCAAGAGCTGTCAGCGGTGGAAGCCCCGAGCGGACGTCTTGACTCCCAAGCTTGGGCGACAGCAGATCATCACGGTCGTTGTTTGTGGCCGACGCATCCACCGCAGCCACCGAACGAGCACCAGAAGGCGGAGTGGGTACCAATCCCTCTTGGCCAGAGGTCCAGCCGGGCACAGGCAGTGTGTGTTCATACCGACACAGGGTCTCGTTGCGCAGGTCAATGTTGGTCAATATCTGCTGCGCGGCTAACTTGTCTCCACCAGCCGGGTAGAGCGTCGCAGCCAATCGCTTCACGCTGCGCATGTCCTCCGTTCCCCCAAGGTGAACGTCGTGGGTGCGCAGCCAGGCAAGCAGCGTCTGATGGATGAGAGGCTGCGTCATCATGTCGGGGCTTAGGAGGACAATGGGGGGGTACATGTCCGCGAACTGCGCGCGCAAGAGTTCCCCCGATACCTGGTCCTCCGCCGCGTCAGCCATGAGTGAGCGGATGGCCATGACCAGCCCCTGCTGCATGTCCGAAAGGTGCTCCATGACCACACGGGGCATGAACGTCGCCTGCTGATTGCCCGACGCCTACATGGTGGCGTGAGTTGTAGTACCGCCCTCGAGAAGATATCCTCTACTTGGGCGCGACCCCAACCTTGGTCTTGGTCTTGACCTTGATACCGTGCATGATCTTGTGCTTGACCGTGACCTTGTGCCTTCTTGCGTTGAACCGGGCGCAAGCGCTAAGCGAGCCGACCCACCCCAACAAACTCAAGCAAGTGTGCAGCCCCACCGCGCACACCGACGCCCAGCTCCCCCCGCACACTAAGGCCCAGCTCCGCAAGCGCTCGAGCACGTACGCGCACGCCGGGGCGCACGCGCTGGCCCGCAGAGAGTCACACACCGAGACACGCACGCGTGGTACCAGAGCGCCCGCCCGCTTGCGCAAGGGAAATCTTCCTCGTCGCTCTTCCCGGGTCGCCACACGCACACCTCCGTCACTGGCATTGACACGGGCGACCCGACTCCAGGTTTCAGCGGCAATGCCTTCCACAAACGAGGACGAATCGCGCGACAGGTCAACGTAACCTAGCCTCCACCAAGGAAAGGAACCCCCACGTCGTGGGGGAGTCAAGACCCGTTACGGGGGAGGAGCAGGGTAATCGGAAAGCGTCCACACAGGGGCAACGCGGTGGCTCGCAATGCGCAAACGCACGGGCAACCCCGGCACACGCGGCGCGTCCGGCGGTGCACGTGCGTCCTGCTCGCCGGCACGGAAATCGCGATTGTGAGTATCAGCGAGGATGTGGAGAAAAACGCAGTATACCCCACGAGACAGACACGGGCGACCCGACACCCCGACGTGGGATGGCGAGTTCCAATGTCAAGTCTACCGGACCAAGGGCGCCCGGCACTCAGGTGCACGGCCGGGTGCTCTTATACCCCCCCCCCGCCGCATTCGTGTACGCAGCACGCTGCGGCGGGCGCACTCGGCACGCCCACAGACGCAAAATCAAGCCCCCCTCCCCCACACTACCGCAGGCCCACGGATGTGGAAGATAACCCGCCAATCGCCCCCTTCCACACAAGCAACAACAATGCATAAACCCGACCAATCACGGTCTAGTGAAACACACAATCGAACCAATCTGGTCCGACACAGTCAATGAAACAAGTCGACCACCGCCGAGGTTTGACCAAACATTGTCGATGTTTGGCCCCACCCCGTCGAAGGCTAACCAATCCCAAACGTCGTAACCTCCACAATCTTTTTAGGGTCAGGTCCAACGTCCAATCCCCGATCGCTTGTTGGGTTCCCCGTCTCGCCCCGTCGCGTGGCACGAGGGTGCGGGGCAGCGCACGCCCCCCCCCGCCAGCAGAATATTCACACCTGGCCTGTCGTTAGAGGCGGTCACTAACGACAGGCCAGCAGCCGCCCGTGGTGGGCGAGGCCCGACGAGGATACCCAATGAGATACTTGGGTTACTAGAATTATCCGGCATCGTTGGTCGTGCATGGTATATGGGCCGTGAAGTCGGGCGCCCGCGACGTGTGGAAGGTCGCCCCACTGGCCAAAAGTTGGAGGGGGGCCGCGTCGGCAGCTTGCTGCTCTTCTCCTAGCCTCTACCTTCGGTCAGCCGCGACTGTAGTAGTGTTAGTGGCTACGGGGCGCTGGCGACGCCGTCGGTGGCCGGCGTCATGATGGCGCTGTGGCTGTGGCGGCGGCCGGTCATTAGGCAATCCCAGCAGCCGCTGAAGCCTTCGCTTTTGCGGTCACCCTGGCCCCTGACTCACTACAGAGGCAGCCGAGTGAGCCGTAGTACCAGCTGCTGTTGCAGCAGCAGCGGCAGCCACAGCCGTAACTGGCCCAGTTCGTGGGGCTCGCGTTCGCGTGGGCGGTCGGCTGGTGCGTTGCATGGTTGCTGGCGGTTGGGGGGATGGCATGCAATAGCACCGACGGCGGTGGCAACAGCAACGACTGCGGCGGCCCCATTGACCGCCCCACCCGAGATAGGTAGGGTGGAAGGGAGGGCCGTGTCGGCGGGGGGGGGCTTGCCGCAGCAACGGAATGACTGTCGCTGCCGGTAGTACCGTGTGGCGCGGCTGCGGCGGCCCTCGCTGTCAGATTGGACACCGCCGTCCGCGGTGCTATGGCGGCGGACGCCGACGTAACATCGGCTGCATATCGTGGAGATGCACGGGGGGCGGCGGCGGCGGCGGTGGCGGCACGCGCATTGTGACAGTGGGGGAGGCTGCCCTATTCCGCACGGGACCGGCATCTGCGGGCCGGCGCGCATGGGTGTGGGCGGGGGAAGATGGCGGTCGCGACCATGGCGCGGCCTGTGGCCGACGCGGGGGCTGGGGGAGGGCGTCAGCGTCTGCCGCTGGCGCGGCCGCGTCTGCACTCGCCCTCTGCTCGTGGCGGTTTCCTCACCAAGGCTGCTGCGGAATGACGGCCTATCGCACGTGGGGTGCTTGTCGTGGGCGCGCCTCGGGCTTGGCCCCGGTGGAGGCCGCCGCGGCCTTCGCCCCATCTGTTGTCGAGCAAATGGCTGCTCTGTGGGAGGTGGTAGCCTCCTCAACTCGTGTGGGCGGCGGCCGCCACCACCCTTGTGACCGATGGCCCGCGGGTGCCGTTGCTGGCCCCCGCGTATCCCGTTGATGACCGGACGCATCGCGGCGGCAGGCATCCTCGCCGTGGGAGACAGCTGTGGGTGGTCGGAGCTGGCCACGCCGCCGCTGCGGACCGCGGCCGTCGTGGCCGTCGCGCGCCACGTCACCGCCGATGTGAGCGCCCGTGACCCTTAGCGGTCGCCCGTGCCGCGGGCGCCGACGGGGGCCGACGGGGGGGGTACCCGCCTTTTGCGCGGTCGGCAGTAGCTCTTCCATTTGGTGGGCATTCCATGGGATCAACCGCGCGGCGGCGCTGCTGGTCGTCGACGGTCTAACCGCCGCGGTCGGGTCCTGTGGGCTGTAGCGGAGATTGCCACCGTGGCGCAGATGCACGGGGGGCGGCGGCGGCGGCGGCGGCGGCGGCGGTTGCGACGACGCGTGGACGGTGGCAGCGCCGCAGTCGGCGGGGCCCACGCGTGGGAGGGAGGGGGGGCAGGGGGAAAGTGCTGTTTCTGCCACGGCCGGTGCTTCCGAGCCACGCGGGCGGACCCGTGTGAGTAGCGCGGGCAGGTCGTGGCTGCAGTGGCGGCAGTGCCGCGGCGGGTGGCCGACGCGGGGGAGCGCGAGAGGGGGGGGGGGGAGGAGAGGTTGCTTGTTATGGCCACGCACACGCTCAGTTGGCCGTCTGCAAACTGCGCCGCATGTGCGCCCCTCCCTCACCCCTTCCGTTTCCTGCTATGCCCCCCCCCCCCCCCCCCTCCCACCCCCTCCCGACCAAACGGTCTTCTCGCGTCTTAGCCGCTTCTTCATGCCCCCCCCGGCCCAGACCCCGCTATCGTACCTCCTTTTTAGCGGCGGGTTCGCCCTCGTATGTAGGCGGCGTCGCCAGTCTTCCCTGTGGCCCCTCCCCCCTCACAGATTACCTGCCTGTCGGCCGCCAGAATGGGACGTATCCGCCAGCATTCACAACGCCGCTCCAGCGACCTTTCTCGGGGACCCCTCTACCAGGAGATAGGAACCATGACCACGCCCATACATCCAGGCACACAATGGCCACAGGGCACCCCACCCACCGAAGCCGACCCCCCCCCCCAACCTCTAGTAGAAAGAGCGTGCCGACGGCGAGGCCCCGCCGCCAGTTGTATCCACCTCCACTAGAGACGACGTGGAGCGGGACGCCCCCAGCAGCTCCGGCACCCGCTCTTTGAGTTCCAAAACGGTCCGCCTCTTGGCGGCAACACAGCGGTAGTGGTCATCCACCGCGGCGCGTCGCGCCCTACTCCCCCAGGCGCCCGCTGGCAATGCGCCATTCGCGGGGTGCGTGGCGGAGGTGGCGGTGGCAGCCGCGGCGGCAGCAGCGGCGGCAGCGGCGGCGGCAGTAGTGACGACGGGCCGCGGTGGCGGCAGTGGTGACGACGGCCGCGGTCGCGGCAATGGGGTTCAGGGGAGAAGGCTCCCGCGCACACGTCCGCGGCCCGCCCCCAACCGCGTGCGCGCACGGCTAGAACGCCGTCTGAGCGTTGTGCAGCGGCGGCCGCGATGAGCCATTGCAATAGTGGGGCACCTCCGAAGGCCATGGCAATAGTGGGGCATTCGCAGAGGACCCCCCCCCCCCCTCCCCCCCCGCCCGCTCCAAATAGCTAGCCGTCGACGTGAACAGGGGCCTCACACCCCCAGTGGCGGCATACCCACAGCGGCGTCGGGCGGGGGGGGCTGCCCCCCCCCCACCCCGTCCCCTCCCCACCCGCCCGCCCCCCCCCCTCCCGCGCCCGCCCCCCCCGGCGGCGGCGTCGAGTCGGCATTCAAAAACGCCCCGACCGCCCCCAAAAAGCCATCGTGCTTTAAGAACCGGGCCACCGTGTCCCCGTCAGACCAAAAGCCCACGGCATACGAGATGGCGTGCATCGTGTAGGGCACGTCGCGCACAAAGTTGCCACCAAAGTAGACGTGGTGGAGGCCCAGCAGCCGTGCGTTGAGCACCGCCACCTGCCCTATATTGTACGACACCATCCGCAACAGCGACAGCGCCACGTCGGGAGCGTGGAAATGGCGCGCGAGGCGGGTGTTGGCCAGCGGCTCGGCAGCGAGGAGGGCGTCCAGGCCCGCCGCGCGCGCGGCGCGGCCGACGCCAGGCAGGGCGGCAAGGACACCAGCCCAGAGGTAGAGGGTGCCAATGACCGCCCGCGCAACGGCGCGATACAGGTCGAGCGCCGCCGCGTACACGCCTCGGTGGCCGCCGCCCCCGCGTCCATCCTCGTCTCGCCGCATGGTGACCTTGCCAAACGATGCGGCAATGACATCCGGGGACAGCCCCAGGGCGCCATACCCCTCGGCGCCGTAAATGTCCCCAACCAGCATGTCCACCGCCGCGTTGTCGCCCGCCTTGGTCAGCTCAATCACCTCGTCAAAGGTCTTGCAGTTAGTGAGCAGGCGGCTGAGCCCCCAAAAGGTGCCCCCGCCGAGCGATGAGCCGGACACACGCGTGAACTGGCCGTGGCCCGTCACGTGCACGATCGACACCCCCGACCCAATGTTCACGAGCAGATACGGGAAGGGATCCGCGGTGGCAGGCACAAAAACGCGGCGCGGTGGGGGCGGCTCAGCGGCGCCCCCAGGGGGGGCCGGGGGGCGAGAGCCCGACCCACCTGCCGACGGTCCGTTGCGGGCGCCGCCACAGCTGGGGCTGTCCCTACCCGCGTGGCCAGTGGAGCCCGTGCTGCCATAGTCGCGCCCGTCGCCACCGACGCGCACCCCATTGCTTACCGCTGGGCTTCCTCCACTGGCACCTCGAACCGGGGACGGTGTAGGGGAGGGCGGCCGCTCGGCGTCGACCGAGTGGAACTCGTACACCTCCGCCTCAAAGCGGGTAAGCATCAGGTTAAGACCCGCAACGGTGCATGCCATCTCGTCCAGGCGCACCAGCTGCACACCTACCACCGTCTCAAACAGGTCTGCATACTTGTACGCGCCCCCACCGGTTGCGCGGATGAGCCGCACCGCTGAGCCGTCGCTGCCGCTGCTGCCCCCATCGTCATTGGCGGCGGCGCCGTCATCCGTGTGGTAATTGCCGCTGTCACCAACAGCAGAAGCAGCAGCACAACCAGCACCAGCACCAGCACCAGCACCACCGCGGCCGCCGCCGCTGCCGCCGTCACCGCCTCCACCACCGCTGCCGCCGCGGGCGGCCGCGCTGCCCCCCTCCCCTCCCTTCCCCGGTCGAGTCCTCGGCAGAACCCCCCCCCCTCCACCCGCCCGCTCGTCTGGCCTCCCCCCCCCCGGCGAGTGGGCGCGCCCCCAGTGGGCGCCCAAGAAGCGCACACACTCCTCAATCGCGGCGGTTTGAAAGGTGAAAAAGTGCAGGGTGCCCCGCAGCTCGGGCACGTGCACCGACAGGCGCGACGCCGCGCGGCGGCCGCCGGGCGTCAGCAGTTCGTCAATCAGGAGAGGGGGGGGGGGGCGCCAGCTGCCGTCGTCTTCTGCGTCACCGTCCGCGTCTGTGGGAGCTTCCGCATCCCTACCGTCGCCACCGCCACCACCGCCACTACCACCGCCACCACCGCCACTACCACCGCCACCACCACCGCCGCCGCTACCGCCACCGCCCCCGCCGCCACTGCCACCATCGCCGCCACCGTCACCCCCATCCCCACCCCCACCTCGGCCGGGCACCCCGCCCCCCCCCCCCGCCGCCGGTGTCCCCGCCGGCGCACACGGTCGGGTTGGAGGTACATGAGCTTGGCGAGCGTACCCCCAATGTCAAGGGCCAGCGCGTTACTCTCACGCAGCAGGTTGACCCTCCGCAGCAGCGCGAGTGCCGACCCCCGGTCCACGGCGGTGAGGTTGCGCGCCTCAGATGCGGGCGGGCCACACGCCAGCCGGGGGGAGGGAGGGGGAGACGTCAATCGACGCCGCCGCCGTCTGGCAGGGGGGGGGCGGGGGTCTCCACCGCCGCCGCCGCTGCCACGGTTGCCGCCGCCGCCGCCGCTGACGCCGCCGCCGCCGCCACTGCTGCCATGCGGCGGCAGTGAGGTGGCGGCGGGGGGGGCGGGTGGCGGCATGCTGCTGTCAAGACAAGCAGACTTGCGGGGGATGCGTCCGGCGAGTGGGGAGCGCGGCCGGCCAGGCGGGCACCAGCGGCCAGAGAAGAAGCGGGGACGAGACAAGAGGGGCTCGCCCAGGAGGGCGGCGGGCACGGCCGTCGGCGGCTGCGGCGGCGACGCCCGGTGCGGGCGGGGTGGCGGCGGAGCGGGTTGCCAAGCGGAGAAAAGCGCAAACAGGAGGGAGGAGGGGGCCACGGCCCGTCTGGCCGGGTAGCAGCACTTCGGCCGCCTACAGACGCGGACAAAGTGGGCGCCGAGCCGCTTTCCGCGCCTACCTATACCTATTTACCATCCACCTGCGGTGGACAGCGAGCGATCCCGCCCTGCCGCTGGTCGGATCCTGAGGCGGGCGCGCCCCACGGCCGCTCCGATGGCCGCCTCCTGCAAGTGCTTTTCGTGTGCGCGGTGGTGACGGCCAGACAGGTCGACCGCCACAGAGGACAATGCCCTTCGTCCACCAGTTCAATTCCATTGATCTTCGGTAGACAGCCAGATTTACAAGTCCCTCACCGCAACACCGCGGACCGCCGCGGGAGGTTTTAAATTAAAAGCGACCTTCCCGCGACCGGCACGCCGGTCCCGCGCCCCGGCACATCTGTGTCGTTAGCCCACCCCCCCCCCCCCCCCCCACTGTCCCCTGGGCCCCCTCCCCGACCCACAAGGGGGGCCCCCCCACACGCCCCCCCCCCCCCCCAACCAACCCCCCCCCCCCCCCCCCCCCCCCTCCCACAAACCGCGCGAGGCGCATGCCCCCGCGGCGGGCCACCCAGCGGCGGCACAGCGAGACAGCCGCCTGCGCCGCCGCAACGGTCGAGCTCGGCGGCTGGGTCCCCGCGCGCGCCGCACGGCCCGGCCGGCGGCGCGGGGGCGCAGCGTGCGCGCCGCCGCCGCCGTCGTTGCCGCCCGCCGCCGCGCCGCCGCCGCCCCCCCCCCCCGCCCACCCCCTTTGCAGCGGCCGGGCCGGGTTGGCCTGCCTTTTACCCGCCCCAACCCGCCCCCCCCTCCTCCCTTCCCTTCCGCCCCCCCCCCCCCGCCCACTCTCCTTGCCGGGCAGCGCGACTCGAGCGCTGGGTGGCTGGGCCTCTCTCTCCCGGCCACCCTGTCTGGGCTCATCCCCGCTGGGCTCGACCCGCTTCTCCCCCCCCCACTTGCCGCTGCCGTCGCCACCGAAGCTCGGTGAGGCTCGCTTTCGCGTCCCCCCCCCCTCCCCACGCGCCTCCCCTCCCCACCCACCCCCCGGCCACCCGCCCTCTGGCTTGCTCATTCATTGTCTCTCCCGGCCGTGGCTTGCGCGCGTGCGCAATTTTTTTGCCGCCCCACCGGCCGGTGGCGCGTCTCCCCCTTCCCCCTCCCACGCCCACCTTGACCTCGCCGCTCCGACCCCTCTCCCCCCCCCCCCCCCCCCCGTGTACAGCAACGCCCCGGCAGGCGGGGGGGGCGCCCTCTACGGGTCGACGCACGTGGCTTGTTTATTTTTCCACGCGCTGGGGAGGGCAAGGGGGGTGGGGGGGGGGGGGTTGGGGGGGGAGAGGGCAGCAGGCCAAGACGGGAAAGCGAGGGGGAGGAGAAGGAGGGGGGGGGGGGGCGGGAGTGTACTTTGTGTGGCCGGTCCCTGAGCCACCGTTCCTGTTTCCCGAGCGCCGCGGCCGCGGCCGGCGCCACGGTGTGCTCCCATTTGCGCCGTCGCCGCTCTTCCCACCGCCTGTCGTGGCCTGTCGCATTTTTTTGAGCGCCTTGCCCCCCGGCCACCACCCGCTTCTACTCTATCCTTGCGGCCGTCTGTTGCTGCTTTGATACCTTTGGTGGTACTCGGCTGCCCCCCCCCCCCTACCTGCCCACGCGCCTCCCCCGTACCCCCCCACCACGTGTTGCGTTGCATCGGTGTGGCCTTCCTACGCGCTCGCCCGTGACCCCCGTCGCTGCATTGGTGGCTCCCGCTACACGCACCTGGGGCGTGTCTCTGCTGCCGCCCTGACGCCACCCGTGGGTGTAGGCCCCATTGGTGTGTTTTTTGCTTGTTCGGTGCGCTGCCCTTTGGTCGCGAGGCGAACGCGTGTGGCGGCGACGCGCCGACGCGGCGGCAGCCGGCTGGCGGTGGTGGTCTTTGTGTGCACACCGTCCGGGGAGGTTGCGCACGGCGAAGGGGGTGGGTGGGTGCAGCAGCAGCCGGGGGGAGGTGGTAGTTGTGGACCCGTGTCATTACGGTCGTGAGGGGGTGGTGGACGACGTGGCGGGCAGCAACAACGGCTGTGGCATCGACACCCAGTGCTTGCTGCCGTCAGTGACGGCGCGACGACGCCGCATCGCGTCGGCGGGGGCGCGGCGCGGGAGGGTACGCTTCCCGCGACGCACCCAACGGCCGACGCGATGACTGGCACGACGGCGACGCCCTTGGTGCCGCCGCTGGACGCTGCGCTTTTGAATGGGAGCGCCGCCGCCGCCCCCGCCGCCGCGGCGGCGCCGCAGGCCGGGCAGCCGCCCGGAAAAGGCCTGTCTGCTGTGCCTCTGACGACCCCAACGTCGGTGCTCGGGGGGGATGGGCTGAGTGACTCCCCCGTCGCGGGCTCGCCCGCGCCCCGACCGGCCGCCGCGGACAGCGGTGGCTCGCCGTTGGGCGCCAATGGTGCCCCAGCGGGCGGCTCGGCTGCTGCTACGACGCAGCCGCCGGCGCCAGCGTCGCCAGGGGCGCAGGTGGGGGCGCCGGTGGCTGCTGCTGCGGCGGCACCGGCGACGCCCCCAATATCGGGTATCATCCACAGCGTTGTGCCGACGGCTCGACCATCGGCCGGCGCTGGGGGTGGCGGAGGCTCCACGGGTGCAGGCGGCGGCAGTCCCGGGAGTGTCAACTCGCCACGGGCGGCGGGATCACCCCGCCGGTCGGCGCTGGTACGGTTATTTTCTGCGTCGCCCAAGGCGGGTGGGGCGGCGTCGGGGGCGGCAGCTGGGGTCGACGGGGGGGCGGCAGAGGAGGAGGATGAGGAAGACTGCGAAGATGATGGTACGTGCTTGCTGCCGTGTGAAGGGGGTACGGTTGTACAGTTTTGCGTGTGTGCGTCGTGTGCGTCATGTAGTTTTTGGAGGTTTCCCACCTGTGCTGTTGCCGTTGCAGTTGCGTCCGATTATATGCTGACTGTCTTGCTTGCTCTGGTACTGCACGGCCTCATGCGGCTTTTCCTCTTGCTGCGGTCGTGGGCCTGCATGGCTCCGGCGCGCTGCAGGCATGAAGAAGAAAAAGACTCTGCTCCACCGCCTCTTCCATCGCCTTTTGAAGCGCCCCCCGCTTGACGTGGCGTCGGCTGCTCCCTCTGCGCCGCCGCTGTCGGTCAGTGACTCTTCGTCACTGATGGCCCAGCTGCTGGCACTCCCCCCCACCTTCACGCCAGCCTCTCCACTGCTCCCGCCCGCTGCTAGCCACCTGGCGTCGCGGCCGACGCTGGTGCTGGACCTGGACGAGACGCTGGTGCACTCTTCCTTTACCTACTTGGCCGACGCGCACCTTACACTGCCGCTGACCATCAGCGGCGAGACCGCCGTTGCGTACGTGCGTAAGCGCCCGCGCGTGGACGAATTCCTCGCCGCCGTTGCCGATATCTTTGAGGTGGTAGTGTTTACGGCCTCCCTGGCTCTCTACGCTGACCCCGTGTTGGACGAGCTGTCTGCGTCGGCGGCGGCCATTCACGGTGGCAATCCAGCGGATATGATTCATGGCCGCCTTTACCGGGAACACTGCGTGATGGTGGGCGGCGTCTTTGTCAAAAACCTGACTCTCCTTGGACGGGACATCAAGCAGGTGATCATTGTAGACAACTCGCCCATCTCGTACGCCATGCAGCCTGAGAATGCGGTGCACATCCTTGACTTCATCGACGACGAGGCAGATGGGGAGCTGGACAAGACGCTCGCCAAGGTTATGACAATGCGCGACGTCCCGGACGTGCGAAATGTCATTAGGCCACCGCCAAAGCAGGCGGGCGCGGCGCCTGCGGATACTGCTGCGGGAGGTGGAGACAAGGTGATGGGACGGTCTACCAAGCCGACCCTCCCGCCGCTGGCAGCCATGGAGGCCACCAAGGGGAGCCGGCGGGGATCGTTGCAGCCTGGCGGGGACGTGTCTGCCGGTGGCATCGCTGGCGTTACGCCGGTTGCGGTCTCTGGCGGGGCCGACTCGCCGGTCACGCCACCTGGTGTTGAGGAGGGGCGGGAGGGTGTGGTCGGTATCGATGCGGACTCGCCAGCCGGCTCTGGCGAGCCCGTGGCGGCGACGGCGGGGCTGGCCGACGACGCGGGCGACGCCATGGCCGCGGTTGCCTCGGGCCAACCGGATGCGACGGCGGCCGCGACAGCGGCGGGTATCAAGGGCAAAGCCGGAGCTGCCGAGGCCCTCGTCCCGGGCACGCCCGTCACGCCATCTGGCCCCTTCTCTGACGCGTCCACGGCGATGCAAACGTAGCGACCGAGCCACCCATCTCTCCGCCTGCAGTGCGTCGAGTCTCTTGTCTCACTTGGGTTCGGCTATCTATTCTTTCCCTCCATAAACATCGAGGTCTTGCTGGCCTCAGCTCGGGTCCTCCAGACTCTGCCTCCAGGTACTTCCGAGTGAATGCGTGACCCCACTTGACGCCACGCGGGTTGGCCCAGCGATGCATCCGGGCATCCCCGCGTTCGTGCTCACCTCGCATCCGTGCCCCAATAGCAGCAGCGCACAGCGCGTCAAGGCAGGGGCCGCGTTCCCAACGGACAATCGGCAGACATCACTGCGGCCGCCACCCTCCTCCCACAGCGGCCAACCCAACAGCGCCGAATCTTGCCCGACAGCAACGACAAGGCGACACATGCCCTCCCAACTGCCTTCACCCTCCATCCCCCACCCCCACCCCACTAGAGCACTTTCTTCTTTTTCAGGTGCCGCCACACGGTCCACGCCTGCCCCGCCGACACGGCCAGCAGGACGCCCACGCTCACCGCCGCCGCCTGGACGACCCTCGCAGCCGTGGCCGAGTTAAAACGTGCCAAGCTCTCCTCCCGGCGCTTCACTTCGTCCATCCGGGCATTGAGGCCGTCGAGCACGGCGGAGGTCTCGGCGAGCGCCACCTGCAGGCTGCCCAGGTGTTCCCGCAGCGCCAGGCCTCCCCAGTCGTGGGCCCACGAGCCCGACGACAGCGTCAGCCGCACTCGCCGTGACACCCCCGTCGCGCTCTGCACTGCGCCGCTGTGAGAAACGCACACCTCGTACTGGGACGTAGCCCACAGGGCGTCGTCGACTTCGTCCTCCCCTTCGCCGCCGCCACCGCCGCCGCCGCCACCACCGCCGCCGCCGAGGCCAGAGGGAGGGAGCGCAGCGGCAAAGTCAGGGACGTCCCAGTCCTCGTCCTCAAGTGAAAATTCGTCGGCCCATGGGTCGTGGCCATCGGCCTGTGCTTGGGCCTCCGCTGGGGCCTCGGCCGGGGCCTCTTGGAGGAGGGAGCGCCGGTGACCGACGTTGCCGACGTTGTCCCTTTCACCACCGCCACCACCGCCGCCGCCGCCGCCGCCGCCGCCGCCACCGCCGCCGCTCGAGCCTGTCCCCAATGCCGCTGCCGCGGCGCGGGCGGCACGGGCGGCACGGGCGGCACGGGCGGCGGTCGCATCCCGCCCATCCACCACCCGCGGAGGCGCGAGATGCCCCCCCTCCCCCCCCCCCCCCCAGTCCCCCAGTGCCCCCCCGCCGCCGGGCTTGTAAACGCAAACTTGACGTGGTCCACATTCTCCCGCCTGTACATGACCGCCCCCGCTCCGCCGTCGGCGGCAACGGCCACGTCGACGGGCATGGAGCCGTGGGCGGCGGTGACGAATATTTCGCCATACACCCGCGTGGCGGGGGGGACGGCGTCGGTGAAGCAGCGCCGGCCGCCTGACCGGAGCACAAACGTCAGGCCCGCTGCGGTGGGGAAGAGGGGGAGCAGCCACCCGCCCGCAGCCGCCACCGCCGCAGCTGCCGCGGAATGCAGCCGTCGCCGCCCCACCGGCGGGGTCCAGGTGTGCCGGCCGCGGAGGCCGTGGCGGCTTGACGCCAGTGCCATGGCAGAAGGGGGGGGGGGGGGGGGGGGAGGAAGGGAGCGCTCCTCCTCAACTAGCTTCCGAAGGGCCGTTCACATGGGCATCGGAACGGGAGCTAGGGCGGGGAAGGGGGAACGCCACCTCGGCTACCCGGCGACCCCCTCTTCGAAGCCCCGTACGGAATCGTACGGCCGCACGCCCAGCGCGGCGGTGTCGGTGCTGTGACAGACGATAATTTAGCCGCCAATTATTGTTGCAGGTGGGTACAGTCGTGGCGCTTCGACCCCCTTACAACCGCCAAGACGTCTCGGCCCGTCTCAGAAACACGGACGCTGATCCGTGGAACTGTGCACGCCCTCACTCTCGAGAGCACGCCGCTCGAGGGTGCGGCCGTTGCCGGCTGCAGCCAAAGCAACGACATCAACACCTTATGGCGGGGAATGGGCGTCTCCGCGTCGGGGGTAGCCAAGAACACGAGCACTTGGTTTCTCATCCCTTCACCTCCCCGCAGGACCCTTCTTGCACACATGAGCTGCCTCGTTCACGCGCCTGATACGCAACCAGGCCACGTCAGCGAGTCCGCCCGGCCTCCGCCGACGAGCTTTTCTCTGCGTGTCGCTCGAGCACATGTACTGACTGCCGAGGCGGTCGACAACGGGCGTCGGCCAACTACCAAACCGCACCAGCCTCTGAGCAAGCCCCGGTCCACGTCCTGCTGCATCGTTCGTCACAGGCGGTAGGCCATACGCTCAAAGCCGCGCGATTCTGAGCCGTCGCAGGAAGACTCGTACCGGGAGCATGCCGAGAGGAACTCAGATAACCCGGTCTGCACAGAGCGCAACACCAGAAGGGTGGAGGACTGGGGTGGCTGTGAGACAGCTGTTGTCTCGATATGGCGGAACGCGGGGAAAACGGATGTGGGAACCACTCTCAGCCCACGGCTGAGCTGCGCGGAGAGAAATAGGGGCCAGATGTGTACAACAACAGACGACTGAACGGGCCACACGCAAGGGCCACGACACATCCATCCTCCCACACACTGGAGACTACTGACAAAAGACAGCGAACATGGGCAGGGAGGGAACGGAAACCAATGGCAAAACCCGACAAGACAACCACCGTCCAGGCGCCCATCATCAGTTCCAAGTCAGTCTCCCGAGGTGGCAACAGACGGAACCCCTCAACGGTCGTGTGTGCGCTGCCACGCGAAGCACACGCCCGCATGCGAGCGCGTCGGGGAGAGCGGACCGGCACCCGCCTCGTCGTCCTTCAGAAAGCTGGGTTAGATTGAGTGGTCACGGCACCGGGGTGCCTCTACCCAAGATAACGCAAAAGTTTGAAAAAACTAGTTCTCATCCCTGGACGAAGGAGGTGGGGGGAAGAAGCCCGGGCGGGGGTGGGGGCGGGGGGAAGGGGGGATTAAGAACGCACAGCGCATCGCCACGCACCCCATCGGCTGCGAAAGCGCGTCGGGAAACGACCCGCGGGTGCATTGTCCGACCAGCTCCAAAGGATCTCTTCAGACGTACCTCGAGCGACACGCTGGATGCACCTCGGTCACAGACACAGTAGCCCCACGGCCATGCGGCCGCACTCGCCCAGTGACGCTCCTGCCGTGTTGCGGACGTTGAAGACAACGCTCATGATGGCGGGGCGTGTAGGCACGGTCGCCGTCGCCGAGTCTTGTCCGTTGCCCGCACAGCGCTCACGTCTACCTTTCGATTTGCTGTGCGTCCGATTAGCGTTGAAATATATTTAGTAACAATTCCGGTCCCATATTCGAGTTCCAACCGACGAACACTCTTCATGATGGCGCGGATCAGACTTTCAAATCTGGACAACCAAGCAAGCACAGCTCCGGAGCGCCGCGATGCCCCCGCGCTCGCAATCCAAGGGGGGGGGGTGGCGGGACGGAGATGCCTCTCTCCCGCCCCCATTGCACCCATTGCACGTCCACGCCGCGCACCCCCTCCCCGTCGCGGACGCGTCGGCGCTACGTCCGGCGGTCGGGCCGTGCGGAGCCGCCGGCGCCTGCCCCTCCACCGGTCACCTGCCTCCCCATCGGTCACCCCTTTCCCTTTCGGCCGGAGCTGTCGGCCCACGCCGCCACTGTTGTTGTTGCGCGCTCCCCCCCCCCCCTTCCCCTTAACCTGTCCCGTTTCGCCCCCCCG
The DNA here is from genome assembly GCA_009829735.1 of Pyropia yezoensis. Taxonomy (NCBI): domain Eukaryota; phylum Rhodophyta; class Bangiophyceae; order Bangiales; family Bangiaceae; genus Pyropia; species Pyropia yezoensis. The sequence continues at coordinate 1,999,284 of CM020618.1, read as the reverse complement.
CCCGCCTCTCTCTTTGCGATGCTTCCCCTCGGTGGCCGCCGTGGCGGCCGCGTCGGGGCCTTTGCCGCGTCGCCAACGACGATGGCATTTGCCGTGACACCCTCGACGGCGGGCGCCGCCGTCTTCCCCGCTGCCGCCGCCGCCCTTACCTGCGCCGCCTCCGCGCCCGCCCCCTCCACCGCCACCGCCACCGTCGCCCGCGGGCGCCCCGTATGGCTGACGGGCGGCATCCCTCTGGGCGCCACCGGCCGCCGCGGCCGGTCGGCCGCGGCGGCGCTCCCCCTCTCCCCGCGGTGGGGGTTGGAGCCAAGACCGCGGCAGGCGGCGGGCGCGTCCCCTCCCCCACCCCCCTTCCCGCCCCCCCCCCCCCCGGGTGGGTGCCGCCGGCCGCTGGCGCCGCCGCCGCTGGCAGCGGCGCCGCTCGCGCCACCCCTCCTCCGTCCATGGCGTTTGAGGCGCTGACGCAGGAGATGGACCAGACCGTCCGGAAGCTCCGCGGCACCACCGACGGCGTCGTCACCGAGGCGGCGATTGGGGGTGCGCTGGAGGAGGTCCGCCGCGCCATGCTCGCTGCTGACGTGGAGCCGCGCGTCGCGGCGCAGCTGCTGGCCGACGTGCGGGAGCGGGCGGTCGGGGGTGGCGCCGTTGCGGCAGGCGCCGAGCCCGCCGCCCGCTTTGTCACGATCCTCGTTGAGGAGCTGTCGGCGGTGATGGGTAAGGACGCTGCCTTGTCGGCGTGCCTGGCCAACACGCTCGCACCGCCGGCCGCCAAGCGGTCGGCGTCGCCCACCACGGCCATTCTTGACAACCTCGACGCGGGCCGCCCCACGTGGCTGCCCGCGACCGCCCCCGCCTGGGTGGGCGACACCATCGTGTACGTGCGCGCACGGCCGTGGCTGCAGCTCCTCATCGCATTCCCGCTCTACGCCCTTCACGTCCTCTACTTTTCGACAGGCGGCTGGAAGCTGCCGTCGGCGGTCATCCCCAATGGCAAGGGCCTCTTCTCCAACGTGGGCTTTGACACCGCCGCGGGGGCGGTGGTGGCGCTCGGCACCCTCATCATCCGCAAGTTCCTCTTGCGCCTTCCCCGCGCGCTGCCGCCGCTGCTGTCGTCGGACACGCCGCCGTGGAAGGTGAGCCGGTCGGACAAGCGCAAGATTGCCAACACCACCGTCCTGCTGGTGGTGGCGTACCTCGCGTCGGGCTATGGCGCCGTCCTCATTGAGCAGGTGCTCTTCCTGTTGGCTGGGCTGGGCGTGCCGCTGACCATTGCGACTACGCGCGCGTGGAAGGTGCTGCTTGGCCACCTGATCTGGGTGTTTGCAGGCGTCAAGATCCTGCGGTCCAAGCTCAACCCGTTCTTCCCCCGCCGTGGCTCGTGGATGTCGTGGAAGTGGCGCACCAACTGGCTGGCTTGGGCGGTCGGCGGGTACTACGTGTCGGCCATGTTCTTCAACGGCGCGGATGTGCTCAACCACTGGCTGCTGCCGGCGTCGCTCTTTAACGAGGACACGGTAGTGTCCAAGCTCATCAACCCAGAAAACCGAGACGTCATGGCCATGGCCGTTGGGTGCGTCGGGCCGTGCATCACTGCGCCCGTGTTTGAGGAGGTGCTGTACCGGGGCTTCCTGTTGCCCGCCCTGGCATGCTACCTGCCCATGTGGGCTGCTATCCCGGTGAGCTCTGTGCTCTTTGCGGTGCACCACTTGAACATTCAGGGCGTGCTTCCGCTGACCGTGCTCGGCTTCATCTGGGCCATCCTGTACACCAAGTCCAACAACCTCGCGGTAACCATCATCATTCACGCTATGTACGTTGGCAGGCCGCTTTTTTTTGCCGTCCATTTGTTCTCATTTCTTGGTCGTTTTCATCTTGGGCTGCTGCCCTGTGCTGCTGTCCTTGCGACTGCTTGCCGCCCCCTCCTTGTTTTCCGTTACTGACGTTTCATATGCCGACGGGTGTGCGGTTGGTGGCCTTTTGCTGTAACCCCGCTCACTCACTACCCTCTTGCCCTGTTGGGCACCTCTCCTTGTCTTTTTTTCTTGTCGCACTCCACAGGTGGAACAGCCGGGTCTTCTTGTCGAGCTTCCTGGGCTTGCGTAACTTTACGGACTTTGAGTGAGTGCTGCGCACGTCGCGGCCGAGTCCTCGTTCATTTTGTGCGTGTGCGTGCCGCGCTCGTTGCGGCAGTTTTGGTCGTGTGGCGGTGGGTGGGTGGGTGGGTGGGGAGGTCTGGGGGTGTGTGTGAGTAGGTGGGTGAGAGGATGGGACAGTGCTGCTGGGCTCTTTTGATGCACGGGGGCTGCTTTTGGGGGTGGCAGTCTGGGTGGGGGCCCCGCCTGTGGCCCCAGTCGTTTTTCGATGTGTCCCTGTGCGTTTTTGTGGTTTATCCTTCCTGCTACTGTGCTCGCCGTGGTGCGGTGTGGCCCCGTCGCCACCGGCACAGCGGCCCACCGCCAGCAGCCTCACATAGCGCACGATGGAAGACGGCTGCTGCTTGGCAGCGCACCAGTATGGTGCCCGGCAGCTGGGTGGCGTCGGCGCCTCCACGAAGTGAGCGCAAGGCCGCGAAGAGTAACGGCGACACAATGTCAATGGCACGACCACGGGCATACGGACAGAGTACTTTGGAGCAATTTGGTCAGAGCTCGTTTGGTTGCTGAGCTCTATTTCAGAAAACTTCTCCTTGTTGCTGAACAGGTTGTCGGTCAGTCGGGATACTCAAGTCGGAATTTCGATTAGACCAAACCTTCCGGCTGGCCTGGGCATTCACGTTGTGCGGACGGCGAGCCTCCCGCCGATTGCCACGCGGGTGACATACACATACATATATGATAGACATAGATGCAGTATGTGCGCGGCCTCGCCTCACCGGGCTCAATCAGAGCGTGGACATCAAAGGGGCCACGATCAAAGGCTTGATGTCTGCTCGAGGGCCCAGCGCGCGGCTCCATACCGCTCTTGTCGTGCGAGGGCTGCGTGCCTCATGATCTGCGGCGCGGCCGAGAGTTGCCGCCCCAGCAGAGCTCTCCTGCACATCAGCGCGTCGCTGTAGGCCAAGGACAGCACGCTTGGTTGCCGAGCTGAGCGTGCCCCATCCCATGCTGCCCCTGCATGCAACCTGAGGGGCGTGGGCGAGCTGGGGCTGGACCCAGCGGTCACAAGCTCATCAACGCCGTCGAGTTCTGGGGCACCAAGCAAGGTGCAAGCCGGTCACGCACAGCACGCAAAGCTCCCACCACCGCCCGGCCCCTACCTCTCCTTCGTATCCGGCTCGCGCGCCACCGCCGTGGTGCACCCCACGTCGGTGGTCCTACGATGGCGCCCACCGCGCTGACGCGGCTCCTCCTCCTGGCGGCCTTCGTCGTTGGTGGGGCGTCCCACGCCGCGGTCTCCCCCGAGCCGGTATCGTATCCCCACACTCCCCACACGCCGCCCTCGATCGGCCGCCACCCCTTCCTGACCCGCCGAGAGCTGGTGGCGCTGCTGGCCAACGACATCATCGTGGCGGATCCGATGGGCGCGGTGGCGCCCGAGGACCGCCCGCCCCCGACGCCGGTCTCGTGTGGCCGCCGACTGCCGGGCACCGCCCACACGGTGCGGTGCGACGCGGCGCCGCCGCTGGGCGGGTTTGTGCTGGAGCCCCCGCGGCGTGCCACCGCGTCGTTCGTGCTGCTGCACGGGTACATTGCCGCGCCACAAGTATATGTCGCCCTGCTCAAGCTGCTGTTGACGTTGGCACCCGAGGCGTGGTCGTCGGTTCGGCTGGTACTCCCCTTTGCCCCACGGGTGCCCGTGCAGCTGGTGGACGGGCCCACTGTCAGCCATATCCCGTACGCGTGGTACGACGTGAGCCCGACACTCAACACAACCCTCTACGACATTGCGCAGAGCAACATGACCGACGTTGCCGCCGTGGAGCGCCGCGTCCTCACCGCCACAGAGGAGGTAGATCAGCTGGGCCTCTTCTTCTCCGCCCGCCGCGTGGAAGCGATTGTCGCCGCCGAGCACCGGGCGCTCGACCGCGGCCGTCTCGGCCGCCGTGGTCGACCGGCTGGGCGCGTTGTGCTGGCTGGCCACAGCCTCGGTGCGGTGATGGCCACACACGTCGCGCTGCACACCCGCGCCCGCCTCGACGCGGTGGTTGCGCTGCAGGGCTTTGTCGCCGACGCCCGCCGGCTGGACCGCGTGCCCGGCCTGGTCGTCGCCGGCGACCGTGGGTACCCCGTGGAGATCGTGTCGGGGGGGCGTGACGGGATCGTGCCGCCGGCGCTCGTGGCCGCCTCGGCCGTGATTGCGCGGCGGCTGTTGCGGGGGGCAGCGCGGGTGACCTACGCCGACCTGCCGCGGGTGACCCACTCGAGCTTCTTCCTGCCGGGGCCCGATGCGGACGCGGTGGCCAAGGTGCTGACGCGCCACCTGCGTTGACGTGGCATGCGGCGGCGGAAGGGGCACCGTTCCCCCTCTCTTCGGGGCGGGGGGTAGAGGAGGGAATGGCGTCGAGGGCGGTCGCTAGCCGTGTCTGCGCTTTGGCAGCTGAGCCTTGAAGGTCTGCTCGGGCGGCTCTTGGCAGGACAAGGGCGAGTCAGACCGCGACGGAGAGTCCATTCTTTTATTCCTCCCGTACGCACCGGGAGGGTTCCCAATTAAGAAGAACGCTTCTATCGTGCGTCCCCAAAATAGAAGACTTGTCGCGGGCGTGAGCATACAGTTTGCGTGCGTCGAGTGAACCGAAGGTGCAGGTCTCCTGGCAATTGCTGATTTCATGAGCAGAACCATTTCTCTCATTGGCTGTAAATTAAGCCTCTGCCGACCGCTCTGCAGGACCGCCGCACGCGACGGCCGCGCCCAGCTGTAGGCGCTTGGTGCCCTCCGCCCCTCCCACCCACCGGCGCAGTGGGGCTTAAGCCAGGACCACGAGCAAGCGGGGTCCTGGCCCGAAACCTTGCTTTTAGCGACGCTGAGTTTGCATCGCGGGCGCAAGAAAGATTCCTGAGATTGCTAAGCAGCGCAACTTCTTGCAGGGCACAACAAGAGGACAACCCAGGTCGGCTGTGCTCTTCGGCACGAGCGAAAAATCTCCTGAACGGCCCGGATGACTCCGCTGTCACGATTGAGAACATATGACTGGTCGCAGTTCCAAACGGAATGCTGGGAGAATTTTATTCCTGCTCTGGGGGCGCCCTGCAGTGGGATACAGACCTGCATCGTCCGTTGCTTGTGGGTGCAGTGCTTGCTGTGCAGAACAGATCCCAGATGTAACTCTTTCCATTCCCTCTTCAGGGAGCGCTTCACAAGCTCGCAAGTTGTTCTGTCGATACCACAAGGAAGCTGAGAGTCGTGCGCTTCCCGCGCAGACAAGCACCATCCATGCGGGCTTGTGCAACATGCATCTGGAAGCGTCAAGCAAATTTAGTCCTCAAAATCGACGTTCTTCAAGCACTGAGAGGCGGTTGCAAAATCCTGCGCAAGAGGAAAACACCCGGAATGCAAGAATTCGGTGGTCCCTCTTTAGACCCCACTGCGCGGGGGGGCTGCTTCCCCCGCCTGCGCGGCGAAGGCCTGGCCAGGCGAATCGCCCAGGGGCGGGCGGCCCCGCCGAGGCCGCCGGTGCCGCCTCGCTGCGGCCTGGGCGTTGCGGATGGAAGCGCTAGCGCCTCGCCGGCCGGGTGGCTGCGGCCGCGGTCGAGGACGGCGCGCCGACGCGGCCGCGGCCGAGGACGGCAGCGGGGGCGTCGGCATGGGCGGCGCGGGCGCGGGCGGTGGGGGGGGGGTTGTACGTGGTCTCTGAAGCTGGTGGTGACGACCGTCACCCCCACCACGGCCGTGACGGGGCGGCCGGTATACCCCGCGAGGGCCATAAAGCTTGCCCGCCGACACGGGGCCCCACACAAGCACCAGGGTGTCCATCCGCAGGGAGGCACGGCGCTCCCCGTCCGCCCCCAGGCTCACGGCGCCCACGTGGACGCCAGCCCTACGTGCACCCCGAGGCGGTGGCCAAAGCAGAAGGAAGCGCACGGGCAGCGGCGGCGCGGCGCTGCACGGCGCACCGGGCGGCCGCGGCGGTCACCGCCGGGAGCTCCGAGGGCACCGCGGCGGCGCTGCCGAGGGCGGTGGCGCCCGCAGGGCCACCCAGCGACGCCGGTGCCATCCCGGTGACCACGTGCGGGGCGGTCGCATCCGATGCGGCGGTGCCGGCCACCTCTGCGCCGGTGAAGGCGTCGCTGGAGAAGGACGGCCAGATGATGCCCACAATCAGCGGTCCGAAAGTCCTCCCGTGGGCAGGCGGCCGCCGCGGCGGCTGCATCAGCCGTGGCATCCCCCTCCCCGCATCCCGCCTGCTCGGCTGGCCAACCAGCCGTCAGCCACCGCCGCCGGCAGCCTCCGCGCCACCCGCCTCCCCCCGGGGAGCGGGGCCACCCCACCGCGCTCTGCCGGTCGCCCGCATTGCCTTTGCTCCCGCGGGCGGGGTTGCAACGGTGGCGCCGTCGCGCGCATGCTGCCCCAGCCGTCGCAAGCACCAGTTCGCCATCCAGTCCCCTCCGGCCATTTCCGCGGCGGGGCTGACGCCGACTGTCCCCCCGCGCACCCCCCCACTCCCCCCCCCGCCCGCCAGGGCAACCGCTTTCACTCGGTCACGACCGCCCCGCGGCCGGCCGCACCGCTGCCCGTATTCCCTGCGCTGCACCCCCAGCTCCAGCCTGGCCGCGACGGCCGGCGACAGCGATCCCCGCCAGTATTTCAGTGCGTGTTCTGTCGTCACCACCGCTGACGCCGCCGCCGAGCTCCCCGCCGTGTAGGACGTTGAGGTCTGCCTGCCCAAGTGGCCACCGCCAGCTGCATCCACTTCTCGTCGTGAGGTCAACGGCGGCAGGCGCCTCATACGTATTTTGGACAATGGGTGCTACTTACCATAGTTCACTTTGGTCGGTCCGGAGTTGGGTGCGCCGCCGTGGGATCCCCGCCACGACGGCGCCACCGCCCGCCCGCGTCCGCCAAGCCGGCAGACGTCTTTGCCGCCGCCGTCGCCAATGACGCGGCGCCAACGACGTCTTGGTGACGTGCAGTCGTCCCGCAGTCGTGGCGGCGGAGGCAGACGCTCTCCCCTCTGAACTGTTACCAGGCAGTGGCCGCTGAACCAGGGTCGCTGTCCACCCCCCCCCCCCCCTTCCCACTCCCGCACGTCATCTCCTCCCGCGCCTGACCTGGCCTCCCCCCCCCCCTTCCCCCCACAATGTCGCGGCCCAAGCCCCTGAGTGCGGCTGCCGCGGCGGGCGGCGACGGCCTCGCGGAAGGGGGCCCCAACCGGTTCCGGTTCCGCCCCCTCGACGCCCTCCTCTCGTCGGTCGACGTGCGGCCGCTCGCCGCGTCGGCCGCCACCGCCACCGCCTACGACGCTGCCGACGCTGCGGGCGGCGGCGGCGACGAGTCGTATGGCGTCACGGGCGCCGACGGCGCGGCCGTGCCAACCGCCCTGGGCGCCACCCTCACCGCCTGGGATGACCTGGACCTGTCCCCCGCGTACGTGGCCTACGCGACCGACGCGCGGCGGCTGGCCGTGTCCCTCCCGCTGCTCCTCCGCACCCGCCGCCGCGCGGTGGCGCTGACGCTCGCCCACCTGGCGGTGCCAGCCTCCCCGGCAGTGCCGGCGGTCGCCGCCTGCCTCGCAGCGCTCGCCGAGGACATTGGCGCGGGGGGGTTTGGGGAGTTTGCCCCGGCCGCCGCGGAGGCGTGTGCGCTCGCGCTGGCGGGGGGGGGCGGGTCGGCCGCCGCCGCACTGGCGCCACCCGCTCCCGCCGATGGGAGCGGTGGTGGTGCCGCCGCCGCCGCTGCCGCGCCGGCGCCCCCCCCACCGCGAAAGGCGGGCCGTGGTGGCGGCGGCGGCGGCGGCGGCTCCCACTGGTGGGACCCCGACGCGGCCGCGCGCCCCATCTTTGGCGCCCTCTCCCGCATTGCGCGGCTGTGTGCGCGCGGCTGGGCGGGCCGCCCCGCCGCGGCGGTGGCGTTCCTCGGGCCCCTCCTCCTGGACCAGCCCGACCGGCGGGTGCGGGAGCTGGCGGCCGCGGCGGTTGGGGGCTTTGTGGTGCGCAAGGCCGCTGCCGCCGCCGCGGCGCCGGGCGGGCGCGGCGGGGGGGGGGGCGCCGCCGCCGCCGCCGCCGCCACGGCCAAGCGGGCCAAGGGGAAAAAGGGGGCTGCCCGCCGGGGCGGCGGCCACCCGCCCGCGTCGGCGGCGGCGGCTGCGGCGGGTGGCGCACGGCCGCTGCTGGGCCGCCTCGTTGCGGCGGCCGCCGCCACCCCCGACGGCGCGGATGGGGTGGCGGCCGCGGTGGCTGCCGCGGTGGTGGGGGTGGACGGGCGGCTGCACTCGGCGGGGGAGGCGACGCTGGCGGCGCTCGTCTCGGTCGTTATGGCGGCCAAGGGTGGTGTGGTGGCGGCCGGGGGGGTGGACTCGCCAGAGGAGGTGGACGTGCCCCTCGAGGTGGCGGCCGCCACCTTTTACCGCGTCTGTGAGCACGTGATGCCTGGCTCCCCGGCTGCCGAGCGCGTCGGCGCCCTGCTGGTGGGCGCCGCCGAGCGCGCCGCTGCCGCCGCTGCCGCCGCTGCCGCGGCCGCCGGGGTCCTCACCCCCGGCCCAGACGGCGGGGGCGACGCCCCGCCCGCGGCGGCGGACCCCTACCCCGCGCTGACGCGCACCCTCTTCCTTGCCCGCCGGTGGCTGCTGCACCGGGGGGGTAGCCGCGCCACCACCCCCCTGGCCTCCCGCTTCCTCGCCTTGGTCGTCACGCTGCTGCGCGACACGCCGTCGACGCCGCTGGTGGCAGGACCCGCGGGCGTCGCCCCGGCCAAAGGCGACGACGGCTCAGCAGCGCCACCCCCCTCCTCCCCCCCACTCCCCCGCCCCGTCGCTGAGGCGCTGCTCTACGCGACCCGCGGGGTGGGCCTCGCCGCCCGGTCCCCCGCCCATCACGTGGCGGCCGCCGCCCACGGGCGGGCGCTGGTGGCGGCGCTGTCCACCCCGCGGCCCGCCGACGGGCGGCGGGCGCGGGGGCAGGTGCGGGTGCTCGCCGCCGCCGCCGCCGCCGCCGCCGCGGGGGGCGGCGTGGGCGTCCCCGCCGCCGCCATTCACGCCGCTGCCCTCAGCGTGTGTGCGGGGGAGGCCGACACGGCGGCGGGGGTGGCTGCCGCTGCGGCGTATGTGGCGGACCTGTCGGCGGGGGCGGGGGGGGGCGCTGACGATGCGGGGCTGGTGGACCTGGGTGGCGGGGGGGGATGGCTCATGGACGCCCTTGTGGGCGGACTCACCACCGCCGCCGCCGCAATCCCTGCTGATGCAGAGTGCGCAAAGTCGGCGGCCTCCCCACCAGCGTCGGTGCCGGCGGCGGCAGGGCCGGTCGGGGCGGCCACGCTCGGGTCGCTCCTCTCCCTCGCCCGGTCGGTGGTGACCCCTGCCGCGGCGGCGGCGCCGCTGGGCGCCCTCGCCGCGGCGGCCGCGTCGGACGGGCGCTCCCCCGTGGCGGCCGCCGCGCTGGTGGCCCTCGCCGCTCAGGCAGCAGCAGAGCGGGCGGCCCCCCGTGCCGCCGCCGCCGCCGCCGCCGACGCCGCCCCTCCTGGTGACGACGGGGACGCGGTGGGCCCGTACGGGCGGGCACTGGTGGCCGCCGCCGACTCAGGGGCGGGCGCGGTCGCCGCCGCCCCCGCGGCGACCGCCACGATCGAGGCGCTCGCCGCTGCCGCCGCCGCCGTGCCGGGCCTCGTGGCAGAGTGGGGCGCCGCCCGGGGGGCGGCGCTGTTTGGGGCCCTCAGAGCAGACCTTGCCGGGGGGGCGGGCCGCCGGCGGGCGGCGGTGCTGGCGCTCCTCGAGGCGGTGGAGCCCGTCCTCGAGGGGGGGGGGGGGGACGGCCCCGCCGTCGGTGCCACCGCTGGCGGCGGCGCCGACAGCGACGACGCCGACAGCGACGCTGATGACGCTGACGGCGCCGCGGCCGACGGGGGTGGGGACGCGGCGTCGGCGGGCCGCCCACGGGCGTCGTCGCTACCCGCCGAGCTCCCCGCCATGGCCCTGTGCGCCGTCATTGAGGGCGCCCCGCGGACGGCGGCGGCGAGTGACAGCACCCAGCACGCCATCCGCGCGCTGACAGGCCGGCTGGCGCGGCATTTCACCGCCGCCCGGGGGGCCAAGGCGGCGGCCAAGGCGGCGGCCAAGGCGGCGGCCGCGGGGTCGCCGGCTGCCGCGGACGCGCCGCCCCCCCCGCCTTCCTTCCCTCTGTCCGAGGCGCTGCTGCCGCCGCCCGTTGTGGATGCGGTCTGCCACTATGCGGTGGGGGTGTTTCACATGCGGCTGGCCAACCTGTGGCCCGTTGCGGGGGACCTGTGGGCGGTTGCCGTGGCGGGCGCCCGCTCGTCTGCGTGGGCGCCCCTGTGGTCGGCACTGTCAGGTTCGGCGGCGGCGGTGCTGGCGTCCCGGGAGGGGGACGCCCCCACAGATGAGGAGGCGGAGGAGGAGGAAGTGGACGAGGGGGCTGGTGTGGGCATTGTCGGCACCGGCGTGACCGACGGCGGTGTCGCCGTCGACGGCAACGTCGCGGTCGACGGCGCCGCCGCCGTCGATGGCGACGACGACCCTGACGGGACCGCCGAAGTCGACGCCGCCGATGGGACCGACGGAGCAACGACGGAGGTGGTCGATGACGCGCACGGCGAGGCGGGTGCTGCGGCCGACGACGCCGCACCGGCAATGTCGCGGGGGACCAAGCGTCCTGCCGTCCACGAGGCGGGGGAGGACGCGCCGGCAGAAGTGCTGACGGTGGCAGCACCGACCGATACCAACGGCACCTGCGACGCGGCCACGCCGGGCGCCGCCGCTGCTGTCGACGCGGACATGGACGTGGACGGGGACGGCAGCGGCGGCGGTGCGGCGGTGGTGGCAGCGGCGGCCAAGGGCGCCGCGCCCACGCGGAGGGCGGCCAAAAGAGCGCGCTCCGGCCGCGACACCCGCCGCTCCGCCATGACCGCCAGCCGCTCGCGGTGGGACACGGCGGAAGCCCCCCGGCTGGACGCCGCCCTCGGCGCTGCCGCCTCCGCCGCCGCCCCCCCCGACGCGTGTGTGGACGCGGCCGCCGCAGCGGCGGCTGACGCGGCCGACGCGGCCGATAGCGTCGACGCCTACACCCTCCACCTGACGCTGGTGAACACCCTCACCGCCCACCCGGGCGCCGCCCGCCCCGCGGTGGTCGCCCTCTGCCGCGACGCGTACGTGCCGCTGGCGGCGGCGGCGGTGCCCACCGCCGCCGCCCCGTCGGCCGTCTCCCGCCGCGCGGGCGACCGCCTCCTCCGCGGGTGGGCAGACCTGCTCGCCGCCCTCGGCGGCCTGCGGGCGGTCGCCGCCGAGCCGGCGGTCGCCGCCGCCACCCGGGCGGCGCTCCTCGACGCCCTCTGCCGCCCCGACGCTGGGGTGGCGGCCTCCTCTCTGCGGGCGCTGGTGGCCAGCCGGTCCCCGACGCTCACCCCGCGGGCGGCGTCGCTGGCACGCCTCGCCGCCGACGCCACGTTTCGGGATGAGCTCGCCGCACTCACGGCCGAGCTGGGCGCCGCCGCCGACGCGGCCGACGCGTCCGCCGACGCGGCCGCCGACGCGGCGGCGGCCGCAGACGGCACGGCCGCTGGCATCCCCGCTGGCGGCGGCGACGCGACGGACGCGTCTGCTGCTGCCCCCGCCGCCGCCATGCCGGCCCGCGCGTCCGCGCTGACTCCGGCGGCGGTGGTGGACGACGCCCTCGAGGACGTCCTCGTGCGCCTCTGCTATGGCAAGATGCGCGGCCGCAAGGACGGCCTCCGCGCCCGCCGGGCGGCGGCCCTGTCCTTTGTGGGCGCCGGCCTCCGCGGCGGCCGTGCCATTGACCGCCTTGTGGGGCTGCTGACGCTGCCGCTGGCGGCGCCCATCGACGCGCTCCTCGCGTCGACCGCCGCCGCCGCCGCTGGCAAGGAGGAGGAGGGGGCGGCGGCGGTGGTGGCGGCGGCGGCGTCCCCGACCAGGACGCCCCCGCTCCCCCGCCTGGGCCCGCTGCCGTCGAGCGTGCTCAGCGGCGTGACGCACAGCATTGCGGCGACTGCCACCGCCCTGCGCTCCACCACCCCCGACGGCTCGTGGGCGCGCCTCACCGCCGCAACCGCGCTGGTGCTGGCCGAGGTGCACGGCCGCCGCTTTGGTGGGCCCGACCCGTCGCGCGGGGAGGTGCCGCCCGCGGCACGGGCGGCGCTCAAGCCCCTCCGCGCCGCCGCGGCAGCGGTGCTGGGCACCCTCCTCGAACGCCGGCCGGGGGTGGCTGCCTGGGCGGCCGCCCCCGCGCTCGCGTCGTTGCGGGCGCCCGCGGTGGGCGTGCCGCCGCCACCGGCGCTGGTCACCGCCATTGCGCGGGTGGCGGCGGGGGTGGGCGTGGGGGTGGGGGGAGATGGGGGCAAGGTGGGGGCAGAGCTCCACCGCCTACTCGCGGGGGAGGCCGGGTGGGCGGTGCGGGCGTGTGTGGGGGTGGTGGGGGCGCCCTCGGCAACGGTGGGGGAGGTCCTCGCCGTGCTGGACGTGGCCGAGTGGGCGGCCCTCGCGCACCGGCCGGCCGCCGCTGGCGCGGTGGCGGCTGCTGCCGGGGTGGGGTCGACTCTGGGCGGCGACGGCGGCGGCGGCAGCAGCGCTGCCACGGCCGACGCCGCCACGTGGGCGGCACTCATTGCGGCCATTACCGCCCGGCTGGCGCGGCTCCCCCCCGGCGGCGGGGGGCCATGGACGCCCGTCGCCGGGCGGGTGGTGGCCATTGCCACCGCCGCCGTCGACGCGGTCGAGGCGGCGGCCGCCGAGGCGCTCCTCCGCGCGCTCGGCCCGTTTGCGCTGCCGCCGTCGGGGGCGGCGCCGCGGGGCGGCCGCGGCGGCGACGCTGCCGCCGCCGCGCTGACCGCCCTCGCCGCCGCCCTCCGCCGCCTGTGTCAGGGGGGGGTGGTGGGGGAGGGGCGCGCCGGCGCGGCGACAGAGGGGATGATGGCGTCGTGCGTCGACGCCAACGACGACGCCGTCGCCGACCCCGTTGCCGCCGCCGCTGCCGCCGCCGCCGCCGACACCGCTGTCGCCACGCGGAGCCGGCTTGTGCGGGAGTGGGGGCCCCGGCTGGCGCGCGCGGCGGGCACCGCGTCGGCGGCGGTGGCCGCCGATGGCGCCGCCGCCGCCGACGCGGCCGCCCGCGTGGACGGGGTGGCGGCGGCGCTCGACGCGCTGGGCGACCCGGGGCTGGCCGCCGCGGGGCGGGCGGTGCGGGGCATGGGCGCCCGGGGGACCCGGCGGCTGGGCGAGCCCGACTGGGACACCCGCATCGCGGCATTTGGGGCGGTGGCGGCGGCGCTCAAGGGCGCCGCCGCTGCGGGGGAGGAGGTGAGGGGGCACCGCCTGTTTTTGGTGGACCCCCCTGCGGCGTCGGCGGCAGAGGCTGGGGGGGGTTTTTTCCCTGTGGACCCCCCGGCGACCACCGCCGCCGCCGCCGCACCAGTGGCCGTGACTGACGGGCCTGCCAGGGGCGGCGACGGCGGCGGCGGCGGCGGCGGCGGAGGCGGGAGTGACCGGAGGGTAGAGCTCGACTCGGAAGCCGCCATCCTCACCGTCTTTTCCGCGGCGGTGGCGTGGACGCGCTGCGCCGACGCGGCGACGCGCGGCTCGGCTGGCTACGTCCTCTCCCTCTTTGCCGACTACCTGTCGGCGTCGGCGGCCGCCGCCGTGGCCGCCGCCACCACCGCCCCACTGCCGGTGCCCGCGGCCGCACCCGCCGTCAGCGACGGCAACGGCGTGCGCAGCGGCACCGGCAATGGTGGTGGCGGTAGCGATGGCACCGGCAGCGGCGGCGGCGGGGTTGCCGCTCTCCCCCTCCTCGTCCGCGTCACGGCCGACCTGGCAGCCGCCACCGCGGCGGCCACGTCCACGGTCGAGCGGCGGGAGCTGGCCCGCGCGCTCGGCGAGGTGGTCCGCGGGGCCCCCCCCGCGGCGGCCGCCGCCGCGGCGGGCTGCCCCGTGCCCCTGCTGGGCGGCCTCGCCGCGCTGGCGCGGCCTGACGACCGGGAGGCTGACTTTTTCGACAACCTCGGTCACGTGCAGCCCCACCGGCGGGGGCGCGCCCTCCGCCGGGCGGCGGCGCTGATGGAGGCGGCGGCCGCCGCCGACGCGGCTGCTGCTGCTGCGGCCGCTGCCGCTGCCACTGCCACTGCCACTGCCACTGCCGCCGCCGCATCCGCCGCGGCGGGGGCGGCGGAGGCGGCGCCGACCGGCACCGCCGTCGCTGCCGCCGTTGCCCCGGCTGCCACTCCCGCGCCCTCCCCCGACGCAGCGGCCGCGGCGGCCGCCCGGGCGGCGGCGGCGGCGGCCATCCGCCCCGCTGTCCGCCCCTTCCTCTACCCCCTCTGCGTACGGGTGGCGGTGGAGCACGCGGCGGCAACGGCGGCGCCGCGGGCGGGCGGACACGCCGGCCGCGAGGAGCGGCGGCAGGGCGAGGTGGCGGCCGTTGCCGACGCGGCCGCCACCGCCGCGGGCGCCGCCGCGGCGCTCCTCCCCTGGGGCGCCTACCGCGGGGCGCTCGCGTCGCTCCTCCACCGGGTGCGGGGGGAGGAAGCGGGCGCCCGCCGGGGGGCCCTCTTTAAGGTCGTGGTGGCGGTGGCCGCCGCCTTTCCCGCGGCTGCCAAGGGGGGCGCGGGCGTACCGCTGCCGCCGCCGCCAAAGGGCTTTCGCCGCGGCGGCGGGTGGGCGCCCCGCGGCCGGGGGGGGGGGGTCGGCGGCGGCGGCGCGGACGGCGGTGGCGGCGGTGGCGGCGACGCGGCGCCGCCGCTGAGCCGTGAGGCAGCGTTTGTAGCCAACTATGCGCTGCCCGAGCTCCTCCGCCACGTCCACGCCGACGGCACCGAAGGCGCCGCCGCGGTCGTGACGGCTGGGTCGGCCGCGCGGGACCGGTCGCGGGTGTTTCGGGCGCCGCTAGCGCTTGCCGCCGCCTCCCTCCTCTCCGCCCTGCCCCCCGCCCTGCAGGCGCAGCGGGCGCCCGCCGTGGTGGCGCCGGTCATTGCCGCCCTCCGGTCGCGGGAGGCGGAGGTGCGGGACGCCGCCCTCCGGGGGCTGGTGGGCGTGACGCTCACGCTGGGCGACGGCTACCTGCCGTACGTGGTGCGGGAGCTGACCGGCTCCCTCACGGAGGGCTTTCGCCGCAACGTTGTCGTCTATGCCCTCCACGCGCTGCTGGTGGCGATTAAGAAGAAGCGAGCGGCGGCGGCGGCGACGGCAGGAGCAACGGCGGGCGCGGCGGGGACGGACGAGGCTGCAGCGGGCGACAGGGCGGGCAAGGCCGGCGCCGCTGGCGCTGACGCTGCTCCTGGCGCTGCCAAGGATGGCGTCTCGACAGACGCTGCCGATAGTAACGACGCCGCCGACGCTGCTGATGCGAGCGGCACCACCGACGCTGCCAACACGGATGGCTCCCCCAACGCTGCCGCCGCTCCCAATGAAAACGGATCCACCGACGATGCTGATGGCGCCGCCGACGCTGCCGCCGCTCCCATCGAGAACGGCTCTTCCAACGCTGCCGATGGTGCCACTGACTCTGACGACAAGAGCGACTCTGCTGACGCTGCAGCCAATGACGACGCCGACGCTCCCGACGCGAACGGCACCTCTCACGCTGCCGGCGCTGCGGCGGTCACCGACGGCGCCGCGGCCGAGGAGGCGGGCCTGGCCGCCGCGGCCGCCGCGGCAGCGACCTTTTCCATCGACGCGGCGGTCGGGGCGATTGCCGGCGCGGCCGCCCGCGAAGTGACCGGCACCGCCGACGACAGCACCGCCACCGTCCCCGGCCGCCGCGAGTACGAGGACGTGAACAACGCGGCGGACACGGCGCGGTCTCGGGACGCGGCCAACCGGGCGGCGCGCGCCGCGGACGTGCTGGAGCTCCTCGCCGAGCTGGCCACCTTTGCGCCCACCGCCGAGGCGGTGCTGCGGCCGCTGCGGGCGCTCCTCCGGCGGGCGGCGAGCATCAAGGCGCGGCGGCGGGTGCAGGACGCGCTGCGGCGGGTGGGGGTGGGCTGGGCCCGCTGCCCGACCGCCCGCCTTGCCGACGTGCTGGCGCTCATTGGGGGGGCCCTCGCCGCCACGTATTGGGGGGAGGGGACCGGCGTTGACGACGCCCCGCTCGCGCCGCCCGCCCGGCCGGGCCGCCGCAAGGACCGGCGCCTACCCGCGGGGCCGCCGGGCCTGGACGAGGGGCTCACCTTTATTCCCCTCCTGGGCGCCCCGGCGGGGGGGGGCGCGACGGCCGCGGCGGCGGCGGCGACGACGGCGGTGGACCGGGCGGCGGTGGGGCCGGCGCCCCCCCCGCCGCCGATGGTGGCGGCGGCGGCGGCGCGGGGCGCCCCCACGGCCGCCTCCAAGGTGGCTGCCAAGAATGGGTGGGTGCTCGCTGAGTTTGCTCTCCTCCTCCTCCACACCTTTCTCGGCCGCGGCGGCGGCGGCGGCGCGGCGCGGCGGGCGGACCTTGCCCCCGCCTTTGTTCCCATCCTCAACACGCTGCCGGCGGCGCTGGCCGCCCCCGCCGACGGGCTCGTGCTGGCGGCTCTCCGCGTCACGCCCCGCCTGCTGCGGCTGCGGCTGCTGCCGGCGGCGGGTGCCGGCGGCGGTGCGGACGGCGGCGCCACAACGTCGGACGCGCTCGCCACGGCGGTGGCGCGCATCCTCACCCGCACGTCGGCGGGGGGCGGGGGGGGGTCCTCGTCTGGCAGTGCCCTCTTTCACGCCGGCCTCCGTGCGGCGGCGGTGGTGGTGGCCGAGATGGCCGACCCCCCGTCCACGGCGGCTGCACGTAGCGGCGCGCCGATGGACGTTGGCGCCACAGACGGCGGGGATATGGCTGCCCCCGTGGCGCCCGTTGCAGAAGTGGACCTCGACGCGACCGCCCGGAGCGCGTGGATGGAGGCGCTCGTGACCGTGTCCCGGGACGCGCTGCTGACAGCGAGCGCCGACGGCCAGGCGGCGGCCATCACCGTCCTTCGCGCGGCGATTGGGGCGGCTGTCCAAACGCCCGGCGTGTACGACGCGGTGGAGACGCTGTCCGAGCTGGCCATCCGCTCCCACGCGCCCGGCGTGCGGAGCGCCGCCGCCGCCGCGGCGGTCGCCTTTTTCGTGCGCTACCCGCTGGCCCCCCGCCGGCGGCGGGCGCACCTCGACTTTTTTGTCGCCAACCTCCGCTACGAGCACGCCGCCGGCCGCCGGTCGGCGGTGGGCGCGCTCGCCGCGCTCGCCGCGCGGCTGCCCCCGCGGGCGGCGGCCAATGAGGCAGACTACCTGTGGGTGGCGCTCGCGGCGGTGGTGGCGGTGGACCCCGACGGGGGGGTGCGCGCCGACGCGGCGGCGGCGATGCGGACGGTGCTGGGGCGGCTGGATGATGGGGTGCGCGTGCGCGCGCTGGTGGCGCTGGCGCTCGGCTGGTACGCGGGGGGGGGCGGCGCCCCCCCCGCGCGGAGCGGCGCCAAGGGCGGCCGCGCCAAGGGCGGCGGCGCCAAGGGCGGTGCCCAGGGCGCCGCCGACGCGGCGGCGGCCGCCGCGGCGGCGGCCGCGGCCAAGGCGCTGGCCCTCCGCCGCGCGGGCGCCGCGGCGCTGGCGATTGCGGCGGAGAGTGGGGCGCTGCCGGTGGGGGTGATTGAGACGACGGCGGCGGGGGTGGCGGCGACCGTTGCCGCCGCCGCCGCCGCGGACGGGTTGATGGCGACGGCAGCTGCTGATGGTGGCGATGGTGGTTGCGGTGGCGGTGGGGGGGGTGGGGGTGGGGGTGGCGCGCCGTGGGAGGTGCTGTACGGCGGCCTGGCGGCGGTGGAGGCGCTGCTCACCGCCCACGAGGCCGCGGTGGCGGCGGCCGCCGCGGCCGCCCGCGGCGGCGGAGCGGACCGGCTGCCGCTCGCCGCGTCGGCGGCGGTGGCGCCCCTCACCGCCGCCCCCGCCGTGCTGGTGGCCCTTCTCGGCACCCCCCACGGGTGGGTGCGCGCCGCCGCCGCGCGGCTGGTACGGCGGCACGTGACCGCGCTCGGCAGCGCCTACCTGCTGGCACCGCCTCCGCCACCGCCGCCGCTGCCCCTGGCGGCAGCTACACCAGCGGACGACGACGCCGGCGGGCCGCCGCCGCCGCCGCCGCCGCTGCCGCCGCCGCCCACTGCCGCGGCCGTGGCGGCGGCGGCGCGGGCGCCCGCGTCGGCGGTGGCCGCCCCCGGCGGCGCGCGGTCGCTGCTGCGGGCGCTGGCGGCGGTGCTCGAGGCGCCGGGCCTGGGCGACGGGCCGGGGCGCGCCGCGCTCGGCGCGCTGCTCGCCGTCGGCGACGCGGTGCGGCGGGAGCCCCGGGCTGGGCGGGTGGCGGCAGACGATTCCGACAGCGACGGTGGGGGTGGCGGCGACGGCGGGCCGGCGGCGGCGGGTGGCGGGGCGGACGAGGCGGGCGGCCGCACCCTCCACTGGCTCCTCCGCCGCATGTCGGGGCTGGCCGCCCGGGGTGGCGGCCGGGACGGGGAGGCGTCGGCGCTGCTCCGCCGGGCCATTGCCCTCCGCTTCCTCACCGAAGTGGCCACCCACTGGGGCGCCGCGGTGGTGGCTGCACACGCGGTGCCGCTGGTGGCGCCGGTCGTCAAGGTGGTGGAGGCTGACGCGGCGGCGGCGGCGGCTGCCGCCGCTGCCGCCGCGGGCGTGGCGTCGCTGGCGGGGTCCAAGGCCGCCGCCCGGCGGGTGGCCGACGGCGGCGGTGGCTGGGCGGCCGCCCGGGAGGAGGCGGCGGTGGTGGCGGCGGGCGGCGGGGGGGCGGCGGCGGTGGGCGGCACCACCGCCGCCGCCGCCGCTGCTGCGGCCGCCGCCGCGGCCGCTGCGGACGGCGCCGCCGTGACGGCGTCGACGCTGACCGCCCTCGCGGCGGGCCTGCAGGCGGCGCTGGTCACCGCGCTGGGCGCCCCCGCCTACTGGCGCGTGTACGGCGCGCACCGGGAGGCGCTCGCCGCGGCGCGGCGGGACCGGCGGCGGCGGCGGGAGGTTGAGGCGGTGGTCGACCCCGACGCGGCGGCGGCCAAGCGGCGGCGGAAGAATGAGGCGCGGCGGGTGGCCAAGCAGCAGAAGCGCCCGGGCCGCCGACCGGGCGCCAAGTTGTAGGCTGGCCGTCCGGTCGGGAGGGGGGGCCCCGCCCCTCGTCCCCCATCCCTCCACAGGGGTGGGCAGGTGGTAGCGGGGCGTGGGGTGTGGCAGCGTTGGATGACGTCTCTTTCCTTGTCTTGTTTGTTTTTGTACTCTTTTTTCTCCTGCGCGGCGTTTGCGTGCCTCGCGTTTCACCTTGATTGTGCATCCAAATATTTCAACTGGGTGGATTGCTTGTCGCGGTGTGCAACAGGGATCGCGTGCTTTGCACATACGAGATTTGTGTTTTGATTAGGGACGCTTTTGATTTTTGATTAGAGCTTTCCGTGGCATATGAAACGTTTAAATATTTGAAGATTTCCTGCTCGCCATGTATCTATCTGGCATGATCATCATGATGCTCTCAGCCGTCTGCGGCTTTGATCCCCCACGCCGCCCCACCAGCCCGTGCGGCCACAGCCCCCAATCCCATGTTCCACTGCTGCGCGCCCCGAGGGTCCTCGCACCACCGCCCCGTGGGGGGACCACGCCAGTGGCACCCGCAGCGTGGTCGCGCCCGCGCCGGTTGCGCGACCGCCGGCGTGACGCGTGGGCTCGCCGGACCTGCTGGCGCGCTCCCCTACGACGGGACGCCTCACTCCCCACCCCCCCCCCCCCCTCGCGGCGCCCTCCCCCCCGGAAAACCCCCAGGGCGGCGGCGGCGGCGGCTTGCGCGCCCTCACGCCGCCCTCCCAGCCCCCATTTGGCCCAACCGCTCGGCACATCCCCCCCCCCCCCCCCCGCCCCGCGCGGATACCCCCGCCCCACCGATGTCCGCCCGCCGCGGCTGCCGTGACCGCCACCGCCACCGGTGGCACCGCCACCGCCACCGGGGCGGTGACAGACTGGGGGGGGCGGGGGGGGGGCGGAAGGGGGGGTTGATTGGGGAAACCGTAGGGAGGTGGGCGGCGGGCCCCTTTGCTGGTAGCTGGCGCGCTGCGCGATGGAGAGGACGGTCCGCGTCGCGTGGCAGGCGGGGCGGCCCGCCCGCCCGCCCGCCCGCCGCGGCCACGACGGCGGCGGCGCACTGCCGGCACGTGCCTCTGCCCTCACACGCAGGGGGCTGCGGCGTGGGGGGGAGGGGGGGGGGGGGACGCGAAACGGCAGCGTCTACTCGGGGGATGCGCACCCGTGCGGTCGCTCGCCCTCTTCTTTAGCTAGAGGGAGAGCTCTCCCCTCCCGCGCGTGCGTGGACGGCTTCTCCCGACGCGCACCCCTCTGCTGTCCCCGCTGTCTGTGACGGCTGTGCGGGAACAGGGGGGGGGGTGGCCGGCCGGCTGTTTTGGCGTCGGCCGCGACGGCGGCGCGTGGCGGCGGCGGCGGCACCGGCGGTGACGGCGGCGGCGGTGGCGGCGGCGGCAGCGGCGGCGGCGACGGCAGAGGTGCGCAGCGGCCGGCTTTCGTAGCAGCGGGAGCGGCGTCGGCGACGGCGGCGGCGTCCTCGTGTCGGCGCTCACTGTCGGCCCCCTTTCAGCGGGTGACCGTCCTTCCACGTTCCATTGTGGGTGAAGCGGAACAGACTGGCTGCCTTGTCATCCACACTCCTGCCGCCCCGCTGGACCCTCTTGCTCTCTACCCTTTCGCACCTCGCCCCTTCCCCCTTCCTTTGGTCTGGCGGCCTCCAGCAGCGGGTCATGACGCCTCCAACGTATGGCGCCACCGGCTCCCCCGACAGAGACGACAGCAGCCCCCCCGACGCCGCCGGTGGTGCCCCCGGCGACACGTACAACAGCCCGCCCCCCGGGGGGGGCGGTGGCGGCGGCGGCGGCGGCGGCGGCGGTGGGCGGGATGGTGGGGGAGGTGGCCTGCGGGGCGCGCCTAGCAGCAGCGCCCTCAGCGGCACCTCCACCGCCGCGACGGAGGAGGGGGAGGAGAGCATCATGCGGCGGCTGTTGATTGGGGTGGTGGTGGGGGTGGCGTGTGGCGTGGCCGCCTGGATTTACTATTCGTACGTCTGGGCGCGGAGGGGGGGGGGGGGGGGGGGGGGGGGGGGGTGGCTGGGTGGGGAGGGGGGGGGAGTGGGGTGGGGTGTGGTGGGGTAGGAGGCGTGGTCCCCGCTCGACTTTGCGTGTCTGCCGAGCAGGCGGTGGCGGATGGGACGACGTACTGGCCGTGGCTGATGGCGGGCTGACCTGGAGGGTGGTAGCGACTCCGTGACTGATTCCGACGCGGTCTGTTGCTTTGCTCCTGTGGGTCGCCCGTCACTGTCCCTTTGCTTTTTTTCGCCTCTGCTTTGACTTTTACCCTCAGCATCTTGGAGCTGCTGCTCGAGTTTTTCTGGGAGACCCTCCCAGAGGGCATTGCTGCCGCCTTCCCCGGCATCCCCCGCTCCCTGCACTGGCTGTGGATCCCAACGGCGGGCATGTTTTTTGCCGCCCTCGTCGGCATCAGCATCTACATTCTGGGCTTCCCCGGCGACCTCGGCTACACCGTTGCGTGTGTCCACGAGCTGGGCTACGTGCCCATGGGCCACGCCCCCTCCATGATTGTATCCTCCCAGGCGTCCATCCTCGCCGGCGGCTCCCTCGGCCCTGAGGCGCCGCTGGTGGCCATCTGCGCGTCCATTGCCGGCTGGGTGTCCATGCGCCTCTTTGGCGTGACTGGCCGCAAGCGCCTCCGCGCGCACACCCTGTCGGGGATGGCGTGCGCGCTGGCCGCGTTCTTTGGGGTGCCCCTCGGCGGCAGCCTGTTTGCGCTCGAGATCAACCACCGGCTGGGCTTTGAGTACTATGAGCACGCGGTGGTGGCTGTCGCGTCGGGCTCCACGTGCCTGGTCGTCTTTCGGTGGCTGGCGGGCCTGGCGATTGCGCCCATCTGGAACGTGACGCCCGTGGGGGCGGGGGGGGGCGTGGGCGGTGGCGCCGCCGCCGCCGCCGACGCGGCGGGCGTGGCCGCCGAGGTGGGCGCGGAGCTGGCCCACCTGGGGGACTCGTCGGCAGAGCTGGTGGTCATTGGCCTGGCGTTTGGCCTCCTCGGCGCGGCCGTTGCGTGGGCGTTTGCCGCCGTCCACGGGGCGATTGGGCGGGGGGTGGGGCGGGCGGGCCTCACCGGCCGCGATGTCCCGCTGTCGCTGCTGGGGGGGGCGGCCATTTGTGTGTGTGCGGTACTGGTGCCACAGAGCGCGTTTTGGTGCGTTTTGAGTTGGGAGGAGGGGGGTAGGGGGGGGCGGCGGAGGCGTGGGGCGCCACGCAAGTGGCACGTGAGGGTTGGGAGAGGGGGATGTGGTAGGTGGCCTGGTGGGCCGTCTGCTCCTTGCGGGGCCAGTCTGCAGAGGTGTACCTCTATGCGTCTGGGGACGCCAGCGGGGGGCGGCCTGTGCGGCGCTGTGTGGCTTGCTGACTTGCAGATGGCTTTTGTGTTCCTCCCGTCTGTCGGTGTGCATTGCACGCCCGCGTCCTTCCTTCCCTGCTTTATGCGGTCTACACAGGGGCGAATTTGAGATGCAGACCATCGCGTCGCTCGGCAAGACCCCCCTCACCCACCTGTGGCCGCCCGGTGGCCTCACCAACTTTTCCATTGACACGCCGTCGCACTTGGCCATCCTGGGCGTCGTCAAGCTGCTGGCCATTTCGTTTACCGTCCACGGCGGCTTTCGTGGCGGCTACATCTTCCCCGCCATGGCTGCGGGCGCCGCCTTCGGCCGCGCCGTCTCCCTCCTCACCCCCGTCCCCCCGGCGGTTGCCGTGCTCTGCACCGCCGCGGGGGTGACGGTCGCCATCACGCGGACGGTGTTTGCAACGACCATCATCCTGACGGCGCTGTCGGGGGAGGTCAACGCGGCGTCGCCGGTGCTGGCCGCCAGCCTCGGCGCTGCGTTTGCCACCTACTACATGCCCTTTATCGGCAGCCAACGGGCGCGGGAGGACCGCTTTGATGCCCATCCCAACCAAATCAACTACCGCACCTTTGAGGGCGCCTGGGGCGACGCGCTGCCGCCGCCAACCAAGGGGGGAGACGTCCTACCGTCGCCGCCGCCGGAAACCAGCTCGTCTGACGACCGTGGCGGCGGGGACATTGAGGCGGGTGGGAGGGGCGGCCGGCCCGCGACGGCCGGCGGACCGCCGTACCGCGCGCGGGATGAGTCGCCCATGTCGGACGTGACGGCGGGGGGGGGCAAGGAGCACATGCCGCTGGTGTAAGAGCGTACTAGGGGTGAGTTTGGGGGCAAGTACGCCGCGTGGGGGTGGGGGCTGCGTGGCCACTGTTTGTAGCCGCCGCCGCCGCCCACCGCCGCCTCTTCCAAAGGCCTTTGAAGAGGCGGGGCGTCCCATTCGTTGGGTTCCTATTTTTACCTGTCCGTATCGCCGCGGGTGTCGCGCCCAGACCATCCAGGCAAGATGCCCATGTCAATCAGGCAGGTGAGTAGCCAAGAAGGCGGTGGCCCCCTGCGCGCCTCAGGGGAACAGTTGTCCGAACGTGACGAAGAAATGGTGCCCGGTGGTCCGCCGCCACGCGCCGGGCGGCAGCGTGGGGTTGTTGCCATCGCAGGCGTCATAAAAGGAGGACGTTTGGCCGCGGCAGAGCGACGGCCACCGGGGGGGGGGCGTCACCCAGTTGCGTGTGGTGGCTGGCCGCGAGTCGTGGAGACCGCGTCGGCCACACACCCACGGCACCACCAGCGTCACGTCGTGGCCGGCACCCCCCTCCCCCTCCCAGCAACCCCGCCATTGGCTGGCGCCGGCACCCCCCTCCCCCTCCCAGCAACCCGAGATGGCTCCTTGGCCACAGAGGCGCCACATCACCCAGACCAGTCCGTCTTGTGAGGTCTCTTCAGGGCCGAGGCTCACCTTGGGGATGGCTGCATCTACCGCCCGTCTCGTAGCGCGACGGCGGCACTCGCTCATGCAATAGAGTACTGGTCCAGCGCGCTCCGAAAGGTTTACAGCACCGGCGAGCTCGCGGTACATACATAAGTACTGTATTGGCACTGCTCCAGAATACTGGGGTTTTTGGCCTAGCGTGCAAAGGCGGGCTTGCACACACGCCGACGCCAGCCACTGCGGTGGCGGCGGTCTGGCGCCTTCGAAAACGGTTGGATGGCGGCGCTCTGGGATCCTTCCGAGACGATCCGAGACGGCTGGTGCGCCAACGGATCCACTCTACTTGCATGCGCTAAGAGCAGAACATTCTGCGGCTGTGAGTGGACGATTTATCCCCCCCAAAACGCCTCCGGCCAATTGCCGTTGGTGGCGGTTGTGGTCGAGATGCATCTCCCATAGATGAGCGTGCGCGTGCTGGAGAGCGCGCCCACCCCCCTCCAGGACACCCCCCGCGATTGACGCGCTTCCCTCTCCTGTCTGTCGGTGGCCGTGCTGCCACTGCGGGCCACCGGCCGTCGGCGGGCCCATCCGGATGCTCGCCTCCCCCGAAGATTCTTTCTGTCGGATGCCTCTCGGCTTGTCGTGCATCTGGGTGGCGGAGGGGGGTCGACGTCGCCGCCGCGACACGGGCAGCATGGCGGGCCCATAAAAGAAACGCCACACGCGCGTCGCTTTTGCACACGCTATCTGCGCAACGCACGCACGCACATCCCCGCCACCATCGCCCAACCTCCCCCACCGCCACCCCCTCTCCCGCTGCACTTCTTGCTCCACCATTGCCAGCTTCCTCCCCTTCCACGCCACCCTCCCTCACCACCGCCTCTCCTTCCAACTCCCTCCCCCCCCCCCCCCCCCAGCCGCAATGGCCTTTGCCGTCGCCGCCCCGGGCGCCTTTGCCGGTGCCCGCGCCCGCGTCTCTACCTGCCGCGCGCGGCCCGCCGCGGCGGCGCGCGTGACGATGGGCGATAAGGACAAGTTTGCCACCGTTGGCGACAAGGCCCAGGCAGTGAAGGACTCCGAGATGGACGGCACCCTTCGGGGCCCCGACCCCACGTCCCCCGGGTCAGTCAAGGACACGGAGGGCATCACCAACATCTACGCCAAGGTGCAGCCAATGCGGGTGGCGGTTGACCAGCCGACGGACGTGAAGAAGGTCGTCGCGTCGCTGTTCGTCGCGGTGGTGGTTGGGTTTGCTATCCTCGCCGTCGTGCCGTTCAACAAGGAGGCAAAGATTGCTGTGGAGCAGGGCGAGGCGCCAGCAGCTGAGGTCGGGCTTCCGTCCCAGTGAGCTGGGACACCAGCCGCGCACCTACTCTACACACTTTTATGAGCGCAAGCCTACGCAGGGCATGGGGCCCCGCTGCTCGCGATGTGACAAACAGTTTTTCATCTTCCACGCCGGGCGCTCATCTGCTCCCCATGTATGTGGGCCGTTGCTCTCTTGGATTTCTTTTGGGTTGTCTGTATATGTACTCTGCACAGATCCAATGTACGTAAGAAAATACGTTCTATTGTCATTCACTTCTTGCTTGCTGGGTCAGTCACTGTTACCGTTCTCGTCTCTCTGGCTTCATGCGGTTCCGGCACTCCCAGAGCTTCGTTCGGCACGAGTCTTGTCAACTGCACCGTACTCCTTGTTGACTCCGGGACAAACACAGTGTCAGCTGAGCCTGCCCTCCGCGTAAGATATGTGCATTTTGCGGTGACACAACCTGTGTCTATGCCCAAACGCTACATGCCACCTCCGCCGTGGCGTTCAGGGACCGGCACTACTGGTCAACGATCGCTGACTACGGCGGAGCTTAGTATGGGAGCAACATTAGCTTCTGGAGCGCGCCCCGCAACTGTCCTTGTGTCTACGCAGGTGCAGTAGCTCGGATTGTAGGTGAGCTACGGTTTCGGACACAAAGTCTGCCGCAGTTGGTGGATATAGCTACGGCTTGCGTACGTCGCGCGCGTTGTGAGCTAGCTTTATGATGAACAGCACAAAATCTGAGGTGGCGGTGGCGGTGGCGGCGGTCCTAGGGAGGAACGAGAGAGGAAGGAGGGATACTACATTGAATCTGTGGTCCGAGGTGACAACAACACGCAGCAATGGCAGCGGTTGAGCAGTGATGGCACCAGCACCGGAAAGGCGCCTGCAACACGGTCTGGGTGTATGAAGTGCGCGAGGCAATGTATTCTTTGAGAGTCCACACGACACCAGAGAGGCAGCAAATGCAAGACGAAAACCCCTAACGCCGAGCGTCTCCTGTGCAAGAGGGAAGATATGACAGGCGGATGAAACAGAAGCAAACTTACTGGGACAGCCCAACCTCGGCCGGAGTCGCCTCTCCTTGCTCCACAGCAATCTCAGCGGGCTTGTCAAACGGCACGATGGTCACAAGGGCAGCACCAACCAGCAGTGCAGCGGCAATGGCGATCGCAATCTTGGGCACGTTGGTGGGTGTGCTCTGGCTGACCGACACCGGCGGCACCTTGGCGTAGATGTTGGTGCTCCCCTCAGCATCCTTGGTTGCGCCAGGGGCGGTCGGCTCTGCCCCACGTGCCTCACCAGACTCCTCCTTGTTCCGCACGTCCTGCGCCTTGTCCCCAACCGTCTTGTACTTATCCTTCTCAGAGGACATGCGCAGCGACGCGGCACGCGCTGCGGGCCGGCCAGTCGTGCACGTTGCGTTGACAGGCCGACCGGCGACAAAGGCCGAGGCCGTCGAGGCTACAGCAAAAGCCATGTTGCAAGCGGGGAAAGAGGTCGGTGAAGGCGAACTGACAGAGCTGGGGAGCGTTTGCAGTGGCAAGGGCAGGGCGTGGTAAATGCAGAGGGCGTGAGTGGCGAAGTTGATGGTAGTAGCGGCAATGGTGAGGTAGCGGTATGCTGCTGACTGTGCGCTGGCGGTTTTGTGCGCTCGGTGGGCCCCTCTCCAGACGGTCCAGCGGGAGCCACGAACAATGCAAACCCGGGCACTCCAGAGTCAGCTCACTGATCTCGGTCTCCCACTGGCCTCGGCAGCGGTCCGCCAGGGCGAGCCAAGGCAGAAACGTTGGGGCGCCCATGCATGCCCCCCCCCGCGAGGTGGACTGCCGCGGTCACCGGAAGACGCCCCGCGAAGCACGTCTGCACGCAACCCCGTGGCATGTAGCTACGAGTGATTTGCACCCAGCCTGGATGCATCCTGTGTGCATTTGTCACTCACCACTCACATGACACACGAGATCGCGATCCCAGTTAGCCTCCGCATCTGTCACGTGTGGCATATAATTCCCATCTCGATCAACAGTCAAATATCACAATACAGACACACACATCGTGACACCGATTTTTTTACAGCAGGAAGGAATGCTCCACGTCGGACGGGAGCCCTTCCAACATTGTAATTCAGTATTACAGTCACCGCAGTACAGTAGGAGGACAGTCTCATTCGTTACTGTCTGGGTGTCCGTTTGAGCTCTGGCCGCAGCCTGACGGCTTTGCGGCGGGCGGTGGCTCGGAAACCCCAAAGGTGCGCTGTCGGATCCTCGGGCTGACGGCTCGTAGGATGCACTCTGTCAGCGCCACCGCTCGTCCACCTGACCGGTGGACCTCGCCAGGACAGACCCCGTGTGCACCACCACTCTCCAATGCCTTGTGGTCACAAAGCCTTTGACACCGCACAGGGACGGGCGGACCGCGCGGCTGTGCGCCCCCCGCCCCTCGGATCCGCGGGCACGGGCTTGGGAATTGAAGTGGCACAACAGGTTACACAGCGCCGTCATCCTGGCTGGACAACCTCCGGGGCGCTCGTGCATCCGGGTCCTGACGCTGATTACTGAAAGGGGACGGCCGTACGACCGCGCAGGCCTCCCCCCACCCGGTCCGTCTTTGATTGAAGGACCGCTTTTCGCTGTCAACGCTTGGCGCGGGGGCACCCGGTCGCCCGCCCGCCCAGGGGGCGGCCCGTGCGGCGCCCTTGTCTCTACCCTAACCTCCAATCCGTGCGATTTCCTGGCCCAGGCGGGCGAGCAACTGGCCCTCTCGAGAGACACCCGGGGTGGCTGTGCAAGCGTCCAGGGCCGCTGCCACCCGCTGTGCTGTGTGCCCCAGGGCCGGCCCAGTGGCGAACCGTCCTCGGCGGGCTGGGCGGGCGGGTGGGGGTCTTGTCCCGACTGCCGACTGGACATCCGTTCTGCCGTGGTCCACGTTCCTGGTGCAGCCGTCCGCGGCCTCGCGGTGCACCCCCTCACTGGCGGCCGTTGCCCGCTGGTCCACGTTCCAAGATCCCCTCCCGAACCTCTGCCCCCCCCCCCCCCGCACCCTGCACGGGGGGAGCACCCCCTCCCCACCGCGGTGGCCCCTGCGGTATATACAGCGCGGGCCTGGGTGCCGCCCTGCGCCAGCTTCCACGTCTCCGCGGCGGGGACCCCCATTTTGCACACGACGACGCTCCCCTCCACCCCTGTGCCCCTGAGACACCTGGCAGATGGGGAGCGCGGGTGGGCATGTCAGTTGTTGACCACCCCCACCTCCGCGCCCCCCTCCCTCATGATGTGCCACAACCAAACTCCTGGCGTCTGCTCTCAGAGGGGCTCGCTGTCACCACCCCGCCACCAACTACCTCTGCACCGCCCAGCCCAGCGTGTCAACGGATTGCTGGACGGGTGTGCTTGCAAAGACAGCCCACCCCACCCGCTGGCGAGGACGCCCGACGCGTGGCGCGTGAGCACTCGTCGGGATTGGCCGTCGCCAGCGTCCCCCCTAAATTTCCGCCCCTTCTCACCGCAGGAAAAAAAAAACTCACAGCCCGCCGCCCCTCTGCGGGCTGCGCCCGCGGCGCCCGCGGCGCAGCCGGGAGGGAGAGAGAGAAGTGTAGGTCGTGGCCTCGCGCCGGCCACCCTCTGATCTGGCCGATGCCAGCCGCGGCAGGGGCGCCCCCAGCCTATCCCCCCTCCCCGCCTCCTTCACCACAGCCAACCCCCACAGCCAACCGCCCCCCTGCCATCCCTTACATTAGGCACTGGTCACCCATTTCCGCACAGCAATGGCAAGTCACGGCTCTCCCTCTTGCACGACCCGCCGCCCCCCCTGTCGCCACTCCGCCCCCCTCTTTCCCCCCCCTCCCCCACACCCTATGCGAAGGGCAGTCAACGGGGCGGCGGCTGGATTTCCCCCCACGTTTTTGGACATCCAGCCAGGTGGGGGTGCCCCCCCCGCGGCTCGCTGTTTTTCTGGGACCCCGACCCCGCCCGCCCCTCGCGCAGGCGCCGCCACACCCCACCCTGCGCGGCCATCCGACTGGGGAGCTTTGTTGCTGCCGCGTCAGCCTGTTCCCCCAGCCACCGTGCGTGCGTGGGGGGGGGGTGTCGTGCCAGGCGCAGAACGTGTGACCTGTCGGCCCCCGCCGGGCGCCCCGTTTCCCCACCTACGGCCGACACCCGTCGCCACGGCATTGCAACACGCCTCCCTCCCACCCCCCCTCCCCCAGAGGGGGGAACAGCGAATGCCGTTGACTGGGGCAGCTGCGGTGGTGGCGGGGGGGAGGGGGGTGGCTGCACTGGCGGCGGTGCGCGTGCTCGGTGGGACGCCAGATCGGCTGATGGGCCCGAAATGAGGGTGCGCCGACGCCCCCAACAGGGGGATCTCGATACATGCTGGCACGCACGACGGCGCCATCCGCCACGCTCTCCCACCCATTCCAGCCGTCCTCAAGGTCACACGCGCAGATGGGGGGAGGGGAAGACGGCCTATGTATATACCCGGCGGCGGGATGGGTGTATGTGTGTGTGTGTGTAGGTGCTCGGATCGGCGGCGCCCCCGCACGATGGGCAAGGCGGCCACGCGTTTGTTTGTCTTCCCCCCGCGGGGCCTGCGCGACTTTGTAGCCACCAAGGGTGGTGGGGAGAGGTTCTTTGGATCGGATGGTGACCGCCCCGCCGCCTGCCACTGTCGCGGGGGGGGGGGGGGCGGCGGCCGCGGCTCCACCGACTAGGGGTGTGCTCGAGGTGGGGGAACCGGGAGGGGCGTGCAACGCCGCGCTAGCCTGCCAGTTGGCTGTGCGCCCCCCCACCCCCCCCCCCTCTAGCGTGGCGGCTGTTTGTTGTTGTGACCGTCATTCCCTCTGTATCCCCGCTGGGGGGGTGTCTGTTTGGGGGGGAAGAAGGGGAGGGCATGTACGGCGCAGCCGACATCCAGAGCGGGCGGTGGGGGGGGCCGTTGGCGGGGCTGTCGACGCCCCCCTTTTCCCCCTCAACCACTGCGACGGCGGCGTCCTACGGGGGGAGGGGGGAGGAGGCAGCGTTGGCGTGGCAACTGGCGGCGCACCCCCCCAAACTGACCGACCCCAGCCGCACACCCCGCCGCCGCACCTACGCCGCGCCCGTCCCTGGGCTGCCCCATTGCGGTGTCTGTGTGGGGTGCTGCCACCTGACGCCCTCCGCGGGCACACGGCTGCCCCCCCCCCCCACCCACGCCCTCGTCGCGTCGTGGCTGGCGCCAGCTGGCTGTGCGTGTTTGGTGGCCGCCGACGGCGCGCGGGCGTCTTCCCTTTTTTACCCATCGGGAGAGAGCGCCGAGGGCCTGCGCCGCGCGCTGCCCACTTATTTCACGCCCACCACCCCACACCAGGCTGGCTGGCCGCGGTGGAGGACATCGCCGCCGCCTGAGCAGCTCCCTCCGCCGGCCGGCTACCCACCGCCGCGACGGTGGAGAGGGTGGGAGCACACAAAAGGCAGCAGCGCTTTGTGCCTCTACCCGCTGCGCCTCCCTTCTCGTAACCGGGGGACTGGACGCCCAGCCACCACCGGGCAGCTCGCCACGTTGTTGACCGTCGTCGTCCCCCCCCCCCCCCCCCCCCCACCCCCTCCTCTTCTTTCCCCCCCCCACGAGATGGATTCCGACCACGACGTGCCGCCGTCGGGGGCGCTCCCCCCCGCGCCCCCCACCCCCCCCACGGGTGGGCACCGGCCGCCCTTTGAGTCGGTCGGCGTCCGCGACGGCGCCCCCGCCTTCCCCGACGACTTTCCGTCGGGGGAGTCGGCGCTTGAGTCGGGGTCGCTGGCGGGCTCGGACAGCACCCGCCGGGCCATGATGCACACGGTGCCGCCGCCGACGGCCATCTCGTCGCTCGGCGACGCGTCGTCGCTGGTGGATGAGGACATGGCCGACATGATGGGCGGCGCGGACAGCGGCCGTGGCGGGCCGACGCAGTCCCTCCGCTCCTACCACAGCCGCAGCCTGTCCCTCTCC
Organism: Pyropia yezoensis; assembly: GCA_009829735.1. NCBI lineage: Eukaryota > Rhodophyta > Bangiophyceae > Bangiales > Bangiaceae > Pyropia > Pyropia yezoensis. Next base: position 1,968,038 of record CM020618.1, on the reverse strand, counting down.
ACCCGGCGGACGGGGAGCTCGGGGGCGGGCGGGGGCGGCCGCCCGGGGAGCATCCGCTCCCGGGCGGCCAGCCGGGCCGCCACCAGCACCAGCCGCCGCGCTTCGGTGGTGGGCGCCGGCGCCGCCGGCCGGGCGTCGTCGGCGCTGGCGCCCGGCGACGGGTACACCGAGGACCTGCGCGTCAAGGAGCTGGCCATGTTTGAGTGGTCTGGCGGCGGCCGCATGGTCTTCCTCGTCGGCGACTGGGACGGCTACACCGACCGGGTGCCGATGGAGAGCGTCAAGACGGGGTGCTTCCGGGCGGCTGTCGAGGTGCCCGTCGGGCGGCTCCACTACAAGTTCATCGTGGACGGGAAGGAAAAGTACAACCCCGATGCGCCAACGGTGGTGGACGAGGCGACGGGCGTGCGGGTGAATGTTCGCCACGGGGACGACACGCTGCCCGCGGGGGTGCTGGGCGCCGGCGGCGCCGTTGATGGGGGCGGTGGGGACCCGTCCAAGGGTCACCCCTCCCGGCGGCGGCGGCTGATGTCGCGCATCTCGGGGCTGGACCTCTACTCGGACTTTTCGGTCCAGCAGGTGGTGTCCATGTTCCTCTTCCGCCTCTTCTACCTCGCCATGGTCCCGTCGGGCGCCTACTACTTTTACTGGCTCATTGCGCGGGGGGGCAACGAGAACGCGCCGGCCAACTGGATCGTCTTCATCACGGCCGAGATGCTCTCCTTCGTCTCTGCCATCATCAGCCTGTTTGGGATGTGGAAGCCGGTCAAGCGGCGGTGGCGGAGCCTCGACGCGCTGCGGCCCGCCCTCCCCGAGGCCGACTGGCCGACCGTGGACGTCATCATTTGCCACTACAAGGAGGACACGGAGCAGCTGCGGCAGACTATCCGGGCGGCGATGAAGCTCGACTACCCAGCGCACCTGCTGCACATCATCATTGCCGACGACGGGTTCTTCCCCACTTCCAAGCTGGTCGAGCGGAGCGACATCGGTCTCGCCCTCTACCAGACGTGTGTTGAAGAGGCGGGCTACGACCCGCTGGTGGAGGAGACGATGAACGAGAAGGGCCTCGTGGAGCACTACACTGTCAAGGCGGGCGACGACCTGCCCCGTCACGACTGTGCGGTGGAGGCGCACCAGTTTGAGTTTGGCCCCTACGGCGCCGACATGTACGCACCCGGCGCGCTGCCGCGGCTGTCGCTGGTCGCGCGGGTCAAGCCGGCAAACGCGCACAACAAGGCGGGGAACATCAACAATGTGCTGTCTAACTCCAACGCGGACGGCAAGATTGTGCTCTTCCTCGACGCGGACATGAAGCCCGTCGAGAGCTACCTCCTCCGCGTCCTGCCGCTGATGCTGGAGGAGCAGCGCAGCGACAGCCTCCAGTCGCAGCTCATCCAGGCCGACGACCCCGAGCTGGGGGCGGGCACGTCCAAGTCCTGGCAGATCAACCGGGACATCGGCTTTGTGGGCTGCCCGCAGCGGTTTGCCAATGTGAGCGGCGACCACCCCGACTTCTGTGCCCACCGCAACGCCATCTACTATGATGGCATCTGCACGGGGCGCGACGGGTTTGGCATGACCGACTTTGTGGGCACCAACGCGTGCTGGCGGCGCGAGGTCCTCAACGAGATTGGGGGCTTTGTGTACGGCTCTGTGACAGAGGATACGCTGACGTCCAACGAGGTCCACCGGCGGGGCTACATCTCCCGCTACGCCGACGAGGACCTGTGCTGGGGGGAGGCCCCCGTGACGGTCGCGGCGGCGCTGCTGCAGCGGCAGCGGTGGGCCAAGGGCGCCATCATGAACGGCCTGCGCATCTTCAAGGGCGCCGCCAAGGAGCGCAAGGAGATGCTGCTTAGCCGGGGCAAGCCGTCCGAGCTCTCTGAGTTTTACGCCTACCGCCGGCAGCAGCGCAAGCCCAACAACACGTTTGTGTCGACCATGTTTTGGCTGGACAGCACCCTCTACCCGCTGCTCGGCTGGGGTGCCTTCGGCTATGTCTTTTGCGCCATTTATTACCTCATCACCGCCAACGCGCCCATCTCGCCGACAAGTACCCAGTCGTTGGCAGGCGCTTTTGTGACCTACTACCTCATCCGGTACGGCGCCTTCTTCTCCGCCTTTTACGAGGTGAACATGACCGACGTCCTCCGCAGCCAGCAGTGCTGGTTCTCCTACTCCTTCGCCCACACGGTGGGGGTGTGGGACGCCCTCTTTGGGGGCTCCAAGTTTGGTTGGGTAGCCAACACAGGCCAGCGCCACCGCCGGTCGTGGCTCGAGTGGTTCAACATTCTCACGCTGGGCGCCCTGCTGGGCGGCATTGTGTGGCGGCTGGTTGCGTTTATCGTCATTGACGAGGCGTGCGCGCCGTACGAGAACTTTGGGGCCGTCGCCTTTGGCGGCTACGTGGCGTGGATGATGGCGCCAGTGGCGCTGGTGAGCCTCAACGAGCGCCTGTCGTCGGCCGACGAGTCGGAGCGGGAGGGCAAGACCCTGCCCGTACCGACACCCATCATCGCCGCGGCGGTCACCATCCTGGGCGTCGTCTTCCTGTCGGGCTGGGCCAACGCCCGGTGTGGCATCGAGGCGCGCGGCTGAGGGTGGGGAGGGGGAAGCGGATCGGGGGGGGGGGGGGGGGGGGGGGGGGGGGGGCGGTGGGGTGGGGGGTAGGTGGCGCCAGCGGCGGTGCCCCTGCTCCTCTGGTCTTCATTTTTCGTCTGACTCTGAAGCTCAAGGTAAAGCCAACTCAACACGCACACGCCGTCTCCTCTACCCCTCCTCCACCACACCGTCTGCAGAGTGTCTGTGCATGTGGTCGCGCGCAGCACCGCCCCGTCAGATGTTGTAGCGCCGCCCAGTCACTGAGTGGGAAAGTGGGTGGACAGCAAAGGCAGGGGCTGTTGGCCGAAGGGGGGGGTTGACAACGGCAGGCAAACAAGAATGAAAATAGGGCCCTGAAGAAACCCGTCACGCGGCTCCACGGACGGAGGACTGGGCGGGGGGGGGAGGGGGGGGCTGGAACGCCCAAAGTGGCAGAGGGCCCCTTTAAGTGACGAATCGGGCCAGAAGGTTGGCCACATAGGTGCTACCCAGCAGCCACCCACGGGGAGGCGCAGCTGTCTGTCGCGGTGGGCGGGTGGGTGGCGAGCGACAACCGGGCAGTGGCATGACAGCCTCGCCCGCATCTGCGGTGCCCGCTGCCCCCGTTTCTTTTACTTGGAGATGACCGCAACGATTGTGGCCGGGTCGCCCACCACCGCCACCCCCTCCTCCGTGCCAATATCCGCCAGTGTGACGCGTCCCCGCAGGGCGAGGCCGCCCACGTCAACAGTCACCCACAGGGGCGCGGCAACGCCCGGCGCCACGCGCAGGTCCACCGCCTGGGTCAGGTGGTTGAGCCACCCCCCCCCCTCGGTGAGCCCCCCGCAGCGGTCCACCCCCCGCACGCGCACAGGCACGCGCACGCGTGCGGGGTCGTTCAGCGGCGCCGCGACGAGCGACGCGCCGCCGGGCGCGTTGCGCGTCGGCTGAACTGTCACGTTGCGGAGGACGCCGCGGGTGTGGGCCCAGCCGGCGGCGGCGGCGTCCGCGTCAGACTCGAATGCAACGTGGTAGAGGGGGCCGTCTAGCCGGACGCGCCCGTTTTTGGACATGCAAAAAAGGCCTGCAGAAGAAACGGGGGGGTGAGGGGTGGGGAGGAGTGGGGGAGGGAGGGGGGATTGGGGGGAGGGCAGTGCCGGCGGGGGGACGGCGTGACCGTGACAATGCAAACGAGCCCACGGCTGTCAGTACAACTGTGGGTGGCACCAGAGCCAGCCAAACAAGCACGTCGGGCAGGAGGGGAGAAGGGGAGAAGGGGAGCCGGGGGGAAGGGGCGACACTAGCGAGCCCTTTCGCCAACCAGAGGTCCGACGTACCCGCTTGGTAATCATCCAAGATGGGCTGGAAGGGGATGAGGATCTCCGCGTCGCCACAGCCGCCAATGCCCCTTGTCTGAAAGACACCCGGCAGCCTGTGAGGAGGAAGGGGAAGGCAGTTGCAACAGACAGCACGGCGGCACGCCCCACGGAGGCAGCCGCGAATGCACCACGCACACAAAACGACAGCGCAGCCAACAAAAAAAAGGAGGACGCGCCAGCTCTGTTAGACGTACGTCCCGACACCGCCATACCCATCGTTGAACGCCCGCGGCGCCCATCGCCTCATCCAGGAGCGCCCCGTAGCAGGCCCGTTGACGACGGCGGCGGCGGCGGCGGCGGCGGCGGTTGCGACCGCCGCTGCAGCGGCAGCAGCCAGATGAACTGGCCCGCACGAAAGCATCCCCAGGGAAGGCGGGCGTCCAAATCCCGTCACAGCGGTACACGTCCACCGCCACCTCCGCCCCCCACCCCCCTTCCCCGCCGGCCCACCTCCCCCCCGCCCCCCGACGGCAGCGTGGGTCCCTGACGCTGGGCCACAGACCAAAACGGACGTACCAGCTGCCATCCGCCCGCACCGCCCGCTTGTGCCGCCTCTCCCCTGTCCGCAGGCGCACCAACAATGTGCTGCACGCGTACAGCACGCACAGCCGCGGGAAAGGGGAAAGGGCGGCGCAGGGGGAGAGGGTGCAAGGAGGGGGAAGAGCAAGGAAGGACGAGGGGTGCCAGCGCACACCCAAGAGCGACAACATTCGCAGGAGGGGCGGGAAGAGGGAAAGTAGGGGGCGGCCGAGCACGGCGGACAATGCCCGGAGCAGACGCAGGGCCGCACCGCGCAATGAAAAAACAATAGGGGGGGGGGAAGATGATAGACGTGCCCATACACCCAGCGGGAGCAGTCGGTGAGCCACACCGCCCCAGCTCACACGGCCACGGTCACACCGCCGTGCGACACTCACTGACACAGCCGCATGGGTCACCCACCTAACCACCGAGTAGTGCTCGCGGTGGACTCGACCAAAACTCCCGCCCCACCTTCCGCCCCCCATCCCTCCCTCGCTCCCTCCCCTCCGCAAAAAACAACCCCCCGGCAAAGATGCCCGGCGGCGTGGGGTGTCGCCATCGGCGTCGGCGTCGGCGTCGGCGTCGGTGTCGCGGCACCTGGCATCGGGCGTCTGAGTTCGCATCCGCCCCACACTCTAGGCAATGGCGAAACGTACCGGTGGGATAGGGCCGCGAGGCGAGGCGCCGCGGCGGCGGCCGCCGCCACCGCCGCGGCCGGCGGCGGCGGCGGCGGCGGCGGCACCCGGCCGGGCGCCGATACCGCCGGCGCCCGCACCCGCGGCGGCGGCAGCGGCGGCCGCACCGCGGTGGCGGTGGCGCGGTGGATGACCCGCTGCATGGTGCGGTGCAGGCCGCGCGCACGCAGGCACGTGGGCAGACTTGGGTTGCAAGGGGAGGGAGGGGGGAAGGGGGGAGGGATGGCCGGTGGGGCGGAAGGGGGGAGGGATGGCCGGTGAGGCGCAAGGGGGGAGGGATGGACGGAGGAGCGGGGGAAGGAAGCGGGCGCGGTGTGTCCCTACCAGACCTGTCTGGGGAAACGGATCACGGGGATGCAGATAGGAAATTATGCGATCCAAGTCCCGAGAGTCTGTGGTCCAGTCGAGCATGATTTTGGTGGGATCGTCCATCTTCGCCTCAACGTGGTAACCACTTCCGACAGCCGAGCGCGGGTCGCTTGGCGGCGACAAGCTCGTCAAGAGAGCGCCCTCCCATCGACTGTTTGAAGCTTTCATCATCAACGGTCGCGGCTCGCAGGTTGTGACGTCGCTGGCTCCCACCCCTTCAGACCATACATGGTGGGTCAGCCGGATGGGCTGTTCAAGAGAGGAGAGAGTTGGCCTTTGGGTCGCGTCAAGGGGCTTGTGCGCTGTGCCTCTGTATACCGCGGAGGCTTCCACAACATTTGCATCGCGGACCTCTGACCTTTCTCGTCAGTGGCGGACCGACTGGACGCCCACGCCTCTGCCAATGGACAGCCAGCACCCTTGTAGCCGGTGGGGGCTCCCTCTGCAGAGACGGCCAGGCTGGGCTTCTTTGTGCGGGGTGGCGGCAGATCCAGCGCATCGTGCCGGGTAGCGTGTAGGGATGTCGGCCCTGTCCAGCGCAGTGTTTGTCGCGCATCCCATTGGGAATCCCGCGAGCCTACCGCCGCCGGCCCCTCGCTTGCCACCCCCCCGGCGCTGCGCCAACCGGCCGCTCGTGGCGCGTGGCGGAGGAAATGGTGCACACAGTTTTTTTTGTGGTGGCGCCCCTGCGGATGGACCCGCTCCCCAGCGCGTGTGTCCGATAGCGACGACCTCGTCAATCCCCCTCCCCACGCTTTCCGCCGACTCCCCACCGCCACCACCTTCGAGGGCGGCTCGCCACGGTCCGATCCGGCCCTAGCCCAGGCCGTGCCCCGTCCAGTTCCTCCCGCCTCCATCCGTTGACGGCACCATGGGGGGGACCCGCCAGACCGGCGCGCCTGCGTCTGCCGCGGCAGCCCAACGTACGTGGCGGGTGTGCCGTGTCGCGGTGCTGCTCGCCACCGCCTCCGCGGTGGCGGTGGGGGTGGCCGCCACCGCCCCCCGACCCGTGGCGGCAACGGCCACCGTCGCCTCCGCCTCCTCCTCCCCTTACCTCGACGGGCGGCTGCCGGCGCGCATCTCCCTGCCGCCCGGTTTTTTCCCCGAAGGCATTGTCGCTGGGCGGTACCCAGACTTTTACGTTGCCTCCCTGGTGACGGGGGAGGTGTACCGGGGGGACTTTACGCACCCCTCCCGCGGGTCCCTGCTGGTCACCCTCCCCTACGCCAAGGGCCTCTCCTTTGACGCCGGCGCCAACGTCCTCTACGTGGCGGGCATTGACGGCGGCGCCTACGCCATTGACCGCAACCGGCCGGTGGACGCGCCGGGGGCGGTGGTCCACCTGCGGCTACCCGGCTCGCCGTCGGCCGGCCGATCGTCGATCAACGACGCGGAGGTGGCGCCCGGCCATGGCGTCTTCTTTACCGACGCCCTCGCCCCGCGCCTGCTGTACGTGCCCCCGTGGCCGTCCACAAAGACTTCGTGGGTGGAGCTGGACGGCTTTGAAATGGACGAGCGGGCCAACGCCACCAACGGCAACGGCATTTTGTACCTGCCAGAGGGGATGGGCGGTGGCGGCGGCGGCCCCCGCGCCCCTGCCCATGGGGGCAGGTGCCCATGGGCGACGGCCCCGACGCTGCTGGTGGGCAACTTTGGCCTCGCCCACCTCTACGCGGTGACCCTCCCCCCCGACGGCACGGCCACCCGCGTGGACGTGCGGTGCGGCCTGCCCGCCAGCCGCCGCGACGAGTGCTCCCTCCCCGGGGAGGATGGCAACCCGACGGCGGTGATGGGGGGGGTGGACGGGATGGTCCGCCACCCCGACCGCCCGCGGGACGTGTACATCGCCAACCCCACCCGGCAGTCGGTGACTGTGGTGCGGATGGACCGCCGCTGCCGCGGCGGCGGCGGCGGCGGCGGCGGCGGCGGCGGCGGCGGCGGCGGCGGGGGGCGCGGCCGCCCTAGCGCCGCGGTGATGGGCATTGTCAGGGACCGCCGGTTCGCCACGCCCACCACCTTGGCCACCGCCGGCGGGTGGCTGTACGCGGTCAACTCGAGGCTGGTCGAGGTGCCGCCGGGGGTGGAGTTTGCTGACCTCGCGTCGGGCGACTATGATGACTGGGCGTTTGATGTGGTGCGGTTTGGTCGCCTCTTTTAGGGGGGGGGAGGGTGGGGGGTTGAGCGTACGCCGGGGGGGGGGGGGGTGCATCGGGACCGGTTGACGGTGGCGCCATGGTGCCCTCCGCACTCGCCTCGACGGTAGCAGTGTTTTTGGACTGTTTCTGTCCCTCGTCTTGTGAGAAGTGAAGAACCTTTCTTCCAGCCCGTGGGAGCCCAACACTCATCCCTCCGATTTGTCCACCCTGCAGACCTCTCCCTTGCACAGCAGTCTTCCGCCACCTCTCCGCGTGTCCCCACCGCCCCTCCCCCCTCCCGCTGCCCAAGTCGCGGCTGCCCAGTTCACGGCCGCGACGCGGACGGGCACGCGTCGGCAGGGCAACCGCGGCCTGCGCAGCGGCCGCTGCCACTGACGCCGCCGTTGCCGCCGCAGCTGCCCCTGACCTCCGCGCCTCCGCCTTTCGACCACGGCGCGGGCGGCGGCCCCGTGGCACTCCCGGTTCCCCCCGGGCCCCCCGCGGCAAAGGCCCAACATGCCACCCCCAGCTCCCACATCCCAGTCCTCTGCCAAGAACGAAGGGGGGGGTAGAGGGCTGACTTTAGGCAGGGTCAGCCGCTGCCATTGCCTATCGTCACGGGCGCCCTTTGTGGCCTGCTTGCTGGGCGGGAAGAAGAGCACCCTCTTTGGTGCCCTGCGAGGAGGGAAGGGGGGGTGGGGGCAAAAACGGTTCCGGATGCGGCGGTGGGGGTTGCGGCAGCTGCCGCCGTTCCCTCTCTGCAGCGACGACGCGAGGGCGCACACGCGGCAGCCCTGGGCGCGATGTGGCTGAGAAGGGGGCGAATCCCAGGGCCGCGGCGGTGCGTGGCTTACTGGAGGTGAGGTGGGGAAGGAAAGGGTGGGGGGTGAATGCGGGGGTGCCAGAGGGCAGAAGAGAAAGGAAGTAAGAGATGGAGCGGGGGACGCCGAGCTGAACACATACCACGGTAGTATCTTAAGAAATGGGGGAGGGAGGAGGAAAAATGACGGAGGAGGGGACCGATCACGTGCGCAGCGCAGCCAGGCGGGCCTCGAGTGCCGCCACCTGGTCACGCAGCGCGGCCGCCGTTCCTAGCTTGATCACCTGCTCCGCATTTAGCTCCTTCCCCGCTGCCTTGTCTGCCGCCAGCGAGTCCACCGCGCGCAGCTTCTTGCCTACCCCCTTCAGCTTCTTCTCCACCTCTGCCACCGTGGCCAGGCCGTCCACATCCACCGTCGCCACTGCCGGAGGCGGGGGGGCGGCCGCCTTGGGTGCCGTCGCCCCACTCGCCGCCGCGCCATTGGTCTTGGCCTCAACGGCCACCGCGCCGCCCGCCGCCTTTTCCCGGGCCGCCTTCTCCTTTTTCTTGGCGTTCTTCCGCTGGCTCTTGGTCATCCCCCCAGGAGCAGGCGTGTCCTCCTCTGTCAGGCCCGCGATAGCCCGCTTGGGCCGTGCAAAGCTGATCGTCTGGGACTTGGCGCCGTCCCCGCCATCGCCACCGCCGCCACCGCCGCCGAACACCCCCCCTGTCACCTTGCCCGCCTCGACCGTCTCGTGCAGCTTAAACGCCGGCGCGCGGCCGCGCATCCCCGGTGGGCGGTAGGCCTCCACCGCCGGCGCCGGGCGCAGTGCCGCTGCCGCTGGCGCAGACGGCATGCCCACTGCCGCCGCCGCGGCCGCCGATGCCGCTGCCGCCGCCGCCCGATCGGGGGACTTGGGCCGCGGCGGCAAGTCGGCCGGCAGGGTGGGCACAAAGGTGGCCTGCAGGAGGAATTCCCCCTCGGGGAGCGCCACACGCTCCACCACCGACCCGTCGTAGCGGTAGATGGCGTACCCATTGTCCACGCGAAGCCGTGGGAAGGTGGTGGCCGCCAGGAAGAGTCGGCCGTCGGGTGCCCAGCCGTAGGCCGTCGCGCAGTTAGTGTCGAAAGCACCGACGCGCGCGGCAGCAACCTTGTCCCACACTTCCACCCCGCCGGGGAGGTTGCCAAAGCCGGCGAGCACGAGCCGCCGACTGACGACCGACGGCGCAAAAAGGGCGGTATTCCGTGGGCCGGTGCCATAGTCAAACACGGGCTTGGCTGCAGAGGTGAAGAGGGTGGCGCGGGCGGGGGTGGATCCGTAGACCACTACAAAGCTGTTTCCCTGCGCGTTCCAGTCGGCCGCAAAGACGGGGCCCTCCTTTGGCAGCGCCAGACGCTCAATGCGGGGTTCTCCCTTGAGGGTGGCAAAGTACAGGGCAGACTCACCATAGTAAGACTTGCCAGAGGTGTCGGTGTTGGTGGAGGTAGTGGCCAGCAGGGCCGTGCCGGGCGAGTTCCACGAGTACTCGACCGCGTCGGCCTTGAACGTGGAGCGCGAGGCCAGCGGCTCGGTCGCCTCCTGCGCACCACCGTTGCCTTCATCGGCAGGGGGCGCTTCGCCACCGCGTGCAGGGGTCGGGACGGTAAACAGCATCAGGCGCCCAGGTGACGACGCCCCAGCTGGCACAAACGCTGCCACGTGTGCGCCCGTGGGCGCAATCCGAAACGCGCCCGCCCCTGCCACACGATGTCGCGCGTACGGGGGCTTTCCAATCGCCGGTGGCGCCGCCTCTGGGCCGGTGGTGTCGTAGAAGCATATCTCCGCCTTGGTCAGCCGCGCCGCCACCGTCTCATCGTTGCTCCACTGAACGTACGGCCACTTCTCGCGGTCAAAGAGCTTCTGGTGCCAGGCCGCGACGCGGGCTCCGTCGGCAACACGGTACACGCACAAGTTGGGGAACGCCTCTTGTGAGAGATGCGCCTGCGCGGGGCGGCACCAGGCAAGGACCGCGGTGGCAGACGGGGAGAAGGCGACTACGGAGACTTTGCCGGGCGCAGCAGTATCAGCAGTGCCACCAAAATGGCTCACCTCCGCACCAGTCGCCGTCGACCGCACGACCGCCCGGCAGTCGGCGTCTTCAATGGAAAGCGCTAGGGCGCCATCCGCCGAAAAGATTACGTCCGTTGTCGACGGCGGGAGGGTCACAGCTGCCGGGGCATCGGACACAGGGACGTCCGTCGGCTCCCGATACGGAAGAATGGAGGTGCCAGTGCTCTTTCGCAGCAGGATGCGGAGACCACCCATCGTGGTGAAGACGCGGCTGCACCAACACGACGAGGAACAACTCCGACGCAAGCAAATGTGCCGTGTCGTCGCCAAGACGACGACCAGGACGGCGGTGCAGACGAGGTTTGAGTTTTTCCTGGCGGAGTGCTACTTCGGTTTCTTCTCAACAAAAGCTGTCAGTACAGCCACATACAGTCAGTATTGGGCAATGTCACGGCCCATGTCACGGCCCATGGCATGGCTGACACAATTGTATACCTTGCCCACCGCATTGCTGTTCTTGGCAACGATCGACGTTCATCGCAGTATGGAGGCCTTTGTAAGGCCATGATCGCCGATCGATCGTGCCTGGGTATTGTCACGCGAATGACAATACTCAGTCAAACAATACCCAATACTGACAGTAATTCTTTGTCATCCCATGGACCGGTATGTGGAGAGTTTTCGCGAGCACCTCAAGCGAGACAATTCCGTTTGACTTCTCTCTTCTTGTCCATCACTTTGGTTCTCTCTTCGTGCTTCTTGGGCAATCACACGAATGCTTTACGTCTGTGGTCGTGTTTCTTTTGCTTTAGCCCGCTGGGCTACCTGGCCCGCTCACAGGCGGCAAGTGGAACCGGTGACGTGACCCATCAGAGATCGGCGTGTTTATAGGGTGGCACGAGACGATCTCGCAGACCATGTACTCGACTACACCGAGACACAGCCGACATCACAACTGCACGAACAGGCGGCAGCCCCCTCCATGAGGCGATGGAACAGAATGTCAAGTAGATTTACGAGAGACGCTTGTCAGCAACATCACCACCTCGTCTCGAAGACGGTTGCGCCCAAACGCCTTAAAGTGGCCATGCCCTACTCAGAGTGCGACCGCCGCTGCACGGCGCGTTAACGGTAGCTCCACAACGGTATCCCCAGGGCGGCGGTGGCCGAGGTGGGGTCAGTCTCACCGGCCGCCCCCCCGCCCCCCCCCTCCACCCCTTCCCCTCCCAATACCGCCAGCGGAACCACCGCTGGCCGCCCGTGGGCACACACAAACGGGTTGGCCGCACAGGCCAGCTGGCGCAGTAGCGCCGCGGCGGCGGCGCGAGGAAGCTCGTCGCCAAAGCGGACGGCCGTGTGGCACGCACGGGCGGCGAGGGCGGCGATAAACGGCGGAGGAAGGACCACCGCCAAGGGGGGAGTAGAGTGGGCGGCGCCTCCCGCTTCCCTGGCCACCTCGTCGTCCCATCCCCCCACCCGCGACGCTGCCGGTAGACGTGGCAAAGGGCGGGGCGGAGGGGAGGCGAGCCACGACCGAAACGCCGCCACCCCGACGACCGGCACGCCCGCCACGACGGGCACGCCCGTCAGGGTCCACTCCCCCGCGGCGCTCCCGTTCCCTCTGCCCGCGCCTTCCCCCCTTGGCGGCGTTGGCGGCGCCCGCTCCAGCATCCAGCCCAGCGCTGCCGCCTCGGCGGCACGCCCCCCCAGCGCCGCCACGTCGGCGGCGCCCAGGTGGAGTGCCGCCGGCGCCCGCAGCGCGGCAGACGGCAGAGGCGTCGCCCCGTTGGCCCCGCCTGCGGCAACGCCTCCCCCGTCGTACAACGCATCACGCAGCTGCGCCGCGGCCACCCCGCGGAGGGCCTCAAAGCGTACCCGCTCATCAGCAGCATGTTGGTCCACCGCCACTACCACACCGTCAATGGCCAGCAGCAACACTGCCGACGCGGCGGTGCCGAGCAGCCGCGCACGCCGCAGTTGCCCGCGGCTGACGCGCAGCGGGACGCCACTCGACCAGGCGCCGTCGGTGGGGAGGGGAAACGCCGAACCACACAAACCGCCACTACCGTGGCCGCCGCGGGCCGCCCCGGCAGCCCGCACACGCCGGCCAGAGCCAGCCGGCTGTGGGGCGGTCCAGAGGCGGCTACAGGCGGCTTGGGCTGCCCGAATTTCTGCCGCCGATCGGTGAGTAAGACGGCTAGCCGACGACGCGGCCGACGGCGGGCACCGGGCGGCGGCAGCGACAGCAACCGCACCAGCGGAGGCGGCACCCGGGGCGACGACTCTGGCGGTGTGAGCGCTTCCACCCATGGGCAGGGACCGCCGGGGAATCAGGTCGCCCGCAAAAGCGCCCCCGCGTGGAGCGGTAGTGGCGGCAGGGGCAATCCGGACCCTCGCCTCGGGGTCCTTGTGCTCGCCCCCCAGAGGGCCCGCCACCAGCACCTCCACCCCAATGCGCCGACGCTTTGCCCTTCGCAGGCTCAGCCGCGCCTGCCGGGGATGTCCTTCGGCGGGAGCAACGACATCGACGCCGTCGGTCGACGGGCTGGCCGTCGGGGAGGGACACCGACGGAACAGCGACGCAAACGCCGCGTCAAGGGCCGCAGCGACAGCAGCCAAGAGGGACTCGACGGGGTCACATCCCCGCGCCCTGCCTTCAGAGTCGGTGCCCACGCTGGCGTCGGCACCGGCCACCGGCCGTGGTGGCCGCATCGGCCGCGGCCGCCGCCGGGTGGCCATCGCCGCCGTGGTAACCGCGGCATGCGTCCACCACCCCGCCGGCAGACGTACGTCGAGCAAAAACGCGGGCGTCCGGTGGCGGCCCGCCCCCCCCACCACCGCCCGCGGAGGGTAGGGGGCGTGTCGCCGCCACGCGGCAAGGGCAGAGGCAGCGGCCGCACCGGTCGCCAAGGCCGGCACCCCACCGAGCAGCAGCACCTGCACGTCGGCAGCAGCGGGGCCACCGGCGCCGCCCACCGCCACCATGGACGCCGCGCCGCGAACCGAGACGCCACCCGCCGCCTCCACGGCGCGCAGCGGCACCATCTGCCGGGCAGTGGCGGGGCCAAATAGGGCTGCCACCCGGTCGGGGGAGGCGCCGCCCGCCGCTGCTGGCGTCGCTCTTGTCGCCTCCCTAGGCGTCCCGACCGCCACTGCCGCCGCCGACGCAACCGCTGCGGGCGGGACGTCCAGCCACACCACGCCTGCCGAGTCTGTGAGGCATAGTCGGGAGCGCGGATGAGCTGCAGCCAGCGGCAGCAAAAGCCGGCGGGCATCGGTCATGACGGACGCCACGGGGGTGGTTACCGTCAGCCGCCGCCGGACGGGGACGCGCGCAAAGAGGCGGCGGACGGCAATGGTGACCGTGTCTGCGGCGTCTTCCTTTTCGCCACTGCCACCACCAGAGGGAAACCCATCGGGGACCGCGGTGGTCGGCACGGCGGTCAAGCCGGCGACCGTCGGCCGAAGGCGCAACGGGGTAGCCAGCCGACCAGGGGTAGCGGGGGCGGGCATCAGGGTCACCTCGGCAACCTCAGCCACCTCGGCCAGCCCCGGTCTGCCGTCTGCGTAAAGAAGAAGGTCATGGCCGCCACGCCCGCCTCTGTGGCGCACCGTCATGGCCAGAGCGTGCGGGTGGGCGGCAATGACCACATCGGTGGCGCCCGCTGCCGTGACTAAGCGGGCCAGGAGCTCGACGGCGGCGGCGTACGTTGGCACTGCCAGCGTCGACCGCAGGGCGGCTGTGGCGGCTCCATCGAGGGAGCGAACTGCGGGGCGGAGGAGGCGGCTAGGGGGAGGCGGCGGGCTGCCGGCGGGGGGGGGCGACGTGGGGGAGCGAGGAGCGGAGGCACCGCCGACCTGCGGCGACAGCGCCGCGTGAGGGAAAGGGGGGGAATTGCCAGGCAACATGCGCCGCGCGGCCGCGGGGACGAGGGGAGGGGCCCGCCCACCTTCGACCATTGCTCGGCCGTACGACAGGGGGAAGATGGTTGGGAAGACGGGAGGGCTGTGGCGGGAGAGGGCCTGCCGCGGGGGAGCTGGCACCGCGGAAAAGGAGGGAGCAGCGCCAGCAGCAGCAGCACTGGTGACCAAGTCCGTCTTTGACACGTGGATAAGTGTACCTTCTTACAGAATAATTGCCATGCCATCCTCGCATGGCGCTGAGTAGTTCGGTTGAGGTGCATGCCTGACCTCCGACAGGTGCACTCTGCGGTGGAGACCATCGAGAGAGTGAAGTCTGGCGGTAGGAGCGGTCGCCGCAGCCCTGACGGTGGAGCGACTCGAAGAGGCCTGCCCACGTCCCCATTGACGCCGCTGTGCCCCCTTGCTTCGAGCGGCGCGCGTCGACCGTCATGGCTCCCTTCTGCTTTGTGGCGGCCGCTTTCCCCTTGGCCCCTCCGGCCCACAGCGCGCGGCTCAACCGCCGCGGCGGTGGTGGGGCGGGCCAAGCCCTTCCGGCCAGGGGACTACCCCTGCTGTCGCGCCCCGGCGGGCGCCGCCCTTCTCGGTGCGCCCCCACGGTCACCCCCCCGTCAGCGACGGCGTCCCCCCCCGCCGCCGCGTCCTCGTCCCCCTCCCCTACGGCGGCGCCATCGGACCTCGCGCCCGAGGCGACGGACGCGGTTCATTTTGGCCGCTGGCTTGCGGCGGACTGGTCCAACAAGGAGCAGGCGCTGGAGAACCCCCCCTTTTGGGCTCACATCCACGTGGTCTTCCGCCCTCTCCCGTGGTCCCTCCTCGACGGCATCGCCTTTTACGCCGAGTCTGCCTATGACTACATGCTCGGGAACCCGTACAAGACCTCGGTGGTCAAAGTGGTGCCGGCGCCCGACGGGCGGGCGCTGGAGCTGGAGAGCTATAAAATCAAGGACGCCGATGAGTATTGGTTGGGCGCCCACGAGCCAGAGCTCCTGGAAGGCCTCACCGCCGACCGCCTGGTGCGCATGCCCGACGTATGCAATACGGTGTACACCTGGGACGCGTCGGAGCAGGTGTATCGGGTGGCCTCCCGGCCAGGCAAGGCATGCATCATTGTGCGGCAGGGGGCGACCACCTACCTCGACTCGACGGGGGTACTGTCGGCCGAGCGCTACTGCCCGTGGGACTTGGGCCGCGACCCAGAGACGGACGAGCGGGTGTGGGGGGGGGCTGCGGGCGCGTTTGACTTTGTGCCGATGAAGCGGTTTGCCGACGACGTGCCGACGGGGCCCGAGTAAGGCGAGGTAGTGGCCCACGGAGAGGGGCGTGCGGAGAGGGGGGCGATGGGCATGTGATGGGGTGGGGGAATTGGATCATACGGAAGATGGCTTTGATGCACAACACGCTCCTGCAGCCGCTCCAGGTGGTACCGCTCGTCCCGGCCCGGCCCCCCCACGCGTCGGAACGTGCATGCCCCCGATGAACATTACCCCCCCATGCGCCAGCTGGTACGCCCGCAGCGCCACTCACAGCCGTCGTGGCAGCATCAATGGTGGTCCTCGTGGCCACCTCCCGCATGGTGGTCCCACGGCTTCTCCCAGCCCTGCCAAATACCACGGGGCAGAGGGGGAAGGGGTGACGAGCGCACAGCAACGAGAAGACCAGCAGCAGCAGCAGTCGAGAGCAGTAAAGAACCATCGCCCGCAACGAAAAAGGGAATGAAGCCGGAGTGACGGCGAAAAGGTGTGAGCAACCAGGCAGGAAGACCGTCAGCAATAAAAATACGACATGAGCGGTCAGACTCCGCCAAAAAAAGCAATAACCGCGTCACCTCCCGTACGCCGCCGGCCCTGCAACCCCCTACAGCAGCATAGGAGCCGTTCGCTCGCACCTGCGCGGCACATCCACCCCTAAAAAGGTGGGCCAAACCGCCCTCAACCTATCTCCTATCTCCGATGACTCTGGTGAGCACAAGCAGCGCACCTGACGACACCCCCCGTCTCCCTCCATCCCTCCCCTCCCCCCACTTCCCGAACAAGAAATCCAACTCCCCCTCTCCCTTCGCCTCTCTCCCCCCACCCGTCCCACCTCAAGAATCGCTCCGCCCACGTACCAGCATGTGCGGGAGGTCATTCTTTGCCCTGTAGAAGATCCACAGCCACATCACGGCACCCATGGCAGTGCCTGTACGGGTCTGCCACTTGGGTACCGCCGGCGGCGCCCAGCCGCCAAAGGGACGGCCGCTACCGGGGGCGTACGGGGCAGGCGGGCCCGCCATGCCACGGGACGAAGAGGGGCGCAGGGGAAGGGAGCAAGGAGTGAGGAAAGAAGGCAGTGGCGGTACAAGAAAGAAAACAAACCGGGCAAGGGCGATGACGCGCAGAGCGATGGACGCGGAGAGAGGCCGGGCGATGCACACGGAAGGGTGGGGTTCGGTGGCCGCGGATGTCGTGGTGGGGATGCCGGCTGGGTATCGAGCAGAGCGAGACGGGAGCAAGAGGCTTCCCGTGAACAATTACTAATTACTTACCGTTTCAGAGGACGTGGAATCAATTACTGTGTTCATACCAAATCTAATAGTGCCTCATGTTTCGAGTAATGACCCACTGCGTATGTATCAATTTAGTATTCAACCTGGACAACGGCCGCCAATTAGTAGATGCTTCCACACCAGCAAGCGAACGTCAGAACGGATGCAAAGCCCTGATCTGCCGCCCAATGTGAGATCTTGGTTCGCCGTGCCGCAGCGTATTGCGTGGTCGCGACGCCTTTGTTGTCCCCTCGAGCGATACCTCCTGATGCGTCTGCCGTCATCCTGGGCGTCATTTGCAACCTCCCCCCCTCCCCCCCTGTCCATCTCCTCACCCTGTCTGCCCTGCTGCCGATGTGACGCCGCCCGACCCGGAATGCCGAACTAGCCTGTTCGCATCCACGCTGCTGATACCGGACGTGAAAGCGCGCGCGCCGGCATTACCGCGCCACCGCCGGCGCTGGGTCATGGCCCCTCCCGCGTTTGTCCCTGGGGCCCACCCGCTGTCGGTTGCGGGCTCTCTTCGCGGCTGTCTTTCGCCGGTCGTATCGTCGCGGTCCCGCTCCTCTACTTTTCTAGGAGCGACCGTGGCGGCAGGCGACCATGCGCCTTCCCGAGCAGCCTTTCGGATGGTTGCGCCCCCCCCACCACGGCGGCGGGATTCGAACCCTCAGGATAAGGCGGCAGCAGATGGTGGGCGCGTAGGCGAGCGGGAGCGGCTTGAGGCTACTCTGAAAGTTGACGTTGTGCCCGGCGGGGACTCGCCGCCACCAGAAGAGGAGATGTCCGAGTACGACCCGCGCCGCTTCAATGACGCCAACCCGCCGCCACCCCTGTCCATGAAAGACGCGATGGACTTGTGGATTGAGAACATTCTTGTTCTGTACGGCGACAAAAAGCCGCGCGACACGGTGCCGGTGGCGGAGGGGGAGGTGTCGGATCTGGTCGGCGGTCCTTTCTTTCTCGCCCTGCACCGGTGCTTTAAGGAGTATGGGCCCATCTACAAGTTGGCCTTTGGGCCGAAGGTGTTCATTGTCGTGAACGACCCAGTGGTGTGCCGTCACATCCTCCGTGAGCGCTCAATCCTGTATGACAAGGGCGTGCTGTCTGAGATCCTCGAGCCAATTATGGGCAAGGGCCTCATCCCTGCGGACTATGAGACATGGAAGACCAGGCGCCGGGCCATCGTGCCCGGCTTCCACTCGGCATGGCTTGAATTCATGACCGGCATGTTTGGCTACTGCACTGCCGGCCTGGCGGATAAGCTCGACGCACTCATTGATGCAAGCGACGCCGACGCTCCTGTCGTGGAGATGGAGACAGAGTACAGTTCGCTGGCTTTGGATATCATTGGCAAGGCCATCTTCAATTATGACTTCAAGAGCACACAGACCGAGTCCCCCGTCATCAAGGCCGTCTACCGGACGCTGCGGGAGGCTGAGTATCGGTCGACTTTTCTTCTCCCCTACTGGAAGTTTGAGCCCCTCAACTGGATTGTGCCCCGGCAGCGTCAGTTTCGACGTGACATGAAGCTCATCAACGACACCTTGCGCAAGCTCATCAACGAGGCCCAGCACGGCAAGCAGTCAACGGAGCTGGACGACCTTAAGCGGCGGGACTATGAAAACGTGTCGGACCCGTCCATGCTGCGCTTCCTTGTTGACCTGCGCGGTGAGAGCACAACCAACAAGCAGCTGCGGGACGATTTGATGACAATGCTCATCGCTGGCCACGAAACAACGGCTGCAGTGCTGACGTGGGCCACATACGAGCTCGTCCAGCAGCCGGACCTCTACGCACGAGTCCGGGCCGAGGTGGACGCGGTCATGGGTGACCGGCAAACGCCCCCCACCTTTGACGACGTCAAAGCGCTGGACCTTACCCGCCGAGTACTGGCGGAGGCCTTGCGCTTGTACCCCGAGCCGCCATTGCTCATTCGTAGATTGCTGGCCGACGACACTCTGCCTGGCGGGGAGATTGGCAAGCCGACCAGCCTCAAGCGCGGCACTGATGTCTTGATCTGCGTTTATTCGCTGCACCGGTCACCCTCTCTGTGGGAGGAGCCCGACAGGTTTGACCCCGACCGGTGGCTCAAGCCCCACTCCAATGCGGGTGTGGAAGGTTGGGCTGGATACACGCCGCCATCCAAGGGCAAGGGTGCGGGCCTCTACCCCAACGAGGTCAACGCGGACTTTGCGTTCATGCCCTTTGGCGGGGGCTCCCGCAAATGCGTCGGCGACCAGTTCGCCATGCTGGAAAGCACCGTCGCGTTTGCGACGCTTATGCGTCGGTTTGACTTCTCGCTGGCGTGCGCACCGGAGGCGGTTGGGATTGACACGGGCGCGACGATCCACACCAAGGGTGGTATGCCCATCCAGGTGAGGAAGCGCGGCGACAGGGCCGACTTGTCGGATGCTTCGGCCAAGCTTTCCAAGTAGGATGTAGAGGCCGCCCGCCGGCCAACCTCCGTGGGCGCCCCTCTGGCGGGTTACGTGTGGGTCAAGTAGAGTGTCTATGCCGTGACTGGTGTAGCCAGTCTGTTTTGATCGGGTGGGTTTACGCGATCCCCCGAAACCTGTTTTGTTTCCGAGACACGAGCTGACGGTCTCATGCCTGTCCTCTCCACCAGATGAAGCCAAGCACCCCTCACGTGTCCGCGATTTTATACAAATTAGCCTGACATTTTGCAGTACTTTGGAGGTCGCTTTCACGGTCAAGCATTTCAAAAACTGGCTTGGCCGGCTGACAGGGCACAAGTTCGTCCACGTTGACGCGCTCACCGCGCACACGCCGCCACCGACGAGACGGTCAGATCGACGTTGTGCCGGTAGGTAGACGCCGCCATTGCGGCGGTCCCTTTTGCCGCTGTCGTGACAACCCTACCGTGCATCGTTTGCTGTCGTTCCCGATCGTTGTCCGTCTGTCTGTCGGTGCCAACAATGGACGCCGGGGGGTTTGGGCACCCTGGGCTTGTACCGGCGGGTGGCGCACCACCCCCTTTTGCTGGCGGCGAGCAGCCGCCGACGGCCCCCGGCGCGGCCGTCCCTGGGACGGGCCGCAGGGGTGCCGCAGGCGGTGGTGGTGGCGACTGGCCCATTGATGGTGGGGCATGGCCCCACGATTTTTCCGCGGACCGGGGCGCGCCAGGCGTGGTGGCGAGTGGGGAAGGAGTTGGAGAGGGGGTTCCGCTGCACCCAGCGCCGGGCTTCCCGATGCCGCCACCTCAAGGTGCCTTGCCTGGCCAGCCCGATGGGCGGGGCGGCCGGGACGCGCCGGGGCCTGTTGGCGACGCACCCACCGGGCGAACCGGTGGCTGGGGCCCGCCTGGTGGTCTGACCTCTCCCGTGGGCCCCGGCTATGACGGCCGTGGCGGGCACTGTCCTCCTTCGGTTGCTCCGTCGGCGCAGTCTCCGGGGCCTGGATGGCCGATGGGACCACCCCATGGGGCCTACCTGCCCCCGCCCGGCCAGGCACCTGGGCACATGCCACCGCCCTACCCGTATGGGTCACCACCACAGCATTACGCGGGCCAAGGCGGGTATGCGGCGTTTCTTCGCCCGCAGCAGCTGCACCCGCAGCACCCGCAAGCGATGCGGCAGCCGCTGCCGCCGCAGGGACCGCACCCGTCGTTTGCTCCGCCATACGCGCCCGGCTACGGTCGTCCGTATCCGCCACCATACGGGCAACCACCGCGTCACGGTAGTGGGCCAGGTGGCGGGCTTGAGACGGGACAAGGCGGGCCACCGTTAGGGGCGTCGCCCCCTGCGGGCTACATGCCACGGCCTGGGCCAGCTGTAGGGGGTGAATACGCGTCGGCACCCAGCGCGTATGCGCCTAGTGCAGGCGCTCCCGGCAATGGCGGCTGGCCCGCTCCCGGGCTACCCCCTCCGCAGGTGCCTTCCCAGACGGCACCCTCCCCGATTCTGGCGCCACTATCCCAGCCGCGACCGTCGGGTGCACAGCAGTTGGAGCCGCAGCAGCCGCAGCAGCTACCGCAGCAGCCGCCGCAGCAGCAGCGATGGCAGCAGCCTCAGCCGTCGTACCCGCCGTGGGCGGCTGCTGAGTCAGAGGTTCCAGCTTACTCAGCCGACCCTTCGCCTTCCGCGCCGCCGATCGGACGCACGCCATTGACGCCGTCACCGTCTGCCCCGCCGCCGCCGAGGCAGCCTGTGGAGCGTGCAGAGTCGGTGGAGGTGCCTGTCCAGCCTACCCGCTTTGGCACTCAGATGCTTCGGCTCGAGGATCTAGAGGCATCTTTGTCCACCATGGCTCTGCCGCCCTCTTCGCCTAGGGAGCCGGCTCCTGTGGTTTCTTCTCCCGTCGCACCGGATTCTTTTGTGCCCGGCCCAGAGCCGCCGCTGGCACCACTGGGCGCACCGCCAGCTGCTGACGCGCACCCATCGGGAGTCCATCCGTCGCGCTCGATGGCGTCTCCTTGGAGCTTCAACCGCGCCGAGAGCAACGGCAGCAGCAGCGGTTTGTTTGGGATCGCATCGGTGGGTGGTCTGGACTTTCCATCTCTGGCAGAGGCCGCCCGCGCACCGTTTGCGACCCGCGCTAGCCCTATTGCAGCGGCAGCAGCTCCGCTTGTGGCAGTCGCGGCGCCTGTGACATCGTCCTCGCTGTCGACCGTGTTGCGGAGCGCGTCGATCCCCCCACCCGTGGCCCCCCCGCGGCGTAAGCAACTGCCGGCCATGACGACCCGAGAGATCGAGACGGTCCTGCGTATGCATCTCAAGCATCTTGAGATGAGCGACCCGTACATTGAGGACTACTACAATCTGGCACTCAAGGCCAAGCGGGAGGGCGTGGCAGACTTTGGTCCAATTGGGCCCGGGGACAGCCTCGGTGCCCGCCTGCTTCCCGTGTCTGGCAAGCGGCACGCGCCGCTGGGCGACGCGGATATGCGTGGGCATCTGGCGGCGGCTGCTCGGAGTCGGGCGTCGGGGGCTGCAGGCGCGTCGTCTTCCGTCGCGGGCTCCAACAGCAGCCTGTCGAGGCTGCCGAGCGGTGCAGGCCAGACGCACACCGACGCCAACCTGATGACGCTTGCGTCGGCGCTGGGTACCCTTCAACGGTGGACACCGAATGCGCCACGTAAGCTGGTCAAAGTGTCTCAGCCGCCCAGCGCGCATATCAGTGCCGGTGATGGTGGCGTTGGCGTCAGCGGAAATCCCTCAGCGGCACCAAAGGCGGCAGGAGGCGGTGGGGGTGGTGTTTTGAGCGGCAGTTCGGCACCACCGCCACTTGCCCTTCGCAAGGATGAGGGCGTCGCTGTGCGATTGGCTGTCGAGCAGGGCTACGATATTCTTGCAGACGTTTGGGATGTGGTACGGCGGCGGAGGCGCAGCGACACCCTTGCGGTAAACGCGTCGGCCGACGACGCGCGGGTCGCTACTATTGAACAGCTAATCGACCGCCTGTACACGGTGCTTCGGCTGCCCGAGCCCGCTGCTGAAGCGGCGGCGGCGCTCACGCCGACCAACGCGGCTTTTTTTGTGCGCATGTGCGCGTTCGCCAAGGGGAAACGCTTCATTGCTGCAGCCCTGCCGCTGCTGCCTCTTCGGCGGCAACAGGTGGCTGTTGCAGCCGTCATGAGGCACCTGGGCGCGCTGGCCGACGTGCGGGTGGCGGCGTTGCAGGCGTCGTCTGAGGGCGGCCGTCGCCAGGCATCTTCGGCTGCCTCCAGTGGTGCGGGGGCCCCGGGTGCCGCGCCGGTGGGGGCGATGGCGTTTTGGCCCGCTCTCGTTGCGTCGGTACGAGACGATGAGGAAGCGGCAGGTGGGGGCCCGGTTGGGGCGGCTGCTGCCGCGTCTTCGGCCACCGCCCTGCTGGATGCGTTCCTCGTGGGCCACTCACGGGCCGGAGTGGTGGCGGCGCTCACGTCTGGCGACGGCGCGCGTCTCCTTTATGCCTGCTTGGAGCGGATCCCGCCCCCGGGTGGAGCGTCTCAAGAGGTGGCCACCGCCCCCGACCGGCCAGCCTCCCTTGACACGGCTCGCCGCGTGTGTGTCGCCATGACGGCAGCGCTTCCCGATGTGTTTGTGGCGTGCGAGTCACCCGACGCCGTGTGGCTGGTGGTGGCGCTCCTCGACGCGCTCGCGGGTTCGGACGAGCAAGCGGCACTTCGCGCGACGCTGACAGGACTGCTCGAGTCTGGACGGGCGCCGCCGCCGCCTCCGCCACCGCAGCAGGCGTAGGGCGCACGCACCAGTCGGATTTTCTTTGCAATGATGGTGTGGGGGACAGGTGCGCTGCTAGTACGGTGGGGCTCAGAGCGCTCATATGTTTTTTGATTGTTGTCACCACGAATGGCCGCTCGATTGGACTGAAAACGAACCTCCCCCATTGCGCCTGACGAGTGTGCCGGGTCTCAGGGGCTGGTTTGGACCACTCCTTCGCGCTCACATGCAGGCTGCCCGCCCCTTGGCGCCCGGAGGGACGCGCCCATCGCCACATGCACATCGTGATTTCCAAGAGCATCATGAGAAGCAGGTCACTCACCCCGCGTGGGACGCCCGCTGTAAACGAGACCACCTCGGTCAGTCCTTGTGACTTTCAGTAGCCCCCACACACCTGCCGTACGAATCTCGGGACCGAGCGAACAGCGATGTGGCCCTACAGGTACAGAGACGTGAAGAAAAGGGATGGCCAGGACTACCAAGAAATGCATGTACAGGATTCCTAACACCTGGCGGCTCTCTCCCCTCACTCGTTCATCCACTCGGCCGCCTGCTTGGCATAGTAGGTCAGGATGGCGTCCGCGCCCGCGCGCTTGAAGCACAGCAAACTCTCCATCACCGCCTCCCGCTCGTCCAGCCACCCCCGCTCCACAGCCGCCTTCATCATGGCGTACTCACCCGACACGTGGTACGCCGCCAGCGGGAGGTCGGTCGCCTCGCGCAGCCGGCGAATGATATCCAGATAGGGCATCCCCGGCTTGATCATAAGCATATCGGCGCCCTCGGCCACGTCCAGGGCCGCCTCGATGAGGGCCTCACGAGAGTTGGCCGGGTCCATCTGGTATGTCTTCTTGTTCCGTGGCGCGTTAGAGCTCTCCCGGGGGGCCGAGTCCAGCGCGTCCCGGAACGGCCCGTAAAAAGCCGACGCGTACTTGGCAGTGTAGGACACGATAGACACGTCGGTGAAGCCGGCGCCATCGAGCGCATCACGGATAGCGCCAACACGACCGTCCATCATATCAGACGGGGCTACCACGTCCGCCCCGGCGCGGGCCTGGCACAGGGCCTGCCGGCACAGCTGCTCGACTGTCTCGTCATTCATGATGCGGCCGCAGCCGCCATCACCCCGCTTGTCATCGCTGACCATACCATCGTGGCCCTGGTCGCTGTATGGGTCGAGGGCCACGTCCGTCCAAACCGCCACGTCGGGGTACTTGGCCTTGAGGGTGGCCACCAGCGTCGGCACCAGACCAGACGGGTTGTAGCACTCGTCTGCGGCATTCGTCTTGAGCTCCTCGGGGATCTTGGGGAAGAGGATTACCGACCGAACACCCAGCGCGCGAGCCTCCCCCACCTCCCGCACGACTGAATCGACGGTGTGTCGCACGCAGCCAGGCATCGACGGGATGGGCACGTTCTCCGCCTCGGTGTGGACAAACAAGGGGTAGATAAGGTTGGCGGGGGTCACCACGTTCTCCCGTACCATGGAACGAAGGCCCTCAGACTTGCGGTTGCGGCGGGGGCGGGCACGCTGCTGCACGTGAACGCCGCCCTCCTCATTGATGGCGAGGAGGCCAGACCGGGCGGGGGCGGCCAGGTCGCGGGCAGAAGTGGCGGCCATAGACAGGCGGGCGGGGGGAGTCTGTGCCCGCACCGACACGCGCCGGGACGGCAGAGCAGGGGCGGTGAACGCCGAATGGGACAGGCAGGAGCCGCTGCGGGCAGCGCCATTAGTGCGCGTGCCACGCACGAAGGCGCCGGGAGCCACAAACGCCATGGTGCAGGAGCGGGTGGGAGTGGAGAAGAAAGAAAGGGAGATGGCCAAGGCAAGCAGTGGGGGCAATGAAATAAGCCACTTGCTTCGGGGCAGGGCGAGGGGTGCCCTGGGCGGAAGAAGCCGCGGGCAACAGGTATGTATGATAGCGCGAGTGGGCTGTCCCTAGATGGTGAGGGGGGGGGATGGCTCGCCGTAGAAGCCCTCGCTGAGCTCACGGAGGGTCAGAGGCGTGGTCGGGGAGTAGATCTAACACTAAAAGTTGATGAAAGTGGTCCAAAAATATGGAAAAGGAAAAAAGCTCAGGGCAACGCAACATGAGCGAGTGCGCTGTCGACAGCACAACAGAGCGAGAAAACCAACTGGGATTGAGAGCTACATCAGCGCAGCCGCGCCGCGCACGCCACGAAAGCATCTACCACCGGTCCACACTGCAGCACGTCTCCACCCGACTTGTAGCACGCAAGAGTGGCTGCCCGCTCAGCCCCACACGGCAGCTCGGCGGTGCCCTTGACCCCCGATATGGGGAGCTTGGTCTCCATCCGCTCCACCGACGCGGCGAGCGCGTCCGCAGCGACGGCCTCGGCAGCGGCAGCCACCACGGCGGGCGAAGGCCGAGGTGGCTTGGAAGCCACGGAACCCCCCGACGGCGCCGACCGTGACGACGAGACGGAGCCGTTAGACCCCGCCGTGCCCGACGGGGCACTAGCAACAGATGAGGCCCCAGCGGGGGGGGCGACCATGGCTCGCAACAAGCCGTTTGTCACCTGTGAAGTGAAACCGCATAAGGTCCGTCACCGCCAGGGAGTGGGGAGCACGCGCGATAAAAGAAACCCCAAGCAAATGACCACACAGCCGCGCCAGGCACGAGAAGCACATCCGAATCAGTCGCTGAACAAGAAGACCAAACAAAAAGGGACACAAGGGGGGGCCACAGAAACGCCATCGCTCCAGGGGCCAACAGCAAAAACGCGCTCGCCCCCACCACCAGAAGGCGACGACAGAACGCGGCTAGCACCCGCGCCAAACCCAACGACAACACCAGCACGTCGAGCCCCTCAATGGGAGCAGGTGCACTGCGCACCAGCGACGCCGTTACGGCACAAGCGGGGACTCACGCCCGCGGCCACAGCTGACAAGCACCATCAGAGTGGCACAGACTGGGAGGATCAACGGGCCACAGCACAGGGGGGAGGGCCAGTGACTACCGCGCGGTCAAGAAGACAGGGAGAAGGTGCGGCGGGGGGGGGCGGGGCGGGAAAGGATGGTTACGGGGCATGGCGGAGAGAGCCGGGGCAAGGAGCGGGACACAACGTACCACGACTTGGAAGGACTCCTCACCGTCGCCATCTTCGGCCATCCCAGCGGTAGCAAGCCGCCAGCCGACACGGGGTTTGTGACAAGAAGCAAGCAGCAGTCAAAGCAGGTCTAGGAAGGACGTTGGGGGGGATTCCACAAGCAACGACGGCAACACAAGAGCAGTCTGTTCGCAACTGCCACTGTCGTTGCCCATGCACAATAAGCGCGGCCAAGACGATCGCGGTGTGGATGGCCTTGAGACGGCAAAGTCCAGAACCCCACGTTGCTGTACTTACTTCATTTGACTTAAACATCTGTGAATACGATGCACTTTCTACGGCACGCGTCGCTGGGCACAGCACACGTCGCATGATGAATATTTCGCTGTCAAAAGATGGAAGGCCATGTCAGACAGACGTGCATTCAGACAGTCACATGATTTATTGTCAAATTTAGTCAGATAGTCAGATGGACAGATTTTGTCAGACTGTCAGATTTTGTCGGATAGTCGGATAGCCCGATATCAGTACACGACCACGGTTGGGAGCTGCTCGATGCTGCGTCGCACTATTTTACGTATGCCTGCCCGTCAATCTGACGTTGAACAAGCTGGTATCTGTCGACGGCCACAGTGACGGCCACAATGACGGCTACGGGTCGGGTGACGCGCGCAGCCCCGCGGGCGTGGGGGCAATCCGCGGTGCTCCCGCTCAATCGGCGTGTGGGGGTACTGTACCGCATCCAGATGAGTGCACAGGCGGGGGAGGGGGGGTCGATCCGGAAAAAAAAAAAAAGAAAAAAAAAGAAAGGGAATGGGTTGGAGCGGGAAGGGGAGG
The DNA here is from genome assembly GCA_009829735.1 of Pyropia yezoensis. Taxonomy (NCBI): domain Eukaryota; phylum Rhodophyta; class Bangiophyceae; order Bangiales; family Bangiaceae; genus Pyropia; species Pyropia yezoensis. Next base: position 1,940,963 of record CM020618.1, on the reverse strand, counting down.
GGAGGAGCGCAAGGCCGCCCATTCCCGCTCCCGTACCCCTCCCCCCACCCGCCACCACCAAACACCCCCTCTTGCCGATGGGGATGGCGGCGGCCTCTCCGCCCCCAACGGTGTCCCAATGGTACTCACCCGCAGGCCAGTCGGCACTCACCCGCGGGCCAGTCGGCACTCACCCGCGGGCCAGTCGGCATTCACTCGCGGTCCGTCCGTGCTTGTCGTGTCTGCCACCACCGTGTACCGTGGGCGAGTGCGGGGCTGCCTAGGGGGGGTGGCGCCACTGCTGGGCCGCCCCGGTGACCGCCTCCGCACCGTCCTTGTCCTCCCGGACGCGGTGGGAGGGGACTGCACGGAGAATGAGGGGGTGTTCCTGGCCCTGCCCGGCGACCGCAACTACGACGGCGACGGCAGCCGGCCGACAGTAGACGGGGGGCATGAGGGGTGGTGGGGGCGTGAAGGGTGGTGGGAAGGGGGGCGGCGCCCTTAGGCGGGCGGTGCTGACCATGGCGGAGCTGTCACAGTGCTGGCGTCCCCCGCGGCCGTGGCGGCGTTTGCGTTTACGCCATTGCCATTTTCCGCCCCAGTTCTGATGCTGTTTTCGTCGGGCACGACGGGCGCTCCAAAGGGCCTCATCCAAGGGGCGGGGGTTTTCCTCAACCACGCCAAGGAGCACGTGTTGCACTGTGACCTGACGCCTGCATCGGTCCTCTTTTTCTATTCGTCACCCGGGTACGTCTGTCTGGGGGGGAAGGGGATGTCGCTCTCCACTGTGTGATGCTGCTCGGGGTTTCACCTGCAGCGACCATGTTGGGTTGCCCGTGCCGTTCTCGTCTCCTCTACAGGGAATCGCGCTTCCAGCGAGATTCTGACTCGGCCTTTCTCGTGTGCGTGGGGACGGCAGCGTGTAGACGGTGGCCTCGACGCCGGGGGGGCAGAGCTTGGAGATGAGCACCACCGACGGCATCCAGTCGAGGAGGAACACCACCTCCTGCAGCATGCTGTTGCCAAGGATGTAAAAGAGGCGGTCGCTGATGCCGAGCCGCCGGTTCCACCGCAGCACCATGGCAATGTCCACCCCCGCGGCGGCCACCTGCAGGACGGTGGTGGTCCAAAAGGCGCGGCGGATCCAGGTGCGCGAGAGGAAGGTCTGGAAGAGGGCGATTCCGGCCAGACCAGCTACGCTCCCAATCATGGCCGTCCAGGCGAGGAAGAAGCGCGGGTCAAACGCCGGGCCGCCGGGCACACACTCGGCCGAGCCCGTGTAAAAGACGTCGAGCGCGCCGCGCAGCTGCAGGTTCATCGCAGACGTGAGAAACCTGCAGGAGGGGTCATTGGGGGGGGGGGGGCGGGGAGCGTAGGCCACACAACCAGGCGCGGTCGTCCTAGATAAAATGGGCTCGGAAACGGTACCGTCAGGACCCCACCGCACCACTCTTCTCTGGCGTCCCCGTCACCGGCGCCTGCGTGGCGCTCCCGCTGGCGGCATACAACCTCGGGTCGACGCACCCGTCGACCGCACTCCACAGCAGCACGCCGGTACATATGGCAGACCACCTCCTTCTCCCCTCCCGTGGGAAACGTACATGTATACCTGAGCTTTCGCTGCGGGCACGAGGAAAGTGGGGAGGTCGGCGGGGGGGGCAGCAGCGAAAGGACAGGAACGAGGGAGTCCGACCACACCGGCGCCAATGCGCCGCACCGCGCGTCGTTCGAGGACCGAGGAGCGTCAGCGTCTCGTCTCTGTTCAACCCCCTGGGCGGTTTTCTCACCCAAGCGGCTCCCATCGCACCACACCCCACTCCGGCTCCGCTGATGTCCTTCTCCCCACCCACCGACGGGCCCCCGCTGCGATGCGTCACGAAGGACGGACCCGCCTCACGTCTGCTCAGCACTGCCACACCCCACTTCCCGCTGCCGCCCACGCTCCCCCCCCCCCCCCCCCCCCCCCCGCCCCGCCGCTCGAGAGAAAGCCGGTGTACGTACCCATCAGCGGCGGCAGCAGCCACAGCGACACCCCACACAGCACAGCGCTGGTCGAAATGGACACGGCCGCCTGCACGGCCGGGCTCCCCCACAGCGACGCCGCCGCCAGGCCGACCGCCCCCGCCGTGACGAGGCCGCCCACCCCAAACACCTTCCGGTGGGCGGCGACGATGGCCCCCCCCCGGGCGCCCCGCACGGCCCGCTCTGCGCCCACCCACCCCGCCGCGATGGGCACCACCACCTGCGCCGCAAAGGGGGTGGCCACCCACCAAAAGAGCGCCGCGTCCCCGCGGGCAACGATACCGACCAGGCCCGACGCGCCGAGCGCGCCGACCATGACAAACGCCCACACCGCCGACACGATGTCGCCGCCCGTGTCGGGTGCCGCCACCATCCGCCGTGTGTAGGCGCCCTCCACCAAAAGGTCCACTGCCAGGGGGGGGGGGGGGGGGGGGGAGGGGGAAGGGGCAAGAGTACCGTGCAGAATACCAGAGCCGGAGGTTGCACTCGACCGTCTCGACGCAGTCAGCCATCCGCAACGACCGGCGGCCAGGCGATGCAACGAGCCCACTCCAGAAGGGACGGCATGCCTCCGGGTCTTTCCCAGATGTCTCACCCAGTAGGGAAAAAGCAACCCCGCCACCGCCCCCCTTCGCGCGCGCCCGATTCACCCCCCCAACCCGTACCCGTGGCGGTCTCCAGGGTCAACATAAACAGAAGCGCAGCGGCAATCGCCCCGCCTCCCCCCGCCCCACGGAGGGGCGCGGCGGCCAATGCAATGGCCGCGGCGGTGCCCGTCACCACCGAGCCGAGCAGGTACGGCCGCTTGTGGTACCCCCCCACCGGCAGCGTGTCGGACAGGCCGCCGATGAGGGGCTTGAGCGCCCACGGCAGGCGGGAGACGGTGAAGAAGGCCTGGTACTGCGCCGGGTCTGTCGTCAACAAAGTGGGCGGCAAGGATGGCGTCCCGCCACACCAGCACGGCGTCGAGGCCCTCCCCAAAGGGGTTGTCCTTGACCAGCGCCTTGACCCCCGCCAGCGGCGCGTCGCTGAGGATGCGCTCGCCCAGCGGGCGCACCACCCCACTCGCAATGACCATGGCAATGTCAGCGTAGGTGAAGGTGCCGCCCACCAGGTACACGCACCCATTGGGCGCCGCCCCGCGCCCGCCGCCGCCGCCAGCCGACACCACCGCGGCCAGGCGGTCCATGTGCGCCCGCGCGGTGGCGCGGTCCGCCTGCGCGGGGTACTTGGTGACGAGGCCGTTGGCGGCGCGCGACGCAATCCACCGCACAACCCCGGCGGGGAGGACGGACCGCATCGCCGGCGGCAGCAGTGACGCCATCAGCGCCCCGCCCTCGGGCGTCGACGCGGCCACGGCCATGACGGATGCCCGCGAGTAGGACAGCACCTCCTGGGCGGTGGTGGCCCAGGCGGCGACCTCGTCCACCCCCCCCGGCGGGACGGGCGGGAAGAGGACGGGCGGCGGTGGCGGCGGGGGGACCCCGGCGCCACTGGCAGCCGCCGCCGCCGCCGGGGCCGCCGCCGCCGCGGCGGTCACCTGCGCTTGGGCGTAGCGGGCAATCTCCTCCGAGCCCCGGACGGCGCCGCCCCCCGCGGAGCGGCGGCGAAAGAGCACCGGCACGGAGATGGGCCCCGACGGGAAGCCGAGGCGCGCGCGGAGCGCCCACTCCCCCGGCGGCCCCGGCGCGTAGGGGGTAAACGTGACGGGGTGGCCGAGGACGGCGAGCGCCCAGCGGGCGTGGAGGGACCAGGGCGACAGGCCCAGGTGGACGAGCTCGTCGTGGGGGGGGGGGGAGCGGGGGGCGGGGGCGACCATGGCGGCTGGCTTGGCTTGGGCGCCGGCGGCCGCCGCGGGATTGAGAGAGGTTGGGGAGGGGACTGGGGTGGCCAACAACCTGGCCGGATGGGGGGGAAATAGGGGGGAAGGCGGGACGCTGGGAGTCCGCCGTCGATGGCGCGGGGGAGGTTGGGGAGTGTCGACGTGCTTGGCCAGACCTTTGGGGAAAGGATACCGCACAAGCAGCACCCCTCGCCCCTTCCCCGCGGTCGCCCCCCACGACCCTCTCGCGTCATTCCAAGCTTCGCCCCCCTTTGCTCTTCTCCCCACTACTCAGCACACCGTGACGGGGTTGCCCACCGTTTTCGCGCCCGGCTCCACGGTGCACTTGTCGCCGTCCAGCGTCAAGGCCCCCGCAGCAGTCAGGGAGGCGCGGCCCTTGACGAGCACCTCCCCGCCCGGCGGGCTGCCCAGCAGCAGCGCCCCCGCCGACCTGATCACCACCCCCTCCTCGACAATCGTCTTTTCACCGCCCCCCACCGACACGTCCCCCCCCTTGCCGCCGGCCAAGGTGGTCACAAACGGGGAGGAGGATGGCGTCTGGGCGAGGAGCAGCTCGACCGCCGCTGTGGCAGAGAGGCCGCTACCGCCGCGGACGATGACGCCCGCGCCAACCTCCACATTGCCGCCCGTCGAGGTGAGGGAGACCTTGCCGACAATCGACCGGACCGCCGTCGTTGCCGCCGCCGTCACGTCGGCGGCCTGCAGGGCGAGCCCCCCCGTCGTGACGAGCGTCACGTCCCCCTCTGCCTTGACAGACCCGCTCGGCCCGAGCAGCAGCTCCCCCCCGGCGGTGGCGGAGACGCTGCCGCCAGCGCCGCCGCCGGCGGTGAGCGCGCCGCCCAGCCGCAGGGTGGTGGGGGTGGCGAGCGTCACCCCCCCAGAGCCGATCGACCGCACCGCCCCGCCTGCGTCAATGATAATGTCGGCGCTCGTGGAAAGGGATATGGCGCCCGCCGAGAGGGTGGTGCCCGGCCCGACCAGGATTTCCGCTTCCGTCGACGCCCCCGGCGTGGTGACCGTCAGTGCCGCGGTGGGGGGCAGCGTCACCCGCACGCGGGCGCCCCAATCGAGGTCCTCCCCGGCGCCCATGGTGATGGCGCACGCCGAGGAGAAGGTGCCGACGGTACCGTCGGTGATGGTGACCGACCCGACGGGGGCGGGGCCGTTGCACGCAGCGTCGAGAAAGGCCTGCGCCGAGATGGTCTGGGCGGCCACGCCGGCGGGCAGGGTCGCCGCCGCAGTGACGGCGACAGTGACGGCCGCAGCACAGGGAGCGAGAACTCGTCGGCGCGTCGCACAGGTCAGCCCCTCCCTGCAGAGCAATGCCCGCTAACCCGCAGACCTTCCACGGCGGCCCGTCCGCCGCCACCCGTCGAGCCCCCGCCGCCACAGCGTGAACGCCAGGCGCCGGCAGCCAGTTCGATGTCGCCTGCCGCCGCAGCAGAGCGGCAGCCTCATGGGCCGGCGAAGACAGATGGGACGCGGCCGTGCATGTGCACCTGCACGGGCCGAGGCCACGGGTGCACGGCGGCGAGCCACCCGCCTGGACGCTGACGTGCGGGAGGCCACGGACGCTTCCTCCTCCACCGCCCCCCTCCTCCTTCGTGCTCACCGAGTTGGACGGCCCGATTCGTCCAGGGCGCGGGCCTGTCCCACGGCGGTTTGGTGAGCCTCGCAGACTCAAACTAGCTGGTCGACCCGGCGTCTGTCCCATTGGTCCCGGACGGGTGGCCACAGGGGTGGATGCCCGCGGCAGCGGGCGCTACCGGCGGCGAGAGGATAGCGGCCGGAACCCGTCGGCAGCAGGCGGCGCTGTGGATCATGACCTGCTGTGCCTGTGAACTGAATGGGCGAGGGTCGGGAAGACGTGGGGGGGGGGAGGCGGCTGGAAGTCATGGAAAGGGCCGCAGAGGGGAGAGGAGAGTGGGAGGTGGGGGGGAGCATGGACGGAAGAGCGAGCTCTGGCAGCGGCGGGCGGCTGCTGCGACGGCGGGTTGCAGTTGCGACGGCGCGGGAGAAAGAGGGAGGCGGGTCCTCGCCAGTTGTTGGCCGATCCTGCTACGAGGAAAGACGGTCACAGTTCTTCATGGAAAGTGCCAGCGCCGAGATGGCTGAGTGCAGAGCACTTTTCAGCCACATGAGGAGTAGGCCACTGCTAGAAGCCAGATTGCCACAAGACAGTTCAGTGCGCTCGTCGCATAGAGTCAAGAGGCTGACACACGCTACACAGAGATCTACGGCCTTTTGGGCTTGCAGTCGTTGATACGACGATGTGTCTGGAAAAATCGTTTCATGGATGCGACATCCGCCTCAAATATCTGCAGGACCGGACATGCACAGACGTGAAACGGGGCTCGTCTCCCAAGTGGACTCTGGACATGGCTGAGGTCGAGGTATCCAACGTGATGCACCCGTGCACGATGCAACCTGCAATTGACGTATTCTCCATCCCGACAGCCCCCATGCCCGCCCGCCCGTCCTCCCGCCCCCCCTTCCCCCGTCCTTCTCCCGTCGTATTGATGTTGCGTTGGATGCTCTGTTGCATCCATCTTCCCCCCGCCACTCGAGCCTCGCCACCTTCCCGCCATTACGACAAACCCCCTCCCCCCTCCAGGCGCCGTGGGTGCCGCCAGGCACGGTGGCGGCAGGGTCGGGCGGCAGGCTGGACACGTTGGTGGGTGGCTTACGGCCTACGGGGGGGGGGGGGTGGCGACGGCGGCGTGGCCGCCACAGACGCGCGGTGCCACGAGGGCACACCCCCTCCCCAGCCGCGCTTCCGCCCGCCCGCCAGCCGGCCAGCCAGCCAGCCAGCCTGCCCGACCGCCGGCCCGACCGCCACCCCCGCCGCCTCGACGGGGCGTGCGTTGCCTGCCTTGTTGTCCACCACCCTCTGCAGTGGCCTCTCGAGCGAAAGGTTGGGGTGGGGGGGGGGTTTGCGGGCCGCGGGAGCGCACTCCGAGGCGGGGCGGCCAGCCGGCCAAGGCCGGCAGTAGCAGCCGGTGGGTGCCGCTGCCGCGGCGGCCGACCGACCGACCGACCGACCAGCCGTCCGGCTGGCGGGCCGCACCGTCGGGGAGCCGTCGGCGCGGGCGCCGCGTGCTTGCAAAACAGAAAAACACCACAAAAAAAACTGTCATGCGCTGTCGATGCACCGTCGATGCGGACCGTCTGGCGAGGAGCGGTCGCAGGCAGGTAGGGGTGGTGGTTGGTTGGTGGTGGTGGTGGTGGTGGTGGTGGTGACGAGGATGGTTGGTTGCGGTTGATGGTGGTCGTGGGCCAGCCCCGCCGCTTGCGCCCCCCCCCCTTTTTTTTTTTGTTGTTGTGCACACTCCCGCTCCCGCGACGCGGCTGCTGCCAAACGAGATGCACCGGGCGCCGCCACGGGGCTGCGCGCGCGGCGGCAACGCGTTCCGCCGGCGACGCCCGCATTGACCTCCTCCTCCCGCCCCCCCCCTCTTGACCGTCGCTGGCCAGCCGCCGCTCCGCCGTCAGCGGCTTGGTCAACCCGCTCCGCCCATGACCCCTGGCCGCCCCCCCGACGCCCCCCCGCCCGCCCGCCCGCCGAGGGGGGGAAACCCCACCACGCCCCACCTGGGTACATACCCCCTCTGCCCCTCCCTCCCCCCCCCCCCCCCCCCGCCCCGTGGCATCCTTGACAGGCGCCCCGTTTCACCTGGTTCACCTCTCTGCCCCTCGCCACGCCTCCACCACCACCCCCCTACGTACCCCCCGGCCGCCTTCCGCACCCCCTGACCCCCCCCCCCCCGACCCGGGTAACCCCCCTACCCCCCCACCCCCCGCGCACTTGCGCACCCCCCCCCCCCTCCCCCCCCGACCCCCGCCTTGCATCCCGCTGCCTCCTGTGTCCTCCTCCCCTCGTGCCACATCCCTGTCGTCACGCCCGTCACTTCCCCAAAGCAGACCGCCGGCTCCCGCGCCCGCCGGCGCTCCCCCCCCCACCCCGGCCGGCCGGTCGGCTGACCGCCACGCGCGCGCGCGTGGGCGGCGGTGAGAGCGAGGCGGGGCGAGCCAACCGGATCCCATCAGATGACAAGAGGATGGGCTCCGAGAGGGGGGGGGGGGGGGGGGGGGGTTGGGGGGAGGCAGGGCAGGGGGTGGAGCGTGTGGAGAGTGAGGGCGAGAGTGGCTCGCTGTTGCGTTCCCCGTCTAGAGCCATGGATGGGTTCCTCCGCTGTCTACATACAGTAGTCCCATCCGAGGTGAGGTGTACGCTCGTCCGTGTCCGCTCCTCCCCCCACAGCCTCCCCCCCCCCCCTCCCCCAAAGCCGTCCGTCTTGCTCCACCAGTGGGGCAGGACGTACCGAGTATCCATAGGTCACTCTGTACAACCCCTGGCCCCTCACCCCACCGCTGCAGCGGGTTTTGGACAGCCCCCGCCGCTTCCGCCGCCCGTCGTGGCTGTCCCGCACAGCGACGCCAACGTGGCGGCACGGTGCCGAGTGGCACCCCACCACCGCCGCCGCCGCCACCACCATCACCGTCGCCGCCGCCGACGCCGCCTCCACCGCCGCACCCCCCCACCCGCACGCGCGGCAAGTGTGGTGCGGGCTCTGTGCGTATGCGCGGGGGGGGGGGAAGAGGGGGGGGGGGGGAAGAGGGGGGGGGGGGAAGAAAGTGGGGGGCGGCCGGCGACCCGCTGGTGGCCAGCCGAGCATCGTCGTCTCCGAGCGGCTCCTCTCAAAAAAAAAAAAAACGCCCACCCCCCCGCCTCCCCTCCGCTCCCCGCCACCCCCCCCCAACCCGCGGCACCTATCTACCCGCTGGGCGCGCGAGGGTTGTGGCGTGTGTGTGTCAGTGTCCGCCGACCGGGCGGGCACCCCGCAGCCGCGTCACGGCCACACCCGGCCGCTGCCGCCGCCGCCGCCAACCCCCCGCCTCCCCCCCCCTTTCGCTGCTCACACACCGTGTCCCTACCGCTAGCCACCGTCCGTGCATGTCTCCTTCCTGACCATCGCCCTCTGCTCGCGAGCAGCCACTGCCCGCACCGGCGTGCCTACCGACAGACGGAAGAGGGGTCACGGGAAAGAGAAGTCAGTGGACCAGACAGGGGGAGACACCACCGGGCGGGCGGGACCCCCTGCCCCCCCCCCCCACCCCCCCGCACCCCGCGCACCCCCTCTTCCCTCCTTTCCTCCGTGCTCTGTCTATCGGTCCCGCCTTCAACCCCTACATCCCCTCCTTCCCTCTCGCGCCCCACCTCGAGTCGTTGCCACCGTCCGTCCAAGGGAGACGCTGTTCTTTTGTTGCCCCCATTGTCCAAGGGACGGCGCCGCTGCCGGGGCTGCTGCGGGTGCTGGCAGGCGCCATGATGGATGCGGCGGCGGCGGCGGCGGCTAGCGCGCTGTTGCCCGCCCTACCGATCGGTTCCCTCTCCACCCCCTCTGACCCCAGCAGGATGCGGCTCTCACACACACCCCAGTGAGGCCGTCCTCATGATTATGGAAGCCGATCTTGGTGGCCAACACGCACACGTCCCCCCCCCCCCACCCGTGCCCCCCGGCCGACCCAGCTCCCCTCGACTCTCTCTGTTCCAGTCCTTGTGAGTCGCTTTCCCCCGCGCCGACTGGTGCAGTCGTGCGGGGGGGCCCCGCCGTTGGCGACGACCCAGCTGCTCCGCTCTGCCCCGCCTGCAGTGGCAAGCGCAACCCGCCGCGGCAGGCCAAGGGGAGGAAATAAGGGGGGAAGGGGGGAGGGAGGAGGGCAGAGTGGGTATCCCGGACGACGCGGACAATGTGGGCGGCAGGTGCTTGCGGAAGCACCGCGAGGCACAGGGGCACCCGAATGCATGTGTTGCCTGGGTACGGGAGGGGGGGGGGCGGGGGTGGCCCCGCGACTCCGCATCCGCAGCTGCCACTGCCTCCTCCACGGCATTGTTTGGGTAGCGCCGGGGGATCATCCCCCGGCTCTGAAAGATTCACCGCCGCCAGTCGCGGTGCAGCTCGCCCACCCGGCTACGGGGGCGGCGTCGATCCCACCGCCAGCGGCCGTCCGAGGACCTCTGCGCCATCCCCCTCCTTCCCCATGAGAACCCATCGAGGCCGCCACATCAGCCCTGGGGAGTAGACGCTGGTGGGTACTACTTGTGCAGCACCAGACCCCCATGCCTGGCGGCGGCGGCGGCGACGGCGGCTGCATCCGCCTACCGGGGGAGGGAAGAAAAAGAAAGGCGGCAGCCCCCACCGCAGGCGGCGAGGGAGACAGACCGCCAGCGGCCAGCGGGGGGGGCGACGGCGGGAATGGCTGCCCCTCGTACCTATCATGGAGGTAGAGATGGAGAGGGACGTGGGCAGTGAGGGACCCCCGGTAGCATCCACAGCACATGTTTCTGTTGTCCACAGCCAGTGGGAGGCAGGGGGTCGATCCCCCCCCTCCCGCTGGACCGGTCGTCAAGCGCGAGCGACCAGCAGCCGCCCGCAGCGGCTGGGCTGCACAGCGCCCGCCCGCGACGGCGGCGCGCCCACGCGCGGCGGTGGCGGGCCGCCCCCCCGGGGGTGTTGTAGCAGCGGCCACGCCCCCTCCAGCGGCAGCCGCTGCCACCGAAAGAGAGCCACAGCGGTCGACCTACATACTACATAGCAGGCGCTGCCAGCCGTTGCAGTCCCCGCTCGCCCCCTCCCTCGCCGCCCCCAGCCGCCGTCCCCGGCGTCAGCCCGCCCGCGCCCCCCAACTGGCTGGAGCGGTCGACCCCCCCGTGAGACCCGCCCCCTCCAGCCCCCCCCCCCGCGGGTGCCGGCGGCCGATCATCCCGCGACGGCACACCGGGGCCGCCGTCTGTCGACAGCAGCGGCCGGCCGTCAGAGCCCTCGCCTGGCGCGCCCGGCGCCTTCTGCCTGGAGAGTTGGGCGCCGCTGCTCGGCGGACGTGAAGGGGCGTCGAGTTTTTTTTTGCAGACACGTCCACCACGGTCAAGTCAACTGGGAATAAAACGTGAAATTTCCGCAGCTGAGTGTTGACTTGCAGGGGCCGTGGTGTGGCGGCCGCGCGCAACGTAGGCACCCTACCCTGCAGGGTAGGGAGGCAGCTGCCAAGATCCGCTGCCATCGGTGGCCTAGTCCGCCACAACCGCTGGTCCGTCTGTGTGCTGTGTCTGCCAGTCTCGCCCGAAGCGGACTCTCGCCGGCCGTGGCCGCCAGGCCGCCTATGCACTGTAGATACAGTATCCAGCCCCGCCCGAAGCGTATCCGCCGTATGTAGATACGAGGGGCCCACACCGCGCTGCTCGAGAGCGTACGTAGAGTTCACGAGAAAGATCACCACCGCGCAGGCGCCCAGGTGTCTCTGGGCCCAACAGAGCCGCTACACTGATGCCCTTCCCTTGCGAGTCGGTGTGGGTACGCATCACAGTGTTCTCGAGAGCATTGTGCTCAAAGAGAGAACAACATCGCACGGGCGCCCCGGTGCAGCCGGACCCCACAGAGACGCTGCGTTCATGTTCTTTACTGGCAAGGCGGGGTGACGGCCTCGTTTGGCACGCCCCCCGTGGGGCACGTGTCAAACGAGGTCCGGGGCCCCCCGCCCGCAGGGCCACAAAGCATCTGCCAAGGTCGCTTGGCCAGGGCGCCCCACCAGCGATGATGGCCGTCTGGGGCCCCTTTAAAAAGACCATCACTTGGGTGGCCCCGTCGACATCGTCCCGTGCAAACGCCGTGACGCAACATCCCAGCTGAATGTGCGCCACAGCCCCGCCCATCTTGGCCACACCAATCCCGTTCGTCCCTCTCACCAAGGGACAGTTGCAACACCTGCGACTCTGGTCGTCGACTGCCCTCTGCTGATCCGGCACCTCGAAGCTATGGCGCGCTCCTTGGCTCTGGTGGGCGCCCTGCTCGTTGGCAGCTTTCTCCTCGCCGGCACCCTCGCCTCCGCTGCCGCCGTTGCCGCCGCCGCTGGTGCTGGCCGCGGCGGCGGGAGCGACCTCGACGCCACCCTGCGGGAGGCCGCCAAGGACGTCCAGCTGCTGGTGTCGAAAAAGACCTGCGGCGCGGCGTGCCAGGCCGACACGGCGGCGGCACTGGCGGCCGCCGGCTGCGACCGGGTGCGCCTCTTTCCGGCGCTCCAGATGGCCTCTGCCCGGTGCACGCCGGCTGCCGTGGCCGCCGACAGTGGCGGCCGCGGCGGTGGTGGCGGGGACCTGCGCCCCCTGCCGGGCGTGCAGTCCGTGTCGGCCGACGCAGTCGTGGGGGCGCTGCCGCCGTTGCTGCCTGGCACCCCCGCGGCAAGCGCAGCGGCGGCGGTGGGGGGGATGCCCACCGGCCCCCCCCTTTTGGGGGCTGGACCGGGTCAACCAGCGGGCCCTCCCGCTTGACGGCTCTACCACCACGACCTGCTACCCGCGGCCCGGCGCCGGCGTGACCGTCTACATTGTGGACTCTGGGTTGGAGGTCGGGCCCACCTAGTTTGAGGGCCGCGACACGGCCGTCGTGGCCCCCGGCGCGCGCTACCCAGAAGGCAGCGACGGCTACGGGCACGGCAGCCACGTGGCGGGGACGGTGGCGGGGGCCTCGCCCCCTCGGCCGCCCCCGCGGCGAGCTCCTTGGCCACCGACGCGGCCAGCTGAGACAGTGCCCGCTTGGTAGCCCCGTACGCGGCGTAGCCGGCGGTGGCGCCCCCCGCCGAGCCGGCGCCCTCCATCAAGTAGATGAGCCCGCCGGGGGGGGACTGGGCGCCCATGGCAAGCGCCGCGGCACGGGTGCCGGTGAGGTTGGTGGCCGCACACGTCACTACCTCGTCGGGCGCGAGGGCCGTCAGCGGTGCGCGGGTGCCGCCGGCGGCGTGGCACCCGCGGCCACCCTGATTGGCGTCCGCATGGGCAGCGACGCTGGCAACACCCGGGTGGCCGATGCGGTGTCGGCCATTGACTATGTGACGGCCGCCAAGAAGCGGGAGCCCGGGGCCAAGATCATCCTCAACGCCTCGTTTGGCTTCAGCTCCCAAGCCTTTGCGGTTATGACGGCGGCCGCCATCCGCGCTGCCGAGGCGGGCGTCCTCTTTGTCACATCTGCCGGCAACGTGCCCGCCAGCGCGTGCTTCAACCACCCCGCCATGGCAGACGGCGTCATCGCCGTTGCCGCCATGACGCGGGAGGACGAGCTCGTCCCCTTTAGCGCCCGCGGCACCCGCTGCGTGGCCGCGTCGGCACCCGGCGTGGACGTCCTGTCGGTGGACGCGCCGACTGCGGGCGGGCTGAAGCTTCTGTCGGGAACGTCCATGGCGTCACCCCACGTGGCGGGGCTCATCGCGCTGGTGCTGGCCGAAGACCCGGACAGGGGGGCCCTCGGGTGGAAGGAGGTGCTGGGTCGGCTGACGCGCTCGGCGCCGCGGGTGGGCGGCTTTCCGCTCGCGTGGGCCAACCCCGAGTGCGCTCCCGCTCCCGCCCAGAAGCTGCGTTTCTTGAGCGGCGGCCGCTCCTCTCAAGGCGGGCGAGGGCCGCCGCCGGCACCCCGCGGCAGCACTAAATTAGGCGGTACTAGCGGTGCCAGCCTCGAGGCGACGAGTGCCTCGCGGTCCCAAGAGGGTGCTGCGCACCGTTCGATTTCTCCTTCTGTGGGCTGAACCGGCTATTCGTGCGCAGCGCCATGCAGCGGGTGGACGCGTCTATCCGTCGCGCGGCGGCGCCGTATCCCATGAAGGGGGGAGGGAGGTCCCTTGAACGGTCGAGCGATGCGATCAGACGGGGAGGGGGGGTGAGGCGGGGACGGCCGTCTTAGAGCGTTGCGTGTGGCAAAAGAGACAGTGCACGTACGTACAGTACAGTACATACCCGGTGAGTCCGTAAGACTGTATGTATCCTCGTGCGGAAGGATGGAGAGGAGCCTTCGTGGAGCGGGCCAGCCCACCCTGCTGGTGCGCAATCCGATAGGGGAGGATACCAAGTTGGATCGTGGATATAAAGTGTGACCAAGCTTTAAGTTTAGACAATCGAAACGCCTTTCGAGTGGCAAGGCACCTTTCAGTCCACAAACCTTCTTTCCTGTAAGAACCAGTTTGTACAATTGGACACAGCAGGACGTCATCCATGCTTGACTTCACGGGCGGAGTGAAAACGTACCGCTCAGTGGTCCCGCAAGAAGGACCTCTGAGCACGGTCTCACCATAAACGGCGTTGTCCATCAGGGTCGTAGTTGGTCACTGCGTGAACAGTGGACAATACTACTGCGTTGGGCAGCGCTCGCCGTTGCCCCCCCCCCTTGAACTCTGACCACAGTGCCCATCGGCCATGAATTGTCTCCCATCCTCCACCTTGCCGTCGTTGCCCGATACTGCCCATGACGTGACGTAGGCCACCGCGTGAACCCCCGATTCGGGTCGTGGTACGGTGTCGCCTGACAGCCCCCCCTCTCCACAGGCCACCCCGTCGCTGATGTCAGCGCTCGAGGTCCCTTTTCCCCACCTGTGTATCCACCCCACATCCCCCCTCGTGCCACAATCCCCAGTCGTCTGTCGTCGGCCTGACGTAGCGTCCTGCGGCACACCCAGGCCCCCCCCCCCCCCCCTTTCTCTACACTTCGCTCCAGGGCTGCTCTCTCCCCGTTTTCTGGCGCCCGCCGTCCGGCTGGCTCGTTGGCTGCGCTGTTGGGGCTCCGCGTGGCCGCGTAACCTCTGGCCTCTCTGCCCCAACCAGCCTACCCCGTCGGCTTGGGGATGCAATGACCATCAAAGGCAGTGGACCACAAAGCCAGCGTGGGGGGGCACACTGCGGCGCCTGGCCAACCCACACAACCAAAAGTCCGTTGCTTCCATCCCGATTGGAAGTGACGGGGGGGGGGGGGGGGTACCTCGGCCGACTCGTGGTCTGCCGATTTGCCCGTTTCTTTGGTCCCCCCCCACGAGCGCAAAAGAAACTCCCATTGCGGTGTGGAGTGTGGGCCACCGAGGCGGGAGGAGCCCACAGCCGCTTTTATGTTGACCGGCTCGTGGCACGACACCCCGTCTGATCAGCGTCGCCTGCCCCGACACACCGTCTACCTACCTACATATCTATTCACCTCCCCCCGGCTATATGGGCATTGCCCCATCCCCTTCGCGCCACCCCAAACGTGGCGCCTCCCCCCCCCCCCCCCCCCCCCCCCCACCCCCTCGCCGTCGTCAGGGCTTGCGTTTTTCGAGGCGTGGCAATGGCACAGGGTGCAAGGGACTCACGTGGCCTCCCGCCCCGTCTACGGGCGCCCAGCCGCCCGAGGCCTTCCCACAAACGCCATCTGCCCACAGGCCCCCCGTTTTTGCCTACTCGGGGAGAGTGTAGGTAGGTACTGTAGGTACATAGTCGTGGCTGCGCGGGGGGGGGGAGGGGGGGGGGGGGGGGGGTGGGTGGGTGGGGCAGGAACGAGCGGCTGGCCCTTTACCACACACGGTGGGGGTGGTTGAGGCAGACGAAGCGTCGATCAGCTGGCGCTACTCTGTCCTTTTTTTTTTTTTTTTCGCTTCTCCCGCCCGGTGGCCAAGGACGTTTCTTCATGAAGAAGGGGGGAAGGGTTCCCCACCGCCGCGACCGCCACGACCATGGGCGGCTCGTGCTTCATCTGTAATCTGGGTCTGCCCTCCGAGGACACAGGCTCGTGCTTGTCGTAGATAGATACACCCCCCCCCCCCCCCCCCGAGGCTCGCGCGCTCGTGCCCATCGACGCTGTCACGTCCCGCCACTGACCGTCCCCGGCCGGCCGCGCGCCCCCGCAGACAGCTCCTCCCCCACACGCTGGGCGGAAGCGGGCCCTAAAGATACAGGCACGTGTAGCCCCCCCCGTCCATCTACCCAGAGCACGTGTGGGGCCGCGGCTCGCGCTCCCCTGCGCGAGGAGGGGGGCGCCTCTCCTCTCAGAGGTGCGTGTGTGTGGGAGCGCCCCCGCCAGAAACGGTTGGTGTGAAAAAAGCTACCGCCCACGCAACCCAGCCACGGCCGTCCGCCCCCCCCCCCCTCCACCCCCCCCTGTGACCCACACCGCGCCGCCGGTGGCCTCTGTCACGTGAGCCTGCCGCCCTCGGGTCGGGCAAAGGATGAGGGGCAAAGGGGGGGGGAAGCGGTGGCCCTGCGCCAGTAGCCGTCAGGCCGCGTGTGCCAGAGAGAGGGACGCTGCCGGGGCTCCCCTGGCGGCCAGGTCGGAGTCTTCCCCCCCCCCCCCTTCCCCCCCCCCTCCCCCTTCCCCTCCCCCTCCCCCCCCTTCGCCCCACGTCGCGGCTGCAGCCGTCCACGCTGACGCGTCGTGGCGTATCTACGTGCGCGTGGGGGGGGGGGGGGTGGTTCGCTGGCAGGTAGCTAGTGATTTCGTCGCAGAGCAATCTCCCCTCCCCTGACCCTCCCCTCCCCCCCCCCCCCCTCCTCAACGGCTGCGGATTCGCGCTGGCTGGTACCTATGGTACCAGAGGGGGCCGTCCCCTGCCGCGTGCCGCGGCGGCGGCCAGGCCGCGGCCCCAAACGCCCCGCCGCCGCCGCCCTCCTCCCCGTCGTCGTGGCTGTACACCCACAGAATTGGCGCGCAGACGGTTCTTTTTCTCCTGCCCACCTCCCCCCCCCCCCCCCCCCCCCTCCCCTCCCCTCCCCTCCCCCCCTCACCGCGTCCGTCTGGTGTGTGTGTGTGTGTGCCACCGCGCGCGCGAGCGGCGGGCCGGCAGGCGGGCAGGCCGGCAGGCCGCCTGCCGGTCGGCCGACCGACCGGCCGACCGGCCGGGCGCAGGTCGCAAGCAGCCAGCCGGCCAGCCGGCCAGGAACCCAGCGGTGGGTGGGGGGGGGCGGCGGACACTGGGGAGGAGCGGCGCACGGGAAAAGACGAGTATCTAGCATCCCACTGAATGAGCGCGGGAAGGGTCGGGGGGGTGGGGGGGGGGGGGTGGGGGTGTGGGAGTAGAAAAAAAGCGGGGGGGGGGGGGGGGGGGGAGGAGAGGGGGATGATATTGGCTGGGTAAGGGGGGGGGGGGGGGGGGGGCGCACGGGCCAAGCTGCAGCCCAAATGGTCACCCCTCCTCCCCAGCCACAGACGCCCGCCCGCCCTCCTCCCGTCACCGCCCCCTTACCCCCACCACCACTCTGTTCCCTACCACCACCACCATTCCCCCCCCACAGCACCAGCACCCGCCCCCCCCCCCCCCCCCCCCGTCGGCCGCCGCCTCCCGTCGGCCGCCTCCCCGCCTCTCCCCTCCCCCTCCACACGTGTGTGCGTGCGCGCGCACCCGTTCCGCACCCCCCCCCCCCCCCCCCCCCCCACGCGCTAGTCCCGGCCGCCGCCGCCGCGGTCGTGGCCCGCCGCGGGGAGGGCCCGCGGCCACCACGACGGCAGCCGCTGTCGGCCACCACCCGGGCGGTTGGCCAGGCGGGCGGGCAGGCGGGCAGGCGGGCGGCCGGGCGGCCGGGCGGCCGGGCGGCCGGGCGGGCGGGAGGGGGGGGGGTGCCCCGCCCCGCCCCGCCCGCGTGGCCTGCGCGGCGGCTCGGGGCGGCAGGCCCGTCTGCTCATCCGCATCACCCGTCGTCCCTTCCCCCCTCACACATCCCCCCCCCCCCCCCCCCTCCTTTTTTTTTTTTCTTCTTCGTTTCTTTTCCTTCCTTTTTTTTTTTTTTTTTTTTGTGTATCTTGGGGGGGAAGGGATGTGACCTTGACGGCCACGCAAACGGCCACGGGGAAGGGCAGGGCGAGCCCCCCCTCCCCCCCCCCCCCCCAGTGTGCCACGGCTATGGCTGGGAGTGGGTGTCTCCATCCATCCATCCATCCATCCGTGGCACACGCACGCCGTGCCGCGCCGACACACAGGGGGGCACACACACCCCCCGCCCCCGCCCCCACCCCCCCCCCCCCCCCCCCCCTACCCCTATACCCCTCCTTCCCCCGCCTCTTCCCTTTTTCCCTCCCGTCCCATGCCCCCACCCCCCCCCCCCCCCCTACATATTCCTAGACTGCCACGTCTCGTACATTCTCAGACGGGACGGCGCGGGAGGGGCGCTGGCTGGATGCGGCGAGCCGGCGGGCGGTGGGGGGGGGGGCGGGGGGGGGAGCCCGCCCGCGGCCGCGGCCGCGGCGGCGGCGGGCGTCGGTCGCCGGCAACGAGCCGGCAACGGCCGACGGCCCGTGCCGACGGCGCGCAGCGACAGCGGCAGCGGCAGCGGCGGCAGCGGCAGCGGCAGCGGCAGCAGCAGCGGCGGCAGGCAGCGGCAGCGGCAGCAGCGGCGGCGGCAGAGGCGAAGACAGCGGCCCCCACAACCCCCCCCCCCCCCCGCCCCCTCTCCCCTTCCCTCCCCGCCCTCCTCTTCCCACGCGCCACAACCCATGGCAACGTCTGCCCCCTCCCCTCCCTACTGTAGTGTGACAACCACCTCCCCATAGCCCCCCCCCCCCTTCCCCCTCCCACCATCCCCTGCTCCCTCCCCGCCCTCTGTCGAGGGTCTTACCTCACACTCCTCTCTCTCCGACCACTCCGACCAGACCCACCTCCCCCCCACCCCCACCCCCCCCCCCCCTAGCCTACCACCACCACCGTGACCACCACCACCACCACCACCACCCCTTCGCCGTTGGCCGCCAAAGCACACGTCACGTAGCGCCGACGAGCCACACCCCCCCCCCCCCCCCCCCCCCCATCCGCCCATCTGTCCATCCACGCCCCCCCCCCACCCACCCCCCCACCCACCCAACCCAACCCAACCCACCCACCCACCCACCCACCCACCCACCCACCCACCCACCCACCCACCCCCCGCCCGCCCGCCCGCCCGCCCGCCCTCCCCCGCCCGCCCATGCGCACCGGTGTGGCGCGCCGGCGGTGGCGGCGGCGGCAGCGGCAGCGTGGCGTGCGCCACGGCGCGCCCCGCGGGGCCGCCTCCCTCGCGGCCGTTGCCTGTGGCGCGCCCGCCCCCCCACCCCCCCCCCCCGCCCGCCCGCCCGCCCGCCCCCCCGCCCGCCCGCGCGCCTGCCCGCCCGCACGCGCGCGCGCTCGGGGCCGGCCGCGACGGCGCGGGCGCGGCACGGCGCGGCACGGCGCGGCGCGGCGCGGCGCGGCGCGGCGCGGCGCTGCGCGGCGCGGCCGCCGCGCACCGCGGGGTGCGGTGGCCAGTGACGCCGTCTGCCGGCAGCCGCCGCTACCGCCGCCGCCGCGGCGGCCGGCCGGCCGGCGGGCCGTCGACGCCGCTGGCGGGGGGGACCTGGCAAGGGGCGTGTGGTTGCGGGGGGGGTGGGGGAAGGGGGATGGTGCCTTCCCCCCCCCCTCCCTCCCCCCCCCCCCCCCCCCCCGACCAGTTGGCGCGGGGGTCAAAAAAAAGAGAGAGGGCCCCTGCCCCCCCCTTTCCCCCCGCACCCCCCCTCTCCGCCGCAGGTCGTTGACCGTCCCGCAGCGTGCCGCCCCCCTCCCCCCCCCCCCCCCCCCCCCCCCGACTTGCCGCAACCGACATTGTCCGTTTTTTTTTTTTTTTTTTTTTTTTTTTCTCCGCTGAGGAAGGAGTGTGGGTGAGTGGGTGTGCGTGTCGTGGCCGTGGCCGTGGGGGCTGGGGGGGGGGGGGAGGGGGGGGGGGGGGAGGGGGGGGGAGGGGGAGGGGGAGGGGGCGGGGTGGGGGGGGGGGGGAAGCCGACTGGCCAGGCAGCCGAGAGGCGGTCTCGGTCCCTCTACCAATGTCGGTCCCCCCCCCCCCACCGCGGGGCGCGCGACGGGGGCGCCGACCGGCCGTGGCTGCGAATAGCACCCCCCCCCCCCCCCCTCACCGTGGCCGACGGAGCAGACGTTGGGCGGTGGGACAGGCGGACGACGGTGCATGCGGGGGAGCCACCCACCCACGCCCGCCCGCCCGCCCGCCCAGACCACCGCGCCCTCGTGCGGGGTGTGCGCGTCGTCCTCTGTCCTCCTCGCGGGGACGCCGCCGCCGCCCACCTTTTTCCCTCCCACCCTCCTCCGCATCCCTTCCGCCCCCTCCCCCCCTCCCCCCCCCCCAACGCCAATCCCCAATCCCCTCGCCCCCCCCCCGCCCCCATTCTCTCTCCCTTCCTCCCTCCCTCCTTCCTCCCGCACACACACCCCCCCCCCCCACCTCCCCCCTCTCCCCCCCCCTTCGCATTGCTTTCCCGCAATGGCAAACCCGTCGGCGACGGCGACGGCGACGGCGGGCATGTCGCCCCTCCTCCCACCCCCACCCCCTCCACCCCCACCCCCCCCCACCCACCAAGCCCCACCCCACCCCCTCCCCCTCCCCCCCGCCACCGCCGCCACCGCCGCCGCCGCCGCGCCTCCTCCTCACCTCCGTGCTGCCG
>CM020618.1:1853668-1917081 GCA_009829735.1 Pyropia yezoensis | reverse complement strand
CCCCCCCCCCCCCCCCCCCCCCACCACCTCCTCCCCCTCCTCCTCCTCCTCCCCCTCCTCCTCCTCCTCCTCCTCCTCCTCCTCCCCCTCCGCCCCACTCCCTCCCCCCGCCGCCGCCACCCGCCCCCGTTTTCCTCGCCGCCGCCGAGGCGACCGCCGCCCTCGCCGCCGTCGACACCATCTACCCGAGTGCGCCCGCCGGCGGCGGCGGCGCCGGGGGTCTCCCCGCCACCGCCACTGCCCGCCGCCCCCGCCCAGGCCCCTTACCCGTTGCGACCGCGCTGCTGCTGTCGGGGCCGGGGGGGGCGGTGGTCGCCGCCCGCCGCGGGGGGGGGTCGGGCGGCCAGCTGGCGCCCGTCGAGCCGGGCTCGGCGTGGCCGGCAGCGACCATGGCACCCGACGCGGTGACGGTGCCCTATCCCGGCGGCGGCGGTGGTGGTACTGCCGCTCAAGCCGCTGCCACTGCCGCCGCGTCGACGGCGGCTGCTGCCGCCGCCGCTACCGCCGCCTCGGCGGCCGCCGCCACAGAGGCGGGGGGGGTGGCGGGTGGCAGGGGGGATGGCGCCCCCCCCGCCACCGCCAACCCGGCCGCCGCCGAGGCGGTGGCGGCCGCCGCCGAGGCGGCGGCGGTGGCGGCGGCGGCGGCCACCCCCGCCGCGGCGGTCACGCCCGCCGCGGGGGAGGCGCTGCAGCGGGTCGTCCACGGCGGCACGGGCAACGTGGTGGTGATGGCGCCCTACCTGGCCGCCCCCATCCCCGGCGGCGGCGGCGGCGACGACGATGAGGCGGCCGGGGGGGCTGTCGACGCGGCGGCAGCACCCGTGCCGGTGGTGGCCGTGCTCGTTGCGCTCGCCGACGGCTACGTGCTTGCCGTCGAGTATCTGCTGCCGAGCCGCTGAGTGGGGGGGGGGGGGGGGGGGGGGGGGGGGGGGCGGTGGTGCTTGTGTGTGAGACACTTGCCTGTGACGGGTACACACGCACACGTCCGCGGACGCACGGGCCCTTTCCTTGAGGCCACGGGGAGGTACGACCTTGTGCCCCATCCCCCCCGCCTGGCCCTACCCCTCCCCGTCGCCTGCCCTCACGGCGGCGATAGGGCGGGGGAGCATTGACACTGGCGACCGCGGCAGCGGCTGTGGCGGTGGCAGTGGTGGGGGCACGGGCGTCGGAGCTGAGGGCCTTCCCGCCCCCCCCCCCCCCCCCCCCCCCCCTTCCCCCCCCAAACTGCACCTCACCCCAGGCCACTACACACCGACCGCCCCTCTCTCCCTTTTGTCTATGTACTCGGCCTCTCTCTTTGAGGCGAGCCGGCCGGCTGCTTTTTTTTTTTGGAGCCGGCCCCGGGGGAAGCGCCGTTGTATCGGTGGGGTGGGGGGGGGGGCGGGGTGCCGAGCGGGAAGCCCGGCGTGGGAGGCGGGGGTGGTGACGACGCGAGCGGCGGGTGCGTGGAACGTGTAGAGGTTGGGAGGCGGGGCACGCAGGGGAGGCGGCTGCTAGGGGGGGTGTGCGCGTCAATGGTCGTGGTGAGGATCTGTGGGGAGACGGGTCAAAGGGGGGCTGCCGAGACGGACGGCGGCCGCCGCGCCGAGAATCTTCAACGCCCACCCACAGCCGTGGCCGTGGAGGCAACCAGCCTTTCCACCCCGGGCTGCCTGTGGAAATGAAAACGGTCCACCTGCCTCCCTGGCTGCTGGTGAGGAGGGTAGGGTGGGGGGAGGGAGTGGGGGGCGTCCATGGGATGGGTGGAGATCACCGGGGGAGGATTTGTGGGCGAGGAGACGCTGGCGAGCCGCTGCTGCCACCACCTCAAAGAGTCTAACCTCCCACGCCCATCGATTGTCAACGACACTACCGTCGCCACGCCCCAGGGTCAGGGGTGCCTTTTTACTGCACTGCATGTGCATGGGTCATGGCTCCCTAGGCTTGCCAAATGAAACGGTGCGCGTCGCCTCTGGACCATCGCCGTGTGCCGTGGCCGAGCTCCTGGCCCGGTGCCCGACTTTCTGGACCAGCGCGGGGGACACCCGGACTGTAGGGAACAGATGGTTGCGCGCCGGGTAGGGGAGCACAGCTGCAAGGGAGCCAGAAAGGGAGAAGAAAAAAAAAAAAAAAAGATGAAAAAAGTGGTGAGACATGCTGGTGGCGGAGAGGCCCAGCGGGGAAGGCCGGCGGGAAGAGGGTGGGTGCGGGCGCGGGAGGAAGACGCATGATCAGGGCCTGCACGCTGTGGGGATTTGGGCCGCGGCTGGTGCACGAGGCGCGGGGCGCGCCGGATCAACACGTGCGCCGAGAATTACCACAGAAAAAAAAGAGCCGTCCGAAGAAACGACACAAAACAGACGACACCCCACCCACGCGGGTGGGGGGGGGGGCTCACCCCACCTTGTCACCATCACCTCCCCACTCCCCCCCGCCCCCCCTCCCGGCTTGCTGCCGACCAGCTGGGGGCGCGGGACCAGCGATAGCCTGGCCCGCGTCTCCACAAAAACAAAAAGTGGCGCGGCCAAACCACCCCCCCCCCCCCCCCCCCCCCGACCCGCCGCCGCCGCCGCCGCCTACTGCTCGTACCCGCCCAGTTGTGCGTAGGCCGCCTCGACAGCCTCTTGAACGGCGGCCGCGCGGAGCCTCCTGCCCTCCTTCTTGTCCGCCGCCTCCTCGGCGGTCATGGCCGCCTCGACCGCTTCCCAGTCAATCTCCTCCCCAATCGCCAGCCCCACCCCCGTATAGTCGACGATGCGCGCCTCGCCGACGCCAACGTCGACCGTCTGCGGCGGGGGGAGGATGGCGTAGGTGGTCAATGCCATGGGGTAAAAGTGGGACGGGGTCCCCGACTTGGCCGCCGTCAGGCGCATCATCTCGACGGCGGCGGGGTCAAAGGGCGCCACCTCCACCCGCCCGCTGGCGCTGCACCGCCGGTCACGGCCGCCCGACGGCGCAAACCACACCGCCGAGCCGCCGTCCTTGAACAGCGACGCGGTAACCCCCGCGGTGACCCGGTTGTGGCGCACCTTGTCGTCCACCTGGTCGGGCACATCCCGGATGTGCTTCTTGGAGTAGACGGTAAGCATGTTGAAGCCAAGAGAGAAGGGCGCCGCCACCGAGTCCTCCCGCACCCGATCGCCAGCCATGAAGAGCATGCGGGTGCCGAGGTCGGCGGCGCCCTCCACGTGGGCAGCCACGTTGGACAGCACCAACGCGATGGCGTGGGGGTCCGCCTCGGACTGGTGGTTGGCCAAGAAGATGACATTGTGCCCTGCGGCCAGGTGGCGCATCGCCTGAGCAAGGACCGGCGCGCCAAGCACGCGGGACGCCTGGAGGTCCACCATGGCCAGACAAAACTGGAGGCCAAACGCATAGTAGTCAAACGGCGACCGAACCGCCACGTGGTGGGGCTCAAACGCGGCGGGCGTGGCCGTCTGCGTGCGCACCAGCTCCAGCAGCGTCGAGAAGGTGTGGTCGGTGAACGCGCGGGGGCTCCCAAACAGCTCCGACACTGGCGGGGAGACGGCCGCCGCAGCAGCGTAGGAGGAGTGCCAGCCAATAAGGATGGTCGCCGCCGACGGAGGGATGCGGCCGGCAGCGGCGTAGGCGGCCACGCGCTCGGCAAAGGTGAGGCCATCGTCGGGGACCTCAGCGGCAATAGCCCCTTGCGCGGAGGGCAGCTGAACCGCCATAGACGGCACAGCTATGGTAGTAGCCGCGGCGACGCCGCCGGGCGGGGGCGACGACGTTGACGCCACCGCGCCGCCGCCACCGCCGCCGCCGCCGCCGCCACCGCCGCCACCACCGCCGGCATGGCCATTCCCGTCGCTCATGCCCACCACCCTGGTGGTGGCGCCATCATCCGCCACGGACAACGGCCTCAGCGGCGGCGGCAAGCCCGCCCAGCCACCGGCATGCGGCCGCGCGCCCGGCCGTGGCCGAGCCGCCGCTGCCGCCGTCCTTGGGTGGTGAACGGTGGCGGCGCCGCCGCCCAGGGGGCCCAGCCTCGCACGCCAGACAGACGCCCGTGGGGGGGCAGCAACCGGCACAGCAAACGCCGCGGCAGCAGCGGGGGAGTCCATCGTGACGGCAGGACCAGTAGCAGGGGGACGCTGTCGACAGCCGCTGTCGCCTGGTACGGCGCCACGGGAGACGGAGGAGGACGGCGGGAGGCCTGTGGCGGGCATTGGCGGCGGCACGCACGCCACACCAATGGACGCGCGCCTGGGAGCCCCCAAGCCCACACGTTGGCTGGTCTCGGGCAGTCTCGCTGGCCTGGACTTACCGTGGTCTCTGGTCGGGTGTGTGGCACCCATCGACGGCTCTCTCGAAAAATGGCACCCGATCTGTGCTCGTGGGTAGGAGTTCGAAACGCGGAAGGAAGGATTTGGAGGTGATTGCGAAGCACACACCCGAATCAAGTACATACAGTACGACACTAAATGGGACCGCCCTACTCGCCACACTCCTCTGGCGCGCACACAACCTCCAGCGCAAACATGACATCCAGGGAGGACAGCATGGCATCGCCAAAGCCCGCTGCGTCGACAAGCGGTGCGTTGCCCGCAAGCATCTCTTGCATGCCCGCGTAGGCGGGCGCGTCATTCGTGCTGACAGCGTCCATGGTCCGCGCCAGCGCCTGCTGGATGAGGTTGGCCGCGGCGGGCTCGGCCAGCGCGTACCTCAGCATCATGGCCGCCGCGCGGATGGTGGACACGGGGTTGGCCACCAGGCTGCTGTTGCGGATGGTCTTGCCCATGGTCGACTCGGGGTAGGCCGACAGGTTGTACACGTCGGCGGGACCAAAGACGGCCACGTCCTCGCCAAACCAGGCAGAGGGGGAGAGCCGCTGGGGCCCAGACAACGCCGCAACCGTCTCGCACAAAAGGTCACCAAACAGGTTACTGGTGACGACCACGTCAAACGCGCGGGGGCGAAGCACAACCTCCCGGCAAAAGTCGTCGACGAACTGTAGACATCACAGGCCAGCAGAGCAGGGGAGAACGTCCAAGTGCAGGCGCAGGGGAAGGAATACAGGAGAGGTCCGAGGGAGACGTCACAAACAAAGCCAGAGCACCCACCACATGTCAGTATCTCACAAGTGAGGAAGGCCTAGCGCGAACGACGACACCGTGCCCCCCTGCACCATGATCAAAGTAGCCACTGGTCAACAACACGGGCGCTCCCGCGCGGATCACAACTCATTGTCGCTCCTCCAGCAGAACACCGTGCCACGCAGACGTACAAGGTCGTCGAGAGAAATCTCTGGCCGGTTCTTGGCGGCCTTGGCAAAGTACGCATGAAGCTTACGCCGCCAAAAGGCGGAAACCTTCATAGCGTCGGCCTTGTCCACGTTGGTCACCCGCCCACTGCGGAGCGCCGCAGCAGACAGCGCCACCTGCCCGATCCGCTCCACAGCCGCCGTGTCGTACGACATAATGCTTGAGGCGCTGTCATCAGACTCACCCTCCTCAGAGGGGGGCGAGTAGGGCAACGCGCCGCCGCTCACCTCCCGCACCACGAGCAGGTCGGTGCCCGTCACAATGTCGGGCCGCAGCGGCGACTGGCCGACCAGCTGCTCCGTCACAGTCACTGGCCGGAGCTGGGCAAACAGGCCGAGGCCCGCCCGCAGGCTGTCGTGCGCCGAGTCGGCGCGCGTCTTGCCCTGGGGGCCCCGAAGGACAGCATCGGCAGCCTTGCACGCCGCAATCGTCTCGGGTGCGACAGTCGACGCGTCATCGTCCGACGCGTAGGAAAACCGCTCAAAGTCAAAGTGGATGTCGGCGAAGGAGCCCACCGACTCGAGCACCGAAATCGCCACGTCCGTCACGGCCGGCCCCGCACCGTCGCCCGTCAGGACGGCAATCTTGTAAGGCCGGGCGGAAGTGCCCTTCTCCTTTGCCAGGTTCGTGGCCATGCGCAGGCCAACGCGGGCAGCCCGGACAGGAGCAGCAGGCAGCAGGTGCACTTGGAAGGGCCGCACCGATCGGGGGCTGCCATGACGGCTCTGCGTCCGGCCGACCGTCAGGCCGACGCACGGAGCGATGAAGGCCGCCATTGTCACACAGAAGCGCGCAGGTGACAAAGATGGGCGAGGAGTGCAGACAATGGCGAACGCCGATGGGAGCAGGGGGGAGGTAAGGGCCGATGTGGGGGAAGAAGAAAGACTTCTCTGCATGCAACGATTCCGGTAACGCCGTCGGCACTAAAAATTATCTGCTCAACCGGCGTCCACTGAGGAGACGACTGCGCCGCAACCGCTCACCACATTCGAGCTCCGTCACAGAGCCAGCACACATGACGCGGTGACTGTCCAATCAGAATCGACAGATCGACCTCGAAGAAGTGCAGCTGACAACTGGAAGGAGCAGGTGGATCACGACACGAAACCATGAAAATGCCACCATCTGAAGCATGTTTTGGTGTTCTTAAGTCACAGGGAGCTCGAAGAGACGGGCAATGCGGCGGCGCCGCCGTAGCCTGTGCCGTTGCCCTCGCTGTCACGCTCATCGTTCAGGAGAGGCATCTACAACCACCCCCCGAACCCGCTCTCTTGGGGGACGAGGCCGTGGTAGCGTCTTGCGTTGAACCGCTTCTGTCAATCTGCAGGAGCGTCAAGCTGTGCGCGTTGATGATTTTGTTCTCTCTTTTTTTTTTCAGCCCAAGATAGGCCAGCCGCCAGCAGATCTCGTCGGCAGCCACGTTCCCCTCATTCTCATATGAGGGAAGGGAAAGGGTGGTCACAGGCGCGGGGTGTACTTGTACATACACTGTGGTTAGGAGTCTGAGGTGCGCAGAATTGACGTGCTGACCGCGGCTGGTAGAGATGAGCCAGTCGGTAAACAACTTGCACGTTGTCTGATGGCGAACAAGAGAGGGAAAAGCAGGCGACCCTGGACTATCTGCTTTAGTCACAAGTACGTACGCTTCCATACATAGCTGTCCACCATCCAATTCGCATGCGGCGCGTCCGCGCGCACCGAACACGTCAAAAGACGTGTTCCGGTCGCACGGAGGGGTGGCGCTTTCCATTGCGCAGCGAAGTACAGACGCTGCGTCGTTCGTCGCCGTGCAGGAATGGCTGCCGCATCTGGGGCAGCAGATAAACTTCAGAAGCGACGGCACGTCACCGCTGCGGGGCTTCCCGTCATCCAAGTGCTGCGGAAAGGTGAGGAAGCAGCGAGGGTTCCGAGAGGAGGCTTCTGCGCTCCCGTCCCTGGCGCTTATGACGGCTGTAGCGCAGCGGGTGCTCACTTCAAACTGGGTGACATATTTGTGGTCAAAATAACGCTTGGATTGCCTACGCAACACCCAGCTCTGGTGGCTTAGTTGGTTTCTAACAGCCAGTGAAAGCGTCAGATTGTTAATCTGAAAATCGTGAGTTCAAGACGTGCCGCGCGAATGTCTCACCCGGAGCGGACGAGATTTTTTGCCCCGGCGCGTCACGATGGTGAAGTCATGGTTGCCACCAAAAACCAACTTCGCTTGTTGCTTGCCTGATGACGTCGTCTCCCTTTCGTCAAGACGTCGGGCGCTGCGCGCGTGTGGAGTTATCAGCGTAGCGCCTGCTGCCCGGTCTGAGAGCTGCCTGTCTCTGAGCTCTGTCTTTGCCATCAATTCTGCGCACCCTTCAGAGGGGGATGTCACACCCTCTTCTTACGCTCC
The DNA here is from genome assembly GCA_009829735.1 of Pyropia yezoensis. Taxonomy (NCBI): domain Eukaryota; phylum Rhodophyta; class Bangiophyceae; order Bangiales; family Bangiaceae; genus Pyropia; species Pyropia yezoensis. The sequence continues at coordinate 1,909,434 of CM020618.1, read as the reverse complement.
CTTCAGAGGCGGTTGACGCCCCCTCACCTACCACCGCCCCACCACGCGACGCTTCGTAGATCCCTGAACACCGCGGCAGCTCCGAGAGCGGCACGCGTCTGTGAAGCTGTCCTGGTGTCAGCGGCGTGCACTTCACCTGGAAGCATATGAAAGACCTGCATGAAGGAGAGCGTTGGAGGCGCAAGAGTTAAGCCCATGGTTCAGGCGCGGGAAAGCAGCAGTGTCTACCCCTTCCCGGCAGCCAATGTGTTGTCAGCGTGGCATGCATGTCGGCCATGTACTGAAAAGTTCTTTCTCTTTTCATTGTTATGTTTCGTGCTCTTCTAAGTGAACACACTGAAATAGCATGTTTCATGACGTTCTCATCTCGAAGTCAAGAACACGACACGTCGTGATGGTAATTCAACAGCCACTAAAGTGAAAGGACGCCGCCGCCGCGTTTCGACTCCGACTTCGTCATTCTCGGCACCGTCGCTTGTTCGCTCACCCCGGCTGCCTTTTCTCTCTTACCCCTGTGCTTCTTTGTCTCATGGCAGCTATGACCCGTCTTCCCTTCGACGCACAGGCGTCGGCAAAGCTTGAACGAACCGTCCGGCGGGCGGGCCGCCGCACACGCGACGCCGACGACGACTGGGCGCTTGCGCTGGCCGCTGCGGGCGCCCTCCCCGCTAGCGCTCAAGACGGCGGCGGGGCCGGCAACGGCGACAACGGCGACATCGAACGATGGGTGCGGCGGGTTCCCAAGCGCGCTCGCCGGGCCATCGCGGCGGTGGCGGCCGTCGCGGCCACATCGGCGACGGTGGCCGCTGCGGCGTCAAGGCCGGGCACGGACGGCGACGACGCTGTGGCAGCCCGCGACGCGCGGCGAGCGGCCAAGCTCGAGCGGCGGCGTCTGCGTGAAGCCCGGCGGGCGGTCAAGGGCCAGCAGCTGCAGACGGCGGCGGCAGCACCAGATGGGGCGGGGGGGGGGGCGACGCCAGCCCGGCAGGGACAGCGGCCGCCGACCCCAGTGAGGGCCCAGCAGAGGAGGCCGCCCCCGAAGGAACGACCGCCCCCAAAGGAACGACCGCCCCCGAAGGTGCGACCGCTCCCACAGGGGAAATGGAGGTGGCGCCGCCACCGGCGGCGGCAACCGCGGCGGCGCCGGCTGCGGACGCGGCGCCCCCTCACTCCCTGCGGCACTTGTTTGGCTTTGCGGCGGGGGGGACCCCACGCGGTGGCCCCTCCCTGGCGGACGGCCCGCCCACGTCGGCGGCCGCCGCGGCCAGCGCCGCAGCCGTGGCCGCGGTGCTGGGCGTGAGCCCCGCCGTGGCCGCCGCCGTGGCCGCCGCGGGCGTGCCGGCGCCGCCGCCGGCGCTGGCGCCACCGGCAACCCGGTTTACCCTCTTTGGCGGCACCCCTACCGATGGGGGCCTCGTGCGGCCACTGGCGCCGTTGGCAATGGCCTCGACGGCGCCGGCGCCCCCCCCCCCCTCCCCACCAGCATCGACGGTGGCACCCCCCTCTCCCCTTCCCCCCCCGCCACCCCAACCCCCCAGGCCGGCCGTAGACCGCGGGGCGTCATTTTTCCGCCGCCGCGGCGTGGCGCTCGAGACACTTGCCGCCCGGTGGGAGGGCGGCGGCCGGGCGGCAGCGCGGGCCAGCGCGCGGCGCAAGCGGCGGGATGTGCTGCGCGTGGGCGCCTGCGGCGGACGGGGTGGGGGGGGGGGGGGCGGGGGGGGGGGGCGGGCGGGGTGGTGGGAGCGGTGGCAGTGGCTGGTGAGGGCGGATGCGGGGGAGGGGGGGTGGAGGTGGCTGGTGGGTGGCGTCTGGTAGGGGTGGGAGGGCTCAAAGGGCAGGTGAGGATGAAGGGGTTGCACCACAGGATGGGGGGGGAGAAGGGGTTGTCGTGGGTGCGGATCCTTTTTCGTTTTTCTCTTTGTACTGTACAGTACATGCCCAGTGCAGGACGGCTGTAGGCATCCCGCATTGATGCAAGCGGCGTCGCGGGCGTGTGGCGGGTGCGGCGGCGGCCCGAGGGGGGCCCGCGCCCCCCGCAAGGGAGCGCACGTGCACGCGCGCGGCCGGTCCACCCGCCGCCGCAGCCGCAGCCGCAGCCGCCGTCCCCCACGCCAGCTGCGGCGCCCTTTGCTCTTCCAAGCAGAGCATCCTCCCGCGCCCCCTCCCCCTCCCAGCACACGCGCGCGCTCCCCACCACGCACTCCCCGCACGACACGACCGCCATCACCCACCCCTCAACACAATGTCCCAGCCCCCTCCCCCCCCCCCCGCCCATGCTGGCGGCGGCGACCGGGGCGGCAGCACCACCGCGTCCTCGGGCGCAAGGCGGTCCAGCCCCCCCCCCGGCGCGCCCGCCAGCAGCCCGTCGGCGGCGGCGCTTGACGATGCCGCCGCCGCCGCCGCCGCGCCCGCCATCCGCGCTGCCGCGCCGGCCGTCGCGCGGCGGCGGCTGGCGGCGGCGGCGAGCCACCCGCGCGCCGCCGCAGCGTCGGCGCCGCCGCCGAGCGGGCGGCCGCGGGGCCCGCCCCCCGTGTGTCCCTCCGCAGGGGGCGCCGCCGCCGCCGCCGTCAGCCCCGCCGCCGCGCCGGCGAGGGTGGCTGCTAACTGGCCCATCGACACCACCCCGTCGACGGCGGCGGTGTCTGCGGCGGGGGTGGTGACAGAGGGGGAACCGGCGGCACCAACGGTGCCCGCCGCAACTAAAGCGGGCGGCGCCGCCAGCGGCGGCGGCAGCGGCAGTACGGGCGGCGGCGGCGGCAGCAGCGGCGGCCCCGCCCCCACCGCCGCCGCCGCGGCGGTCAGGTCGGCGGCGGCGGCGGTGGCGGCGGCGGCCGCCGCGGCGACCGCGTCCGAGGACGCCACCGCCCCAGACCGCGCCGATGCCGCCGCCGCCCGGCGAGTCGCCGCCGCAGACCGCTCCGCGGCCGCGTCGAGGCGGGCAGTGAGGGCGGCGGTCGCCGCCGCCGTTGCCGCCGCGTCGGCTGCCGCGCCGACGACCGTGTCCCGCAGGCGGCCGGCCGCGGCGGCGGCGGTGGCGGTGGGCGCAGCTGCGGCGGGAGGGGCAGCCACCGCTGCGGGCGGTGAGCTGGCCGGTGGAAGGCCGCCAGTGGTGCCACCGGCGACGTCGGCGGCAACGGCCGCCGCGGCCGCCCGCTCGGCGTCGGCGGGGCGGTGGTACGGATGGCGGCCGAGCACCGCCGCGGCGGCGGCGGCGGCGAGGTCAAGGAGGAGCGCCACGAAGCGGTCCCCCCCCAGAGCCCCCCACACGCTCCGGCGGTAATAGCCCGCCGGCGGGAGCTCCCCCCCGCGCTCCAGCGCCCGCAGCCGGCCGTCCACCCACCCCGCAAAGGCGCGCGTCGCGGCCGCGTCCACCGGCGGGTAGCAGCAGCGGGTGGCGGCGGCGGTGCCCGCCGGGTCCATGGCGGAGAGGAGGGTGTGGAGGAGGGCTTGGCCGAGGCGGGGAGCGCGGCCGCGCAGCGCGCCGGGGGTGAGCGCCACCCCGTGGCGGGCGGCAAACGCGGGGGGGGGGAGCCCAAGGGCAGAGAGGAGGGCAGAGAGGAGCTCCTCGGGGGGGGGGGCGGGGGTGGGGGGGGTCATGTTGACGCTCGAGCGAGGGGGAGAGGGGATAGTGACGGGTGATGACTCTACAGGGACATGCAGCTAGGGAAACAACACGAGGGTACGTACGACGAGGAAGGAGGGGGAGACGGAGGGGGGGTGGGAGCAGCCGCGGCGGTGTCGACGGAGGCGGCGCGGAGCAGGACACCGTTCAAGTTTTCAAAAGAGGTCGGTTCCAACTCCATCAGTAGCGAGCTCCGCTTATATCATTTTTGAATCAACGCACCAATCTTGTAATTTTCTGCCATCCCTGTTCGCTTGCGCAACAGATCTTGATCAGCCACTAATTTTTATCGGCTGAGGCATGGTGTCTACGCCTACGATTGGGTGAGATATGGTTGCAAGTATGCAGCAGCCGCAAAAATTCGTAACGCACTGTACTCTAAGCGCATGGTGTGTGTCCGTAGATACGCAGATTGGGCGCAGATGTCCGCGCACATTACGCCGACGTCGGTGTCCGTCCTCGTCCACTCCCCGCCCCTCCGCTTTGGCCTTCGCGGCGACTGACGTCCCCTCCTCCTTTTCGCGCCCGCCGCCGGTCGTCGTCGATGTGGGCACCGCCTCGCTGCAAAGGTCGGGCCCCCGTCAGGCGGTCGCGGCGACCATCTGCCGCCTCTGCCCTCGGCGGTCGGTGGTCCCCCTCCTGGTCAGGGCCGGCATTGCCGCCCCGCTTTTGCCTCCGTCCCAGTTTGGTGGCAGGCCGCCGCGGCGACGACAGTCGGTGGCGTTGCGAGCCGCGGCAGAGGGGCCCCCCCCCCCCGCAGCCGGCGGTGGGGGACGCGCCTCCGCTGCCCGCGGGCGTCCCCGACGCCACGGCACCCGCAGAGGGCAGCATCTGCTCGACGAGCAGCAGTGGGGTGGCAGTCGCCGGGGCGGTGTCTGTGGCCGACGTCAGGACCGTAGCCCGCCCGCGTGCGCGGCGCGCCTACGCCAACGTGGACCCTGTCTCCTTTGAGCGCCGCCCCGGCTCCCTCCTTGCTGCCGCGGCGCTTGCACACCATCGTCGGGGCGGGGGTGCTGGCCATGCCCGCCATGGACCCCTCGTCTGGGTAGGTGCCGTCCTCTGCGGCGCTTGTGGGAGCGTGGCCGGGCGCCGCCGCAGAGGCGCTGCTGCTCGCCGAGGTGGCGGTGAATCACACAGTGCGCGCTGGGCCGGCCGACGGGGGTGAGCATCCTGTCCATGGCGCACGCGACGCTCGGCGACCGGGTGGCAGAGGTCACGTCGGGGGTATACGCCTTCAAGTACGCGGCGGTGCTTGCAAGCCTATAGGCAGCTGCACATGGTGGCGGCGGTGGTGGCGGCGGCGGCGGAGGCGGTGGTGGCGGCGGCGGCGGTGGTGGCGGTGGCGGCGGCGGGGGGGGGATCCCGCCGTCGCGCGTCGGCCGTTAACGCAGTGCCAGTGTTGGTGACGGGGCGGCTGTGGTGCTCAGACCGCTCCTGGCCGCGACGCGCAGCGGCTGCAGTCCTGTGCGAGAGTGGTGGTGTGGGCAGCGGGCGCCCGTGAGGGCGCCACCCGGGGGCGTGCCCCAGACGCCGTGAGGGTGTGCTCGCCGCCGCCGCCGCCGCCGCCGCCGCCGCGGGCAACGCCACCGCCGCCCGTCTGAGCGAGCAGAAGTTGACGACCACCGAGGCGCTGCGTGTGGCCTCCCCATCCCCCTCTACCCTTTGGGTCGTCACAGCTGGGCGGTGCGGCCACCGCGTCTGAGGCGCGTCCACGGTGGCGCGCGCCCCGCACGGCCATGCGCACGGACGCACACAGAAACAAACAAGGGGACCCATTTGGCGCCCGCCCCGTGCCATGGCACGCGCGTGGCCCTTGTCGTGCCCCCCCCAGCTCGGCTCAACCCGACGCCCCGTCGCCTGTCACCAGCGTGCACCGCCCGCGCGCACGCCCGACAACGGCGGTGGGTTTTGCCGCCGACGGCAGGGCGCGGCTCCCCTCCCCCCCTCCCACGCCCCGCGTCGACGTCGGTCAGCCCATGGGCAGACGCCCATGGGCTGACCGACGTCGACGCGGGGAGACATACTGGAGTGGGGGGCGGGGAGCCTCCACCCGCCGCTCCCACTGCGGGCGGTGCCAGCTTGCGTACATTTTTGACTCACTGCCGGCGGCGGCTACGTCCAGAGCCCGGCCACGGACGACGGGCGGGTTTGGTTTTGGGTGTAGACCCCGCAGTCAGGGGGGGGGGGGGGGGGGGGGGGGGTGCCCGCAGCGGCGGCGGCTGCCAACTGGTCGACCGCCGTCGGCCGGGGCGCCGCCGACCGCCGCGGCCGGACGCGGGGCCTCAAGCAGCCGACAGGCTGGCAGGCGAAAAAGACAGAAAGGGAGAAAATCGGGAGGAGAAAACGGAGTCGCTGGCCATGACATGCGCGAAGCGCCCTGCAAAAGTCTTCCCGTAGCGCCGCCCGGTGGCGCGCGCCCGCTCCCCCGGGAGCGTGGCCGTCGTGGAAAACCCGCCACCCCGACGTACTGGTCACGCCTGTGGGAGCCCACCTGGCGGCCGTCGCCTGCCGCCGGCCTCCCCCCACCCGGGCGCGCCTTGACCGGAATCCGCGATGTACTTCACAACGGCGCCCACAGCGCATCCACTTACACGCCTCGCTGCGGCACACTGGGTCCCCGACCATGAGCACCCACCTCCGCCAATGGCACCCCCTGCTTGCCGTCGTCCCCATTGCACCTCTCTTACTCACCACCTCCGCCGGCTCCCCGTAGCCGCACATGTCGCCTGACCGCCGCCCCACTCCCGTCGCTCTCAGTCGCCTCGCTCCTCACCGCTTGCATGTCCACAGCGCATTCGTCGTCCCCCCCGACAGTTCTTTCGCTTGCAGTCATGGCCGCCAGCCCCTGCGGTTCCGCACAAGACCCACCCACTGCAACTGTCCAAGTGCATGGGCCGGATGGCCGGGGAGGCCCCCCGCGCTCCACAGCAACGCGCCTCAATTTAGACCGCCGCTGTAGCCGCCACCGCCGCTGCCGCGGCCGCCGCCTCTGCGCCGCGGAGCTCCTTGGCCGCCTCTGTGGCCGCCACCACCTGTGCCGCATCAGCCGCGGCATCACAGCGGTGCTTCGAGGCAGCCGTTTCGCCACTTTGGTAGCGCCAGTGCGCGTCCTCGGCAGCCGCTGCCGCCGCTGCGGCCGACGCTGCGGCCACTGCCCACGCCGGTGGGGGCCCCGCGGCCACCGCCAGTCGGGGAACCTTTGCATCAAAGCCCCCCCGCTTCGAACCGATCCCGCAGCAAACAGTGGTAGGTGGTAACCCCGTCACGGGCAAACCGTGGGACCCGGACAAAGCCCATCCGCTCCCAGTGGCGGGCCACGACCGCCGCCCCCCGCCAGACGGACGAAATGTACTCGGCGGGGGGGGGCGTCGTACTTCCAGGTGTTGGCCAACGCGGGGTCCCACTCCCTCACCATCACACCAGCTTGTAGGACGGCAAGGCCCCACGAGTGGGCACCCGGTGGGCAGGCCTCGTCCAGGACCGACAGGGCCGTCAACAGCGCATCAAAGACCAGGTCCTCGCCCCGGTGCGCTGCCGCCACCACTACCTCCTCGACATACACAAAGTCCCCCTCGTTGGCCGCCGCCGGCAGCCCGCGGGCACGGTCAATGGCGCCACGGCCCCGGGGCGCGAATAGGGCCACCGTGGCGCGGTGCAGTTCAGCGCTCGGGTCGTCGGCTGCAAACAGCAGGTGGTCGGTGGAACGACAGCAGTGGCCCCTGCGGATACGGAAGAGCTTGAGGGAGCCCACAGGGCCCACCACGCCCGGCAGGTGGATGACGCCGACAATGAGCTGCAGCCGGTCGTCGCCCTCGTTACAGTAGTCCGCGCCCGCTGCGAGGCGGATGGTCGCCCCATCAGTCCGGCCAGACAGGTGCCACGTAGTGCGCATTGCCTCCTGGTGGTGATCCAGCCCGTCACTGCTATCCCCGTCGTCCGCACTATCCCCGTCACCGTCGCTCGCACCGTCCACACCGCCCGTGTCGTCCGAATGATTCTCCGCCGCTGCGGCCGTCGCGAGGCCGTCCATTCCCACGGCGTTGCCCGCCTGCTGGACAAAACCAGCGTCCCCCACCGCAGCGTCGATAGCGGCGGGCAGCGCGTCTTGAGGTTGGGGCGACGACGGGTGCACTGGCGGCGACGGCGTCCGCTGTCTCGGAGCGCGTGCGGCAGGCCACCATGGCGACCAGGTGGTGTGGCCTGTGGAACGGCCCGTTGCGCGAAGAAGAACGGCTCCGGGAGAGGCAACGGAACGAGTGAGCAGAGGAAGGGGGACGGAGGAAGGGGAACGGCCAGGGCGGAAGGTTTGTCAGAGCGAGGGGAAGGAGTACAACAGCGGGGGGGGGGGGAGCCGCGGGCATGCAGGTGCAGCTACGCGACGACGTGAGGATGAATCAGGGGACGGGTCGACGCCGTCGACTCGAAGGGGTCACGTGGTGGGTGCGAACAACGGCCCAAGATCGTACGAACCGCCTTGACTGGGTGACTCCGCCTTGGTGCGTACAGCACGAACCGCCTTGCTGACTCGGATCACCGCAATTTTCCCCTCCTTCCCGCCACAGAAACAGGGCGTGCATCCGACGAGAGTTCCCATCTGGAGCATGACTCCTTCGCGACGTGAGACTTTTTTCTCCTTCGCCACCTGCATCTCCTCCCGTCCCCCCCGGCGGCCATCCACCACCTCTTCCTCTGCCGGCGCGTCCCCCCCCGGCCCAACTGCGTTTCACTTCCTGAAAAGCGCCGCACCCCCGCCTTCCGCACCCGTCGCCCCCGTGCCAGCTGCGGATCTTTGCGGCGCACGGCGAGGACCGCGCGCCGGCGCGTGGCCTGCCTTCGAGGCGGGGACAACGCGTGGGCTGCGTTGGTCGCGGTGGTGATCGTGGCCACATCGACGTGCTTCTCGCCTCGCCACCAGCGCCGGCAGCTGGTCTGGCCACTGCTGCTGCGTCGGCGGGGCCTTTGCCGCCCACCCTGCCCTTGCCTGCAGCCCGGAGGTGTCCCCACTTCCCGTTGAGGGCCTCCTGGACCTCTGTCCTGGGCAGCATACTTGCCGTGGGGGTTATGCCGGCCGTTCTCTCGTGCATGCGCCGGGCCGCAGCCACGTCGCCCGCCTCACCCCTGTGGCCGTCCCTTGTCGCGGCGTCGGTTTCCCCGCGTCGAGCGACGGCTTGGAGACCGCCCGCTTTCCTCTGTCAATTGGACAACTTCTGCGGGGACCCGACCGACGGGATGGCCTGTGCATCGTCCATCCGCCGCGTGCAGGGCTCGACGTGCGCGACGATGGCGAGGTGCGAGGGGGCTACTGCTGCAGACAGACTGCCGGTGGCCGGCGGCGCATCGGGAGTGGAGGTTTGTGGCCGCAGCGCCGGCGAGGAGTTGAGTCTGAGAGTGGTACGGCCGTGAATAAGAGACCTTTCTCCCAATCAGCCGACGGTGGCAGACGTTGCCGGTCGCCGCCGGCGCCACCACCCACCCGCGGCAGTCGATTGAGCCGCGCCAGCAGAGGCGAGGTCCCAACGACGACGCGGAGCTGGGGCTGGCCTGCGGCGGCCACCCTGGCGGCTCTCTCTCTACTGCCTACTTCAGCCGCCTGGCGCTCCGCAACGGGCCCTACGGGTGGACGTCCGCCCACGACACGCCCTGTGCGCCTCGTCGCTGCCTGCGCGCGGCACGGGCCGCTGGAGGGACCCATGGGTGACCGCCCGGTGCTGGCGTTTGGCTTTGGCGCCGGCCACACAAACTCGATGGAGGCGGCCCTGCTCGTGCGGTGGGCAACCTGGCGAGTCTGGGGTGTAGGCGGCACCACACTAGCGTCGAGCAGTCTGCTGTAGCCGAGCCGTCGAGGCGGGGAAGGGTGACCCGTCCCTGGGTGGAGAGCACCACTGCCAGCCGCCTGCCGCCTGGCCACGCCCGCCGCCTCCACCCTTCCCTGTCCGCCGCCGTAGCGTGCCGTCCCGGCTGTGTGTGCGGCTACTGGCGATGGCCCCCTCACGGAAGACATGTCGTCGGCGGCGGCGACCGGCCGGCGCAGTAGCGGGGCGGTGGGCATCGCCGCGCGCTGTGCATGGACGCGGGAGAGAGGAGGTCAGCGCAGCCGTGGCGGCGGTGGCGGCCGCCGCCGCCGCCGCGGTGGCGGTGGGGGCGGCGATGGGGGCGGCAGCACTAGCGGCGGCGGCACCTGCGGCATCAGCGGCACCGGCGGCACCTGCGGCACCAGCGGGGGCGGCGGCTCCGACGGCATGGGGGTGGGGGTTGGCGGACTCGACTAGCGACGGCAGCGCAGCTGTGCGGGCGGCCACGACGGCTTACGCGACGCAGGTACCGGCAACGGGGGATCGACTTGGAGGTGGAGAGGAAACTCGCCCCACGGGCCTGCCTGCGCGACCCTGCGGCCGCCGTCGCCTCGACCACGGAGAGCGCGTGCCGCGGTGGCGGCGGCGTTTGTACAACTGCATCGTAAAGCGTCTTGCGCTCAGCTACAAGAGCATGATAAGCACAGCACGATCGATACTCCTGGAGGTGCTCATAATGCGATGTGTGCATGAGCAGACATCGCATAGGGTAAAGACCCCCAGCAACACACGGAAAAAGAGCGGGGACGCTCAAGAGAGACACGAACAGGCAGACTGGCTGAGAGAACAAGTCGACAGCCATACACCATCAGAAGCGTTCTAACCTGCTCTTCTCCGTGCGCTTCTTTCTGTGCTTGACTTGGGGAGAAGTACTCGAGGCCCCTTCTTCGTGTCATCACGTACTCCACGCAGCGAAGACATACCTCGCTGGGCGTCGGCTGTGGAGAAGATGTGGCACCCCTTGGGCGCCGATCGGTCTGGCTCATGCCATAGAGCGTTTGCATCCCAGACGAGCACTGGATGTCTCTCCGATCATTGGTCCATGGCTCACCACTCCCTCCAATCTGTCTCGTGATACATACAGTCTGTGGGCCGCCACAGATTTGTCAATGCACTGCAGTCTCATGAGAAACCCCCCTTCCCGCCAAAATATAGTGAAAAGTTGCAGAAGCCGAGCAACCTCGCTGACCCGTGACGGAGGCCCCAGGATGCTTCTCTTGTTTATCACCATCAATTAATTATGAAAAATGATGTGTTGCCGTTGCGTATCTAGCCGACGTGACTGGAGGCTCAGGTACTATGCACACACGAGTTTTTTTGTTTTGATTAGGGATGCTTTTGATTATTGACTGCGGTCGTTGGACTTCCAGAAGCTGCACTATTGATGGCACTATGGATGGCGATGTATTATGGTGGAGAGGGACCGCCGGGGGGGGTAAGGAGATGGCACCACCTTGAACTGAATGGGGTTGGAGGGTGGCTGCGTGGCGAGGCGTCCTTGCGCAGGTCTCTCATGTGAGCGGGGAAGAACGGCGCGAGAGAAGAGATCGTGCGGGGAAGTGGAAAGGTCTCTTGCAATATAGAAATGGGCGAGTCATTGAGGGGAGCGGGGGCGCAGGGTGCGGCGGAGAGGGTCGCGGCTGTCCAGCAACCTGCCCCCCCTACTGCACGAAATAAAGCCAAACAGAAGGAGGGGCAGAGGGCTGCCGAAAGCGTCGACGGCGCTCCCTCTGCCCCTTCAACCGCGCGTCCGCAACGGAGGTCGATTGCCACCCCCGCCGCTGCCGAGGGGCCTGCGCCGCAGGGTGCGACGGGGCCGGGGCGTGAGCGCCGGTGTCCGCCACCGGCAGGATGTGGGGGCCTCGGCGCGGCCGGCGGGGCGACAGCGGCGCTCGCGGACGCACCAAAAAATGTAGTAGGGGGTGGCGGCGGCCCCATGGGCGTTGACTCGCCCCCGTCCGCGGCAGTGACTCCTCCCCGTCAGCGGCGGTGACTGCGGCTGGGAGCCTGTCGGCCGGCGCTGCTGCCAGTGCCCCTGCCGCCACGCACGCCACCGCCAGTGTGGGCGGCGCGGACCAGGTGGAGGCTTGCATCGACGTGGGGGCTGCGGAAGTGGTGTTCGCCGCCGCCGCGGTGGGGACAGGCGGCGGTTGCGGCGACGGTAGCGGCGGCGTCGTCGGTGGCTGCTCCGGCGACGACGGCCGTCGGCAGCGGTGGCCATGCTGGGGGGGGGGGGGGGGCTCTCGGCATGACGCGGGGTGCGAATGGTGATGGCGGTGAAAGTGGTGGGGGAGCCTGGACACCCGACGGGGCGAGGTATGGGGGCAGCCCCAGGGACGGAAGGGTGAAGTGAGGGGCGCGGCGACCACCAGAAACCTGCCCCTGGGAAAAAAAAAAAATCAAAGTCGAGGCGATGATGATCTTTCAAACTATTCTTCCCATGCACGGTGAAATATGTGAATGCAGTATTCCGGGGAATCTATTGGCTGAAGGATAAATGCCCTCGTGCGCTGTGAGCCGGTACATACTACATGCGGCTAGGAATCGTCGAGAGCGGTCGCTCCTGTCCATCACTTACTGAACGAACCTGGGCCAGGTCGGATTCTATTGGTCGGAAGAATATTGGAGAAATTTAGAGCTCGTGTGTGCATGGTATTGGGGCCTGACTGGACGCTTTGGGACGAAATCTCCTGCTTGCCCTTTGAGCACGAGGGCGCGCAGTACACATATAGATTGGCCTTCACGAAGACCGGCGCAGTGCTGTCCTTCCAGCCCCCCTGTAAATAGGTTTCCCCTTCGCACCATTCACAGTCACGTCGTGAAGGACCCACGTTGGTAAGTGTCTGCTACATACTGCTGGCCCTTCCGCTGCAGCATCTGCTCTCGTGTCCGGAACTGCAGGAGACCAGCCGTGGGCGTCGCTTTCGTCCTGGTGGCGGCCGCGGCGGCGGCCCCGCCGTGCCTTCCGGGCTTGTTGGCTGCGTGCCGCCACCGTCGCCGTGGGGCCCTTGCGGGCGGTCCGCGGCCCCCGTTTTTCTCGTGTCCTGGTTGTGCGTCTTTCCCCGCGCTGGGGCGCTACGGTAGGTAGCTCTTGGTCCACGCCTCCCCCGCCCCCCCCAGCCCGCGTCCCTCTTGCGCTGCCCCCGCCCCACCCTCCCGTCCCCCCCCGCCCCCCCCCCCCCCCCCTCCCCCCCCGCCCCCCCGCCACCCCCCCCGCTTCCGTCCTTCCCCGCTTTATCGTCCTGGCCGTGTGGGTAGTTGGTGCCATGGCAGGCTCGAGTCCCGCCTCCGGCTGGCCGCTAGCGCCCGGTCTTGGGGGTGGCCCCGCGGTGGAGGCGTCTGCGGAGCAGCCGCCACCCCGTTACCTGGTGCCGCCACATGGACCGTCAAGTCCACTTGGGCTGCTTGCGGGACGGCACCAGCCTTTGCGGGACACCCCGTCCGCGGCTCCTCCCCAATGGCGGGGTGGGAGTGTCGGCGACCGTGTGGCGGCGGGCGGTGGCGGCGGTGGCGGCAACGGTGGCAACGACGGCGGCGGCGGCGGCGTCGGCGGCGGCGGCGGCGGAGACGGCAGAGGTAGCGGACGCGGTCGCAGCGGGGAGGGCGCCCCTCATTACCCCCAGTTGCTGTCGGGCCGCCGTGGCTGCCCTTATGCCGCCGACAGCCACGATGTTGCGGTGCGGCAGCTCGACGTGCGGTTGCAAACGTTCCGAAAAGATATTCTTGCAACCACCGGCGACTGGTTGTCTGCTTCCCCCTGCTCGTCGGCGTCCTTATCGTGGGCTCCCGTCGCGTCTCCGGTATACAGGGGGGACGCCAACGGGGGGGGGGGCGGTGACCTTCGTGGTGGCGGTTGTGGTAACTTTGTCCGTGATGAGAGCGGAGGGGGCGGCGGCCGCCGCTGGGGTGGTGGCAGCGGCGACGGTAGGGGCGATGGAGGCGGCCACCCCGACTGGGCGCCCGCCAGCCGTCTCCGGGAGCCGCCGCGGAGTAGTGTCCTTGTTGCGCGGTGGGGGGGGGGCGCCGACGTCGACGGCGGCGGTGGCGGTGGCGGTGGCGGTAGCGGTGGCGGTGGCTGCGGGCCAGGCGGGGGCCTCCCCATCCCCCGTACCATGCTGCCAGACCGTCCGCCGATGCCAACTGCCCCCCCTCCCCAGGCGACCCCCGTGCGCCCCCCGCTCCCCCCCCTCCCACCGGCAAAGGCGGAGCCGCCACCCTCCTTGCTTCGCCTATCGCCGCTCATGGTGGCTACTTTTCCCGAATATGCCCTCCTACGGCGGTCCCCTCGCGCGAGGTCTTGGCTGCAGGCGGCGTTTGCGTCCAACGGCGCCCCCCTGCCGGCCGTGTCGGTGCGCGGGACGCCAGACGGTCTCCGTCCTGAAGCGATAGAGACGGCCATATCGTACACCCGCACCGTGCGTCTGCCATCGGCATGGGGGGCAGGGGGATCGCCAGGGCCTGGAAGCGACGGCGATGGCGGTGGTAGTGGCAGCAGCGGCGGCAGCGGCGGCGGAGGCGGCGGTGGTGGTGGCATGATTGGTCATGGTGCCGCTGTCGAGACGGGACTGGGCCCCATTCTATTCTCCTACACCAACACCTTTATCCCAGTGTCCTCACCCCCCCTCGGCGAAGAGGACTCTGACATCGTGACGCTGCTGGTTGTGGCTGACGTGACGGTGGACAACCTGCCGGCTGCTTCCGCGGGCGCGTTTTATGTGCCCACTGAGTCGCGAGCGGTGTACGACCGGCGGAGTGGGGAGTTCCTGTCCATCACCTCTCGGCCGCTGCCGCGGAAGCCAGGGGAGGCCAGCGGGTGCGACGGGCGAGGGAGCGAAGACATGTACCAGCTGCAGTGGGAGTACTACCAGCTAGGGGACTGCAGGGCGTGCAGACCAACGTCCAGCCGTTGCCGTTCCACTGTCACCAGTCTACTGTGCAGTCCGTCTGGTTGGCCCGGGGGCGGAGGCAACGGTTCTTCGCCATCCACGTCGGGGTCGGCCGAAGGGGCGCGCTCATCTCTCTCCGCTTCCTCCCCTGTGGCAGAGGGGGCGTCCTCATTTGCACTCCTCTCCCGCATGGACTGCCTGCTTCAACCGGCGGCCCCTCCCCCTGCGATACCCAACAGCACCCCGCCCCTTTGCACGTCGGCGGTGGCGACCGCCAGCCACGGCGTGTCGGCGGTGGCGGCCCTGACCCACTCGCTGCGGGGGCTCTTTGGGGTGGCCATTGGGCCAGCCCTGTCGTGGGTCGAAGCGTTCGGGCCGCTGCCAAAGCTTCCACCAAGTATGTCTCTCGTCCAAGAGTACGCGCCGGCGGGGCCGTCGGCCTCGGTGCGGCTGCGCACCCTCGCGGCGCGCCTCTTTTTGCCACCTCGTGCCTTTCGTCCGCTGGGGCTAGATCGTGACCACGCTGGCGGCGGCGGTTTGAAGCTTGGCCAAATTTTCGGCGGCCGCGTCGGCGTCGGCGTCGTTGTTGGGGTCGACGGCAGCGGCGGCAGCGGCGGCGGCGACGACTTTGACGGCTTTGACGCCGACGACGCAGCCGACACTGGCATGGGAACCCGGCGGCACGTGCGGGTGCGGCGGCGCAAGCTGGACCTCAAGGACGTCGAGACGGACAAAGAGAAGGAGCGAATCCTCCGCAACCGCGCGGCAGCGATGCGGAGCAACGCCAAACGGCGGGACGCGCGGATTGCCAAGGCGGCAGCCAAGATGGCGGCGGCTGCGAGAGAGGGAGGGGGGGGGGTGGGGGGTGGCCGCGACCCAAAGCGGCGGGGCTGACGGGTGCGAGAGTGACCGACCCTGGGGGCGGTGGGCTTATGTCAAAAGGGGGGGATCCCGGGAGGGGTAGGGGAGGCGGGCACTGCGTGCCGACCTCGCTCTTGGTTTTCTTTGGCATTCCACTCTTTGTGGCGTTGATCTCGACAGCTGGGAGCAGTCTGTCTGGATTGATATTCGACCCCTGTGTGGATCGTCGGCGACTTGCCTGCCACATTCCACCACCACGGCATCGAGCGAGTCCACACCTTGTCGTCGTTTCCACCACCTACTCCCTCTGCCACCATGGCCGCGATGGCGTTTATCACGAGCACGTCGCCACTGTCCCGATTGCGGTGCGCGACCGCCGCGGGCACCGCCGGCATTCACCGCCGCCCGTGGCGGCCCGCCGTCTGTCGGCCTCCTTCCCCCAGGGCTACTGTAACGCCGCCGCCGCCGCTACCGCCATCACCCCCACCGCCGCCTCCGCCGCCGGCTCCTGCCGCCTCCCTGGCGTCTATTGGCCGTCGCGCCATCCCCGCTGCTGCCTGGGCCGCTTACATTAATCACCTATTCTTGGCGCAACCGGCGAGTATCACAACCACCACCGCCGACGCGCTTCGGGAGGCGGTGGATCTGTCCCTCAACTTCCTCTTCATCCTCCCCGCGGCTGCCCCTTCAGTGGCGCCCGTAGTCCACCCCGCCCTGGAAGGCCTGTTTATGCTCGTCGTCGGCTGGGCGGGGGTGCTGTGGGTGTTTGCCGCCGACGGCTACGAGGGTGCTTCCTCCGCCAGCGAGGGGGGGGGGGGCGGGGAGGCGGGCACTCCCCGCCCGGGGGTGCCGGTTGTGCCCTTTCTGGTTGGCGCCGCTTTCTTGACCAACGGTATGCGGCGGCGTTGCTGTGGGCGCCCACACTCGTGCGTCCGCGTCATGCTACCAGAATGAAGGATTTGAGGGCGGGCGGTCGCGGCAGGGATGCGCTACAAGAGGAGGGTAGTGCAACGAAAGGCAAGAGGGTCTGTCGCGGTGGGGACGCGCCTGGCGCCTGTGCCCCTTGATCGGGCGTGCTTTTGCTCTTTGGCTGACGCGGAAGGTCGCTGACCGGGCCGTCCCCTCCTTGACTCGTATGCGTTCATGGACGCCCTTCTGCTTGACTGCGAACGCCTGCACTCCCGCTGCGGCGCTACGAGCCCCCGTACCCACCTTCTTCTTCCCCTTCTCCCTCATGCGACCCTTGTATGTACCTCCCAAGTATTCTACCTGCCTTACCTGGCCCTGCGGCCGACCAACACGTCGCCCATCCCCTCGGCCACCCCCCCCCCCTCACGCCTGCTCGCCGTCACCGAGTCCCGCGTCTTGCCGGCGGCGCTCGCGGCGCTTCCCATTGCGTGTGTACTCTGGGCGGCAGTCGCACGGCCCGAGTACGGGGATTTGCCGACGCGGGTGGCGACGCTGGCCAACCTCACGTCCACGGACATCCTTGCGCACTCGTTTGTAGTGGACTGCGCCGTCTTTTGGGCGTTCCAGGCTGCGCTCGTCGGCGCTGATGCGCGCCGACGCGACTGGGGGCGCGAAAGGGGTGGGCAGGGCGGCGACGGTAGTGCCAATGAGGACGCAGACGGTGGGTGGCGCCGCCGAGTGGCCATTGGTGCGGCGGTGGTCGTGCCTTTTTGGGGGGTCTGCGTATACGCAGCGATGCGGCCTCGGTGGGGGGGTGGGGGGGCCGGCGGCTCGGCGAGACTGGAAGAGTGAGGAGGTTGGCGGCCCTGTGAGGCTGGAGCAGTCAGAGCGCCAGGTCATTGTGAGGAGGCGCCTGGCCGCGACGGGGTTGTACTGTGAGGGTATATGCATACTTAAGCGTCGGTCACAACTCGATCGCTGGCATGCTGTTTAGCAATGCCAATGCTGCTCCTCCCCCCTGGACTGCTTGGCGAAACATGAGCTCGCTCATGGCAGCCCGAGCTGCGCAAGGAACGGAACTATGTATTGATTGGTGATCCGGTTGCATAAACCCACATGCCCCAAACAAGACGGTTATGGTGGATGCCCGGCTAACAAGGCACATGCACAGAAAATATGTCTAACCAGCTCCTGTCCCGGTACTCTGGTACATGTGCGAAGCTGGACTGCCGTTGCCTGCCTTGTCCACCACTAGTATGCTGCATGCCGACCCGGCATGCTGAGTGCACTTGGCCAGCATCCCAGCCATTCAGGGTGGCGCATCAGGTGGAGCGCTTCACGTCCTTGGAGGCATCCCGAACCTCCCGCGACGCGTCCTCCGCCATGTCCCCGACCTTGTCCTTGGTATCCTTGGCCACCTCCCCGGGCGACCGCGTCTTCTTCTCGTCGGCGCCCACAGCCTTCTTGGCCGCGTCCCCGACGTTGCTGGCAGCGTCCTGTCCAAAAGGAAGCGGGAAGACAATTGATGCCGAGCAAAGAGCAGGACAATGGGCGGTAAGAGTGCAAGCGCAACAAGGTGTTAGTGTCTGGGCTCACCTCGCTCGGCGCCGCAACACATCGTCCCCGCACAGACATGGGATAGCCTGCACTCCCACAGTTCGAACCAGCTCACCGCCGGTGGAACTCAAAAGTAGGCCTGCTCGTACCTTCAGGTTGTCGCCAAGACCCATGGTGAAGAGGACGGAAAGGACGCGTAGAGTGAGTGCGTGTGTACGCGGGCAAAAGAAGAGCGGGGGGGGGAGTGGCGTGCGAAGATGTGTGTTTGCCCCGACGATGTGTGATCGACCACGCCATACGCGGGCCGGGTTCCGTCGCGGCCTATTTATGTCCTCCGCGGTGCCGAGCGACCTCCAGGTACCCCCGCGCAGGAGCCCGAGACACAAGGCCGCCGAGACGGCCTGTGACGCCAGTGGGGGGGGTGGCGGCGTCGCGGCAGTGCGGGGGCGGGGGGGACGGCAGCTGGCCTGCTGGTCCACGTCCCTTCCAGATGGCGCCGCGCACCAGCGGTGTTTTGGACCCCGATGCACGGTCATGCCGCGTTCGTGATCCCCGCGCGAGACACAACGGCAGCAGAATGTTGGTCGCTTCCTATGCACCGTTTGCATCCGGCCCGAGATCTGTCCATGCTTGCAAACAGCGTGTCCGCTCCCTTTGCAAGCAAGAGGGTAGCCCCCCAAGTGTAGTTCTCTGGCGTTTAGTTGGAACTGCTCTCTAATTCGCAATGGGTGGTAAAGGCGATGGAACACGAGGTCACGAGGGTCACCGTGGTAGTCGTGTGACCGTAAACCTGAGTCACCCTGGAGTCGGGTGCCCGTGTGTCGTACGTGCGCGGCGTCCTCTACAGCATCATAATAGTGCTTGATGGCGCGGCCGAATCCTGGCCTGCCACCGCCACGGCCATGGCCGCGTAGCACGTGCCCCGGCGACGGTGCCGTCACCATGTTTCTCAACCCATTACGATGTGCCGACTACCACCGCGGTCTCTCCCCTTGGTGTGCAACACGTCGTCAGATGGCCAGCAGAAGCGCCCGTGGTCACGCCCGCCACTGAGGTCACAGTGAGGCGACATGCGACTCTCCCGTTGGGCGCATTCGTCGCAACTAGCTACAAAGGTGCCCAAATGTGATGACGGCTACCGCCCGTGACAGGCCCTCGGGAGTTGAACAGAAACCGTTACTTGCATGAGTGCGCCTTTGCGGTCAATGAAACCAGTGAACCTGGCTGATGCACACAATGAACAAGAACCAAAACATGGGTGCCAATATACACCGGCCGGCTCATCCGCACAAGGGACAACTCTCACCCAACCCGCCGCATCAGGACCACACGTCAAAAAAACGTTAACAGGACGGTCACAAAACATTCATACGGTCGCCACCTGCACCACAAAAACCGGGGCTAAAAACAGAAGAATAGCGGGACGCACGTTTGCGCGTCGTTCACTCGGTAAGCTCCGTGTCCCAGTAGAGGTAATCCCTCCACGTCAAATGGCAATACCGCGGCGGGTAGCGCCGCGCCACCGCCTGCAGCTGCAAGTTTGTCGGCTGGACGGGAACGCGGCGGAGGACCGTCTCGCCCGACCGCTTCAACTGGGCAATTGTGCGGTTGCCCTTGCGATGATTGCAGTTGACGCACGCGGCGACAACGTTCTGCCAGTTGCTCCGACCTCCTTGGCAACGCGGCACGACGTGGTCGAAAGTGAGGTCCTGAGAAGGAAACCTCTGGCCACAATACTGCGCGCCCAAAGAGAAATGCCAAGGGCCGAGAGTAGCAAGGGACCAGGGACAACGAAGACACCACGATTGCAGAACCGAAGGGGAGAGCGAGACGGGGCCCGGTCAGTCTCCCCAAACACTAGCTACTGCAAAGCTCAGTCTCAGTCTACCAGAGGGCAGACGGTGCTTCGTGAGAGTGCAACAAGAAAGAGGCAAGCTCAACCAGGGAGCGCCGGGCACTTACCTGACAGGAAAAATCGTCCCTCAAGAAGACGTTGAAACGAGTAAACGCGGGGAACCCCCCCGCCATGGGTCGGTACTCCCGCAACGCAATGACGCTGGGCAACTCATACCTGCGGCCGGGTGATCGCACGGCCGCGTTGGGATACACCGCCACAACCTGCACTCTGTTCTGATAGACGGCCTTGATTACCTCCTGCCAAGGCCATAGGGATAGTGGCAGGTACGACAACGGCTGTCCAACAGAAAGCAATACCAATCCAAACGAGAAAGAAAACAACACACCGAAGAGCATACCATGAAATACTGGTGCGCATGGGGAGGCGGCATTAGTACAACAGAACAGTACGGCGGTCGGGCTTCCCCTCTCCACGCACGCTCACATCCTGACCCAAAACACCGTCTAACACAAGCCGCTCGGCGCCCCCTTACCTGGTAGTCTGCGTTTAGCACCAACGCCGGACAGGAGTCGGGTGCCAGATTGCTCTTCCCAGAGAAGACCACGTCGTCCAACGTTCCTGTTACTTCCGCCGCAGCCGCCGCCGCTACCGCAGAGCGCGCCTTGATACTGTGACGGTGGCGCTTACCCCCCCGGCTACCGCCGCCACCGCTGCCGCCACCGCCGCCACCGCCACCGCCGCCGCCACCGCCACCGCCGCTGCTGCAGCTGCTGCTGCTGCCGCCACCGCGACCGCCCAGCGTGAAGCTAACGCGGTCCCACTTCCCATCCAGCGGGCGTCGTCGCAGAGACGCAGCGCGAAGGCCCCTCGCCGCTCCGTCAGACGGTGCCGCTGCGGCTGCCGCGGGCGCGTCGACCGGCCCCTTGGTAGCGGCCGAGAGCGACGACAGCGGCGACGGTGTCGGCAGCTGACCACGGTTGACCGTGCCGGGTAGGGGGGTGGGGGACGAAAAGCTCCCCCCGGCCCCAGTAGTTCCGCCGTCCACGCCGCTGCCACTGCCGCCGTTGCCATCCACACGCCCGGGGCCACTCGACGGGGTCGCAGGAGGCACGCGGGTGCCCCGGCCCTTGCGCCGGCCCGCCATCATGGTCAGCCCCCCCCGCCCCGGAAGCGCCCTCACCCGCGCCGGGTGGCCCGGCTCGCCCCCGACCGGGCGGGCACCTCGTCGCCCCTCCCCCAGCAGCCGGCGCACGGCCACCGCATCGTGGGTGCGGTGGGAAAGGGTCGCGCCCCAGCGTCCGCGGACTAAACCAGGAGCGCCGCCGTCATGGCCGCCCAGGGTAACAGCCGTCGGCAGATAGGCGTAGGCGACAGTGGCCATGGCAGGCGCCAGTTGCAGCTGGCGGCCCACAGCACAAAAAATGATGAAGTGTGTGGGGGAGGGACGGACCAGCGTCCCTCCCACGCCAGCGGCCAAAAACAGGGCAGCGACCAACGGTGCCGGTGGTGCAGCCGCACACACGCTCCCCCCACTGAGCGTGTTGGTCGCGAAGAACGACGGACGCGCAGCCCGATGCTGGTGGGCGATGTGTTCACTGGGGTTGTCGCGCCGCCAACAGAGAGTGGCCCACTGGCCGAGCCCGTGCCATAGGCTGAGACGGCCACGCCAGCGGGTCCAAGGCGTGCAGCCGGCAGGTCGACATGCTCCGTGCCAGCGGGCAAGAGGCGCGGCCCCCCCCTTGCTATTTGCGAGCGTGGGAAGGGGTGTCGTGAAGCCCGAGGCGGGGTACCTGCCTCCACTCCAGAGTGGGGTCGATCGTTCAGGTGGCGTCACAGCGTGACCGAGGTGCGCGCCTCAGCGCAGTCTCGCACTTTGATTGGTCGCCTGCGAAAGTGTGTCATGCAACCACCCAATGGTGTGCCCAAGAAACAGAGTCAGGATCCGTGCGTCAGATAAGGCCAGGGTACTTTCGTGAACGCGCTTGCAGTCACTCCCTGCACGAGTCACTCTCCACTATCCACAAATCGTAGTTGGATAACACACGACTCAAGTTTAGATAAGATGGCCTGAAACACAGCGTTTCGTCGCCGCGTACTGGAAACTGAAATCGGGAGCTCAGGAATTGTCCTCCGGATAGTCCTCGACAATGTCCGACGCTACTTCCGAGTCTGGATCACGATCAACACAGATTATAGTGCGTCCCGTATCAAGTGGACGTGCTCGTGTCGTGATCATGTCATATATCGGCCACTGGACCAATCAAACCCACACTGCACGAGCCGTGCACGTCCACTCTTTACGGGACGCGCAATAGCTTCTGATAAGCTCTGTGGTCGCCCACGAACGATTCATGTAATTATTCAGATAAATACAGCCCCCAGCATGGCGCAATGGGGGCTGATTGAGAGGCGTTTTTTCAATGAGAGCATGTAATTTCTGGCGCCAGAAATCGCGCTGAGAAGAAAACAATTTAGCGAGAACTGCATGCGCGTCTCAGGCGATCTCACATAGTTACGAACTCTGCGGCCGCTTGTCGTTGCTCTGCTGTATTTTCCCAGGAGCGACACACAAGTGCCTGTGTGGCTGCTTACTACAGGAGCCAGTTTTTATAACACTCAAACACGTTTGAGCTAGACGTACAATCGTGACAAGCAGAATGAGATCTCTCCCGTGTAGTGTTGTGCGGAAAGACCCCGGAAAATTCTTTCGCCGCGAATTACCGGTCACTGTCCGACAGACCCCGTCAGAAAGAAAGAAAGCGTGCCTGCCTCCTGCTCTGGGAGGAACTGCTTGACTATCTCAACACTTGATTGCCTCTATTTGCCACGGTGTGACGTGCACCATCGCACCCCTGTCCGACCCCGCAACCCGGCCGTTGCCATGTGACTGCACCCTCCTCTCGTTCTTAACCGCAGTCTTCCCCTCACTCCTTGCCTCCCCCCCCCCTCCCCCCCCGTCCCTCTTGTTCTTTGGGGCCTCTTCCGCACTCCGCGTACCCATCCTCACATGTCAAGCAATAGTTCGGCGGGAGCCCCCCCCAGACTCACCCGAGCCTGTCTGAGATCCCCCGATCCTGGACAGCGTACCCCTCTCACAACCACGCAAATGAGCCTCAGCCCGGGTGCTGTTGTCACCGACGCTGTACCCGCATGTGTCGGCCAAACACAAAAGCACCCTCTTGCCGTCGCGGAACGAGACGCGGAGAAAGCTCCACTCCCCAAGGAGCGCTTCCCGCGCGGGGTGCGGGGGGACGGGGGGGTCATGACAGTCTTTGGTTGCAATAAAGGGGCGAGACGGGGTGGATGCGGAACACCGCCGTGGTGCACGATGGTGTGGCACAGGCTATGACAGAGGGCGACGCAGGACGACAAGAGAGAAGTCGCAGTTGAGAAGAGGGGACTTGCCGAGATCTGGGGGGCTTTTGTACCTCATTGCCCGGCTGCCGCCACCTGTCGATAATACTACGGATAGAATCTCCTGACGGGAAAGCACGCAGGAAGACCACATGGGGAGGGGGTCATGTCCTACCAGGAAATTTCCCTACGCGGCAGAAACATGCACAACGCTACTCCGATGCCGAAGGACTCGACTTCATCCGACCTGATAATGTTGGATCGAACGCTGATTGGTCAAAGGACGATTGTTTTCTGGCAATCTCCCTCTCTATTCCTCAATCACACTCCGCGTCTCTCAAGATCAACTCATAAAGAGTTCTACAGCATGCAGATGTCGTCAGAAGTCACTCAAAAACCTCATATCTCTTTGTTGCTGTGCAGTGGGCCGCCATGCGGAGCAGCCATTGGTCGGAGATTCCACAGCTGTAGTCAAAGGCACATCCACTGCAGCATGTCATGCGTTATCTGCAGCTTGTTCGTGTTCATGCCCCGATCGGTCAAAATTGGGCTCTTCGCAATGTGTCATAGGTGCGCAAAACCGCACAGTTCGGACTACATGCGTCGGCTATTCAACACCACATCACAGAGCGCCGCATGAAAGCGTGTGGCTGAGAGTTATTTAAGCTTCCCTTGGGTGACCTTGGAATTGACCAATCAGCGCCCTTTTTCTATCTGAGAGCGATTGTGAGCCACGAGTTCTTCATGAGGGCATTCCCCTCGTACAATTGCTTGGCTAATTAATCACTTCTCGAAATTCATTCACTGGACCTTTGAAGGCTTGCCCCCGTGTTTATTTCAAAGAGGTGATGTCGAGAAGTGTTCCAACAGAACACGTGCCTCTCCTGCACGTCATTATGGAACTGCTCCAAGGACGGCCCCAGGAACGATCGTCGAACCTTTGTTCAATTAAGCACGTGGTATGCTCTCGGTCTTTTGTAAGACAGTCCTGAGACAGTTTCCGCAGCTCTTCCTAATGACCGCACTCATGACAAGAGGTAAACTAGCGTGAGATTGCTTCACACTAGTGCTATTTGTCAACCCGGCAACATCTCTTTGTGGCAAAAACCACTAGCACACACGGCACCCAAGTTGGGGCGGTGTGCTAGGGCTGCCTCCCGTGTCGGGGAAACCGGAAGAAGTGCAAGTCGCACACACTCTGTCCCTGTCGTGGGGCAAACCCCCCACGGACAAACAAGAGGATGGTGTGTGGTCCAACAGTTTCTTGGTCGGGACGGGGACGCAGGGCCAAGCCCCGCTGTCCCTCCCCTTATCCCCCCAGGGTCCACTCAGAATCTCGCCACTCAGAATCTCCCACCCCAGCACCTGCCCACCGGGCCACACGAAACTTCAAGACGATAAATGCAGAAAACCCTCAAATCCAAGTTGGATTTACTACTAAGCTAACTATCCCAAACTTAGGGAATATGGACCCAAATGCAGGGGGAGGAACGGATCAGGCTAGTGGCCTGCCGCCCCTTGCATGGCACGTGTTGCCCCCCTACCTGGGGGACAATACTGCCACACTCCCCTCTCCTCAGTTCCGACCGACCCGGTCGGCCCTGTGAGGGGGTGCGTAAACGCACGTCTCGGCGTTGGGGGCGCGACTTGCTGTCCCCCATCGAGTACGTAACGCGGATGTGGAGGCGGTCACGTTGACCGCCCCTCTCCTCAAGCTTGCCCACTCGGCAGCTTGCTCTCCTCGGTTCACACTTCACCATCACCACCCCTTCACCTTCCTCTGGGCCGCCCCACGCTGGGGAGGCCACCCGTATACCCACGATCCGAGTCCCCCTCAACTCGAGGCGGGTCTCGTGCCGCGATAGCCAGAGCGTCTCTCCCCAACTTGGGGAGAGCCATGGCGACCCCGGGAGTGGAGACGGACTCTCTAGATGAGCGTATGGAGGACACCAGCTACGGTGCAGCACCCGCCGGGACTTCCGGCGGGGGCTCCGCGATCGCTCCGGGGGATGGGACTCCCGCGTCACCCGGCTTTGGGTTGACGGCGGGGTCTCCCCCGGAGGCGGGACAAGTTGTCCCGCGTGAGGCCTTGGGGCGGTGGTTTTACCCCGCTTGGCCTCTCTATGAGGAGGGGTTGACTGTTCTTCGCTGTGGCCGACTTGGCGCAGCGATGGGTCGGGTATGGGACCGCCTACGGGAGAAGTATCCCCGTAGGGTCGGGTTCCCTGCCGGCTTCAGGACGGACCAGTTTGCCTTCCTGGACGATGAGGAGGTTGAGGACGTTCAGCGTGCCAAGGCCATGGTGGACCGCGGGGGAACTTTCCCGGGTCCCGGCGACTTGCCGACCTTCACGTGGGACGCTGTGGCAACTCGCCCACCGTACCTCCACGAGGCCGATCCACACACTCATCACTTTGATGTGCGGATGGAGAAAGACTTCCGGCGAGGTCCCTACTTGGTGACCTCGGCTCAACTTGAGTTTCCTCAACAGTCTGCTGCCAGTAAGGAGCAGTACTATCCGAAGAAGCCCGAGTGGTGGCCTCAAGTTGAGGTCCCCTACGGGTTCCCGGCGTTGTTGCCACGGTTGCTTGACCACTTCGGCTCCGTCATGTTGACGGCTGCCCCTGATCACCTGGTGTGGGCCATGTTGGCCACCCAGTGGCTCCTCGAGGTCATGTCGACCTGGGTGTCCTGTATTCAGCGGCGGGGGATGCTCTGGCATCTCCCCCTCCGGCTCCTCCAAGGTTTGGAACAGCTCACCCCTCAGCTAGTTGCTGAGGGGTGCTCATCAGGACAACTCACTCTACTTGAGGAGATGCTCCGGCTCCATAAGTTTATCGAGTGGGAGAGCATTGAGCACAAGTTGCGCCGCCCCACTCGTGGGCCCAAGGACGATGGCGCACTTCGCCAGTTCGTGTGGGTCGCTCGTGAACTTCACGACGGCCGTGTGGTCCTACGAGAGGGGTTGGGCATCGGGGACTACCCGTATGCCCCGGGGGTGGATCGCCACACTGCGCCACCCCCGGACAAGCCCATAGTTATGGCCGTGCCGTCCTATGATGACCATATGACTCAACCCACTGCGGGGGCCCCAAGTCGGGGTCGCAGTTACACCCGGGTACCGCCACCTCGGCGGGCCCCTCCGCTTCCTCCTGTTCCTTTCAAACCTCACGGGAACATCCCGATCAGCGTGGCCGTAGAGTCTTCCACCCCGGTGTCCCCCAACTTGGGGGCCACCCTCCTGACGGTATACCCCAAGTTGGTGTTGCCGCCCACGCCTCTAACCTCAGAGATGATGATCACCACGTTGGTGCGCACCATTTCCTGGTTGGCCGCGTCGACCGCAACCCTACAGAGTTCCGAGACTCCTCAACTTGAGGAGCGCGTTCGTACTGCAGTGGCGACCGCGAGTTGCGAGTCGGTGGCGGAGTTTATGACAGCCGAGTTGGCTCGCATTGGGGCTATTATGCCCCAGCCAGCCCCACTTGGGCGTGGCAAACGTCGCGCGAGCCGGGCATACTCGCCTCCTCGCCGTCGTCGCCGACACTCGCGGCGCTCTCCTTCCGTATCGGAAGACGAGTTGTCTTACTCCGTTTCGGAGTCCTCTACCCCGTCGGAGACGGAGTCTGTCCAGCGTCTGCGTCGCAAACTTGCGCGCAAGACCAGGCAGAAGAGTGGCCACGGTCGGCGCCACTTGCGCGACCGTGAGGGGCGCGACGGTTCCGACTTGGAGCCGCCGCCCCCTCCAACGAGTGGAGACCGTTATCGGCGTGGGTCTCGCCGCTCGCCTCCACGTGAGGGCGAGGGCCGTGGAGTGGGAGAGTCTAGCATGCGTGCCTAGTTGGCAGCTGCCTTTGTTGTGAGAGTGTGAGGTTTAGGGCTGTAGTTAAAAGCTACTCTGCGTACCACTTCGACTTGAAGCACTCTCTTGGCACTGTTGCTCGGCCTTCCCTCACGTTGAGGGAGGGCTGTTAGGGTCTATCTCATTCCGGGCACAGTACGCCCGGACCTTCTCAGCCGGAAGGTCCTGCACATGCTCCCACGTATCACCCTTGGCTTTGTAGCCAAACCAACGCACCCTCAACATGAAGCGGTCAGTGTCTTCATCCCATCCGTGGTCGATGAACTTATCGAACACGTACTCCTGCGGGCCCTGTTTGGCCGCAGGCAGTGAGGGGAGGCGCCACGCTTCCAAAGCACGCGCCCAAGCTGGGTCGCCTGCAGGCGGTGGTGCAACTTTGACCACGTCCTATCCGTTCACTGTGCGGACCCCATCGTCACTTTCGATGGTGAAGCGCCGCCCATCAGTACGAAGGACCTGGTACGGTCCCTTCGTCTGGAATACCAGCTTACCCCCAGTTGGGGTGTGCGAGTGTACCAGCACCCAGTCACCCTGCTCGGGGACATGTTAAGCATTGCGCACCTTTTTGTCAAAGGTACGCTTGTAGCGCTTTTGTGCTTTGTCCATCTCAGCCCTGACTTTAGGGATGAGGTTTTCAAGCCTAGCGGCGAACTCCGCCTTACTCTCAGTAGAAGTAGGCGTACTGCCACCATCCTCCCTAGTTGGGAGCGACCGCCGCACGGCAATAGACCGCACGCGACGGGGGGTCACAAAAGCGAGGGGTACTTCCCCTGTACATGAGTGAACCTGCGAATTGTAGGCAGTAGTAAGGATAGAAATGTATTGGTCCCACGTCTTCACGTGCTCACTCACATAGTGGCGCAGCTGCCTAACAATAGTTTTGTTGAAGCGCTCCACCTGCGCATTAGTTTGTGGGTGGTAGGGGGTGGCATAGTTTGCCTTAACCCCCAACATATCCAGCACTCCCTGAAACAGTACAGACGCAAATTGCGGTCCATTGTCCGATAGTGTACTATCTGGGATGCCATACGCGGCAACCCAGTGATCTAGGAAGGCTGACACGACCGACATGGCCGTGATCTCTGCCAGTGGGATCGCTCGCGTAAGTTTCGTGAAGCGGTCACAGATGACCAGGAGGTACTGCTTGCCCTCCTCGGTCACGGGCAGTGGCCCAAGGATGTCCATCGCCAACGCGGCGAAGGGCTCCTTGGCCGGGAACAATAGCATAGCCGTAGTAGGCCGCCGTTCCATCAGACGATTCTGTGCACAACTTGTGCAGGCAGCCACCCAACTGTAGATGTCCACCACCATGGACGGCCAGTAGTACCTGGTCCTCAGGGTCTGGTACAGTTTACTAGACCCCAGGTGTCCACCCGTGGGAGCGTTGTGCTCCCTCTCAAGGATACTGTCCTTGAGGGATGCGGGGACGACAAGTTGTTCGGTCCCCTGGAATACCCCCCTCCTCATGAGGAGGCTATCGTCTCCCAGAAAGAAACGCGTCTCTACCACTGTATCCAGTATATCCCTCTGCGATTTGCAGAAGGGATCCTCGGCCTGGGCCTTCACCACCTCGTCCAGGGACAGGGGCAAGTACTTCTTGTTCCCTGGCGCCTCGGGGTTCAACGCCTGACCCGAGCGCGTGACTACCCCCACGATGGGGATGTCCTCATCGACTGGGTTAGTGTCCAGCCCCTCGGTAGGTACCCGAGAGAGGCCGTCGGCAAGGGCATGTTGCCTGCCAGGTCGGTATTCAATGTCAAAGTTGAAGGGTGCCAGTCGCACCCTCCACCGGTTGAGACGAGTGTTCGTACAGTCCGTCTTAAAGATGAACTGCAACGCGCGGTGGTCACAGCGGATGAGGAACTTCTCACCCTCCAGGTAGTGACGAAGTGACGTCACCGCCCACACCACTGCGAGTCCTTCCAACTCGGTGACTCATTAGTTCTTCTCGGCCGAGTTCAGCCCCTTACTAAAGTATCCCACCGGCAAGTACTCCTTGTCCGGCTGCTGCTGAAGCAACACACAACCAAGTTGGTCGTAGCTAGCGTCCACATCCAGGATGTAGTGGCCTCCCAACCTGGGAATAGCCAAGATGGGGGGCTTCAGCAGAAGGTCCCGAAGAGTCTCAAAGGATTCCTGCTCCGCCCGACTTGGGGGAGGCAGGTTCTTCGGTAGCGTTGAGCTCACTAGCTCATTCAACGGCTTCGCCACCTTGGCGAAGCCCTTGGTGAAACGTCGGTACACGTTACACATCCCGAGGAAGCTCCTCATCTGGGTCTGGGTCCGGGGGTACTGAGCCTTACGAATGGCCCTCAAGTTCTTCTCGTTAACACTGAGACGCCCCGGATGGATAACATGTCCCAAGTACTCCACCTCTTGAGTAAAGAGGTGGCACTTACTCGCCTTCAGTGACACACCGGCGTCAGCAAGTAGCTTGAACACCTGGCCAAGATGGCCAATGTGTTCCTCCGGACTTCGGGAGAACACAATGATATCGTCTAGGTACACAAGACAGATCTGCCACCGTACTCCGGCCAGAATCATGTCCATAGCGCGCTGGAAAGTTTCCGGCGCGTTACACAGACCAAACGGTAGACGCTTGCACTGGTAGGTACCACAGTGACAGGTAAAGGTAGTTTTATGCCTGTCCTCCGGGGCAATGGGAACTTGCCAGTACCCCGCGTTACAGTCCAGGGTAGAGAACACGTTTGCCTCCCCCAGAGAGTCCAGACAGTCATCCATCCCAGGTAGGGGATAACTGTCCTTCACCGTGCTCTCGTTGAGCTTACGGTAGTCGATACAAAACCGGGGGGTCCCATCAACTTTGGGGACGATAACCACCGGACTCGCCCACTCGGCGTTGCTGGCCTCGATCACATCGAGGGCCTCCATGCGAGCAACTTGCTCCTTAACGAGGGCCCTTGAACGAGGTCCTCCCCTATACGGTTGTTGGCGTATAGGGGGTGCACCGGGCTTCAACTCGATCCGGTGTTGGGTGGCTCTCATGAGTCCCAATTGACCATCCCACAACTTGTGATATTGGTCCAAGAGGTGTAGCGTAATGGAACCCAGGTTCCCGGAACCACAAACCACAAACACACACACAGAGACCACAGTCCGGAGTCCAGGAAGGAACAGGTAAGAGCCCTTGCTGATCCACTCGCCCGCCACGATACGAGGCAAAGGTAAACAGGACAAAAGCCCGAGGGAGAAGGAATCCAAAGCACTGTTGATTTTACAAGATGGCCCCGGGGAGAACCCCGGAGCACCCCTCAAGAACCTCCCCCCCTGGCCCCTCCAGGGGCCCAAAACGAGGCCCCCAGAGGGCGCCCCCAGCGGGCCAAGTGCCAGCAAGGCACTGGCCGCTCACCGGGCCAACACACGAAAAGCAAGCGAAATCCCCCCACACACAAATGTCAATCCCCAAAAAAAACCCAGTGGGAAAAAGGGGAAAGACACGAAATCACGCAAGGAAAACAAATGCGAAAAATCAAACAAATAACCCGAAGGCCAGTATGCCCCAACCCGGCAAGTCCTCCGCTCCGGGGGGACCAATCAGGGCACCGGGCGTGTCGCCACTGCCCCGGGCCACCGATGCAAGGATCCCAAGCCAGCGCGTGGTTCCACGTAACGCTGCCAGCCGGGTCCCAAGTCAGCCTCCCGGGTCCCAACGGTACCTGAGTGCCACAACGCCACATGGCCCCCTCACTAGGTCCGAGCGTCCCGCCGGCCAACAGGGAAACCGGGGAGAGGGACTGGAAAGGGTCCGACAGGGTTACACCAGGGTCACAACGAACGGGACGTGGGGCCAGTGTCTGCAGACAGGGTCCCCCCCGACAAGTGTCTCGAGGCAGAGGGTCCCGGGCAGACTGACCAGGGCGGTACGGGAGGGACCGAGGGCCACGCACAGGGTAACTAGGGGGGTGTGGCGCAGCCCGCGCCGGCCGCCCGCCTGCATTCCCTCTCCCCTCGCCCTCCCCATGTGGCGCTCGGCCCATGGGGTGGGTGAGGTGGCGTCGGGATGCGGACGGGGGCCGGCGGCACACGGGCGCAGCCTGGGTTCCGTCGGAGTGGGGGCCCAGGGATAAGAGGGCCCTCACGGGCTCCCTCGTTCCCCGCGACCGGGACCCCAACGCACCATCTTCCCCGCTACGCTTCCCCGTGGGCTCCTCAATCGTTCCCTCTACCCGTTCTCCTTTCCAACGTTCCCACGCACCCGTTCCCCCTGGTACCCCACTTTCCCTTATTGTGTCCCGTTACCCCGTCCCATGAAGCCCGGCCGCGCCGCGACGAGCGCGTCGGCTGGCAAGGGCTCGACGGTTCCTGGCGGTCCCAGCGTGCCTGTGGGTGCGGCGGTACCTGGGGCCCAGGGCGGTCCCATCGTTCAAGGCGCAGCGGGTCAAGGGGCTCCCGGCGGTCAAGGCGTACCGGTTGCAGGGCCAGGTGGGAACAACATGGACCAAGAGGAACGTGGTCCGGGACAGTCGTACGCGTTGGTAGAGCTGCCGAGATGGATCCCGGACGTGTCGGCCCCGATACGGGCATGGGCCACGAGCGGACCAACGGGAGCAAG
Organism: Pyropia yezoensis; assembly: GCA_009829735.1. NCBI lineage: Eukaryota > Rhodophyta > Bangiophyceae > Bangiales > Bangiaceae > Pyropia > Pyropia yezoensis. Next base: position 1,878,100 of record CM020618.1, on the reverse strand, counting down.
ACGGACAGGGTGCCCATGGGCTCCAGTACCAAGGTGACCGTACCAACGGGCAACGGCCAAGAGATCCCACCCCGTACGGCGAGAGCGTCAAGCGCCAACGGGCTCGCCGGGCCTCAAGGACCATCGCGGGAACAACGGGCAACAAGGTCACTATGGACGACGGGATCAAGGAGTCAACTAGTACGACGGGACCACGAGGACCAAGTCAGGGCAACGTTGGACAAGGTACAAGGGGCACAAGATACCAAGGGGCAACCAAGGTGACCTCGGCCGGCACGTCGCACAAGGCACCCGCCGCGAGGCAAGGCATACTGGTCCCCAACGTAGGATGGGCACTGACCGGCAAGAGGGCACCGTCGGGGTCAGCACGGACCCACGCGAAGGTCACCGGGGGGGGTGCCCATCGCACCAGCCACCACCGAGGAGGGCGTACAAGGTCGTATGGGGTCGTGGGGGGGAGAGGCGAGAGTGGGATTTGGTGTAAGCAACAACGGCGTTGCAACACCAGATAGTAATAAATTCTTGATCCCACAATCTTGCAACACCTCCAATCCGCTCCCACGCCCGGGGAAGAAGATGCGACTTAGCCGATTTCGATGCCGGGGAAGACGATGGTCGCCACGACGGTGACAACAAAGTAGCCCCCCATGAAAAAATCTTTGCAGGAACTAAATGTCGCCCTTGATGCCCCGAGTCGAACCACCAACCTGCCCACCTACTCGAGTATCTGGACCAGCCCTTGGCCATGGGGACCCACTGGACCGAGTAAAGGGTGCCTGGCCCAAGGTTAGCAACGGGGCCACAGATCCGCACCCGGTTCAAGGTTCCAGGGCCACACAGCATAGATAGCCTTAAAGGGTTCCAGTAGTGCCACGGCCTCTTCCTCCCGCAGTGGGGGCTCGGTACCAACACGTTCACAGTACTGAACAACCTTAGCCCTGTCGAACTTATGGCACGGTTCCCATGTGTCCTCGGACTCGGCGTACCCCCACCAGCGGACCAGGAGCCATAGGTTCCCATCACTGTCCCGGTCGTGGCCCACAAAACGTTCCCAGACAAAAGGGGTGCCTGAGTCTTCGTAGTCCATAGGTACCACCGGGTCTTGTGGCCCGTGTAAACGGGACGTGGAGTCAGTGTGTCCAGCAGGCGTGGGTGCCCGGGCCACATGGTCACTGCTTGCCCTGTGACGGATCCCCTCGACCAGAACCGTGAATGTGTGCCCGTCCCGGTCCACGATACGATAGGGACCCTTGACCTTCTGGTGCAACTTCTGCCGGCTATCATCATTGGTATCCACGTAGACCCAGTCCCCGATACGTAGGGCCTCGATGACCGGAGTGACCCGCTTGTCGTACCCTCTCTTGTACCGTTTCTGTGCCAGGTCCAGGTTCTTACGGACCGTAAAGGCCAAGTTTCTTAGATGGGCCCGTCTCGCCTCTCGGACCTGTCGCGCGGTACCAGTGAACTCCTTAGGGTACGGGGAGCCAGGGAGCTTGTCCAGGGCAAAGGTGCGGACCCGGTCAGGGATCACAAACTCAAACGGGGCCACACCGGTACTCTGTTGTGGCCTCGTGTTATAGGCAACCGTGAGCACGGAAACCAACTCGTCCCAATGGTCCTGGTGGTCCTCAACGTACGTGCGGAGCTGGGCCACTATGGTACGATTAAACCGTTCCACCTGTCCTTGGGTCTGGGGATGGTACGTGGTGGAGGTAACATGCTTGATCCCAAGGAGCCCGCAAACGCCACGGAAGTATGTGGACGCTAACTGGGGCCCATTGTCCGTTAGTAGGGTCTCCGGGGGACCATAGGAAGCCCCCCACGTATCCAGAAAAGCCGAGGCCACCACTGCCGCGTCCTGGCTGCCAAGGGGAACCACTCGGGTCAGCTTAGTAAACCGGTCCACAATAACAAGAAGGTACCTGTTCCTGCTGACGGTCCAGGGTAAGGGGCCCAAGAGGTCAAGGCACACGTCCTTGAAGGGCTCCGATGCAGGGAACAGTTTGAGCGGGTTGGTCCGCCGTCTCCCTTGGACCCTGCCCTTGGAACACGAGGAACAGTTGGAAACAAAGGCGTGCACATCTGCCACCATAGACTCCCAGTAAAATACCCGCCTCATAGAGGTGTACATCTTCTTCATGCCTGGGTGCCCTGCGTGTCCCGGTTCATGTTCCAAACTCAGGACCTCTTGTTGTAGGGCCTTGGGGACCACGATCTGGACCGCTCGGTCAAGAGGAGCCAATCGTACCAGTAACCCTTCCGGCGTTTCCCCGTACCTTGAGTTCACGTTCTGGTCCATCTCTTTCCGTAGTTCCTGGCAACGCTGGTCCTGACCTTGGGCCTTGAGGATCCTGTCGACTGTCAGAGGAGGGTACCGTGTGCCTGTCTTGAAGTTTGGCCGGGTCCAACCAGTGACAAAGTTAGCCAAGGTCAACAGCGAGGGTATCTCGTCAGGTATGGGGCCCCTGTCGTGTCCCGTGGTATCCAAGCGCGACATAAAGTCCGCTGCGTGATGATGTTGCCCAGGACGGGACTCAACGGTATACTGGAACTCTGCCAGCCGAAGGCGCCAGCGGGCCAAACGTCCATGGGCCCCGTCCATATGTAACATCCACTTCAGGGCCGTATGGTCCGTTCGAACCACAAAGCGTGTCCCTTCAAGGTACGGTCGTAACAGAAACAGAGCCCAAACAACAGCAAGACACTCACGTTCCGTGGTACTGTAGTTACACTCAGCCGGGGTCAGCACACGGCTCCAGTGACCCACGGGCTTGTAGGCCCCGTCCCCTTGGTCCTGTAGCAAAACGCACCCAATCTGGGTAGCGCTAGCATCCGTATCCACGATGTACTGACCCGTGCGTCTCGGAAGAGCCAGAACGGGAGTATGGGTCAGACGGTACTTGAGCTCCTCAAAAGCGTCCGTCTGGGCCGGGGTAAACTGTGGTAACGGGTCTGGGACCTTGGTACTGGTCATGGCCAATAGGGGTCGGGCTACCTTGGCGTAGTCCTTGACAAAGCGCCGGTACACATTGCACATCCCTAGGAAGCTGCGAAGGTCCTTCTTGGTCCTTGGGGTCTTAGCTTCCCGGAGCCCAACCAGGTTCTTCTCGTTCACACGGAGCTGACCCTTACCGACAATGTGCCCGAGGTATTCAACCTCATCCTGGAACAAAAAGCACTTGGTAGCCTTGAGGGAAACACCGGCCCTAGCCAGTAACCCAAAGATCTCTCCCAGATGGGCCAGGTGGTCCTTATGGTCCTTGGAGAACACGATGACGTCATCCAGGTACACAAGGCACGTCTTCCACTTAACCCCAGACAGGATCATATCAATGGCCCTCTGGAACGTAGCCGGGGCGTTGGTAAGACCAAATGGGAGCCGGATGTATCTGAAGGTTCCTTCGTGACAAGTAAACGTAGTCTTGTCTTGGTCCTCAGGAGCCACAGAAATCTGCCAGTAGCCACAGTTGGCGTCCAGCATGGAAAACACGGTAGCCTCTCCCAGGAAATCGATACAATCGTCCATGCGCGGTAACGGGTAGGTATCCTTAACCGTGACCTCGTTCAAGCGCCGGTAATCCACACAGAACCTAGGGGTACCATCGGCCTTCGGGACCAACACAACCGGAAAGGACCACTCAGCCTGGGACGGTTCAATAACCCCGAGCCGGGTCTGCTTTTCCACTTGTTCCTTGATGAGGTCCCGTTGATGGAGCCCGGTACGGTACGGTTGGGACCGAATGGGTTTGGCCCCTTCCTTGAGGGTAATCCGGTGAGGGGTCACATCAATGCGTCCCAGTTGCCCGTTCCATAGGTCCTCGTAACGGTCTAAATGTTCGCGTACAGCCTGGTGTAGCTCAGGCGGGATCAAATCATACGCGACCTTGGGCATCTGGACCGGGGTTCCGTCAGGCTTCTTGTCAGTCGTGTCCGGCTCAGGGACCGTGGTTCCGGCGGGTCCCTTGGGAGTCACGTCCTCCGGTGCCGACGCTTGGCTCAACGGGTTCCCTTGCTCCGGGCCCAGGGTGACAAGTGGTGCGGCCCCCTCACTAGGGGCCGACAAGTAATCCGCAGGGACCTCGAGCACGGGACCATCGTACGGTATGGCCACGCCAATGGCAAAGTTCTTGGGCAGGTTGACAGCCCGGTCCGAGATGTTCATAACATGGATCCGAAAGTCCTGTCGGGTCCGTATCGTAGCCAGTGCGTTGTGTAAACGGAGCCCCTTCTTAGCCATCTTATGGGGCCTCTCGTACAATAAACACTTCCCATTGGTACCGCACTTGACATAAACCGCTTGTAGGGACCGGGGAGCCAAAGTCACGCCCTTGGAAAGGTACAGGGCCGAGGGATCTTGACGGATAGGGTTGCCCTTGACAGGAAAAGCGCTCTGGGCCTTGCCCTCCCAGGTCCTTTTGGCGTAGGACAGGAACCCAAGGTTCCAAAGGACCGACTCGGTCCCGGGGTAGATAGCCTTGACATGTTCCTTTTGGAAGTCCATCCCAAGGATCAATGGGACAGAAAGGGCCCTGACGACAAGGAACTCAAACTCCATCGGCTTCCCGTTGACAATGACCGATAGTTCCAGGACTCCCCGGGCCTTGAGCAGTTGCCCGGCAGCGTCACAAACATGGGTAGACTTAGGAGCCCTAGAAGCCAATCGTTGCCATCCACAGGGTAAGATGTCCTCGCGTACCACACTGGGTCCCGCACCTGTGTCCAAAATGGCCGTCGTTTCCTTAGGGTCCTCTCGGTCCAAACGTACAAAAGCATTCAAAGCAAAGTTCCTCTTACGCAGTACAAGCAAGGTGCCCTTGAACCCATATGGCTTCTTCATTCCCAATCGACGTCGGAGCCCAGACTTGGACCGCCGTGCCAATGAGGGTAAACAGGAACAAGGGGTGGGCAAAACAATAGGGGACTCAGAACGAACAGGTACAATGGGGCCCTTGAAGATCTTCGAGAACCCCAGCTTGGTTGCAAACGAGCAGGTACTGTCCCGACGATGGGGAGGGGACCTCTTGGATCCGCCCCCCGTTACTCTTTTCCCGAGGGTCCCGGCTCCTTGGAACCGACGGTAACATGGCACACTTGGTCCGCCTCATCATCTGACAAGTTGATCCCTTCACACAGAGCCTGGACCATGGCAACACGTATCTGGCGATGGAACTGACGGTCCGCGTTGGGCTTGACCTCGGTACTCTGGCTCCGGCCCCGAGTAGCCGCAAGGAAGGAGTCCCGGGCCTGGATAACCGCTTTCCGTTGGGCCTCGGATAGCATGGAACATTGATGGGCCATGTGGCCCGGTTCCCAGCAAAGGTAACAACGGTACGGGCGCCGGCTATCCATGGTACGTACCCCCACGAACTGGGGCGCGGATCCCTTGAACCCAAACACTTGGCCCGACCCGTTCTTCTCAGTTTCCTTGTCAAGGGGGCCCTTAAGGATCGTCGAGGGGCCCATAGGATTGACTGCCATTAACGGTGACGGGTCCGGGGTGGGCTTAGCCCGAAAATCAGTAGGCCTGCGGGCGGAAACAGAGGGACCAGCCTTACTCGAAGAGGACCCTTGGGCCATCTTAATAACGTCCGTGGCTGCCTTGTACTTGCCCGCAGTAAAAGTAACCAACTGCTGGTACGTACGGTCGGGAACATTGTAGACAAACGCGTCAGTGCGCAGGTACTCAGGGAGCCCTTGGATCAGCTGCTGCTTCATGGTGCCCTCGGTATGGATATTCCCGCACAGTTCCGTTAGGCCCCGGAGACGGACCGCGAAAGCCTCGATGCCCTCGTCTGGTTCCTTAGCGGCCCGACTGAACCTGTCCTGAGCCAGGGCCAGTGCATGGGGCTCTGCGTACGTCTCTAGGAACCAGTTAACGGCCTCTGGGTAACTTGTGATCGAGGAGCCACCAGACGCGCTGGAGGAATCCGGAAGGGCCCGTGTGTACCGTAGTTCCGCGTCACCAGAAAGGAAATGTGGGATCGCATAAAGGGCCATGCCCTCAGAGACCGCGTTGTCGTTACAAGCCTTTACCAGTTTGCGGAACCACCTGAACACTTTCAGGGCCTCCTTACCAGAGAAATTAGGGTACCCAGCGAAAGAGTGCTTCATGTTACGCGCGACCCGTCCCATCTTACGAGCCTCACGTGTCCCATAGGTAGCCTTCTTGTTCCTCAGACGGTACGTACGGTAATCTAGGACCCGAGCAAAGCGATCATCTGAACACTTGATGACCTGGGGCTCGGTCCGTGGGTACTCAGGGGTCTCAAGGTCCTCCTCATCCCGGACAGAAGAAAACGTGGTACCCGAGGAAGAGGACGTACAGGAACCTCTGGAATGGTGACGACGCCGACGACGGCGGGAACGGGAACGATTGGAACGACTGGTATCATGGGACCCACCCTGGCCAGCAGGACTCTGGCTCAGGGCCTGGGATACAGTAGCCAAAATCTCATCTCGAAACGTTTCCAGAGTAGTAAAAATGTCTTGGGACCCAGCAACAGGAGCCTAAGGTGGAGCTCGGGTCCCTGTCTCAGAACCCGTGTCCCGACGTAAATCCTGACCCATAGCAGCCCGAATCCCACCCGGGGGCTCTGTCCCCCGACGCGGAATCCCTGTCTGCCCGCCTCCGCCACGGCCCAACGGACCCGAGGGACCGCCACGACCGCGACCAGCGGGAGTAACCATAGAAGTGTCCGACGGCGCACCACGGCCCCGACCTCCCGAGGGAACAGGGTCCGTCATGTTGGCCGTACGGTACTCGACCTGGACCAAAAGATCTCGTCACCAGAAACAGGAACCAAGGAACCAAACGCTACCGAGAAAGAAGAGGGCTCTCTCGATACGGGAGAGAAGTATAGCCCTCCCCTGCTGCTCCACCATAAATGTAGCGTAATGGAACCCAGGTTCCCGGAACCACAAACAACAAACACACACACAGAGACCACAGTCCGGAGTCCAGGAAGGAACAGGTAAGAGCCCTTGCTGATCCACTCGCCCGCCACGATACGAGGCAAAGGTAAACAGGACAAAAGCCCGAGGGAGAAGGAACCCAAAGCACTGTTGATTTTACAAGATGGCCCCGGGGAGAACCCCGGAGCACCCCTCAAGAACCTCCCCCCCTGGCCCCTCCAGGGGCCCAAAACGAGGCCCCCAGAGGGCGCCCCCAGCGGGCCAAGTGCCAGCAAGGCACTGGCCGCTCACCGGGCCAACACACGAAAAGCAAGCGAAATCCCCCCACACACAAATGTCAATCCCCAAAAAAAACCCAGTGGGAAAAAGGGGAAAGACACGAAATCACGCAAGGAAAACAAATGCGAAAAATCAAACAAATAACCCGAAGGTCAGTATGCCCCAACCCGGCAAGTCCTCCGCTCCGGGGGGACCAATCAGGGCACCGGGCGTGTCGCCACTGCCCCGGGCCACCGATGCAAGGATCCCAAGCCAGCGCGTGGTTCCACGTAACGCTGCCAGCCGGGTCCCAAGTCAGCCTCCCGGGTCCCAACGGTACCTGAGGGCCACAACGCCACAAGAGGCGTTCAACTTGAACCCTCAACCTGGGGGGGACACCCTCCATGTTCACATGGGGTCGAGGAGAGGCGGCCGACTTGGCTTGATGCTTCTCCTGTCCGGACTTCGGGTCGCTACTTGCGCCCGCGTTGAGGGTGACCGCTACTACCGGTCCCTCGTGTTGGTCGATATAGCCGAACTTGGCTCCCGACTTGAAGTACTTGGGCGTCGGGCTCAGGTTCATCACCTGGATCCTCCACGGGACTCCGGCTTTGGAGTCCATCGTGCCAAGGGCAACATGCACTTGGTGCTTGCGAGCAAGACGGGGGTGAGGGTGCACCAACCCGTTCCCCGTAAAATCAGTTACAAAATCAACGTGCGCCACCGAGTTGGGGGGCAACGTGACTTTACGGGCTAAACGCAGGGTAGCAGTAAACCCTTCCCTCACCGAACAAACAGGCTTCGACTGTGAGACTGTCACAGGAGCCACAGACTTTCCCTTACCAAGGATGGGGATGGTTTCCCCATTCATCAACTTGATCCAGTACTCGAAGCCACAAATCAAAGGCACTTGTGTAACAACATAAGGGGTACCCAGAAGCAGGGGTACCGATACATTCTCAACTACGCCATAGGTCTCGTCGACCTCATGGGTCCCCAACCTAGTTGGTAGGGTCACGGCACCAACGATTGGAAGTACCCCACCATTGATGTCAATCATATGGTCAGCTTTGGACCTCCAGCGTTAGAGCTTCACCTCCTTTGGTAATAGCGACTTGCGTATCAAGGAGGCTCCTGACCCGGTATCAAGTACGATACGGGTACAGCATGCACGGCCGGGGGCAAGTTGCACCCGTCCAGCGACCTGGAAGTTCTCACCCGTCAGCACCGCGATGACCCGACGTGGGTTTACGTTCTTGGGGAGTCCTACCCGAGGTGGGCGGACTCCCTTAGGTCGCCGCAGTATCCGGCACGGTTAGTTCGTCCTCCTGGCCCACTTGGCCGAGGCTGCCGTTGTGAGCTTCGGACGACCAGCCCCAACGGTCATTCGCTTCCCGCCGACTTGGCGTCCGAATCTGAGGGCGGGGAGGAAGACGACGAGTCCGAGGACGACGTGTCCGCCTCCTCCGCCGAGGGTGTGGCGACCGCAACGACCGGTCGAGACCCACCCTCGCGGCGTGAACGTACTTCGTTCGTAGCCGACTTTTTACTCGCATTCCTAACAAGTTGTTGGATGCGTTTACTCAACTTGGGGCAATCATATGCCCAGTGACCATCGGAGTTGCAGTTCCAACACCGATGGTCCGTTCCGGGAGGGGTCTTCCCAACTGGGGAAGACGAAGGGATACCCTGGGAAGTTCCCACGGCAGCTACCACTCTCTCCTTGCGGATTCGGCGTGCCTCTCTCAACTCTCTGGCCTGGCGCGCCTCCTCCCGTTCCTTGGCCAACTCGGCCTGACGCTCCTGGCGTTGTTCCTCCCGCAACTTGCGGTAGGCCTCGCCTCTGCGATAGGCGAACCTGGCCAACTCGGCCAGGGTCGCCCGGGCAGTGTTATGCTCCCGGGTCTCCATCCGGACTGACCAATGGAGTCCCTGCACAAACCGACTCTTCACCACAGCTTGTGGATGAAGAAACCCACAAAGATTGTTGAGCTTACGGACTCGCTCCGCAAAGGACAACTCGTCCTCCGCCTCTTCCTGATGGGCTTGCGGAAACTCCTCGACTTGAGAAGCCAACGCTGCCTCATCAACCATGGCTCTCAACAACCAGTTGACGAGCTCCAAATAGGACGTCACCTCCCCAGCGCCTCCACTTAAGGAGCTGGGCATGACGGACATAAGTTCTGTCCGTAGGTCGCCCTTCGTAAACTCCTGTAGCATGTAAAAAGCCATGCCTTCACTTATGGCATTGTCGTCACAGGCTTTTGTGAAACGACGTGGGAACTCCAAGACACGGAGGGGGGGAGCTCCGTCCCACTCCGCTTTGTGCCCAAAAGAATGAAGTGCATTCTTCTTGGCACGGCCCATGGCTCGGGCCTGGTCAGGACCATACGCCACCGACTTGTTCTGGAGGGCGTAGGTCTCACAGTCAAAGATCCTCTGGTAGACCGGGTTGGCTACCTGGATCTTGGGCGGCACCTCACGTTGAGGGAACAGCCGCTGTGGCACTGGGGTAAGTTCACTCTCAGTGCCTGTAGTCCGGCGCGGCGCGCTTGGTGTAGCCGCCGGCGTTTCCGGGGGGAACTCCCCCGTGAAGAGCGTACGCCCCACCGAGTATGGTGTGGCTTCCTCATTGGGAGTCACAGGTGTCGCCCCCAGTTCGGGGCGACCAGAGATAGGCGTAAGTGGGGATTCCCCCTGCGCCTGCGGGCTCGAAAGCCCCAATCCGGTTTGGACATTAAGGCCATCTGGCAAACTCGCCACAATCTGATTCAGAATAGTATTCGTCATCGTGACTACCAGGTCCGGCAAAGTCTGCCGCAACACATTGGTCGCCTCCCGACGGACAGTTTCCGCGAGGAGTGGATTGACGACTCCAGTTGAGTCTCGGTCCGCCTCCGGGAGTCCACCTGAGGGGTAACCACGTTCCTCAGGGGTCTCAACCGGGGGCATGGGCGCGAGCCTATCGCCGACCAACGGAGGTCCACCGTCCTCCGAAAGCCTAGTTGGCGACGACTCCAAGCCAAAGCTGGCTCCAACCCGAGTGGAACCCGCGGGGACAGTCCTCACCCCTTGGGACGTTCCCGTTGAGTATACCACACAGTGGCCAGACTTCGGCCCACCCACATCAGACGTGTCACCCGAGTGAACTCCCGACTGAGTCGGGGTGGCCTGTTGCCCGCCCGTACTTCCAGTCCTGCTGGCTTGAGGGACCTCTAGTCCCTCTGCGACCCCAGGTAAACCCACATGTGTCTCACCAGTATTCAAAGGCACTGAAGTACGTGCGTCACCCGTGTACTCCCCGGACGACGGGGGGTCCGAACTAGCCATGTTGGCTGACGATCCGTATGACACGGTCCAAGACCACTGTTCCTCTGAGACAGAGGGCCCCCTACACCCGGGTGCACCCGGAGGTAAAGTTTTTCTCTGTCCCCTGCTGCTCCACCAAATGTGGCAAAAACCACTAGCACACACGGCACCCAAGTTGGGGCGGTGTGCTAGGGCTGCCTCCCGTGTCGGGGGAACCGGAAGAAGTGCAAGTCGCACACACTCTATCCCTGTTGTGGGGCAAACCCCCCACGGACAAACAAGAGGATGGTGTGTGGTCCAACAGTTTCTTGGTCGGGACGGGGACGCAGGGCCAAGCCCCGCTGTCCCTCCCCATATCCCCCCAGGGTCCACTCAGAATCTCGCCACTCAGAATCTCCCACCCCAGCACCTGCCCACCGGGCCACACGAAAATTCAAGACGATAAATGCAGAAAACCCTCAAATCCAAGTTGGATTTACTACTACGCTAACTATCCCAAACTTAGGGAATATGGACCCAAATGCAGGGGGAGGAACGGGTCAGGCTAGTGGCCTGCCGCCCCTTGCATGGCACGTGTTGCCCCCCTACCTGGGGGACAATACTGCCACACTCCCCTCTCCTCAGTTCCGACCGACCCGGTCGGCCCTGTGAGGGGGTGCGTAAACGCACGTCTCGGCGTTGGGGGCGCGACTTGCTGTCCCCCATCGAGTACGTAACACGGATGTGGAGGCGGTCACGTTGACCGCCCCTCTCCTCAAGCTTGCCCACTCGGCAGCTTGCTCTCCTCGGTTCACACTTCACCATCACCACCCCTTCACCTTCCTCTGGGCCGCCCCACGCTGGGGAGGCCACCCGTATACCCACGATCCGAGTCCCCCTCAACTCGAGGCGGGTCTCGTGCCACGATAGCCAGAGCGTCTCTCCCCAACTTGGGGAGAGCCATGGCGACCCCGGGAGTGGAGACGAACTCTCTAGATGAGCGTATGGAGGACACCAGCTACGGTGCAGCACCCGCCGGGACATCCGGCGGGGGCTCCGCGATCGCTCCGGGGGACGGGACTCCCGCGTCGCCCGGCTTTGGGTTGACGGCGGGGTCTCCCCCGGAGGCGGGACAAGTTGTCCCGCGTGAGGCCTTGGGGCGGTGGTTTTACCCCGCTTGGCCTCTCTATGAGGAGGGGTTGACTGTTCTTCGCTGTGGCCGACTTGGCGCAGCGATGGGTCGGGTATGGGACCGCCTACGGGAGAAGTATCCCCGTAGGGTCGGGTTCCCTGCCGGCTTCAGGACGGACCAGTTTGCCTTCCTGGACGATGAGGAGGTTGAGGACGTTCAGCGTGCCAAGGCCATGGTGGACCGCGGGGGAACTATCCCGGGTCCCGGCGACTTGCCGACCTTCACTTGGGACGCGGTGGCAACTCGCCCCCCGTACCTTCATGAGGCCGATCCGCACACTCATCACTTTGATGTGCGGATGGAGAAAGACTTCCGGCGAGGTCCCTACTTGGTGACCTCGGCTCAACTTGAGTTTCCTCAACAGTCTGCTGCCAGTAAGGAGCAGTACTATCCGAAGAAGCCCGAGTGGTGGCCTCAAGTTGTGGTCCCCTACGGGTTCCCGGCGTTGCTGCCATGGTTGCTCGACCACTTCGGCTCCGTCATGTTGACGGCTAGCCCAGACCACCTGGTGTGGGCCATGTTGGCCACCCAGTGGCTCCTCGAGGTCATGTCGACCTGGGTGTCCTGTATTCAGCGGCGGGGGATGCTCTTGCATCTCCCCCTCCGGCTCCTCCAAGGTTTGGAACAGCTCACCCCTCAGCTAGTTGCTGAGGGGTGCTCATCAGGGCAACTCACTCTACTTGAGGAGATGCTCCGCCTCCACAAGTTTCTCGAGTGGGAGAGCACTGATCACAAGTTGCGCCGCCCCACTCGTGGGCCCAAGGACGATGGCGCACTTCGCCAGTTCGTATGGGTCGCTCGTGAACTTCACGACGGCCGTGTGTTACTACGAGATGGGTTGGGCATCGGGGACTACCAGTATGCCCCGGGGGTGGATCGCCACACTGCGCCACCCCCGGACAAGGCCATAGTTATGGCCGTACCCTCACATGATGACCATATGACTCAACCCACTGCGGGGGCCCCAAGTCGGGGTCGCAGTTACACCCGGGCACCGCCACCTCGGCGTGCCCCTCCGCTTCCTACTGTCCCATACCTGCCGCACGGGGACATCCCGATTAGCGTGGCCGTTAAGTCGTCCACCCCGGTGTCCCCCAACTTGGAGGCCACCCTTCTGACGGTTTACCCCAAGTTGGTGTTATCGGCCACGCCTCTGACCTCAGAGATGATGATCACCACGTTGGTGCGCACCATATACTGGTTGGCCGCGTCGACCGCAACCCCTAAAGTCTCCGAGACTCCTCAACTTGAGGAGCGCGTTCGTACTGCGGTGGCGACCGCGAGTTGCGAGTCGGTGGCGGAGTTTATGACGGCCGAGTTGGCTCGCATTGGGCCTATTATGCCCCAGCCAGCCCCGCTTGGGCGTGGCAAACGTCGCGCGAGCCGAGCATACTCGACTCCTCGCCGTCGTCGCCGACGCTCCCGGCGCTCTCCCTCCGTGTCGCAGGACGAGTTGTCTTACTCCGTCTCGGAGTCCTACACTCCGTCAGAGTCGGAGTCGGTCCGGCGTCTGCGTCGCCAACTTGCGCGCAAGACTAAGCAGAAGGGTAGCCGCGGTCGTCGCCACTTACGCGACCGTGAGGGGCGCGACGGTTCCGACTTGGCGCCGCTGGCCCCGCCGACTGGTGGGGAGCGTTATCGCCGTGGGTCTCGCCGCTCGCCTCCTCGTGAGGGCGAGGGCCGTGGGGTTGGAGAGTCTAGCATGCATGCCTAGTTGGCAGCTGCCTTTGTTTTGAGAGTGTGAGGGTTAGGGCTGTAGTTAAAAGCCACTCTGCGTACCACTTCGACTTGACGCACTCTCTTGGCACTGTTGCTCGGCCTTCCCTCACGTTGAGGGAGGGCTGTTAGGGTTTATCTCATTCCGGGCACAGTATGCCCGGACCTTTTCAGCGGGAAGGTCCTGCACATGCTCCCACGTATCACCCTTGGCTTTGTAGCCAAACCAACGCACCCTCAACATGAGGCGGTCAGTGTCCTCATCCCAGCCGTGGTCGATGAACTTATCGAACACGTACTCCTGCGGGCCCTGTTTGGCTGCAGGCAGCGAGGGGAGGCGCCACGCTTCCAGCGCCCGCGCCCAAGCTGGGTCGCCTGCAGGCGGTGGCGCAATTTTGACCACGTCCTATCCGTTCACTGTGCGGACCCCATCGTCACATTCGATGGTGAAGCGCCACCTATCAGTACGAAGGACCTGGTACGGCCCCTTCGTCTGGAATACCAACTTACCCCCAGTTGGGGTGTGCGAGTGTACCAGCACCCAGTCACCCTGCTAGGGGACATGCTTAGCATTGCGCACCTTTTTGTCAAAGGTACGCTTGTAGCGCTTTTGTGCTTTGTCCATCTCAGCCCTGACTTTAGGGATGAGGTTTTCAAGCCTAGCGGCGAACTCCGCCTTACTCTCAGTAGGAGCAGGCGTACTGCCAACATCCTCCCTAGTTGGGAGCGGCCGCCGCACCGCAATAGACTGCACGCGACGGGGGGTCACAAAAGCGAGGGGTACTTCCCCGGTAGATGAGTGAACCTGCGAATTGTAGGCAGTGGTAAGAATAGAAATGTATTGGTCCCACGTTTTCACGTGCTCACTCACATAGTGGCGCAGCTGCCGAACAATAGTTTTGTTGAAGCGCTCCACCTGTGCATTAGTTTGTGGGTGGTAGGGGGTGGCATAGTTTGCCTTAACCCCCAACATATCCAGCACTCCCTGAGACAGTACAGACGCAAATTGCGGTCCATTGTCCGATAGTGTACTATCTGGGATGCCATACGCGGCAACCCAGTGATCTAGGAAGGCTGACACGACCGACATGGCCGTGATCTCTGCCAGTGGGATCGCTCGCGTAAGTTTCGTGAAGCGGTCACAGATGACCAGGAGGTACTGCTTGCCCTCCTCGGTCACTGGCAGTGGCCCAAGGATGTCCATTGCCAACGCGGCAAAGGGCTCCTTGGCCGGGAACAATAGCATAGCCGTAGTAGGCCGCCGTTCCATCAGACGGTTCTGTGCACAACTTGTGCAGGCAGCCACCCAACTGTAGATGTCCACCACCATGGACGGCCAGTAGTACCTGGTCCTCAGGGTCCGGTACAGTTTACTAGACCCCAGGAGTCCACCTGTGGGAGCGTTATGCTCCCTCTCAAGGATACTGTCCTTGAGGGATGCGGGGACGACAAGTTGTTCGGCCCCCTGGAATACCCCCCTCCTCATGAGGAGGCCATCGTCTCCGAGAAAGAACCGCGTCTCCGCCACCGTGTCCAGTGTATCCCTCTGCGACTTGCAGAAGGGATCCTCGGCCTGGGCCTTCACCACCTCGTCCAGGGACAGGGGCAAGTACTTCTTGTTCCCTGGCGCCTCGGGGTTCAACGCCTGACCCGAGCGCGTGACTACCCCCACGATGGGGATGTCCTCATCGACTGGGTTAGTGTCCAGCCCCTCGGTAGGTACCCGAGAAAGGCCGTCGGCAAGGGCATGTTGCCTGCCAGGTCGGTACTCAATATCAAAGTTGAAGGGTGCCAGTCGCACCCTCCACCGGTTGAGACGAGTGTTTGTACAATCCGTCTTAAAGATGAACTGCAACGCGCGGTGGTCACAGCGGATGAGGAACTTCTCACCCTCTAGGTAGTGACGAAGTAACGTCACCGCCCACACCACTGCGAGTCCTTCCAACTCGGTGACTCCGTAGTTCTTCTCGGCCGAGTTCAGCCCCTTGCTGAAGTATCCCACCGGCAAGTACTCCTTGTCCGGCTGCTGCTGAAGCAACACACAACCAAGTTGGTCGTAGCTAGCGTCCACATCCAGGATGTAGTGGCCTCCCAACTTGGGAATAGCCAGGATAGGGGGCTTCAGCAGAAGGTCCCGAAGAGTCTCAAAGGATTCCTGCTCCACCCGACTTGGGGGAGGCAGGTTCTTCGGTAGCGTTGAGCTAACTAGCTCATTCAATGGCTTCGCCACCTTGGCGAAGCCCTTGGTGAAACGTCGGTACACGTTACACATCCCGAGGAAGCTCCTCATCTGGGTCTGGGTCCGGGGGTACTGAGCCTTACGGATGGCCCTCAAGTTTTTCTCGTTGACACTGAGACGCCCCGGACGGACAACATGTCCCAAGTATTCCACCTCTTGAGTGAAGAGGTGGCACTTACTCGCCTTCAGTGACACACCGGCGTCAGCAAGTAGCTTGAACACCTGGCCAAGGTGGCCAATGTGTTCCTCCGGACTTCGGGAGAACACAATGATATCGTCTAGGTACACGAGACAGATCTGCCACCGTACTCCGGCCAGAATCATGTCCATAGCGCGCGGGAAAGTTTCCGGCGCGTTACACAGTCCAAACGGTAGTCGCTTGCACTGGTAGGTACCACAGTGACAGGTAAATGTAGTTTTATGCCTGTCCTCCGGGGCAATGGGAATTTGCCAGTACCCCGCGTTACAGTCCAGGGTAGAGAACACGTTTGCCTCCCCCAGAGAGTCCAGACAGTCATCCATCCTAGGTAGGGGATAGCTGTCCTTCACCGTGCTCTCGTTGAGCTTACGGTAGTCGATACAGAACCGTGGGGTCCCATCAACTTTGGGGACGATAACCACCGGACTCGCCCACTCGGCGTTACTGGCCTCGATCACATCGAGGGCCTCCATGCGAGCAACTTGCTCCTTAACGAGGGCCCTTGAACGGGGTCCCCCTGTAGCACAATAGGGATCCGTCGCACGTCCACTCTCAGGGAACACTCACCAAGGGGGATCGGCACCAACGTCACCGGGAAGCCAAGGTTGCTGTCCTTGGAGCACAAGCCACGGGACCAAGATAGGAGCCCAAATGGGAGGGGTTTGTTGTTCTGCCTTGGCCGGCGGTGGATTCGCCGCCGGCCCCCTCGTTATAAACCCTCGGAGACACTACTAACTACCCTCCACCCCAAGATGCAAGTCCCTCTGGTCATACGTATCTTGTAGATACCGTGACCAGTACGGACTCTCAAATTGAAAGCCAAGGATTAGAAGTAGCCCCCCTAACATTAGGGTCACAATACCGTCAACCATATTGCTACATATCCCCCCCTTAGATTCGGCCCGTCCTCGGATCGAGTTGCAGTCGGGTTACTGAATGTAAGTGGGTCGCGTGACCGTTTACCAGTCGGGTGGGGTTTTTCGCCCTGTCGCGACAGACACCCCTTTTCGAGGTTGTCTGAGGGGGGTGCCCCCCTTTGTGTGGTACACACACGATCCGTTTTCCGGACCGTTAAATTCCCGATGCGGGTTGCTGTTCACGACCCCCCTTTCCGAGGGGTGTGCAAGCGGATCCGCCACCAGGTGTCTGGTGGTAGGGGAGCCCCTCTCGTGAGACGATTGAGTGGGTGGCGGGGTTGCCCGCGTTGCGTGGGGGCGGTTGGGAGTGACCCCCCTGGTTACCCCGTGTGGAGGGGGCGTGGCTCCGGTCCAGGTGCCTGGGTGGAGCGCCCTCGTAGCCCGGCTGGCGCGGGTCGTCCCGCGCTGCTGTATCGCTCGTGCTGAACTGTGTGGTTATAAGCGCGGGTGCCCGCGCTTCCCTGGCTCGTCCGTGCGAGCGTTCTCTGTACCGGGTCGAGCCGGCCTCGGCTTTTCTGCACGGGGCGCCCCTGCTACCCCGGTCATCATGTCGGACCCTTAGGTACCCGAAGGTGAAGACGACCTCCTGCTTGAGGAGGAGGAGGAGGTGATGGTGGACGACGTTCCCGTCTCTGCCACTGCCGCCGAGTGTTTCTTGGCGAGCTCGTCCGAAGACGAGGGCGACCGGGTGACCGTTCGCGTGGCTCCGGCCGGTGCTCCGGGCGGTTTGTCGTCCGTGTGCGGCGGCACGACGGCTCCGTCGGGTGGCGGGCAACCGCGGGTAGCTGCTGCTTCTACCCCTACTCCTCCGGCGGCCCGAATGGCTCCTGTCGCCGGTGCCGGCGCGGCTTAACCTCAAGACGGCGTTGCCGGCGTGTCGGGCGGTTATGGTGGCACCCCGACCGGGACGGCGGGTCAAGACGGCGCGGGTGCCCGCCCGGGTGGTTCATCCGCGGCTGCGGGTGACGGGTCTACCCCTGCCGCCCCCGAGGTGCCCCCGTCGGGCTCGGGCGGCGGCGTTGCTCTGCTCGCGGTGCCGCGGGCGTCTGGTGGTCAAGGTGGGTCTACACCGATGGCAGTGGACTCCGGTAGTTTGTAGCACAATAGGAATCCGTCGCACGTCCACTCTCAGGGAACACTCACCAAGGGGGATCGGCACCAACGTCACCGGGAGGCCAAGGTTGCTGTCCTTGGAGCGCAAGCCACGGGACCAAGATGGGAGCCCAAATGGGAGGGGTTTGTTGTTCTACCTTGGCCGGCGGTGGATTCGCCACCGGCCCCCTCGTTATAAACCCTCGGAGACACTACTAACTACCCTCCACCCCAAGATGCAAGTCCCTCTGGTCATACGTAACTTATAGATACCGTGACCAGTACGGACTCTCAAATTGAAAGTTAAGGATTAGAAGTAGCCCCCCCTAATATTAGGGTCACAATACGGACAACCATATTGCTACATATCCCCCCCTTAGATTCGGTCCGTCCTCGGGTCGAGTTGCATTCGGGTTACCGAATGTAAGTGGGTCGCGTGACTGTTTACCCGTCGGGTGGGGCTTTGCGCCCCGTCGCGACAGACACCCCTTTTCGAGGTTGTCTGAGGGGGGTGCCCCCCTTTGCGTGGTACACACACACGATCCGTTTTCCGGACCGTTAAATTCCCGATGCGGGTTGCTGTTCACGCCCCCCCTTTCCGAGGGGTGGTGCAAGCGGATCCGCCACCAGGTGCCTGGTGGGAGGGGGGCCCCTCTCGTGTGGACGATTGAGTGGGGGGCGGGGGCTGCCCGCGTTGCGTGGGGGCGGTTGGGGGTGACCCCCCTTACTTACCCCGTGTGTGGGTGTGGCCCCGTCCCGCCCAGGTGCCTGGGTGGAGCGCGGTCGTAGCCCCGTGGGGCGCGGGTCGACCCGCGTGCCTGCGGCGCTTCTCGTGGCCGTATGTGGTCATAAGCGCGGGTGTCCGCGCTTCCCTGGCTCGTCCCGGTTATCCCACCGTACCGGGTTGTAGCCGTCGACGGCTTGTGGGCGCGGGGGACTCCGCACCCGTTATCATGTCCTATCCCCAGGTGCTTGAAGAGGAGGAAGACCTCCTGATCGGGGAGGAGATGGAGGACGACGCGCCTGTCGGTCCCGACGCCGCGCGTTACGGGGTGAGCTCGTCTGACGACGACGGGCCTGCGGTGTCCGTCCGTCTGTCGGCCGGAGGACTGTCGTCCGTGTGCAGCGGCACGACGGTGCCGTCGGCCGGAGGTCAACCCGGTGGTCAACCGCGCGTGGCGGCTTCTACCCCCTCTCTGCCGGCTGCCCGGATGGAGCCTGGTGCCGGTGCCGGCTCACCGCAGCTACCTCAAGATGGTCCGCCCTGCGGCGGAGGTGGCGACCCGCAGCCGACTCCGGCTGGTCAAGGTGGTCCGGGTGTCCGGGCGGTGACTCCTCGAGGCGGTCCCGACGTTGACGCGGGTGGTGGTGGCGGTGCGACACCCGGTGCGGTGGGTCAAGACGGTGCGGGTGTCCGCACGGCCGGGGCTCCGGCTCCGGAGGCTGTCCAAGTGCCTTCCCCTTCCGAGGCGGGGGCTACGCCGACGGGTGGTGCCGGCGCCGGTACCATACCTGCGGTGCCGCGGGTGTCGAGCGGTCAAGACGCTCCTTCTCCCATGGCGGTTGACACCGGGAGTTACTCCGGGCGGGCGCCCGCCCTTCTTCTTCCTCCTCGGCCTCGTCCATCTCCGACGTCGGCCCCTCTGCCGGTGGTGCGTCCCCCGGCGCCCCCGATTCTTCCTGGTCCTGCCCGGGTTGCCCCGTTGGGTGGCGGCGTCGCCGTGGCGGCGGGTCAACCCGCCATGTCGGTGTCCGACTTGGTGGCTCGGGTTCGAGGCCTCACGGTGCAAGAGTCGATGGAGTCCGATGGGCGTATGCGGGTGGACTTCCACCTGGTGCATCCCCGTGGAGAATCCTCCCGGCGCGTCAAGGTGGACCCGTGCTGGGAGCGGGAGTTGGTGCGGCTGGTCAACCAGCCGAACGCGGTCCGGGTGGAACACCATTGGATCCTGAGTCAGCCGGACGACCGGCATGCGCAGCTCTGGCGCACCCGGGTGGGACGGGGTGAGGTCTACCTCGACCCCAACTTCGGGGTCTGCGACTTGATTGCCCCCGCGTTGCCGCGGGAGATTGACTACCCGGCTAGTGCTCGGGGGATTGCGGCGGCGGCGGAGCCGGTTGCGTTTGGGGAGACGGTGAGCCGTACCGGTCGGTATCCCGACTTTGACTACTACCCGGGGGAACCCCCGTATCTGTCGTTGACGGCTCCCTACCCGCCTATGGCGGGGTTGAAGTCGGCGTCGAGTTGGCGACGTACCCATGGTGTCATGGCCGATGCGTTCCGCACGGATATAACGTGTGCGTTGCAGACCGGCAACGGTCGTGCTCCGGTATACACTCCCGTGCGCCCGCCGCTATGGCAGGAGGGGTGGGAACCCGCCCCTGCTTTCCGGTTTGACACCGGCTCCTGCCTTCGCTACTTCGGGAGTGTGTTGGCCTCGCGACCGGTCCACCCGTTGCAGGGTACCTTCACCCTTGAGGTTACCCTCGGGCAGGCTTCATCCTTCTTGCTGTCCGTCCGCCGGCAGGGTCGTCTGTTTCATCTTCCGACGGGTGTCCGTCGGCACATCGCGCAGTTGGGCGTGGATCTGATAGCCGCCAAGACCGGGTTGGCCCGGGAGTTCGAGGCCCTGCTGGCTGTTCACGATGCCGTGAACTGGGCTGGGGTGTTGGACCATGCCCCGTACCGGGACCCGCAGGCTGGGGCTTACCCCTTGCCTCGTCACTCGTTGCTGTGGCAGTATTGACCCCCAGGTAGGGGGCAACACGTGCCATGCAAGGGGCGGCAGGCCACTAACCTGATCCGTTCCTCCCCCTGCATTTGGGTCCATATTCCCTAAGTTCGGGATAGTTAGCTTAGTAGTAAATCCAACTTGGATTTGAGGGTTTTCTGCATTTATCGTCTTGAATTTTCGTGTGGCCCGGTGGGCAGGTGCTGGGGTGGGAGATTCTGAGTGGCGAGATTCTGAGTGGACCCTGGGGGGATAAGGGGAGGGACAGCGGGGCTTGGCCCTGCGTCCCCGTCCCGACCAAGAAACTGTTGGACCACACACCATCTTCTTGTTTGTCCGTGGGGGGATTGCCCCACAACAGGGATCGAGTGTGTGCGACTTGCACTTCTTCCGGTTCCCCCGACACGGGAGGCAGCCCTCGCACACCGCCCCAACTTGGGTACCGTGTGTGCGAGTGGTTTTTGCCACATTTGGTGGAGCAGCAGGGGACAGAGGTAAACTTTACCTCCGGGTGCACCCGGGTGTAGGGGGCCCTCTGTCTCAGAGGAACGGTGGACTTGGACCGTGTCATACGGATCGTTAGCCAACATGGCTAGCTCGGACCCCCCGTCGTCCGGGGAGTACACGGGTGACGCACGTACTTCAGTGCCTTTGAATACTGGTGAGACACAGGTGGGTTTACCTGGGGTCGCAGAGGGACTAGAGGTCCCTCAAGCCAGCAGGACTGGAAGTGCGGGCGGGCAACAGGCCACCCCGACTCAGTCGGGAGTTCACTCGGGTGACACTTCTGACGTGGGTGGGCCGAAGTCTGGCCACCGCGTGGTATACTCAACGGGAAAGTCCCAAGGGGTGAGGACTGTCCCCGCGAGTTCCACTCGGGTTGGAGCCAACTTTGGCATGGAGCCATCGCCAACTAGGCTTTCGGAGGACGGCGGACCTCCGTTGGTCGGCGATGGGCTCGCGCCCATGCCCCCGGTTGAGACCCCTGAGGAACGTGGTTACCCCTCAGGTGGACTCCCGGAGGTGGACCGAGACTCAACTGGAGTCGTCAATCCACTCCTCGCGGAAACTGTCCGTCGGGAGGCGACCACTGTGTTGCGGCAGACTTTGCCGGACCTGGTGGTCACGATGACGAATACTATTCTGAATCAGATTGTGGCGAGTTTGCCAGATGGCCTTAATGTCCAGACCGGATTGGGGCTTTCGAGCCCGCAGGCGCAGGGGGTGCCCCCCCTGACACCTATCTCGGGTCGCCCTGAACAGGGGGCGACCCCTGTGACTCCCAACGAGGGAGCCACACCATACTCGGTGGGGCGTACGCCCTTCATGGGGGAGTCCCCCCCGACAACACCGGCGGCTACACCAAGCGCGCCGCGCCGGACTACAGGCACTGTGGGTGAACTTACCCCAGTGCCACAGCGGCTGTTCCCTCAACGTGAGGTGCCGCCCAAGATCCAGGTAGCCAACCCGGTCTACCAGAGGATCTTTGACTGTGAGACCTACGCCCTCCACAACAAGTCGGTGGCGTATGGTCCTGACCAGGCCCGAGCCATGGGCCGTGCCAAGAAGAACGCACTTCACTCTTTTGGGCACAAAGCGGAGTGGGATGGAACTCCCCCCCTCCGTGTCTTTGAGTTCCTACGTCGTTTCACAAAAGCCTGTGACGACAATGCCATAAGTGAAGGCATGGCTTTTTACATGCTACAGGAGTTTACGAAGGGAGACCTGCGGACAGAACTTATGTCCGTCATGCCCAGCTCCTCAAGTGGAGGCGCTGGGGAGGTGACGTCCTATTTGGAGCTCGTCAACTGGTTGTTGAGGGCCATGGTTGATGAAGCGGCGTTGGCTTCTCAAGTCGAGGAGTTTACGCAAGCCCATCAGGAAGAGGCGGAGGACGAGTTGTCCTTTGCGGAGCGAGTCCGTAAGCTCAACAATCTTTGTGGGTTTCTTCATCCACAAGCTGTGGTGAAGAGTCGGTTTGTGGAAGGACTCCACTGGTCAGTCCGGATGGAGACCCGGGAGCATAACACTGCCCGGGCGACCCTGGCCGAGTTGGCTAGGTTCGCCTACCGCAGAGGCGAGGCCTACCGCAAGTTGCGGGAGGAACAACGCCAGGAGCGTCAGGCCGAGTTGGCCAAGGAACGGGAAGAGGCGCGCCAGGCCAGAGAGTTGCGAGAGGCACGCCGAATCCGCAAGGAGAGGGTGGTAGCTGCCGTGGGAGCTTCCCAAGGTACCTCGTCGTCTTCCCCAGTTGGGAAGACCCCTCCGGGAACTGATCATCGGTGTTGGAACTGCAACTCCGATGGTCACTGGGCATATGATTGCCCCAAGTTAAGTAAACGCATCCAACAGCTTGTTAGGAATGCGAGTAAGAAGTCGGCTACGAACGAAGTGCGTTCACGCCGCGAGGGTGGGTCTCGACCAGTGGTGGCGGTCGCCACACCCTCGACGGAGGGGGCGGACACGTCGTCCTCGGACTCGTCGTCGTCCCCTTCGCCCTCAGATTCGGACGCCAAGTCGGCGGGAAACGAATGACCGTTGGAGCTGGTCGTCCGAAGCTCACAACGGCAGCCTCGGCCA
This sequence comes from Pyropia yezoensis, assembly GCA_009829735.1. Taxonomy (NCBI): domain Eukaryota; phylum Rhodophyta; class Bangiophyceae; order Bangiales; family Bangiaceae; genus Pyropia; species Pyropia yezoensis. Next base: position 1,854,975 of record CM020618.1, on the reverse strand, counting down.
AGTGGGCCAAGAGGACGAACCAACCGTGTCGGATACTGCGGCGACCTAAGGGAGTCCGCCCACCTCGGGTGGGACTTCCCAAGAACGTAAACCAACGTCGGGTCATCGCGGTGCTGACGGGTGAGAACTTCCAGGTGGCTGGACGGGTGCAACTTGCCCCCGGCCGCGCCTGTTGTGTCCGTATCGTACTTGATACCGGGTCAGGAGCCTCCTTGATACGCAAGTCGCTATTACCAAAGGGGATGAGGCTCCAACGCTGGAAGTCTAAAGCTGACCATCTGATCGATATCAATGGTGGGGTACTTCCCATCGTTGGTGCCGTGACCCTACCAACTCGGTTGGGGACCCATGAGGTCGACGTGACCTATGGTGTAGTTGAGAACATATCGGTACCCCTGCTTCTGGGTACCCCTTATGTCGTAACACAAGTGCCTTTGATTTGTGGCCCTGAGTACTGGGTCAAGTTGATGAATGGGGAGACTATCCCCATCCTTGGTAAGGGAAAGTCTGTGGCTCCTGTGACAGTCTCACAGTCGAAGGCCTGTTTGTTCTGTGAGGGAAGGGTTTACTGCTACTCTGCGTTTAGCCCGTAAAGTCATGTTGCCCCCCAACTCGGTGGCGCACGTGGATGTTGTAACTGATTATGCGGGGAACGGGTTGGTGCACCCTAACCCCCGTCTTGCTCGCAAGCACCAAGTGCATGTTGCCCTTGGCACGATGGACTCCAAAGCCGGAGTCCCGTGGAGGATCCAGGTGATGAACCTGAGCTCGTCGCCCAAGTTCTTCAAGTCGGGGGCCAAGTTCGGCTATATCGACCAACACGAGGGACCGGTAGTAGCGGTCACCCTCAGCGCGGGCGCAAGTAGCGACCCGAAGTCCGGAAAGGAGAAGCATCAAGCCAAGTCGGCCGCCTCTCCTCGGCCCCAGGTAAACATGGAGGGTGTTCCACCCAGGTTGAGGGTTCAAGTTGAACGCCTCTTGGACCAATATCACAAGTTGTGGGATGGTCAATTGGGACTCATGAGAGCTACCCAACACCGGATCGAGTTGAAACCCGGTGCGCCCCCTATACGCCAACAACCGTATAGGGGGGGACCCCGTTCAAGGGCCCTCGTTAAGGAGCAAGTTGCTCGCATGGAGGCCCTCGATGTGATCGAGGCCAGCAAACGCCGAGTGGGCGAGTCCGGTGGTGATCGTCCCCAAAGTTGATGGGACCCCCGGCTCTGTATCGACTACCGTAAGCTCAAACGAGAGCACGGTGAAGGATAGTTATCCCCTACCTCGGATGGATGACTGTCTGGACTCTC
>CM020618.1:1797743-1853168 GCA_009829735.1 Pyropia yezoensis | reverse complement strand
GACCGGTTGCATAGCTTGTTCCCTCGGAACTTCTGGTGTCTGTTTTAGACCCAGTCACCTGTTACCAGGGTTGCGTTGCGCACCCGTAGTCGGGCGTCGAAGTTCTTCTTATACCGAAGTTGTGTTCTGTCAAGGGCACCCTTGAGCTTAGGAATCATCCACGATAGCTTGGCCAACCAAGCTAGGTGGATGCGTTCGGCGGGTCGGCCCTTCGGTGTATCATACCGAGTGCACCTGCCGGGTGCAGCGTCAGGTTACCGACGCCTAGTGGCATGACCCACTCCAGCGGAGCAATGTTTGTGCTCCGATGTGGCCTGGCATTGTATGCCAGGGTGAGTACGGACAGAAGCCTGTCCAAGTGTTCGTGTGCTCTGCCACGTAGCACTGTAGCATCTTGACGATGGTGCGGTTGAACCGCTCCACCTGCCCGTTGGACTGCGGGTGGTAGTCGGATGCCCGACGTGGTTCGATACCGAACATGCCCAGGACCTTAGTGCAGAATGCCGACGTAAGGTTTGCTCCGTTATCGGAGAGGAGTTGCTTCATGACTCCGTATGCACTGATCCAGTGGTCAACCACTGCGTTCATGATCGTGTATGCCGTATCATTCGGGATGGCTGCCGCTCTTGACAGCTTAGTGAATCGGTCAGACATGACCAGGACGTACCTGTTCCCTTCTTCCGTTATCGGAAGTGGCCCGAGTATGTCGATAGCGACTTGCTCGTTGGGCCCATCCGGTGGGAACAGTTTCATGGCAGACGCCTGCCTATGTAGGCTCATGCGGTTACGTGCACAGGGGTGGCATCCCCTTATGTGGTCGACCACGTCGACGGCCATCGCTGGCCAGTAGAAGAACCTTCGCATTGCTGCGAACATACGTGAACCCCCCGGGTGTCCGGCTGTAGGGTTCTCATGTTCTCGTTCCATGACGGCTTGCCGTAAGGACACGGGAACCACGACTTGATGTCGTCCATCGGCGGGTGCCCGCCGGTATATGAGTCCGTCTTCGTTCTCGGAGAAGATGCCGGCCGTACCGGCCAGGAGGTTAGCACGATGACGTCTACAGTCATCGTCGTTGGCCTGTGCCTCGCGGAAGTCCGCGAGGGTCAATGGGCACGCAAGGTGTGCCATGGTATGGTCAGCCATACCCTGGGTAGCATTACCCACCATGCACACCGGTACCACCGGATGTCCTCGTCCACCGGGCGGGTATCCCCGCTCGGGGTGTCGAGTCGAGACAACGCGTCTCCGAGGTGGTGGGTTGACCCAGCCTTATACACCGTGCGGTAGTCGTGCTCGGCCATCTTCAGCCTCCATCGGGCTAGCCTCCCATGGCTATCGGAATCCTTGTCACCAAGGTTGAGGAGCCATCGTAGGGGTTCGTGGTCGGACCTCACGATGAACCTGGAGCCCTCCAGGTATGGACGGAGCAGTTGCACTGCCCATATAACTCCGAGGCATTCACGCTCGGTGGCACTATAGTTCCGCTCAGCCGGGTTGAGTGTCCGGCTGAAGTACCCTACCGGACGTAGGTCCGGGATAACGTTATCGGTACCGATCAACGTCTCTCCCTGTAACAGGGTGCATCCCACTTGTGTATCACACGCATCGACATCGATGACGAAGGTACCCCGTCTATGCGGTAACGCAAGGACGGGTGGGGATAGTAGGGCTCGCTTCAGCGACTCGAATGCCTCCTCTTCGCTAGGCGAAGGGGGTTGGAGTACCTTGGGTAAGGTACTGCTCGTAAGAACCGTTAACGGTTTAGCTATCCGAGCGAAGTCCTTGACGAACCGTCGGTATACATTGCACCTTCCCAGGAAGCTCTTGAGCTGCGTCTGGGTGTTAGGGAACCGGGCATCCCGGAGTGCCCGGGTATTGGCTTCGAGTACCCCTAGCTTACCAGGGATTATCTGGTGGCCCAGATACTCGACCGTCTGTTGGAAGAAGGCGCACTTCTTCAGACGCAGGGTTACCCCGGCGTTCCTCAAGAGGGTAAGTACCTCGTCAACATGTTGTACATGGTCATCCATGTTACGCGAGAAGACGATGACGTCATCGAGGTACACTAGGCAGTTACGCCACTTCACCCCCGACAGTATGATGTCGATAGCCCGCTGGAATGTAGCGGGGGCGTTGGACAATCCGAAGGGCATCCTTAGGAACTCGTACACTCCACTGTGACAGACGAATGCCGTCTTGGGGATATCCTCGTCCGCCACCGGGATCTGCCAGTATCCGGCATTGCAGTCGATGGTGGTAAACACCGTAGCCTCCCCCAGGGAGTCGATGCATTCATCCATCCTTGCTAAAGGGTATGAGTCCTTCTTGGTAACCAAGTTGAGGCGTCGATAATCGATGCAAAACCGAGGAGTTTGATCCTTCTTCGGCACAATAACGACTGGGGCACCCCATTCCGACATCGAAGGTCGGATCACCTTAGCTTCACTCATCCTCTTCACTTCTCCATCAAACGATCTCTCGTTGCATAGGTCCCGCTCGGTGCGGTTGTGAGCGGGCGGGTCGTGCGCCTGGTACCAGGTCTATACGATGTTGGGTTGCCCCAATGGTCCCCAAGGCCCCGCCTGTCCACATAACGTCATGCTTTCTTAGCATCCGTCGTACCCTTCGGCTACCGAAGGGGAAAGGTGGTCGAGGTCAGCCTCGGCCAGTGCCTTCAAGGCCTCTTGGTCCTTTGGCGGCAGGTCCGCCGGAGCCGCGATGGGTAGGCTTCCCGTCGTCGGGTTGCTGTCGCTCGGTGGTCTCGGCGACCGCCAGTACTTCAAGTGGTTCCACTTGACCTTCCTTGTCAGGGGTAAGGATATCTCCTTCGTAGAGTTCGGCAATCCGAGGATAGTTCCTTCGGGAGGGTGACTGCCTTACGGCGATAGTTCGCCATCACTAGGAGGGACGACCCTCCTGCTGGGAGGTCTATGAGACCGTTGGCCATGGTCAACCCATGGCGCTTGTACGTCCGTAGGTTGGACTGGACTCTGCAGATGCCTGCGAGGTCGCAGTTAACCGGAGGACTGTCTCTGACAACGGCTCAAAGCGAGTTCGCTTGGCCAACCGAAGTGTCTTCGGCTCGACGCTTGCGTACACCTCAGCCACGTTAACGTGGCTTCCTTGTAGCGTCAGGTCCCTGACGATAGCCGTGTGTCCTCGCTTCGTCCCGTCGGCTTCTTGAAGCTCGACGGTCCTCCGGCCTGGCCGGATTGCATCAACGTGAACGTTGATGAAGGTGCACCCCAGTATGCAGGGCACCGATAGCGTTTCACATACCAGGAAGTCAACTTCCGTGGTGAGATCCCCGATGGTAACCTGCAGCGACATCGCTGGCGGTCGTACGAATGAGTCGACCATTCGCGTCCTTGATGGTGGGTCCCCGAGTCACTCTGACTCGTGGAAGCCACTTGTCCGGGAGGGTATCCTTCCGGATAAGGTTGGGTCCAGCCCCTGTGTCCAGTACAGGGTAGTACGATCGTGTCGACTGGGGGTCAACCCCCAGTGTGGCTGATACCTTGAAGTTCTCCAATGTAAACAACACATGTCCTACACCGATATCCGGTGTAGCTCGGGCATCCTGAACAGGGCCCTTGTCTGGTTCAACGTGACGGGGCTTCCCGTCCTCTCCTCCCAACCTTGGAGGTTGGTCATCAATCCCCTGACGCCGTGTCGTCGGGGCCGGAAGGTGTACCCGGGGGTTGATGCGGCGTCGGCTCAACCGCGCTCTCCGTGGGGCTTTCCCCGCGGTACTCCGGGGTGGCTTGCTTGGGTAACCCCAGCGCCCCCCGGTCATCCTTCCTCTTACTCGTTTCCCGCCCTTGGTAGGGTGCTGTCCGCCGGGACATCCGGCTGAGGAGGTGCCCCCTCGACGGCCAGTACTCCACCTGGAGCTGGCTGCCTACCCGGTGCGGGTCCGGGTGCTCGGGCGGGATACCCCCCGGTGGATGCCTTGCGTTGCGGCCGCTGCCCGCCGAGACTCCTCGGGGATGAGTGGGCAGGAAGACACCGAGTGCTGGGGATCCCCACACAACATACACCCGGACGTGCCGGTCCCCCCTTGAGGTCGCATCGGGGTAGCCCCGTAGCTGCGGTTGCCTCCCTCGGGCGCCCGAGTGCCTGCTCCCTGGTAGGCCTTGGGTCCTTGGGTCAACCGGAACATGGACTCCCCCAACCGGTTGGGTCGGCCCGAAATCTGCGGAGGTGCCTCCGTGCGCACCGCCCATGTTGGCAAGGGTTGGTGAGGGTTACCCGTCACCGAAGAGTACCCCGTAGTCCGCACATACGGGACGCGCCGTCCCGTTCCTTCGTTGACCTGGAACTGGGTTCCAGCCGGGGCGATGTACGCTACCGTACCGTGTTCATCAATCACCGGCGTCGCCGGTAGCAACAGGTGGCCCTGTTGGTAGACTAGAGGGTCATCCTCACCAATAGGGGTATGTTCGGTCGCCACCAGTACTGGTACGGCCTTGCGTTCCACCTTCTCTTGCCTCGGTACCGGGGTAAGACTGGGCTTGCCTCCCTCACCCTTGGGCTTCGGGGCCAAGGCACACTCCGGGTGTAGAACCCGGTATGCGTCCCCTAGGGACTTGCACATATGCATCAGTCGACTGAAGTTCGTCCGTGCCGTGTTGGCGCCCCGTGCGGATATCCGCACGTAGTTGGGTACTCCTGCGAACAGGATGGCCCGTAGCTCCCCTTCTCCGAGGAGCTTCCCCAGCTCGTAGGCGAGCTCTTGGATCCGGCGTCCAAACATCTCCTCATCCTCCCAGGACTGGGCGGTGCCAGTGCGAAGGGCCCGATAGTGGTCCTCGCACTTGTCCTCACTGAGGTAGCTGCTCAGCAGCTCCTTCAATATCCCACGGTAATCCATGGGGGTGGCCGCGACCCTCATTCCCGGCATCGGGGATGCCTGGCGAAGAATGCCTCGCACCCGTTCATCAACAAAGAACGGGAGGATCTCCAGGGCCAGCCCCTCGTTAACGAGCGCCTTGTCTGCGGCTGCCTTGAAGCTAGTCAAGAAGCCGATGACTGCCAACGGGCGTCCGTTCGGCCCCCCGAACATAGGGACTCCCTTCATAAGGGTCTGCATAGAGCGGATCGCCCGATGCGACGTATTACGCATCGATTCCGATACGGTGGTAGAGCGGTCCTCCAATCGATAACGTTCCGGAGTAAGAACCGACCGGAAGACCTCGTTGACGATCTCCGTGTCAGCGTCCTGGATATCCAGTCGCTTAGCCAGTTGATGAGCGAACTCATCGGACTCCATCCGCTTCAGTAGGCTCGCAGTTACCTGCGCGGTCATAGCTTCCACCACTGAAGATGGTACTTCAGGCGTCGGCACCTCGGGAACCCGAGTTGCCTGGCCTCCTTCGTCGTGGGGGTACTGCGAGAGGGTACCTCCTCCCCCAAAAACCGACTCTCCCCCGGCGTACGTATCCGCCGGGTCGTGTCCGCGGAGTCCGCTTCGGGTGCTCCGAGCGTATCGCTCCGTGTGACTCCGTTCCAACTCTGCCGACGAGTCGGACCCATACCCCATTGTGTCCGGGGGTTATCCAGGAGTAGCAACACCGGGGTTGACCCTGGTGGACTCCGAAAGTAGTCCGGCCGGTTCGAACCGTACCGGTGTGGGAGGAACACGACGGGGTCCCGTCGTGTGCCGTGTTGACATCAACACTGCCATTGCGTCCTCCGTCCGATCTTGACGGGCGTCGAGCCCGGAAAACCGGGCCTCGATGCGGGCCAATGATGCCATCAGGGAATCCCCTGGTGAAGGAGGCGGCGGAGTGAGGTCGGTCGACGACAGTTGAGGCGGGCCCCCGCCTCCTGCCGTCGGAGCCGTGCCAAACGTCGATCCGGCACCGGAAAGCATTGGCGTCTCAATGTTATCGATCGGGTTCCCGATCCCGGTTCCCGTAGTCACCTCCGGAGTCGGCGTCGACGCCGATCCGTCATCTTGAACGTTCCCCGTCTCTTGGGTAGACATAGTCACAATCAGTCAACCGACGCAACGATCACCACGAATACGAGAGCGAGGGGGTAGATTGGGGAGAGTAACAGTAGGTCACAGTCACAGGTAGAAGCTCAACACAATCGATCAGGTCGCAACACCACGAGTACAAGAAAAGGACCGGATCCCTATCCGTGTGCCAGGGCCGAAGACGGCGTCACCACAAGGGTGACGGAAACCCGTCCCCTGCTGCTCCACCAATGTAGCACAATAGGAATCCGTCGCACGTCCACTCTCAGGGAACACTCACCAAGGGGGATCGGCACCAACGTCACCGGGAGGCCAAGGTTGCTGTCCTTGGAGCGCAAGCCACGGGACCAAGATGGGAGCCCAAATGGGAGGGGTTTGTTGTTCTACCTTGGCCGGCGGTGGATTCGCCACCGGCCCCCTCGTTATAAACCCTCGGAGACACTACTAACTACCCTCCACCCCAAGATGCAAGTCCCTCTGGTCATACGTAACTTATAGATACCGTGTTCAGTACGGACTCTCAAATTGAAAGTTAAGGATTAGAAGTAGCCCCCCTAATATTAGGGTCACAATACGGACAACCATATTGCTACATAGTTACTCCGGGCGGGCGCCCGCCCTTCTTCTTCCTCCTCGGCCCCGTGCACCTCCGGCACCGGTCCATCTGCCGGTGGGGCTTCCCCCGGCGCCCCCGATTCTTCCTGGTCCTGCCCGGGTTGCCCCGTTGGGTGGCGGCGTCGCCGTGGCGGCGGGTCAACCCGCCATGTCGATGTCCGACTTGGTGGCTCGGGTTCGCGGCCTGACTGTGCAAGAGTCAATGGAGTCCGATGGGCGGATGCGGGTGGACTTCCACCTGCCCCATCCCCGTGGAGAGTCCTCCCGGCGCGTCAAGGTGGACCCGAGTTGGGAGCGGGAGTTGGTGCGGCTGGTCAACCAGCCGAACGCGGTGCGGGTGGAACACCATTGGATCCTGAGTCAGCCGGACGACCGGCATGCTCAGCTCTGGCGCACCCAGGTGGGGCGGGGTGAGGTCTACCCTGACCCCGCCTTCGGGGTATGCGACCTGATTGCTCCCGCGTTGCCGCGGGAGGTTGACTACCCGGCTAGTGCACGGGGGATCGCGGCGGCGGCGGAGCCGGTTGCGTTTGGGGAGACGGTGGGCGACACCGGTCGGTATCCCGACTTCGATTATTACCCGGGGGTTTCCCCGTATCTGTCGTTGACGGCTCCCTACCCGCCTATGGCGAGTTTGAAGTCGGCGTCGAGCTGGCGACGTAACCAGGGTGTCATGGCGGATGCGTTCCGCACCGATATAACGTGTGCGTTGCAGACCGGCAACGGTCGTGCGCCGGTATACACTCCCGTGCGCCCGCCTCTGTGGCAGGAGGGGTGGGAACCCGCCCCTGCTTTCCGGTTTGACACCGGTTCCTGTCTCCGATACTTCGGGAGTGTGTTGGCCTCACGGCCGGTCCACCCGTTGCAGGGTACCTTCACCCTTGAGGTTACCCTCGGGCAGGCTTCCTCCATCTTGCTGTCCGTCCGCCGGCAGGGGCGCCTGTTTCATCTTCCGACGGGTGTCCTTCGGCACATCGCGCAGTTGGGCGTGGACCTGATAGCCGCCAAGACCGGGTTGGCCCGGGAGTTCGAGGCCCTGCTGGCTGTTCACGATGCCGTGAACTGGGCTGGGGTGTTGGCCCTTCCCCTGTACCGGGATCCGCAGGCTGGGGCTTACCCCTTGCCTCGTCACTCGTTGCGTATCCGGCGTACTCAGCCGGGTGAGCCCAGTTGCCATGGGTGGGCGTCCACCGAGGCTGTTGCTGACCTGGGTATTCCCATGGTTATCCATGACCCTCTTCAGGTCCTTGCCCCGTGGTTCGGTAACCCGATACCGGCGGCGGTTGGCCGTCGTCCCCGAGAGTGGGGCTCTGCGGGTGGGGAGCGTGAGGTGTCCCGTCGTCGGGCGGAGCCCCGCCGGGGTTACGGTGGAGCCCCTTCGGTGGGGTCCTACCGGGCCTCATATCAGGCGCCACCGGCTCCGGTGGTGGCCGTGTCGGCTCATGTGGCTCCTCTGGCTGCGCCAGTGTCACCTCCCGCCCCTGTCCTACATGACGGGGGTCCCCGTCTCTGGTACGAGGGCGTTGACGCCCTTGTTACCCGCGCAATGCGTGGGGGTCTCTCTGTCAGCTGGGGGGAAATCTCCCCAGGTGCTGCGCTGGTTGGGTGAGCGCGTTGCTTCGGTGGCGTGCTTGACCGCCTCCAGAGAGCTCTGGAGGACGTGGAGGCTGGCCGCAGCACCCTCGTTCAGCTATGCATCGAGGGAACTCGGGAGATTGACCGTCGTGAGGTTGCCGACCGGTGGAGCACGGAGGTATACGCGATTACGCGTGAGTGGCCTCCCTCGGGCAGTGGGTCTACCCACTGAGGAGCGCTATTGTGAGTGCGGGAGAGGGCCGCGGTGACCCTTATGGTGGCCGGGTAGTAGTGAGTATAAACTCATCCCCTTTGGGGGCATTGCTTGCCTCTGTTTGCTGCCCTGGGGAGTACCCCTTCTGGCTCAGTGGTGCCTTGCCTCCCGTCCAACTTCTTCCGGTTGGTTCTTGCTTGGGGAGGTCATCCTCCCTTACTTTGTGTCTTGGCTTGGGGAGGTTATCCTCCCTTGTAAGCTTTCTAGTTACTTCAATATCATCGGAGTTAGCCTTTACCTTTTAAGTTAACTTATTAAGGTTCAGGATTCACTTAGTTACCTAAGCTTGGCTCTACTTAGTTACCTAAGCTTGGTTCGACTTAGAAACCTAAGTCTGATTTGACTTAGAAACCTAAGTCTGCCGTAACCATGTGACACCCTACTGAGTAGGTACAAGCCTCACCGCCCAACAGCCGAAGTCGGTGTCGGTTGGGTTGTTGGAGTAGGCGTCGTCGCCTCATGTAAGGCATGAGGAGTTGGCGGGGTATATTTGCCGCCTGTTCCCAGGTGGGTGAGTCGTATCCAACCCACATAACCTTGACGTACCAGGGTCCTGGTAGGTCCGGGTCGGTGTGTCCGACCACGCTCTCTACTTGGTATGGAATCCCATCCGGTCCCACCGGGTCATCTGACCGGTGGGTTGTAAGAGCTTCATGTAGCAACCCGGCCGGTACCGGCTGAGGCTGTTCCGGCTTCGGAGCAGGTGTCACATCATTGATGTTGATGCGTTGTATCTCCGTATCGGAGAGCAGCATGACAGAGTGATCATCTCTGTGTAAGAACTGGTACGGTCCCTTGACCGGTTGCATAAGCTTGTTCCCTCGGAACTTCTGGTGTCTGATATAGACCCAGTCACCTGTTACCAGGGTTGCGTTGCGCACCCGTAGCCGGGCGTCGAAGTTCTTCTTGTACCGAAGTTGTGTTCTGTCAAGGGCACCCTTGAGCTTAGGAATCATCCACGATAGCTTGGCCAACCAAGCTAGGTGGATGCGTTCGGCGGGTCGGCCCTTCGGTGTATCATACCGAGTGCACCTGCCGGGTGGCAGCGTCAGGTTACCGACGCCTAGTGGCATGACCCACTCCAGCGGAGCAATGTTTGTGCTCCGATGTGGCCTGGCATTGTATGCCAGGGTGAGTACGGACAGAAGCCTGTCCCAAGTGTTCGTGTGCTCTGCCACGTAGCACTGTAGCATCTTGACGATGGTGCGGTTGAACCGCTCCACCTGCCCGTTGGACTGCGGGTGGTAGTCGGATGCCCGACGTGGTTCGATACCGAACATGCCCAGGACCTTAGTGCAGAATGCCGACGTAAGGTTTGCTCCGTTATCGGAGAGGAGTTGCTTCATGACTCCGTATGCACTGATCCAGTGGTCAACCACTGCGTTCATGATCGTGTATGCCGTATCATTCGGGATGGCTGCCGCTCTTGACAGCTTAGTGAATCGGTCAGACATGACCAGGACGTACCTGTTCCCTTCTTCCGTTATCGGAAGTGGCCCGAGTATGTCGATAGCGACTTGCTCGTTGGGCCCATCCGGTGGGAACAGTTTCATGGCAGACGCCTGCCTATGTAGGCTCATGCGGTTACGTGCACAGGGGTGGCATCCCCTTATGTGGTCGACCACGTCGACGGCCATCGCTGGCCAGTAGAAGAACCTTCGCATTGCTGCGAACATACGTGAACCCCCCGGGTGTCCGGCTGTAGGGTTCTCATGTTCTCGTTCCATGACGGCTTGCCGTAAGGACACGGGAACCACGACTTGATGTCGTCCATCGGCGGGTGCCCGCCGGTATATGAGTCCGTCTTCGTTCTCGGAGAAGATGCCGGCCGTACCGGCCAGGAGGTTAGCACGATGACGTCTACAGTCATCGTCGTTGGCCTGTGCCTCGCGGAAGTCCGCGAGGGTCAATGGGCACGCAAGGTGTGCCATGGTATGGTCAGCCATACCCTGGGTAGCATTACCCACCATGCACACCGGTACCACCGGGATGTCCTCGTCCACCGGGCGGGTATCCCCGCTCGGGGTGTCGAGTCGAGACAACGCGTCTCCGAGGTGGTGGGTTGACCCAGCCTTATACACCGTGCGGTAGTCGTGCTCGGCCATCTTCAGCCTCCATCGGGCTAGCCTCCCATGGCTATCGGAATCCTTGTCACCAAGGTTGAGGAGCCATCGTAGGGGTTCGTGGTCGGACCTCACGATGAACCTGGAGCCCTCCAGGTATGGACGGAGCAGTTGCACTGCCCATATAACTCCGAGGCATTCACGCTCGGTGGCACTATAGTTCCGCTCAGCCGGGTTGAGTGTCCGGCTGAAGTACCCTACCGGACGTAGGTCCGGGATAACGTTATCGGTACCGATCAACGTCTCTCCCTGTAACAGGGTGCATCCCACTTGTGTATCACACGCATCGACATCGATGACGAAGGTACCCCGTCTATGCGGTAACGCAAGGACGGGTGGGGATAGTAGGGCTCGCTTCAGCGACTCGAATGCCTCCTCTTCGCTAGGCGAAGGGGGTTGGAGTACCTTGGGTAAGGTACTGCTCGTAAGAACCGTTAACGGTTTAGCTATCCGAGCGAAGTCCTTGACGAACCGTCGGTATACATTGCACCTTCCCAGGAAGCTCTTGAGCTGCGTCTGGGTGTTAGGGAACCGGGCATCCCGGAGTGCCCGGGTATTGGCTTCGAGTACCCCTAGCTTACCAGGGATTATCTGGTGGCCCAGATACTCGACCGTCTGTTGGAAGAAGGCGCACTTCTTCAGACGCAGGGTTACCCCGGCGTTCCTCAAGAGGGTAAGTACCTCGTCAACATGTTGTACATGGTCATCCATGTTACGCGAGAAGACGATGACGTCATCGAGGTACACTAGGCAGTTACGCCACTTCACCCCCGACAGTATGATGTCGATAGCCCGCTGGAATGTAGCGGGGGCGTTGGACAATCCGAAGGGCATCCTTAGGAACTCGTACACTCCACTGTGACAGACGAATGCCGTCTTGGGGATATCCTCGTCCGCCACCGGGATCTGCCAGTATCCGGCATTGCAGTCGATGGTGGTAAACACCGTAGCCTCCCCCAGGGAGTCGATGCATTCATCCATCCTTGCTAAAGGGTATGAGTCCTTCTTGGTAACCAAGTTGAGGCGTCGATAATCGATGCAAAACCGAGGAGTTTGATCCTTCTTCGGCACAATAACGACTGGGGCACCCCATTCCGACATCGAAGGTCGGATCACCTTAGCTTCACTCATCCTCTTCACTTCTCCATCAACGATCTCTCGTTGCATAGGTCCCGCTCGGTGCGGTTGTGAGCGGGCGGGTCGTGCGCCTGGTACCAGGTCTATACGATGTTGGGTTGCCCCAATGGTCCCCAAGGCCCCGCCTGTCCACATAACGTCATGCTTTCTTAGCATCCGTCGTACCCCTTCGGCTACCGAAGGGGAAAGGTGGTCGAGGTCAGCCTCGGCCAGTGCCTTCAAGGCCTCTTGGTCCTTTGGCGGCAGGTCCGCCGGAGCCGCCGATGGGTTAGGCTTCCCGTCGTCGGGTTGCTGTCGCTCGGTGGTCTCGGCGACCGCCAGTACTTCAAGTGGTTCCACTTGACCTTCCTTGTCAGGGGTAAGGATATCTCCTTCGTAGAGTTCGGCAATCCCGAGGATAGTTCCCTTCGGGAGGGTGACTGCCTTACGGCGATAGTTCGCCATCACTAGGAGGGACGACCCTCCTGCTGGGAGGTCTATGAGACCGTTGGCCATGGTCAACCCATGGCGCTTGTACGTCCGTAGGTTGGACTGGACTCTGCAGATGCCTGCGAGGTCGCAGTTAACCGGGAGGACTGTCTCTGACAACGGCTCAAAGCGAGTTCGCTTGGCCAACCGAAGTGTCTTCGGCTCGACGCTTGCGTACACCTCAGCCACGTTAACGTGGCTTCCTTGTAGCGTCAGGTCCCTGACGATAGCCGTGTGTCCTCGCTTCGTCCCGTCGGCTTCTTGAAGCTCGACGGTCCTCCGGCCTGGCCGGATTGCATCAACGTGAACGTTGATGAAGGTGCACCCCAGTATGCAGGGCACCGATAGCGTTTCACATACCAGGAAGTCAACTTCCGTGGTGAGATCCCCGATGGTAACCTGCAGCGACATCGCTGCGGTCGTACGAATGAGTCGACCATTCGCGTCCTTGATGGTGGGTCCCCGAGTCACTCTGACTCGTGGAAGCCACTTGTCCGGGAGGGTATCCTTCCGGATAAGGTTGGGTCCAGCCCCTGTGTCCAGTACAGGGTAGTACGATCGTGTCGACTGGGGGTCAACCCCCAGTGTGGCTGATACCTTGAAGTTCTCCAATGTAAACAACACATGTCCTACACCGATATCCGGTGTAGCTCGGGCATCCTGAACAGGGCCCTTGTCTGGTTCCACGTGACGGGGCTTCCCGTCCTCTCCTCCCAACCTTGGAGGTTGGTCATCAATCCCCTGACGCCGTGTCGTCGGGGCCGGAAGGTGTACCCGGGGGTTGATGCGGCGTCGGCTCAACCGCGCTCTCCGTGGGGCTTTCCCCGCGGTACTCCGGGGTGGCTTGCTTGGGTAACCCCAGCGCCCCCCGGTCATCCTTCCTCTTACTCGTTTCCCGCCCTTGGTAGGGTGCTGTCCGCCGGGACATCCGGCTGAGGAGGTGCCCCCTCGACGGCCAGTACTCCACCTGGAGCTGGCTGCCTACCCGGTGCGGGTCCGGGTGCTCGGGCGGGATACCCCCCGGTGGATGCCTTGCGTTGCGCCGCTGCCCGCCGAGACTCCTCGGGGATGAGTGGGCAGGAAGACACCGAGTGCTGGGGATCCCCACACAACATACACCCGGACGTGCCGGTCCCCCCTTGAGGTCGCATCGGGGTAGCCCCGTAGCTGCGGTTGCCTCCCTCGGGCGCCCGAGTGCCTGCTCCCTGGTAGGCCTTGGGTCCTTGGGTCAACCGGAACATGGACTCCCCCAACCGGTTGGGTCGGCCCGAAATCTGCGGAGGTGCCTCCGTGCGCACCGCCCATGTTGGCAAGGGTTGGTGAGGGTTACCCGTCACCGAAGAGTACCCCGTAGTCCGCACATACGGGACGCGCCGTCCCGTTCCTTCGTTGACCTGGAACTGGGTTCCAGCCGGGGCGATGTACGCTACCGTACCGTGTTCATCAATCACCGGCGTCGCCGGTAGCAACAGGTGGCCCTGTTGGTAGACTAGAGGGTCATCCTCACCAATAGGGGTATGTTCGGTCGCCACCAGTACTGGTACGGCCTTGCGTTCCACCTTCTCTTGCCTCGGTACCGGGGTAAGACTGGGCTTGCCTCCCTCACCCTTGGGCTTCGGGGCCAAGGCACACTCCGGGTGTAGAACCCGGTATGCGTCCCCTAGGGACTTGCACATATGCATCAGTCGACTGAAGTTCGTCCGTGCCGTGTTGGCGCCCCGTGCGGATATCCGCACGTAGTTGGGTACTCCTGCGAACAGGATGGCCCGTAGCTCCCCTTCTCCGAGGAGCTTCCCCAGCTCGTAGGCGAGCTCTTGGATCCGGCGTCCAAACATCTCCTCATCCTCCCAGGACTGGGCGGTGCCAGTGCGAAGGGCCCGATAGTGGTCCTCGCACTTGTCCTCACTGAGGTAGCTGCTCAGCAGCTCCTTCAATATCCCACGGTAATCCATGGGGGTGGCCGCGACCCTCATTCCCGGCATCGGGGATGCCTGGCGAAGAATGCCTCGCACCCGTTCATCAACAAAGAACGGGAGGATCTCCAGGGCCAGCCCCTCGTTAACGAGCGCCTTGTCTGCGGCTGCCTTGAAGCTAGTCAAGAAGCCGATGACTGCCAACGGGCGTCCGTTCGGCCCCCCGAACATAGGGACTCCCTTCATAAGGGTCTGCATAGAGCGGATCGCCCGATGCGACGTATTACGCATCGATTCCGATACGGTGGTAGAGCGGTCCTCCAATCGATAACGTTCCGGAGTAAGAACCGACCGGAAGACCTCGTTGACGATCTCCGTGTCAGCGTCCTGGATATCCAGTCGCTTAGCCAGTTGATGAGCGAACTCATCGGACTCCATCCGCTTCAGTAGGCTCGCAGTTACCTGCGCGGTCATAGCTTCCACCACTGAAGATGGTACTTCAGGCGTCGGCACCTCGGGAACCCGAGTTGCCTGGCCTCCTTCGTCGTGGGGGTACTGCGAGAGGGTACCTCCTCCCCCAAAAACCGACTCTCCCCCGGCGTACGTATCCGCCGGGTCGTGTCCGCGGAGTCCGCTTCGGGTGCTCCGAGCGTATCGCTCCGTGTGACTCCGTTCCAACTCTGCCGACGAGTCGGACCCATACCCCATTGTGTCCGGGGGTTATCCAGGAGTAGCAACACCGGGGTTGACCCTGGTGGACTCCGAAAGTAGTCCGGCCGGTTCGAACCGTACCGGTGTGGGAGGAACACGACGGGGTCCCGTCGTGTGCCGTGTTGACATCAACACTGCCATTGCGTCCTCCGTCCGATCTTGACGGGCGTCGAGCCCGGAAAACCGGGCCTCGATGCGGGCCAATGATGCCATCAGGGAATCCCCTGGTGAAGGAGGCGGCGGAGTGAGGTCGGTCGACGACAGTTGAGGCGGGCCCCCGCCTCCTGCCGTCGGAGCCGTGCCAAACGTCGATCCGGCACCGGAAAGCATTGGCGTCTCAATGTTATCGATCGGGTTCCCGATCCCGGTTCCCGTAGTCACCTCCGGAGTCGGCGTCGACGCCGATCCGTCATCTTGAACGTTCCCCGTCTCTTGGGTAGACATAGTCACAATCAGTCAACCGACGTAACAATCACCACGAATAAGAGAGCGAGGGGGTAGATTGGGGAGGGTAACAGTAGATCACAGTCAAAGGTAAAAACTCAACACAATCGATCAGGTCGCAACACCACGAGTACAAGAAAAGGACCGGATCCCTATCCGTGTGCCAGGGCCGAAGACGGCGTCACCACAAGGGTGACGGAAACCCGTCCCCTGCTGCTCCACCAATGTAGCACAATAGGAATCCGTCGCACGTCCACTCTCAGGGAACACTCACCAAGGGGGATCGGCACCAACGTCACCGGGAGGCCAAGGTTGCTGTCCTTGGAGCACAAGCCACGGGACCAAGATGGGAGCCCAAATGGGAGGGGTTTGTTGTTCTACCTTGGCCGGCGGTGGATTCGCCGCCGGCCCCCTCGTTATAAGCCCTCGGAGACACTACTAACTACCCTCCACCCCAAGATGCAAGTCCCTCTGGTCATACGTAACTTGCAGATACCGTGACCAGTACGGACTCTCAAATTGAAAGCCAAGGATTAGAAGTAGCCCCCCTAACATTAGGGTCATAATACGGTCAACCATATTGCTACACCCCCCCTATACGGTTGTTGGCGTATAGGGGGTGCACCGGGTTTCAGCTCGATCCGGTGTTGGGTGGCTCTCATGAGTCCCAATTGACCATCCCACAACTTGTGGTATTGGTCCAAGAGGCGTTCAACTTGAACCCTCAACCTGGGTGGAACACCCTCCATGTTCACATGGGGCCGAGGAGAGGCGGCCGACTTGGCTTGATGCTTCTCCTTCCCGAGCTTCGGGCCGCTACTCGCGCCCGCGTTGAGGGTGACCGCTATTACCGGTCCCTCATGTTGGTCGATATAGCCGAACTTGGCTCCCGACTTGAAGTACTTGGGCGACGAGCTCAGATTCATAACCTGGATCCTCCACGGGACTCCGGCTTTGGAGTCCATCGTGCCAAAGGCAACATGCACTTGGTGCTTGCGAGCAAGACGGGGGTGAGGGTCCACCAACCCGTTCCCCGTATACTCAGTTACAACGTCAACGTGCGCCACCGAGTTGGGGGGCAACGTGACTTTACGGGCTAAACGCAGGGTAGCAGTAAACCCTTCCCTCACCGAACAAACAGGCTTCGACTGTGAGACTGTCACAGGAGCCACAGACTTTCCCTTACCAAGGATGGGGATGGTTTCCCCATTCATCAACTTGATCCAGTACTCGAAGCCACAAATCAAAGGCACTTGTGTAACAACATAAGGGGTACCCAGAAGCAGGGGTACCGATATATTCTCCACTACTCCATAGGTGACGTCGACCTCATGGGTCCCCAACCTAGTTGGTAGGGTCACGGCACCAACGATGGGAAGTACCCCACCATTGATATCGATCAGGTGGTCAGCTTTAGACTTCCAGCGTTGGAGCTTCATCTCCTTTGGTAATAGCGACTTGCGTATCAAGGAGGCTCCTGACCCGGTATCAAGTACGATACGGGCACAGCAGGCGCGGCCGGGGGCAAGTTGCACCCGTCCAGCGACCTGAAAGTTCTCACCCGTCAGGACCGCGATGACCCGACGTGGGTTTACGTTCTTGGTGAGCCCTACCCGAGGTGGGCGGACTCCCTTAGGTCGCCGCAGTATCCGGCACGGTTGGTTCGTCCTCTTGACCCACTTGGCCGAGGCTACCGCTGTGAGCTTCGGACGACCAGCTCCAACGGTCATTCGTCTCCCGCCGACTTGGCGTCCAAATCTGAGGACGAAGGGGAAGACGACGAGTCCGAGGACGACGTGTCCGCCCCCTCCGCCGAGGGTGTGGCGATCGCCACCACCGGTCGAGACCCACCCTCGCGGCGTGAACGTACTTCGTTCGTAGCCGACTTCTTACTCGCATTCCTAACAAGTTGTTGGATGCGTTTACTCAACTTGGGGCAATCATATGCCCAGTGTCCATCGGAGTTGCAGTTCCAACACCGATGGTCTGTTCCGGGAGGGGTCTTCCCAACTGGGGAAGACGAAGGGATAACCTGGGAAGTTCCCACGGCAGCTACCACTCTCTCCTTGCGGATTCGGCGTGCCTCTCTCAACTCTCTGGCCTGGCGCGCCTCCTCCCGTTCCTTGGCCAACTCGGCCTGACGCTCCTGGCGTTGTTCCTCCCGCAACTTGCGGTAGGCCTCGCCTCTGCGATAGGCGAACCTGGCCAACTCGGCCAGGGTCGCCCGGGCAGTGTTATGCTCCCGGGTCTCCATCCGGACTGACCAATGGAGTCCCTCCACAAACCGACTCTTCACCACAGCTTGTGGATGAAGAAACCCACAAAGATTGTTGAGCTTACGGACTCGCTCCGCAAAGGACAACTCGTCCTCCGCCTCTTCCTGATGGGCTTGCGGAAACTCCTCGACTTGAGAAGCCAACGCTGCCTCATCAACCATGGCTCTCAACAACCAGTTGACGAGCTCCAAATAGGACGTCACCTCCCCAGCGCCTCCACTTAAGGAGCTGGGCATGACGGACATAAGTTCTGTCCGTAGGTCGCCCTTCGTAAACTCCTGTAGCATGTAAAAAGCCATGCCTTCACTTATGGCATTGTCGTCACAGGCTTTTGTGAAGCGACGTAGAAACTCAAAGACACGGAGGGGGGGAGTTCCATCCCACTCCGCTTTGTGCCCAAAAGAGTGAGGTGCATTCTTCTTGGCACGGCCCATGGCTCGGGCCTGGTCAGGACCATACGCCACCGACTTGTTCTGGAGGGCGTAGGTCTCACAGTCAAAGATCCTCTGGTAGACCGGGTTGGCTACCTGGATCTTGGGCGGCACCTCACGTTGAGGGAACAGGCGCTGTGGCACTGGGGCAAGTTCACCCTCAGTGCCCATAGTCTGGCGCGGCGCGCTTGATGTAGCGGCCGGCGTTTCCAAGGGAAACTCCCCCGTGAAGGGCGTACGCCCCACCGAGAATGGTGTGGCTCCCTCGTTGGGAGTCACAGGTGTCGCCCCCTGTTCGGGGCGACCTGAGATAGGCGTGAGGAGGGATTCCCCCTGCGCCTGCGGGCTCGAAAGCCCCAATCCGGTCTGGACATTAAGGCCATCTGGCAAACTCGCCACAATCTGATTCAGAATAGTATTCGTCATCGTGACTACCAGGTCCGGCAAAGTCTGCCGTAACACATTGGCCGCCTCCCGACGGACAGTTTCCGCGAGGAGTGGATTGTCGACTCCAGTTGAGTCTCGGTCCGCCTCCGGGAGTCCACCTGAGGGGTAACCACGTTCCTCAGGGGTCTCAACCGGGGGCATGGGCGCGAGCCCATCGCCAACCAACGGAGGTCCGCCGTCCTCCGAAAGCCTAGTTGGCGACGGCTCCAAGCCAAAGCTGGCTCCAACCCGAGTGGAACCCGCGGGGACAGTCCTCACCCCTTGGGACTTTCCCGTTGAGTGTACCACAAGGTGGCCAGACTTCGGCCCACCCACATCAGAAGTGTCACCCGAGCGAACTCCCGACTGAGTCGGGGTGGCCTGTTGCCCGCCCGTACTTCCAGTCCTGCTGGCTTGAGGGACCTCTAGTCCCTCTGCGACCCCAGGTAAACCCACATGTGTCTCACCAGTATTCGAAGGCACTGAAGTACGTGCGTCACCCGTGTACTCCCCGGGCGACGGGGGGTCCGAACTAGCCATGTTGGCTGACGATCCGTATGACACGGTCCAAGTCCACCGTTCCTCTGAGACAGAGGGCCCCCTACACCCGGGTGCACCCGGAGGTAAAGTTTTTCTCTGTCCCCTGCTGCTCCACCAAATGTGGCAAAAACCACTAGCACACACGGCACCCAAGTTGGGGCGGTGTGCTAGGGCTGCCTCCCGTGTCGGGGGAACCGGAAGAAGTGCAAGTCGCACACACTCTATCCCTGTTGTGGGGCAATCCCCCCACTGACAAACAAGGAGATGGTGCGTGGTCCAACAGTTTCTTGGTCGGGACGGGGAAGCAGGGCCAAGCCCCGCTGTCCCTCCCCTTATCCCCCCAGGGTCCACTCAGAATCTCGCCACTCAGAATCTCCCACCCCAGCACCTGCCAACCGGGCCACACGAAACTTCAAGACGATAAATGCAGAAAACCCTCAAATCCAAGTTGGATTTACTACTACGCTAACTATCCCAAACTTAGGGAATATGGACCCAAATGCAGGGGGAGGAACGGATCAGGCTAGTGGCCTGCCGCCCCTTGAATGGCACGCGCTGCCCCCCTACCTGGGGGTCAATACTGCCACACTCCCCGCACGGTACCGTGCGCCCCAAGCACTAATTTTCATTCTTTTTCTACACCCTATGCCCATGTGTGCCGTATCACAGCAGCCATAAAACGCGCTTTCAGTCAAGAAGTGCCTTAAGCACAACATGCAGTTGGATAACTGCCACAAGGACACGCCTCGACTTTAGTCAAGTTGGTCTGAAACACAGCGTTTTGTCGCCGCGCACTGGAAACTAAAGTCAGGCGCTGAAGGCATACACCCCAACGTGCACTAACGGGGAGACTTACACGAGACCACTCATTGGTTTTCGGTATGCACGATCTACTTACCTTCCGCCTCAACTTGGACATCACTTCCGCCAATCAGATGCGCATATGACCTCGCGCTCGATGGTCAGTTGACTATCGGCGAGCCTAAAACTCACTGCCAACCGGGACATGGTGTCGGCGCAGTCGTGCTCCCTCCTTGCTCTGGTGCACACCTTGTACTTGAATTCCGAGAGGCGTAGACGCCACCGGGCGACCCTTCCTTGGCTGCTGTCCATGCATAGCAGCCACCTTAAGGCTGGCGTGGTCCGTGCGGATGCGAAACTCTTGTCCTTTTAGATAGGTGCGTAACAGGAAGCAGGCCAAGACGACCGCCAAGCACTCACGTTCCGTCGTGGAATAGTTCTTCTCTGCTGGAGTCAAGACACGACTGTAGTAGCCCACCGAGAGGAAGTGCTCATCAGGTTGTTGCTGGAGTAGAGAGCACCCCACCTGGACGCCACAGGCGTCAGTTTTTAGAACAAACTGGCCCTCCCGCTTGGGTAGCGCCAGTACTGGAGTGGTCGTCAAGCGCTTCTTGAGCTCCTCGAAGGCGGCTGTCTGCTTCTCATCGAAAACCGGGAGTTGTACGGGGAGCTACTTGCTGGTGAGCTTGGTCAACGGCCTGGAAATCAGAGCATAGTTCCGTACAAACCGGCGGTAGACGTTGCACATACCCAGAAAGCTTTTGAGTTCCGTCTGGGTCTTGGGTTTCCGGGCTTGCCGAAGGGCCTTGATATTCTTCTCATTGACCCGGAGCTCCCCCGAACTCAGCACATGCTCCAGGTATTCAACATCGGCCTTAAACAGGTGGCACTTCTCTGCCTTCAGGGTGACTCCAGCCTTAGACAGGAAAGCCAGGACCTCTCGGAGGTGCTCTAAGTGCTCCGCCAGGGTGTCGGAGAAGACGATGATATCGTCCAAGTAAACCAGACATGTCCTTCATCTTAGCCCCGACAGGATGATGTCAATCGCTCTCTGGAACGTAGCCCGAGCATTGGTGAGGCCGAAAGGAAGATGCTTGCACCGGAATAGCCTTATACGGCACGTGAAAGTGGTCTTGTCCTTATCCTCGTCGGCCAGAGGGATCTGCCAGGAACCGGCATGACAATCCAGAGTTGAGAAGAGGGTGGCGTCACCGAGGAAGTCGATGCAATCATTCATCGGGGGTATCGGGTACACATCTTTGACCGCCATCTCGTTCAGGCACCTGTAGTCGACGCAGAAACGGAAGTGACCGCCAGGTTTCGGGACGACCACCACCGGGAAGGCCCACTCGCCATATGAGGGCTCGATAACATCCATCTTCAGCATCTTGTTAACCTGCTTCTCAATCTCATCCCGGCGATGTCGTCCAGCCCGGTACGATTGCTGGTGTACTGGCTTAGCATCCGGCTTAGGTAGAATCCGATGTAGGGTGGCGTCCATCTTGCCCAGCTCTCCCGACCACAGGTGCCGATATTCTTGGAGAAGCTTCTCCAGAGCCTCGTTCAGGTCAGGAGGAACATTTACTTGGTTGGCGTTCGGCATCTTGGTCGGTGCTTGCTCGGGATTTTGGGCAATGCCAGCATCCAGTGCTTGTTCCGGAGGTACGTTCAGGGCGGGTAGGCTGGACTCCAGCTCTTGTTGCACGTTCAAGAGCTCCTCCTTGCTCAGGGCACGGGCAGAGCCTCGATAAGGGTCTGCTGTCCCAACTCGCGTGCCCTTGGCAAGAGTTATCGATCTCCGGCTCACGTTGACGACGAGCACGGAGAATGGGACGTGCCTTTCCTCCTTCCGGTGGTGCCCATGGGCCAGATTTAACCGGTGCTTCTCCAGAAACTCAGTGCGTCCGAAGATGCGGCATTGACCCGTTGTCCGGGTAGTCATTTGAACCTTGGTCTCCAAACGAGGAGGAAGAAGCACTGGTTTGAAGAGCGTTAGGGTAGCTGGTGGGCTACGGTCCTTCTTGCTCTTGACTACACAAACCTTGGTGTCCAGGTGCTCCAGCACCGGCGACACAAGCCCATGGTTAAACTGCACCTTTCCGTTTACTGGCAGGATACTCTTAACATGCTGCTTCTGGAAGTCCCAGCCTAGAATTAGGGGGACTGAGAGGGTCGTGACTACGAGGAAGGGAAAAAGCATTGTTTCATTGTTAACAAAGATGGTGACAGGAAGGCCGCCAAGCGGTCGTAAAGTTTGACCCAAGGCGTCTACAATCCGGATTTTGGTAGGAGCTCTCCAGGCTCGTCTGCGCCAGCCCGGAGGTAGCAGGTTCTCAGTGATGACGCTTGGACCGGCTCCCGTGTCGACCACCGGAGTAGCATCTTGGGGGAGTCTATCCCCCACACGCATACGAGCATTGATCTTGAGGTTTTCCTTACGCAGGACGAGCAAGGTCCCCTTGAACAAACAGGGTGTCCAGGCGGCTACCGGTTGAGCAGGTAACTGCCGTTCTTTCTCCCGGCACGCAAGGGGAGAACGGGAAGAAGTACACTGCCGTCGAATATTCGGAAAGACACTTGGGGGCAGCACCTGCCCTACTCGCTTGCCGAGCCCGAGGATTCCTTAGAGGTCTCGGTCTCCAGGTCAAAGTCCGTAGGAGCTTCCCTTGCCAGAGCCTCCGTGATGCTCTGTAAGGTTGCCACTCGGATTGCGTGTACCTGTGCCTGGTCCATCTTGGAGGGTGCTCGCCGGTCAGCCCAGTTGACCGCCTTTGCAAACACCAGTCCTTGACGCTTGAGTTTCTCCTGGAGGTCCTTGGGAATGGTCGGGCACTGGTAGGACATGTGATCCCCCTTCTGGCACAGTCAACAAGACCGGAACCGCTGGTTCTTGACTTGCTTGGGGGCGACCAGGGATGGTTGCTCCTTGGAAGCGAAGCCACCGCAATTTGTCACCTGACGCCACGGGAGAGGTATCGCCAGCCACCAGTACCGGTACCGGGTTATCGCATCCCTTATACTGGTCGGGTCCGAGACGAACTCGCGACAACGGCTTGGGAGTCGACACCATGGGGACTGGGAGTGCCTTGGCTTTCCGGTACTTGCCCTGGGTTTAGGTCACCAGCTGCTGGAAGGTATTCTCTTGGTGTTCCTCGTTGTAGTTCTCAGAATGAACTTGATGATATTCAGGAAGCCCTTCCGAGAAGATCATCTTAAGCCTGTCCTCAGGGTGAACGTTGCCACAAGCCTCGCTCATCTCCCGGACACGGCGGGCGAAGGCCTCTGGAGTCTCTTGTCGCTCCATGGTTGCCCGGTTCAACTTTCCCACCGCCCTGCTCAGGGAGTCCGCGTCGGCGTACTTGGACAGGCGCCAGTTGACCGCATCCGGATAGCTACCAACGGTACGCCCGACAATGTCACCGGCTAAGTCCGGAAAACTTGTGCGAACCGCTGTTCTGCTTCTCCGGTCATGAAGTTGACCAGAAGGTAGAGTGCCTTGCCTTCCGACACATCATTGTCGTTATATGCCTTGACAAACCGGCGCAGGAAGGAAAGGATAAGCGCCGGCTTCTTCCCAGAAGACTTGGGATGTCCCCGGAAACTCGGCTGCATGCGCCGGTTCAGGGATGCCATCTTCTTGCCCATCTTCCGGGTGTAACCTTGTTCTTGGTGCTCCACCCGGTAGCTGCCCCGGTACGTGGCCTTCTTCAGGGAAGCGTCCCCCACTTGGTGAGCAGGAAGGTCAAACTCGACCAGTCTGCGCCGAGTGGGACCAGGGGTCGTGTCCCAGTCGTATCCCTCCTCGGAGCTGGAGGAACTGCTCTCACTGGAGCTAGAGTGAGTACGGCGACGCCGCCGCCCCCGGCTGCTCCGGTTACGGGTCTTGGAACTTCCCGCCCCAAAGAACGCCAGAGGAGGAAAAGCTTGGCCGGACCCAGGAGTCGAGGCCTCAGGGAGAACCGTACAGCCAGTCACAGCTGTGCCTCCGGTACTGGTTGCGCCCAAAGGAAGAGGAGTATACACCCAGCTCCCATGTGTAGGTCCTGGAGTAAACACACCAGGGGGTATCTCTTGAAGTTCAGGAGTAGAACCGACAGGAGGGAGTCGTCTGCTTCGAGCGGCCTGGAGCGCGGTTGACCCCGGGGTGGCTCCCACAGGAGGGACAGCCGGAGGACCCGAAGCAGACGGTACTTGGCCGCCTGTAGACTCCAGCCCTCTACCGGGTGTCGCGCCCAGGCTTGCTTCGCCCACTGGGACAACGCCGGGATGGACACCGTCCCCCGCGGTGACCAGGGATGCCTCAAGCGACGCAGGTTCTACCCCTTCGGGCACCGTCGTGCCAGGGAGGGTAGCCATTTTAGTCTCTTGACAGCCACAGTCCAGTTGCCTGCGTGTCCAATGATCGTCAGACCACAAGAAAGGGGTTGGGGAGCCAGGAATGGGATTCCCATGAACGGGTGCAAATAATTCCCAAACCACTGAAGAGGACAGAACAGGAACAACCCAACCACTGCTCCCAAATGTCTCTTCTCAAACACTCCAATCCCCTGCTGCCCCACCAATGTGGTATAAAACTCGATCCTCTCAGACATGTATTCATATCCCTCGGGGGAAAGGGACAGGTAAAGCATAAAGTGGAACTACGAGAGTGGTATGTCCGTCGCCTCACTTGCCTGTCGGCAGAGCCAACAGTTACGCACCGTAGTGCACACGGGGAAGAAGAAAGCAAGCGCGCAGTTGTCTTTTTCCCTAAGGGCGCGGGCCAAGGGCGCCTCGCTGTCCCTCTTAAATTGCATATGGGGGAGCCTCGGCACGTGGGCCAGGTAGCCCCCCCCCTACCCCCGAGTGGCCCCGACCCGAGTCTAACCTCGTCAGGTCGGGGGCCACTATCACTACTAATTCTATTCTCCCTCACTAATCTCACACTAAAGTCTCTCAAAATAATTCCATTATAAATATGCAAAAAACCATCGAAAGTCCCTTTCTCACGTGTGGGTAGCGTAGTCCATCGCATTCCAGTGCTGGGCGCGGGCCACGGCCGCCAACCAATCGCCACTTGGCGGGCGTATTCTGGCACCTGGTGTCACTTGGTCGCCATCCCGGGTCGACGCCAAGTCAGGGCCAGGGATGCTACACACACCTCAGCAACTAGCCGAGAGGTGAGCTGCTCCCAACATTGGATCAGGCGGGCGAAAAAGTGCCAAACAATCTTGTGTCGCAGTACGCATGCTACCCTGGTTGACATGACCTCGAGGAGCCACAGTGTTGCCAACATGGCGAACACTAGGTGGTCCGGTCTAGCCGTCAACATGACGGAGCCAAAGTGGGCAACCAACCGCGGCAACAATGCCGGGAACCGATAAGGGACCTCAACTTGAGGGCACCACTCAGGCTTCTTGGTGTAGAGTTGCTCCTTGTTCGCCGGCGCTGGTTGCGCACACTCAATTTGAGCTGTGGTCACCATGTAAGGACTTCTCCAGATGTCCCTCTCCATCCGTGCATCACAACGATGCAGGTGGAGGTCCGTCGTACGTAGGTACGCGGGGCGAGCTGCCACCGCATCCCCGGTGAAGATCGGCATGTTGCCGGGGCCCTCCTTAGTACCCCCGCGGTTCAACAAGTTATTGATCCGCTACACGTCTTCGACCTCCTGCTCGTCGAGCAAGGCGAATTAGTCCGTCTTGAAGTCAGGACGGACACTGACCCTACGGGAGAACTTTTCCTGTAGGCGCCCCCAGATGCGTTCCATCGCTGGACCAATTCCGCCGCAGCGGATGACCGTCAAGATCCTCATACAGAGGCCAGGGCGGGTAAAACCACGTTCCCCGGCCCTCCCGTGTATTTACGGGGCCTGCCTCCGGGG
Organism: Pyropia yezoensis; assembly: GCA_009829735.1. NCBI lineage: Eukaryota > Rhodophyta > Bangiophyceae > Bangiales > Bangiaceae > Pyropia > Pyropia yezoensis. The sequence continues at coordinate 1,827,585 of CM020618.1, read as the reverse complement.
GAGAGCCCGCCGCTAACCCAGAGTCGGGTGGCGCAGGCATCCCATCCCCCGGGGCAACCGCGGAGCTCCCGCCGAAAGTTACGACGGGTGCTACGACGCGGAACGTATCCTCCATACGCTCGTCCAGGGAGCCAGGGTCCAACCCCGGACTCACCATGGCTGTCCCTAAGTTGGGGACAGACAACTCGGTCACAGCTTCCCGAGGTCCATCTTGAGTCGAGGGGGACCTGGCTCGAGGGTAGACAGGGGGCCTCCCCATCGTGGAATGGCCCCGGGTAAGGTGAAGGGGATGTGTTGGTGCGGAAGAGGTAAGTGCAAGCTGCAAAGTGGGCAAGCTTGAGGAGAGGGGCGGTCGACGAGACCGCCTCCACGTCAACGTGACGTACCGGGGAATAGCGAGTCGCGTCCCCGGGGAGCGCAACACGCGCTCTTATACCCCTCCCAGGGCCGACCGGGTCGGTCGGAACTGAGGAGAGGGGAGTGTGGCAGTATTGACACCAGGTAGGGGGCCGGACGTGCCAGACGAGGGGCGGCAGACAGCTCGTCTGACCCGTTTCTCCCCATGCATTTGGGTACGTATACCCTAAGTAAGGGATAGATAGTGTAGTAGTAAGTCCAACTTGGATTTGAGTGTTTTCTGCATTTTATCGTCTTGAATTTTCGTGTGGCCCGGTTGGCAGGTGCTGGGGTGGGAGATTCTGAGTGGCGAGATTTTGAGGGGGCTCTGGGGGGATAATGGGAGAGACAGCGGGGCTTGGCCTCGCTTCTCCGTCCCGACCAAGAAACTGTTGGCCCAAAACACCATCCTCTTGTTTCGTAGTGGGGGGCTTGCCCCACAGCAGGGACAGTGTGGGTGCGGCTTGCACTCCTTCCGGTTCTCAATTATACGAGAGGCACCCTCACCGTTGCCACCAACTTGGTGGAGGTTACTGTGAGCGGGTTTTGCCACACAGAGGACCCTTGTCGAAGTAGGTTCTTCTTCGTGAAGGATTGATCACTAAGAGAATCGAGGCTGGCCGACAGAAGATCACTGTCTAAGGAGAAGACATAATTGGACTCTAGAGCCAGAAGGCTTGCGCGTATCGAACGAGAATCCAAATGAGCCGGTGCAGTGGGTGTTGAGTACGCGTGGTCCCGGCCCACGCCGCCATCACCCAGCTACACCTGGTCGTTCTTCGGAGGCGAGAAGCACTTCTGAATCTCACCAACACGTGTACGCACGTGGCGATAATTATGGGGCCGCTTTTTTCCGACCTCGAAAGTTTTCATAGTTTAATGGTCGTTGCTATTTAGGGGTATTTTTAGTTTTGCAACCCTGTGTGTCGCGCATTTCATTCGTCTGCGACCATCGTCCTTTGTCATCAAGCGGGGAGTTGCTCATCGTTTGATTCCAAGTGGTGTGTCCGTCACACAATGTATGAATTGGGCGAATTGCTCCTTGCCATTGCGACGAGTGCGTCATTCCACACATGTGCGTACGTTCGCCAAGCCGGTTTCCTTCTCGTCGACTCACGCGTGCTGCGCCCAGCCGCTCTGCACGCTTCTGTGTCTAGTGCATCCTTCTGTGCTCCTCGTTACAGCAGGTTTGCTGCTGTTACATGGTTCCCCACTTGTATCTATCGTGGCAGCTCATTCTTGATTGCGTTCCCCTTAGCCGTGAACGAACCAGTGTCGTTAGGGTCACCCATTCGCGCCCCCCCCCCCCCGCTTCCCATGGCCACCCGACCTCAGGCGCGTCAACGCGTTATCTTTCGTGCCGGCGGCGGTGGCGTCGTCCCTACCCCTCACGCACCCGTGGAAGGCCCTGCCGCCGGCGGTGGCGGTGACGGCGACGTGGCTGGCGGTGCGGGCGGAGTCGGAGGAGGCCTTGGCGGCGGTGGGGGCGGCGGACGGGTGGCCCCCCCGCCCGGCGGCACCCGCACCATTACGCTGACCTTATCAGCACCTGGGGATGGGAATCCTGCAGATGGCCTCCCGGCACCCATTTTGCGGCTCCGTCGGCGGCCACGACGGCGGCGGGTGACGTGGACGGCCGACACGCACGATAATGAGTTTGATGACAAGAAGTCCTCCAAGAGCTGCTGCATCTATGTCAAGCCCCGGGCGTTTGATGAGAGCTCCACGGATGACTCGGACGGGGAGGATGACAGTGGGGGGGATTCGGACGGCTCTTCCGGCAGCAGCAGCAGCAGCAGCGGCGGGCCCGTGCGGGTGTCGAGGGCACGACGGGCGCACATGGAAAGGGGGCAGCGGCACGCCGGGGAGGCGGAGGGGTCGTGCTCACATCACGGCCACGGAGACGGGGGGCATGGGCACGGGACTGGGAGGTGAGGCTGAACGCGGATTGGTCTATTTTTTTTGTTTCTTCATGGCTTGGGACTGAGCGCGTCCATGCGAGGGCGAAGGGGGCGGTGTTGCAGTCACCGACGTCGTTGGCTGGATTGCGAACAGGCGTAGCGCTATTCATACCCCGGCGTGTGGCCGTCGATGTTTTCCTCAGTGGTGAAGGGTTTGCCTCTCTCCTGTTGCGCGTGTTGCAAGTTTGGCGACGGCGAGGGTAGCAGCGCGTGGTGTGTCGGCGGCACGCATCGACAGTCATGGCGATTGTCGCTGCCCGACTGTGACCCGTTCTTTCACTGTACGTGTACTGTTGCGCGTACGCGCACATATTTCGGCTGACAGTCGCAAAGTGCCTGCATGGTTGTTTTCTAAGCGCCAACTCTTGATATGATATTCTTCTCGAAAGGGGAGAGAACGGGATGGTCAAGAGGAAAAGGAGATAACAAAATAGAAAAAAGAGAAACACGGCGACCCTCTTCCGCGTCCTCACCAATACCATCACAGTCCACAGAAGCGGGATCGCCAGCTGCACGTGGGCACCCCATCGCTGCACCCCTTCATTCTATGGTAAACTGCTCGGGCGTGAGCGTCGCGTTGTGCGTGAAGTTGACAGGCTCTCCTGTTGCCGCCGCCGACACTCCATTCACCGCGATCTTGGCAAACGTGTGAGCACTCTCAAACGACACGCGTACCGGGAAGAACGCGTCTGGGTCGCAGGCCGCCACAGAGAACTCAAGGCTCCCCTGGTTGTTCCCCCCGTCCACCACTGGGATGCTCCACCGCACAGCCTGCTCCCGGGGAAGGACAGTGAACTCACCGTCACAGGAGCTCACCACCGGCTGAGCACCACTCGGCACGGGCACGGTGATGTCCACATTGCGGAGCTCAGGGCTGACAGAGCCGAGGTCGTACTCGAGATTGACGACGCTGTCGTCGCCGCTGTCACTGGGCCAGCACGTTACGGAGAGCGGAAGCAGAGACTCATCCTTGGACTGCAGGCGCCAACGCAGGACGCCCAGGGGGTTTCCAGTGGGAAATGGCCGGCTAGGGTCTTTGAGGCCGAGGGTGCTCTCCGTCGCGAACAGGGTCTTGTCAATATTGGGATGCGTCCGCATCTGCAGGCCCGCGTTGTCGCCCATCGCAACCACAACTCGTACCGCCGCCGACGCGGCATCGTTGATACGCAAGAAGAGATCGCCCTTGATGTCTAGGGACGATACGCCCCCGTCACGGGATACCGCCACGCTGATCTTTTCCGTCGTGCTCACATGCACCGCTGCCATCGGCGGTGCATACACAGCCGCTGCCGACGCTGCCGCTGCAGCCGCCACGCTGGGCCGACCAGAAGAACGGCTGGGCACAGGCGCGTCGACAACCTCACCCTCCTTACGCATCGCATCCAGCAGCGTGTCTTGCCGCCGGGCCTTGCCCAGGGACATGCCCTTCCCAGAGCCGGGCATAGGAGCTGTCACAGGGGCGGGGCGGCCGCCACCTGACCCGCCCAAGCCGAAGGAGCCGGCAGAGGTAGAGCCGTCAAAGCCGCCACCCCCACCATAGGCACCACCACCGCCCGCACCCATCCCGCCACCGCCAAAGCCACCGCCACCACCGCCGCCGCCGCCACCGCCGCCACCCCCAAAGCCGCCGCCCCCCATACCGCCACCCCCACCCCCCGCCGCAAAGTCATCGGACGACATCCCGCCCTGCGCTGCGTATGCCGACACGCCGCCTGGCCCCCCACCGCCCCGGGGCCCAGATGGCGCCAACCCAATGTCACGCGCGAGCCCGCCGAGCCCCACATTCTGAAACGTACGCGACAGCTCCCCAGCAAGCCCGCCAAAGCGGTCATCGCCCCCCCCGCCCGTGGCTGGCCCACGGGAGCGCGCAATTGCTTCGGCGCGGCGCGTGGACTCCTTCTTGGCCTCCGCCATCTTGGACTCCTTGATCATCTGAGACAGACGCTCCTCGTGCGAGTACATCTCCGTGTACGTGGCAATCTGCTGGAGCGACACTGCTTGGCGGAGACCCCCCCAGTCAAGCACCTCGTCCAGGGAGTAGAGAATTTCAAACGCCGCGTCGGTGACCGCCTCCTCGTCCACAATGCCATACCGGGGGGAATACTCGGGGAGGATCTTGGAGATGAGACGCAGCGTCTCAAGATCCTCAACAATGTTGGACTTCTTGGTAGTGATGAGCAGCACGTACAACGATTCGATCGGCTGGTAGAGGTAGCGCACAGCATCGGTCTCGACAAACGTGTGCTCCGCCGACGCCTGAACCAGGCCAGGGAAGGCGGCGAGAAGGCCCTCGATGCGGATACGGCTCATCTCAACGAACTGACGGGCTAGGAGGGTCTTCCCGCCCTTGGTAAGGACAGCCGCAGAGAGGACCACCATCGTTGCGGCCTCGAGGCAGCGCCGTCACTTGGAACCACAGGTCAGTCACCTGGAGAGAAAGAACACGAAACACACAGCGCCAACGGAATAACAGCCCAAAAAGCCGATAAGAGAGCGCCAGTGACGTGACTGCAAGCAAGCAGGACCAGCCCGACAGATAGCCGTTGGGGGGGATGACTGTCGCGAAAGCCCAGTCAGTGCAAGTACCGGTGCACGCACCGAGTGCGGCAGCTGGGTACATGCCCACAGCAGCTTTGACTTCGTCTGTGCCCGCGCACAGCTGACAGCCAGTGTGGCCGCGGAAGCATCCACCAGAAATTAGTGGTCCCCCATGCCTCTTCGATCGACGATTGACCTTTTTGTGCAACAATTATGCCTTACAAGACAACTACTGTGCAACCTGGCACGTATGTAAGAAGCCCATGTGGTCATTGCACCGCTCCCCTCCGCCCTCTCCCACCCCCCCCGCCAGCCTGGCCCTCACCCCCACACAACCCCCTGCCGGGCTTCGGTAAAGCCAGTGCTCATCATTGGGGTCACACACTGCGCACGGCGTGCCGTTGCTGGCCGTCCCTGAGCCGCTGTTGCTGGCACCCGTACCTGTCGTCTCCCCCTTTTGCGCAGCCGGCTTTCTATTTCGGGCGCGCACCCGGGCTGCCGCCACTCCGTCCCACCGCTCCCCGCGAGGCCTGCGCCAATCTGTCGGGTGAGGGGGCTTCCTGTTTTTTTGTGGTTACCATTGTGTTCGTAGCCCCTGGTCCCCTGGAGTGACGTGTCTTCTGCTTCACGCTCATCCCCACCCCTCCGAAGGGACCTCTTTCCATTGGCACTTGCGAATGTGACGCGGGGTAACCCCCGCCCACCCACCCCCCCCCCCTCGCTTCCCCGCGGTCATCCGGAGGGAACGTCTACTCCCCTGCTCCCCCCCCTCTCATCACGATGAGCGACCTGCTGTACTTTCTGATCTTTCTGGCCTTGTGGCAGGTTGCCCACAGCTTGTCTTCTGTTATTCTACGGCGGGTGCTGGCTACCACCTCCGCCGCGCGGCTGGTGCCGAGCGCCGAGTGCCGGGCGACTCTCGCTGCCGACGGCCCTTCGTACCTCATTTCTACCGTCCACGCGCTGGTCGTGACTGCCCGTGGGGTGGGTCACGTGCGGGCGCTGGCATCAGCCCCGCCGCTGCTGCAGCTGCACCTCCCGTCGGCTGCATCCCTGCCCGGCGTGCTGGTCGCGTCGGGTGTGGCACCCGGCGTCGCGGGCGCCCCCCCCGCGGCGACAGTGGCAACGTGGCTGACGGCCGCTCGCATGGCTGTGACTACCAACTGTATGCTTGGCGCCTACCTGGCCTTTGACCTGGTCCATGTCCTCGCTGCGTACCCGCGGCTGGGCAAGGCGGACACGGTCGCCCACCACATAGCTTTTTTCTTTTGTTCGGCTGCTGCGGGTAGCCTTCACCTCTTCCCCTTCATGTTTGGGTGGCTGGTTATCGGCGAGGCGTCGACACCGCTGCTCAACCTGCGGTGGGCGCTGATTAAGGCGGGCCGCGGCGACGGCCCTGGGGTGGTGTGGGCGTCCACGGCGTTTGCCATCGTTTTTTTCTGCACCCGCTTTGTGGTGTATGGCACTGGCCTACTGGGCCTCCTCCGCAGCGTCCGTCTGGTGGTACCGTGGGTCGGCGGCTGGCGCCGTGGGGGCGTGCTCGTCGCGGCGATTTTGGCGTTTGTGGTGGCCGGGTGGGGGCTCAACATGGTGTGGCTACGCGAGATTTGGCGGCTCGCCCAGCGGGGGGGACGCAAGAAGAAGGGAGGTGCCGCCGCTGCCAGTGGGGGTGAGGGGTGCGCTGACGCCTCAGCCGGCAAGAATGGCGTTCCTTTGGGGAGGAGGATAGGAGGGGGGGGAGGGACACCGATCGTGCGCCGCCGCGTGCGAAGTGCGGTGGACGCCAAGGACGAGCGGAACTCTGTGGCTGCCGCTGTTGCTGCGATTGACGAGAAGGAGACCACACAGGCGTCTCGGCAGGGCATGCGTGCCTGAGCTGACCGGAGTGGAGGGGGAGGGGGGTTGAGGGCGGGCGGCGCGTGGGTGGGGGCTGAATTGCCTGTTGCGCCTGGCAGATGCCTGCTCGGCTGTTTGGGAGTGGAAGCGAACGACCGGTGGTGGTGGCGTATGGGCGAGGTAGTCAGCTGTCCGCAGACCTGACGCCGCTGCCGCTTTGGCCGGGTGTCCAACGTGCGTTGCTGCTTGCCTTCGCCCCACTGCCCCGTGCCCTCCACTGGCTTCGGCTGTCGGTTATGTTTTTTACCTCCCGGGCGTGTGGCACGTTGCTCACTTCTGGAGTTTCGCTGTCGCCCTTCACGGCATGGAGGACACGTTCGGGGTGGCCTCACGTTGACCAACCCTGGTCGGAGACACACTGGGACGCTGCCGGTTTTCCCCTCCCGCCGCCCGTGTGCTCCTACGACGCAACTCGCAATGCTTGTGACGGGGTTGCGAGGCTAGCCCCTACATGGCTTAATGGCCCCCTTGTAGCGCTTTCCGCGATATGTAGCGCCAGCCACAGCGCCGGCACGGTCGGGGGCGAGGCATTCCAGTCGCGGGAGCGTTTTTCCGTCCGGGGTGGGTCGAGCTCTTCTCTTTTTGACCAGCACGTTCTTTTTCGTGCCCGTTTTATGAGCACTTTTCACTTGTGCCCCACTAAACTCGGGGGAGTACAGTACTGTACTGTACATAAATAGGCACCTCTTTCATGGTGGCCACCCGCCCAACCGTCGCGGTTGCAGTCTACCCTCACTTTTTCTTTTCCCTCTGTTTCGATCACCCGCCACCTCGCCTGGCTGCCGCGTCATGTACCGACTCCCACTAAGCTTGCGCACCGCCGCGGCGGCGGCGGCGGCAGCGGCCACGGGTGGCTTTCGCACCCCCCTCCCGCCGCATTCGTCGCTGACGTGGGCGCGACAGCTCCGGGTGGGCGTCGCCGTCCGTGGCGGCCGCGACCACCCCCCTACAGTGCCTTCCTCCCGTCGACCTGCCCTCGACGGTAGTGGTGGTGGTGGGGACGACCGTGGTGGGGACGACCGTCCCTACCAGTGGGACGGACCTGGTGGCCCCGCTGGACTGGTCGCCGTCGCCGGCGCTTCATGGGAGGCGGGCGGTGGCGGGGGGGGAGGGGGGGGGGGCGGCGCGGGGGATGGCCACGCCACCGCCGCGCGCGAGCGGCTGGTGATTAATGGTACGGCTTTGACGGGCACCACCCGCGGGTGGAGCCGCTGTGCTTTGGCTGTGAAGAGCCATGGCGGGGTGCGTGGCCGCACAGCTGTCGCTGTCGCGGCGGCGTTGGGCTGTCGCCATCCTGTGTTGTGAACCGGCTTTGCCGATGCGGTCCGGCTGCGGGACCACGAGCACACAGTGCTTTTCCCGTGGCGTTCTCCTGCTAACCAGTGTCACTATTGCTGTGGCCTCCCCCTTGACCCTCGCACCTGGTGTGGATGCACCTTTGCCCCGCCTTCTACGCCTCTCCCTGCTCGTCCCCCCTCCAAGCCTACGGAGACACCTCCTTGACCGTCTCTGGGGTGCGCGTCTCTGCCCCTGTGCTGCTCTTCCCCCATTTTCCCTCCTACTGGGAGGTCCCTTCGCTAGCGTCGGCCCTCTCCTCCGACGCGCTCACGCTGGTCAAGGTCGTTCGCCCACGACCTGCGGTGTTGCTACTGGGCCTGCCCGTGCAGGTGCCGCCGCCGCCGATCCTCCGTGCCTGGGCCGCGGAGCTGGGGGTGGGCCTTGAAGTCATGGGCGTCGGCGAAGCGTGCCACACATTCAATTTGCTCAACGGGGACGGGGTGGGGGTGGCGCTTGGGTGCGTCACCCAAGGGGCGCTGGGGGGCGAGGGGGGACGGGGGGGGGGGACGGGCAATGTTGTGACAGATGGGAAGTAGTAGCGCTGGGGCGTCCGGGCGCCACCTTGCCAAGCCGGACTGCGCCAAGGCAAGCGCAGGCACAAAAGTTAAGGGGACGACATCAGCTACTACACGGCGTCCACGCCGCGGCGTTGGGTCTTAAAAAAAAACCAAGCGGCCCGGGGCTATCCCACCACCATGGGGAGAGAGCGGCGCCACCGCGATGCGCCATACAGGGCGGCACAGTACCCCACACTGGAATGCCACACGGACAGGCCACCCGCTGGGGAAACAGAGCGCCCAGCCGCAAAGCGAGATGTCCCAATCCCCGTCCTTTCACACCCCCCCTCCCACACATCACGCAAGCATCTCAGCAGCTCAATGGGATGCCAAGATGATACCCACAATGACACCAAACAGGCCAAGAGCAGAGCCAAAGATCTCGACGATAAGGATCTTGACAAAGAGGGTACCGTTTTGTGCGTCGGCCAGAGCGCAAGAGCTACCAGTCACGCCGACACACAACCTGAGAGGGGGCGTCGAAACAGTGGATGAGGTCGAACCGAGAATGACCGCCAACAAAGAATAAAAACCACAGCCAGGCAGAGGCACCAACCAAAGCGTTAAGACGGACAAAATACGACAAGAGAGACTGTGTCAGCAACTCCGATCTCGACACTCACGGCGCCTCTAGGGCATAGCGATCACCCCCCCTTGGGAGAACTGGGAGTTTCTTCCACAGCCGGAGAGCGTGGTCCGTGGTGGAAAGCGGCGTCACCAAGGGGGAAACGAGCGGCCACAGGTCCAAGCGCGAATTAGGGGCAGGGCGGGCGGCGGCCGCCGGTCCCGAGTAGTCCGACCACGGGCATCGGGACCCCGATATTGAAAGGAGCAACCGTCATTGGTCAGCTGGCCCAACTCATTCTGTGCGGAAGCCATCAGCAAACTGAGCCACCAGGGCACAACACACGTCCTCAAGAGCGTCATGCTCCCACGCCACCCACCTGGGATGAGCGCCCGTCCGCCGACGCGAGTAGCGAGGCCGGCCAGATGAGTACTCAGCTGGCCCCATAGCGGTAACCATGGGAAAAAGAAACTACGAAACCGAGAAGAAACGTACCCGCAAAACAGGTTGGAAAACCCAACCGTCAACCCCGCCGCGAACAGCGCGTAGCCGAGGTACGCCGACGGCAGTCCACCGTCCTCCGCCTCAACGATGCGGCTCTGCATGATGATGGCCATGATGACGCCATAGATGGCCACGGCCTCACAGAAAATGACAGAGATGAGGTTCTTGGATTGGATCCGAGGATGCTTGATGGCTGCCCCCAACAGGCTGACACCCGTGATGAAGATGCCCCACGCCGCACCGAGCACCGACAGCCCAATGGCCAGAGCCGTGCCAACGGACGCAAACAGGTACGGAGAAATCGAGGTGAACAGCGCCCACCACGAAGCATAACAAGCGGGCATGAACCAGAAGAAGATGCATGAGGAGAAGAAGGACCCTGATGCCACCGCCACGGGCGCTGCCACAGCCACTGGCACCACTGCCGCGCGGGCAGCGGCGTCCACCACCATCGTTGACACATCCATTATAAAAGGGCCCCCCAAAGTGGGAGGGATGAAAGGGGAAGGGCTGTAGTACGAGGGCGAGCCAGAGAGTGCCCGGTTTGACGGTTGGTGCAGCGGAAGGGCTGTGGTGGGCGCTGTCGAAGAGGGCTACAGGTCAGAAGGGTTTCGGGGCAAGTCGACTTTGGCACTTGTATTTAATATGATACACACAAATTCGTCTTTGAGAAGCTGTCAGCTGTTTCAGTGTCAATCCCATCCACCAGCAATTATAGAGAAAGTCTGCACGTACGGCTGACGAGACACGTGTATACGCCTTATGGTGGTGATGAAGGCGTCCGTGAGAGGTGACGGCGCCAGCCACTACGGGGGTGGGGTGAGTATCATGGTTGACGTGGGCGACGATGGGAGCTTTCCGGGCTGCCATCGTGGTGGTGGCGGCTGCGGCGAAGACGACGGCGGCCGGGGCGTCCTACAGTTACTGCTTACCGCGGCACGGGTGAGAGCAGGGGTTCCGGTGCGTTGTCGTTGCAGTCTTCCGAGGGGAAGGTGGAGAGTATGTGAGGAAGGAAAGCCTCCACATGCCCAGGTATTCGTTTTCTCCGCGTGGGATGACGTTGGCAGCGGTGGCTACATCGCCGGTGGCACCGAGGGCAGGCTTGGAACGTTCGTGGCTCCTGCACGACAGAAGCAGCGGCGGGAGGTGGCCGCGTCGGTCTTATTCCCGGGTGGCGGGCTTCCATCGGGCGTGCCGCGTCCACTGCGGCGCGGTGGCGGGCAACTTGACCTGCCATGGCACAAAGTGTCGACGGCCAGGGTGCTGGCCAGCCATTGGTACAAAACGCTCGCGAGCAATCCACCCCCCGCCCCGCACCCTTCCACCCTCCAGCTTCTCTCCCTTGGTGGCGGGGCAGAGCGGCGGCGGGAGGGCGGGGCATGAGCGAGGGATTATCTTGCCATCCGCTCGTGTACCCTCAAGGGGCGTCGGTCGCGCGGCATGTCAGCGGCCAAAAATCGCGGTTGCCAAAGTCGCCCCCCTTTACTGGACACGCGCCAAGCTCCCCCCCCCCTCCCCCGACAGCAGAGTATAGTAGCTGCGCCTGTGATTGCGAGCGGCGGCTGCGACGGCTACTGCACCGGCGAGAAGACAGCGGCGGCGGCCAGAGCGGCGCTGGCGCCAGTGCGGCAGCGCCGGGGCGGCGGCAGCAGCCGCAATGGAGGTAGCGGCGAGGCCAGCAGCACTGGCGGAGAACACAAACGGCCGACGGCGGGGCCGCGGTACTCGATCGCAAAGTATTCCCTCCGGCCCAGGTTGGTGCGGCCGCTGCTGCCCGGGCGGATACGTGTGCGACAGCAGCGGCGATGCGCGGACTGCGCCAATGGTCGGCATCAGTGTGGCTGGAAGGTGGGGGCAAGGCCCGGAGACACTCGTTGGGGTAGGCAGAGGGAACGACAGAATCAAGCAAGAATTAGAGGTGTTTCTCGGGTAGCACGAGAGGAATAGGTAGTTATTCTGCGTTCGGGCTGGTGGGTGCTAACAACATAGGCATAACAATTATACGGGTAATGTCGCATACTAATTTTGAAAAGCAAGGCTTGGGTTGGTCCGCCGTAAACGTTTTGAAATCCGTCGTGTGTGCTCCTGCTGACAGTTCTTGCTCTCCCATCGTTCAAAACGCGGTGCGCAAGGAGAGCTAGATGCGGCTGCACGGGTGTCGTGTCTGTCAACCCGGCTTTGGGGACCCATCCCACCGTCTCGCTGGTGCCTGGGCACCAATACCTTATTCCAGCTGCAGCTCCAGGCGGAGCCCGTGCGGGCGATTGCAATCGCCGTGCCTGTGCCGCGGATGGAGACTGACACAAGCCCGCACAGGGTGGGCCAGAGGGCCCTAGGGGGGGGCGTCTCGCCTGCCACCTGACCCTCGGCCGCACATGGACCGCGGTCGGCCACGCCCACACCCCCTGTGCCCTCGTCTGCCGTGCATCGTGCGTGGCAGGTGGACCTTTCCCTCACAGGCAGTGTACTGTATAGGATCCCACGGGCTGGTCCAACCGGCGCTGCTATACCGTCCGATCTTCCAATTGCCTACCTCCCCGCGCCCCCCCCCTCCCACACCACACCACCCCCACCACCACCGTTGCTACCACCTCCTGCCGCTTCTTCACCCACCGCTCCTCTCCCCAGTCCACCACACCTGTTCATCCCCCCTCACTCACCGTCGTCGTCATGGCTGGCCCCCCCCCCCCTCCCCCGCCGCCGCCGCCGCCGCCGCCGCCCGCACCCTCTGCGGGTGGGGATACAGGCTCCAACGAGGACTCGGCGGCCGCCCTGTTTGCATCGATCAATGCCCTGGGCTCGGACGGCGTGCGAGCGGGCCTGAAGAAGGCCACCCGTGGCCCCGTCAATGACGAGCTGCCGACCGAGGCGACCAAGCCCGCCGCTGCCCCTGTGAAGGCCCCGGCCGCGTCGCCCGCCAAGAAGACCTACCCACCCAAGTGCGAGCTCAGCGGCAAGAAGTGGGCCGTCGAGTACCAGGAGGGTGCCAAGGAGCTGGTCGTTGAGGTGTCGTCGATCAAGCAGTCGGGTAAGTTGGTCGGGCGAGCGCTTCTTGTGGGGCGGCTGCACGGTTGGGTAGACGGCGGCATGTTTGTGGCGAAGGGGCTTGTGTGCGAACGGGCGAGACAAGTGTTGCAGGACAGAGCTGTGTGGGCGATTTCGGTTGGGCGTTCGGTATCTAACGTTGCACTTTGTTCTGGGGATGACTGGGACGTTCCGCATCTACTTGCTTGGTCTTCATTGTATGTACACGCACACGCCTTCTGGATTGTGTTTGTCTTTGGCTGCCGGTACGCCTTTGATAACTGGCAGTGTACGTGTACAAGTGCAACAAGAGCACGCTCCAGATCAAGGGCAAGCCGAACAGCATCTGCATTGACGCGTGCTCCAAGGTGGATGTGATTTTCGAGAACGCCCTCTCCACCTGCGACATTGTCAACAGCAAGGACATCCAGGTGCAGTGCACCGAGATGGCCCCCAGCGTGAGCATTGACGGCTGCGTCGCGGTCACCTGCTACCTGTCCAAGGAGAGCATGGAGACGGCGCACGTCATCACGTCCAAGTCGGCGGCTATCAACATCATTGTGCCCGACGGCGACGGCGACATCAAGGAGACGCCTATCCCCGAGCAGTTTTTGACCCACCGCAAGAATGGCGAGTGGGTCACCGAAGCGGTGTCTCACGATGACTAGGCAAGTGTGGGCGAGGGGCTGACGGGAGACGAGGGACCTGCTGGGGCTCCTTCTTCCGTGGCATTATGCTTGTCGGGGTCCTTCGCGCTGTGTGTTAGTGTGAATTGTGTTCTCAAGCCTTCCGTAGTCCCATCGTAGCGACCCATCCTCATCCGTTCCCTGTTTCCGTCGTAAGGGACGCGCGCCCCCCCGCCCACCCAACCTGCGCCACTGCTCAGCATCCACGAGCTGTTTTACACGGGTTCTCAGGCGCGCACGCGCTCGCGACGGGGGCTCCTCTCACGACCGAGTCGTTTCCTTGGGTGTTGCTTGACTGGTTGCTGTCCTTCCTGTCCTTGACGTGGAGAGGTGAGTGGGCGCCGAGCACACACACACATACATTTCACAGCCAGACGGGCGAATTCGGTAGTCGGCCACAGGGGTGGAAGGTGGGGTCGGCCAAAGGGGCCTCTTCCGGCTGGAGGGGATGGACCCACCGGGTTGGAGGAAAGACCCCCGTGGCTGGACACACCCGCCTCCGCCACAGGCAACCCCCCTCCCCTTCGGCGGCAAACGGAGTCGTCTGGGGAACTCGTCCCCTGCTCCCCGCCAGGCGAGGGACGCCTGTATGGCGCCGACTAGTGTTCTACGTAAGGGGGGAGTTTGCTTCCTCAGCCGTCGCTGGCGGGGGCGGGCTGACGGGGGCGGACGCCCTGGAGGCTACAGAACTCTCTCGCGCCCGACGGCCAAACCGGTGTTGCGATCCAGCGCTGACAGGGAGATACTCATCGAGTACGCCCAAGAACGGGCCAAGCAGCGTCGCGATCCGCTGGGACACGGTCCCAAACACTTTGCCTGCGGGCACGCCCCGTCGGAGGTTGGTGGATCACCATCTGCACAGCCCGCGCGCTGTGCATTCGCGTGGCCGTATGCCATATTATATGTCCCTACCACCGTCCGCGCTCTTTCGGTGCTCCCTGCGTACCATCCGCCCGCTTGCCTTTACGCTCCCCCACCACCGCTCTCCTCCCCTGCGGACCCAGGGCCTCCCACCACAACTGCCTCTTTCTTCTCTCCCCCTCCTCCCAATCCCCCCCCCCCCCCCCCACGGGTCGTCCCAACCAACTGGCCACGATGCCCCCCCCACCGCAGTACTCCACCTACCCCATCATCCCGATGGACGAGGCGCTCGACCGCTTGCGCGCGTCGCTGGGGCGCCTCCCCCCCGTCACCCTGCCCCTGGCAGCGGCCCTCCACCACACCCTCGTGACGCCAGTGGTGGCGCCCGCCCCGCAGCCCCCCTTCCCCGCCTCCACCCGTGACGGCTATGCCGTCGCCTCTGCCGACGGGCCGGGTACATGGCGGGTGAGCGGCCGTGTGGCCGCGGGCTCCGCGGGCCCGCCGCTGCCCCTTCCGCGGGGTACGGTCACGTACATCACGACGGGCGCGGCGGTGCCGGCGGGCGCCGACGCGGTGGTCATGGTGGAGGACGTGGATTTTGTGACAGGCGCCGCCGCCGCCACCGCCGACGGCAACGTCGACGGCGCTGACGGCGACGGCGACCCAGACTCGGTCGCGGCGGTGGTGGTCAAGGCGGCGGTGCCGGCGGGCACCCACGTCCGCCCCGTCGGCAGTGACGTGGCGGCGGGGGAAGTGTTGGTACCGGCCGGCGCGCGGCTGACTCCTGGTGCCATTGGCGTGGCCGCCGCTGCGGGGGTGGCCACCGTCACGGTCACCCGCATGCCCGTCGTGGGGGTGCTGTCCACCGGCAATGAGCTAGTCGACCTCGCAGACACCCCGCACGACGCGGCTGCGGTCATTGACGCCAACCGCCCGACGCTGCTGGCCGCCCTCGCGGCGGCTGTGCCTGCCTGCTCGGCTGCGGCCGCCGCCGACGCGGTGGCCGCCGGCAGTGGCGGGGTGGTGGACCTGGGCATTGTGGCGGACGAGGCGGCGGCGGTGGCGGCGGCGGTGGCGGCGGCGGTGGGGCGGGTGGACGTCCTCCTCACGTCGGGCGGGGTGAGCATGGGCGACTCGGACCACGTCAAGCCGGCGCTCGCCGCCGCGGGGCGGGTGGTGTGGGGGCGGGTGGGCATCAAGCCGGGCAAGCCGCTGACGTTTGCCACCTTTGGCCGCCGCAACGACGCCGGCGCCCCCCCCCCCCGCGGCGTCGTCGCCGACGCCGACGACGGCGACCGTGACGGGCGGCCGACGCAGTGCGCGGTGGGCCTCCCGGGCAACCCCGCGTCGGCGTTTGTGGGCTTCCACCTGGTCGCCCGTGCGGCGATTGACCTTCTCTCAGGTGGCACCGGCGGCGGCCTCCCCCGGGTGGACGTGACCGTCGGCACGGGGGTGGGGCGGGGGGTGGCGCGCGATCGGGGACGGCTGGAGCTGGTGCGTGCCGTCGTTGCGTGGTCCGCGGGGGGGTACGTGGTCGTTGACGGGGGGGGCGGGCAGCAGAGCAGCCGCCTGACGAGCGCGGTGGCGGCCAACGCGCTGCTGCTGGTCGAGCCGGGGGAGGGGTTGGTGGCGGTTGGCGAGCGCCTGCCAGCGTACCTGCTCTGAGAAGCAAGCTGGGGCAGGTAGGCGGGCGGGGGAGGGCTGGTGCGGGGGGGGGGAGGGGGGGAGGAGGGGGGGCGGACGCGTCGGCGGCGGCTGCGGCTGGCGCGGTCGCAGGTCCACCAAGTGGGGAAGGTGGGTGGCGGTAGAGCCACCCCACCGGGTCGCCTGTACTCGGTGCGGCCGCCGGCAGCGTCTCGGTGTGGAGTGTTCTGTGTCACGAACGGCCTCGATGCTTTTTTTTGTTTCCCACCCCGCCGTCCAGACAGGCTTGGCGCTGGGGGCGCCCCCGTCGTACCGTCACCCCCCCCCCGCGCGCTCCGCTGCCGCGGCTCCCGCCCTCGGCGCCCTCCCTCACCTGCGGTCGCTGGAGAGGCCCCCACCGAGGCGGCCGGGCGTCCACGGGGGCGCCCACCCCCCCCACCCCCCCCCCCACCCGCCGGCGCGCCACTCCCCCGCGGGCAGGGCGGCGGCCGCGGGGGGCCGGCCACCTCCACCGCCGCCGCCGCCGCCGCCGCCCCCTTCCCCGCCTGCCTCCCACCCCCCCCCCCCGTCACCCGCCCGCCCGACGGCGGGGGGGAGTCCCCCCACCGCCCGCAGGCCGTCGGCCCCGCCGCCACCGCCCGTGGGTGGGGGCCCGGCCGCCACCCGCCCCTCCCCCCCCCCCCCTGCCTGCGCCATTGGCGATGGGGGGGACGGGCACCAGCGGCCGCCGCCGCCACCCCGCCCCTCCCCAGACGGGCCGGTCACGTCGCTGCCGCTGAGGAGGGAGGAGATGGCCATCGCGTCACGCCCCCGCTTACGCGACGGCGGTGACGCAGCCGCGCCTGGCCGCGAAGCCGGCGGCGGCATGCGGGCGGGGGAGGGGGGGGCAAACACCGTGGCGGCCACCCGCGCCTCCGCCACCACACCGCCGCCACCGCCGCCGCCTCCGCCGCCGCGGCCCCCTCCGCCGCCGCCGCTGCCGCCGCCGCCACCACCACCACCGCCACACGCGGCGCACCCCCCCCCCCCCCCCCCCCCCCCCCCCCCCGCGAGGCGCCCCGCGGCGGCGGCGAGCGCCCGTCGCAGCGCCGCCACCTCTGCCACCGCCGCGGCGAGCGCCGCTTCCCGCGCGGCGGTGCGGGCCTTTTGGGCCACCCGGAAGCGGGCGGCCGACTCTTTGTTTTGCCGCCGCTTGTCGGCCGTTGCCGCCGCCACCGCCGCCGTCGCCGCCGCCGCCGCCGCCGCCGCCGCCGCTGCCGTCGCGCCGGCGTCGGCGGCCACGGCAGCAGCGGCACTGCTGTTGCTCTTTGCGGCAGCGGCAGCGGTGGCGGCTGTGATGGGGACGGCGGTGGGGACGGTAGCGCCGGGGGCGGGCGCCGGGGCGGGGGCGGGGGCCGCGACGGTGGCCCCTGTCGCCGTCCCCGCCTTCCTGCCCGCCTCGTCGCGGGACGGGCGGGGAGCGAGCACCGGCACACCCCCCCCCTTGCCGCCGCCACTGCCGCCACTGCCACCGCTGCGGCCATTTCCGGCGGCGGCCCTGCCGGGAGCCGGCGGGGGGGCCTTGCCGGCGGCGGCCCAGCCCGGCGGCGCCCCCCCCCCCCACACCCTCACCCCCGACGCGGCGGCGACCACATCCACGGGGGAGTGGCCCTCGACGGCGGCGCCGTCGGGGCCACCCTCCCCCCCCCCCCTCGGTCCGCGTCCCCCCCTGCCACCGCCACCACCGCCGCCACCGCCACCGCCACTGCCGTCGCCGCCACCGCCGCTGCCGCTGCCGCTGCCACCGCTGCCGTCGCCGTCGCCGTCCGCGGCAGTCACCCAGCCCCGCCCCCCGCAGGGCGGCGGCGCTGCTGCCGACGCCAGCACCGTGGCGGTCGCCGCGGTCACCACCGCTGCCGACCCGCCGCCGCAATCACCAGAGAGAGGCGGCAGCGGCAGCGGCAGCGGCAGTGCCGGTAGCGGGCGGCCGCCACGGACGCACCAACCCCGTCCCCCCCCCGCCCCCCCACCGTCGCGCCGCCGCGGCGGTGGCAGGAGCGGCAGCGACGGCGTCGTCCTTGGCACGCCACGCAGCGCCGCCGCCCCCCCCCCGAGGGGCGCCCCTATCCACCGCCGGGGTGGCGGAGGGGGCCGGTGGGGCGGCGGCGGTGGCGGCAGCAGCGGCGGCGGTGGCGGCGGCAGCGGCAGCGGCAGCGGCAGCGGCAGGGGCAGCGGCAGCGGCAGCGGCATCGGCGCAGACGTCGGCGTCGGCGTCGGCGTCGGCATCGGCAGGGGCGGTGGTGGCGGCGGGAGCAGCGGCAGGGGCATGACGCCCCCCCCCCCGACCGCCACTGCGGGGAGGGGCAGGAGGACGCTGTGGGGCGGCGGTGGCGGCGGCGGCGGTGGCGGCATGGCCAGACCAGCGCCGAACCCTCCGCAGCCGCGGCTGTACAGTACGCGCCGGCGCCTCCTGCCGCCGCCGTCGCTGTGGTCGCCGCTGCCACCACCGCGGCCCGCCGCCGCTGCCGCCGCCGCCGCCGCGGCCACCGTCACCGCCGGCGTCGCTCAGCACGGCGTCCCTCCCCCCCCCCCCCCCCCCCCCCCCCCCCCCCGGGGAGAACGCCCCCCCCTCCCGCGCAGGGTGGCCCCGCTGGCGGCCGCCCTGCCCGTCCGTCCCACCCCGCCCAATGCCCACAGCCCCCAAACGGGGGGCTGTGTGGCAGCGGGCCGGCCCGTGTGGGGCCGGCGGCGGTGGCAGTAGCAGGCGCACGGGGGGTCGGGCAGCGGGGTGCCGGCAGGGAGGGTGTGTTTGGAAGGGGGGGGTTGAGGAGGGGGGGGGGGTGGGCGGGGGTGGTGGTGGTGGTGGTGCTGCTGCTGCTGCTGCTGCTGCTGGTGTGACCCGACGGGCTCTCAACTCCCCCCTTTAGGGCGCGGGTTGAAAAAAAAAAACTAAGGCGGGGGTCGAGGGGGGGGCGGCGGGCGGGGGAGCGCGGGGGGGCTGTCACGCGCGCGCGCGCGCGCGCGCGCGGCGGCAGCGGCAGCGGCAGCCTGTAGGGGGTGCGGGCGCACGCGGGCGGGGGGGTGGCGCCTCCCCCCCCGGCGCGCAGTCCACCGCCGCCAAGCGGGGGGGGGGGGTAGACGATGCGGACAGAGCGGGGGGGGGGGCGGGGGGGGGGGGAGGCGGGGTGAGCGGGGCGGTAGTCGCGGGCGATGCGCCCGCGCCCCCGCCCGCGGTGGCGTCTGTCCTCGCGGGGACGGGAGCAGCAGCCCAACCCCCCCCCCGCCCCCCACCCCCTTCCCCCCCCCCCCCGGCCCTCCCCACGGGCCCGTGCCGACCACCGTCGGGGGGGAATGGCCATGGCGCCGCCACCGCCGCCGCTGCCGCTGCCGCTGCTGCCGTCGTTGCCCGTCGACGCGGGGCGGGGGGCGGCAGCGAGCGCACGCGCGGGGCGGCCCGCCGGGGGCGGCGTGGCCAACCACCCCCGACAATGGGGACGGCGGCGGCGGCGGGGGAGCGGGTCAAGGGGCGGGGGGGAGGCGGAGGGAGGGGGGGGGGGGGGGGGGGGGGGGGGACAATGCGCGCGCACACCCCCGCCCGCCCGCCGGGCCGCCCGCCCGCCCGCCCGCCCGCCCGCCCGTCCGCCAGCCCGCCCGCCCACCCCCCCCGCGGGGCAGAGGCGCGGCAGCCGGCCGCCGCGGCGGCGGCTCGTTGGTGCACCTCTGGGACCCGACCGGGCGCCGGCCCAGACGACACCCCCCCGCCGCTGCCGGCACGGCCGCCGCGGCCGCTGCCGCCGCTGCCGCCGCCGCCGCTGCCGCCGCCGCCGCCGCCTCCACCGCCCGGCGCCCCTTGTACCGCGCCACCCGCGGCGGCCGCCGCCCCTCCCGCGAGCGGCCGTCGTGACGGCGCCGCCGCGGCGTCCCGTCGCCGCAGCGCCGCCGCGCCGCCGCGCGGCGGCCGGGCGTCGGCGGGGGGGGGGGGGGCTCGTCTTGGCTGCATCCCCGCCAACGTGCCCCCTCCCTCCCCGCCCCCCCCACCCCCCCCCCCCCCACCCCCCCCACTCACTCACCCACCCTCCCCCCACACCCCCCGCCACCCCGCAACAACTTTTACGTACCGCCCTCTCCTGTTCCTCCCCCGCCCCGTAGGTATGTAGGTACCTTGGTAAGGATCTCTCTGGCACCTCCCCCTTCCCCTTCCCCTTCCCCCCTCTGCCCCCCCCCCCCCCCCCGCCACCCCCCTCCCCCCCCCCCTTTTTTTCCCCTGTGTGCCCTCGCCATCGCCTTACGCGACGGCCGTCAAGCCTGACGCGGCCGCCGTCAATGGGGACGGGGGCGGCCGCCGCCGCCACCGCCGCTGCCGCCGCCCCCTCCCCCCGCCGTCCATTGCTGTGCACGTTTCACCACCGGGGGGAGGGGTGGACGGGCGGGGGTGGAACAAGGGGAAGGAGGAGGGGGGGGGGCTTGCGGGGGAGAGAAGAGACCCGCCGCCCGGTGGTGGCGGCGTCAGCGGCGTCAGCGACGGCGGCGGTGGCAGCGGCGCGGCGGCGGCGGGCGCGCTGTCACCGGTCGCCGTCACCGCCACCACCGCCACCACCGCCACCACCACCACCACCGCCACCGCCGCCGCCGCCGCCGCCGCCGCCGCCACAGTCACCCCAGCCGCGGCGCCCGTCGCCAAACGCCCCTCGGCAATGGCGGCCAGCGGCCTCGCCCCCCCGGCCGCCCGGCCGCCCGGCCCGGCCGCCCGCCCGGCCGCCGCGCCCCCGTGGCGTGCCGCCGCGGCCGCGTCACGCTCGCGTCGCCGCGCCAGCCCTCCGCGCCGCGGCCCGCGCCGCCGCCAGCCGCGCCGCGCCGCGCCGCACCGGCGCGTCGCACCGCGCCGCACCGGCGCCCGTCCGTACGCCCCCGTCCCGCCCCGCCGCACCGCGCAGACGCCCCCCGTCGCTGTCCCGCGCCCCTGCCCCGCCTCCCCTCCCGGAAAGCCCCACCATTGACCGACGCGCACCCCCCGCCACCCCCCGCACGCACACGCGGCTGTTTTTTCTACCAGCGCCATCCCCCCCCCCCCCCCCCCCAAACACGTACTGTACATGTATTGCAGGCCTGATCAAGGGTATCGCGCCCAAGGGTACTACGCGGGTATGAAGCAAGGGTATCTGGAGTACTCTTGTCGGAAATCGATATTCGCCTCATACACAGTACCGTTTCAGCCAAGAGTATCAGATACCCACTGCGCAGATTCCCAAGGGTACCAGGAGGACTTCAGCCAGTAATTGATAAGGCAGTGTGCGTCTCAGTGCTTGGACGTAGGGTGGCGTCGTTATGAAACGCTTGGACGTGGGGCGGCGCGGATTTGAAACGCTTGGACGTGGGGTGGCGCCGTTTTGGACCTCCGAGACGCGCCGCTTGTCCGTTTTTTCCGCGGTGGTCAGCAGCCTCTTCGCAAACCGCCTGTCCATCAATCACGACACGCCACCATCCCTACGTGGGAGCCTCCGAGGCCGACGTCTCTTCCAGTCCAGGGTTGCAGTCGTCACAGGACCAGGGAGCAGGGCGGTGCGAGTGCTCCTCGCGCAGGCACACGTATCGCCTGGGCGAGGAGCAGCCCAACGTAGCCCCTGCGTGCAGCACCGCCGGGCCAGCACCAACCAGAGCCCGCTCAGAAAATGGTGCCAGCCCTGCTGTGCCGCACCCATATGAGCCTTGGCGCGTGGTGCGATTGCTCTCGGTGCCAGCCAGCGTCACGCTCCTGTCCTCCCCGTCCGCCCCTCCTGCTCCGCCACCGTCCTCGACGCCCCCCGCTCCTGCTCCCCCACCCGCCTCGACCCTGAGCTGTCTCTTGGGCACAATGCCGAGCGACTCGGGCGCAAGCCCATCGCGAAGCATCACTGGTTTACCGCCGCCAAGCCAAGAGAGCCACCCAGAGGGCGCGAGATCGGTGGGCGGTTCTGTGTCCCAGAAGATCCTCCCGCAGAAGCGCCGCAATGCGAACTCCTCGACCGGCGACACCCCGGAAGCAATTGTGCAGTCTATCCAGTCTGACTGTTCACTCACCCGCCCGGACCATATTGACCGCGATGGTGTGTGTAGCATCCCTGGCCCCGACTTGGCGCCGACCCGGGACTGCAACCAGAGGGCACCAGGTGCCAGAACACGCCCGCCGTGTGGCGATGGTTGGCGGCCGTGGCCCGTGCCCGGCACTGGGATGCGGTGGACTACGCTATCCACACGCGAGAGAGGGATTTCTGATGTGTTTTTGCATATTTGTGAGGGACTTGATTTGAGAGAATTTGAGTGTGAGATTAGTGAGTGGGAATAGAATTAGTAGTGATAGTGGCCCCCGACCTGACGAGGTTAGACTCGGGTCGGGGCCACTCGGGGTTATGGGGGGGCTACCGGGCCAACGTGCCGGGGTTCCCCCAGATGCACGTTAAGAGGGACAGCGAGGCGCCCTCGGCCCGCGCCCTCAGGGAAAAAGACAACTGCGCGTTTGCTTTCCTCTTCCCCGTGTGCACTACCGTGCGTATCTGTTTGCCCTGCGAGCAGGCACGTGAGGCAACAGGCATACCATTCTCGTAGTTCCCCTTTCTGCGTTACCTGTCCCTTTCCCCCGAGGGATATTGACACGTGTCTGAGAGGATCGAGTTTTATACCACATATTTGGTGGAGCAGCAGGGGATTGGAGTGTTTGAGAAGAGACATTTGGGAGCAGCGGTTGCGTTGTTCCTATTCTGTCTTTTTCTGTGGTTTGGGAATTATTTGCACCCGTTCACGGGAACCCCATTCCTGGCTCTCCAACCCCTCTCTTGTGGTCTTGCGATCTTTGGACACGCAGGTAACTGGACTGTGGCTGTCAAGAGACCAACATGGCTACCCTCCCTGGCACGACGGTGCCCGAAGGGGTAGACCCCGCGTCCCTTGACGCATCCCTGGTCACCGCGGGGGACGGTGCCCAACCCGGCGTTCTCCCTACGGGTGAAGCAGACCTGGGCGTGACATCCGGTAGCGGACTGGAGTCTACAGGCGGCCAAGTACCGCCTGCTCCCGTTCCTCCGGCTGTTCCTCCTGTGGGAGCCACCCCGGGGTCAACGGCGTTTGAGTCCGCTCGCAGCAGACGTCTCCCTCCTGTCGGTTCTACTCTTCAACCTCCAGGGATAGCCCCTGGTGTGTTTACTCCTGGACCCACACATGGCAGCTGGGTGTATACACCTCTTCCTGTGGGCACTAGCAGTGCCAGAGGCACCGCTATGACTGGTTCTACGGGTCTTCCTGAGACTTCGACTCCTGGGACCGGCCAAGCTTTTCCTCCCCTTGCGTCCTATGGGGCGGGGAGCTCCAAGACCGGTGACCGGAGCAGCCGTAGGCGTCGGCGTCGTCGCCGCCGCTCTAGCACCAGCGAGACCAGTTCCTCCAGCTCTGAGGAGGGATATGACTGGGATGCATCTCCCGGTCCTACCCGGCGCAGGCTAGTCGAGTTCGACTTCCCTGCCCACCAAGTGGGAGATGCCACCCTGAACAAGGTCACGTATTGGGGTAACTACCGGCTGGAGAACCAAGACCAAGGTTACACCCGGAAGATGGCCAAGAAGATGGCATCCCTGAACCGGCGAATGCAGCCGAGCTTTGGGGGACATCCTAAGTTTTCCGGGAAGAGACCGGCGCTTATCTTTGCCTTCCTGCGCCGGTTTGTCAAGGCATGCAATGACAACGATGTGTCCGAGGGCAAGGCTCTCTATCTCCTGGTTAACTTCATGACCGGAGAAGCGGAACAGCGGTTTGCACAGGTTCTACCAGACTCTGCCGGGCACATTGTTGGACGTACCGTCGCGAGTTATCCGGAAGCGGTCAACTGGCTCCTGTCCAACTACGCAGACGCGGACTCCCTGCGTAAGGCAGTCGGTAGGCTGAACCGGGCAACCATGGAGAGACAAGAGACTCCAGAGGCGTTCGCCCGTCGTGTCCGGGAGATGAGCGATGCTTGTGGCAACGTTTACCCTGAGGACAGGCTCAAGATGATCTTCTCGGAGGGGCTTCCTGAATATCTTCAAGTGGATGCGGAGAACTACAACCAGGAACATCAAGGACATACCTTCCAGCAGTTGATGGCCTACACCCAGGGCAAGCACCGGCAAGCCAAGGCCCTCCAGGCTCCTATGGTATCAACCCCCAAGCCGTTGTCGCGAGTTCGTCCCGGACCCGACAAGTATAAGGGAGGTGATAACCCTGTACCGGTACTCGCAGTTGGCGAGGCCTCACCCATGGAGTCAAGGGACAAGTGGGGCGGCTTCGTTTCTAAGGAGCAACCTTCCCTGGTCGCCCCCAAGCAGATCAGGAACCAGCGGTTCCGGTCTTGCTGGCTGTGCCAGAAGGAGGATCATATGTCCTACCAGTGCCCGACCATTCCCGAGGATCTCCAGGAGAAACTCAAGCGTCAAGGACTGGTGTTTGCAAAGGCGGTCAACTGGGCTGACCGGCGGGCACCCTCCAAGATGGACAAGGCACAGGTACATGCCATCCGAGTGGCAACCTTACAGAGCATCACGGAGGCTCTGGCAAGGGAAGCTCCTACGGACTTTGACCTGGAGACCGAAACCTCTAAGGACTCCTCGGAGCCGGGAAACGAGTAGGGCAGGCGCTCTCCCCAAGTGTCTTCCCGAATCTCCAACGGCAGGGTACTTCTACCTGTTCTCCCCTTGCGTGCCGGGAGAAAGGACGGCAGTTACCTGCTCAACCGGTAGCCGCCTGGACACCCTGTTTGTTCAAGGGGACCTTGCTCGTCCTGCGTAAGGAAAACCTCAAGATTAATGCTCGTATGCGTGTGGGGGATAGCCTCCCCCAAGCTGTTACGCCGGTGGTCGACACGGGAGCCGGACCAAGCGTCATCACTGAGAACCTGTTACCTCCGGGCTGGCGTCGACATGCCTGGAGAGCGCCTACCAAGACCCGGATTGTAGACGCATCAGGTCAAACCCTACGACCGCTTGGCCGTCTTCCCGTCGCCATCTATGTCAACAATGAACCAATGCTTTTTCCCTTTCTAGTAGTCAAGACCTTATCAGTCCCCCTCATCCTAGGCTGGGACTTCCAGAAGCAGCATGTCAAGAGCATCCTACCCGGAGAAGGAAAGGTGCAGTTCAACCATGGGTTTGTGTCACCAGTGCTGGAGCACCTGGACACCAAGGTTCGTGTGGCCAAGAACCAGAAGGAACGCATCCCACCCTCTACCTTGACCCTCATCAAACCGGTGCTCCTACCTCCTCGCTCGGAGACCAAGGTTCAAGTCACGACCCGGACTGCAGGTCAATGCCTGATCTACGGACGCAAGGAATTTCTGGCGAAACACCGATTATACCTAGCCCACGGACACCACAAGAAGGTGGAGAGGCACACCCCGTTCTCGGTGCTGATCGTCAACGTGAGCCGGAAGCCAATAACCCTCGCCAAGGGCACTCGATTTGGTACAGCAGAGCCTTACCGGGGGTCCGCCCGCGCTATGAGCAAGGAAGACCTCTTCAACCTGCAACAAGAGCTGGCATCCAACTTGACGGCCTTAGACGTATCTCCGGAACAAGAGCAGGCTGGCCGTACTACTCCGAAGCCCGAACAAGCACCGCCCGGGATGCCGAAGGTCAACCAAGAAAACGTCCCTCCCGACTTGAAGGAGGCACTGGAGAAGCTTCTCCAGGAATATCGGCACCTGTGGTCTGGAGAGCTGGGCAAGATGGACGCCACCCTACACCGGATTCAACTCAAGCCAGATGCCAAACCAGTGCACATGCACCCATACCGGGCTGGACCTCATCGCCGGGATGAGATTGAGAAGCAGGTTAACAAGATGCTCAAGATGGATGTTATCGAGCCGTCTGATGGCGAGTGGGCTTTCCCGGTGGTAGTCGTCCCGAAACCTGGCGGTCACTTCCGTTTCTGCGTTGACTACAGACGCCTGAACGAGATGACAGTCAAGGATGTATACCCGATACCCCGGATGGATGATTGCCTCGACTTTCTTGGTGATGCCACCCTCTTCTCGACGCTGGATTGTAATGCCGGTTACTGGCAGATCCCTCTGGCTGACGAGGACAAGGACAAGACTACCTTCACGTGCCACCTGGGACTGTTCCGGTGCAAGCGTCTCCCTTTTGGTCTCACTAATGCTCCGGCAACCTTCCAGAGAGCCATCGACATCATCCTGTCGGGGCTAAGGTGGAGAACATGTTTGGTCTACCTGGACGACATCATTGTTTTCTCCAAGACCCCAGCGGAACACCTGGAGCACCTTCGAGAGGTCCTGGCCCTCCTGTCCAAGGCTGGAGTTACCCTCAAGGCCGAGAAGTGCCACCTGTTTGAGACTGAGGTGGAGTACCTGGGGCACGTGCTGAGTCCGGGGGAGCTCCGAGTCAATGAGAAGAACATCAAGGCCCTCCGGCATGCACGGCAACCTAAAACCCAGACGGAACTCAAGAGCTTCCTGGGTATGTGCAACGTCTACCGCCGGTTCGTACGGGACTACGCTCTGATTGCCCGGCCCTTGACCAAGCTTACTAGCAAGAAGCTTCCAGCACAACTCCCGGTGTTCGACGAGAAGCAGACAGCAGCCTTCGAAGAGCTCAAGAAGCGCCTGACCACCACTCCAGTACTGGCGTTACCCAAGCGGGAGGGTCAGTTTGTTCTGGAGACTGACGCCTGTGGCGTCCAGGTGGGATGCTCACTACTCCAGCAGCAACCTGATGGGCACTTCCTCCCGATAGGCTACTACAGTCGCGTCTTGACTCCAGCCGAGAAGAACTATTCCACGACCGAGCGCGAGTGCTTGGCGGTCGTCTGGGCTTGCTTCCTGTTACGTCCATATCTTGAAGGACAAGAGTTCCTCATCCGGACGGACCACGCCAGTCTAAGGTGGCTGCTATGCATGGACAGCAGTCAAGGAAGGGTCGCCCGGTGGCGCCTACGCCTTTCGGAGTTCAAGTACAAGGTGTGCACCAGAGCAGGGAGGGAGCACCACTGCGCCGACACCATGTCCCGGCTGGAGACTCCTGCAGCCGATACCGGTCCTATCCCGGAGGAAATACCTTGCTTCATCCTCCCGAATGTCGGACGTGGCTGGCACGCTCCCCTGTACGAGACACCTGACGCTCATCAACCGGTAACCATTCACCGGATGCTGGAGGCACAATTGACGGACCCTCAATGCTTGGAGCTTCGCCACCAAATGGACCTGAACCGGAACAGTCGCTTCTCCGAGTCTACAGACGGACTCCTGGTACGGGTGTCACCCTTCGATGGGGCAACTCAAGTTTACGTACCCCGAAGTCTACGAGCTGACATCCTACGCCTGGAGCACTTGTCTCCCCAGGCCGGACATCCTGGTATCAATCGGATGTATGCTTCCATGAGACGACACTATTACTGGGAAACCATGGCCAGTGACGTCCATAAGTGCCTGGAGGCTTGTATTTCTTGTGCAAGGAACCGGTTGTCCCAGAGGAAGAAGACTTCTAAGCTACGCCTATTCCCTGCGGCGGAGCCCTTTGCAAGCTTAAGTATGGACATCCTGGGGCCCCTACCTGAGACCTCCAGTGGCAACATATACCTGCTCATCATTTGTGACCGGTTCTCCAAGTTCACTCGAGCAATTCCGTTGAGAACCATCACGGCTCTGGATGTCACGTCGGCCTTCTGCGAGTACTGGATAGCTGCCTACGGCCCTCCAGACTCCGTCTTAACCGACAACGGTCCCCAGTTTGCATCCCTGTTCTTCCAAGGAGTCTGTGACCTGATGGGCATCAAGAACTTGTACACCACGACGTACCACCCTCAAACGAACGGCCAGGTGGAACGATTCAACCGGACCCTAGTGGACATGCTACGGCACTACGTGGAGGAGCACCAAGAAGACTGGGACGAGCTCCTGGCTGTCCTCACTCTAGCCTACAACTCCCGAGTTCACCGGACAACGGGAGTCGCTCCACTCGACTTTGTCACCCCGAGGCGGCTGACCAACTTCTCCCTGGAAAGAATACCGGATGGTCTCCAGCCTGCACTGAAGTCAGGTCCCAAGGCAAAGGATGAGTTCCTGGAACAACTAAAGCTCCTGCTCCCAAGAGTCAAGGAGTCAATTTCAAAGACCCAGAAGCGATACAAGCGGGACTATGACAAGGGTGTCCGGGAAAAGAACAAGGAACTGGGTGGTGGCGACTGGGTTTTTGTGGACAACCATAGCAAGACCCGGGGGAAGCTGGACTCTAAGACGGATGGACCTTATGAGATTCTCAATACGGATGGCTGGACCTTCCTTCTAGACGTGGATGGCTCTCCGTACCGGGTGAGCAGCGACCATGTCACCCGAGCTCCACCGCCAAGCCAACGGGACTTGACCCGGCGTAAGCGGACTGCGATACCCTGGCTATCCCAAGAAGAAGGTCGGGAATTTGTCTACGTCAAGTTTGTCGACCATGCCTGGAGAGATGGACGCCTGTACCTGCGAGTACGCTGGTTCGGTTTCAACCCGGCAGATGATACATGGGAACCCTCAAACCGGCTACCCATCGCGGACGTCTGTGCCTACACGCGACGGAACGGGATCGAGGGCACTCCAGTGGCCAGAGCCGGCAAGATTCTGGAGTCGGACACGGAGGAGGACCAAGAGGACGGGGTCACCCAAGACCCTCGGGACGAGACGAGCTCACCCGCAACGGATGCGGAACAAGAGGATTGAGAAGAAGGGAACGGGTATATCAAGGATAACACGCAACACAAGCATGGAACAATCAAGGAAAACAAGCACCCGCTCGAGCAACCCTTCTCTCCGCCTCTTCCCTCCTCGCTTCTCCCAAGACCCTCACCCTCCTTGTATCCAACTACTACTCCCGGCGCGGACGCTGAGCCGCGGAGTGTCCTCCGGCGTTGCCTCCGCGGTACGACGGGAACCGGAGGAAGACGGGATGACGTAGTGCGGTGGACGCGGCGCATCCCGGTATGACGCCATCGGAGTAGTACCAGTAGTTGCCGGTGGCTCCCGCTCATCCAGATATGTCCGTCGGCGCCGCTGGAAGCCCGTGAAGGTCTCTGACCACTGCTGGGCCAGGCCATGCCGCGTCAAAGTCGCCAGAAGTTCGCCAACCACCGGGTTGTTCGACATCTGGCCGCTGTCCGCGCAAGCAAACACCCGGTCGACCACGTCGTTCAAGACACTGGCGTAAGTGCCCAGCACCAGAGAAGACCCGACGCCTTCAACCTGCACCGGAAGACGACCCAGCTGGTCTTCAATCATGCCGACGTCGTACTGGTCGCATGTTGGACCACCTTGGGTTCAGGTACCAGTCAGGCACCCGGAAGCGGGTAAGGCGCAGAGTCGGCGCCCGGAATCTCGAACCGGCCCGAGGATGACACTACCGGACGGTCCACAACGGCCCCCGAGACCGGAGTGCCCAACTCCAGCGGAGGCACAGCGCCGCCGGCGTTGGAAGAAGGCGTCCGGGGTAGAGCGACCGGAGTAGTCGGCGACCGCACGGCCACTCCCAGACTCGCCGCAGACAAGCGCGGTGCCGGAGGAGCTTGAAGTACCGGCACAGCAGGAACAGGGCGCGGACGCGCCGGTGACGGTTCAGGCGAGGCAACCGGGGCAACAGGGGCAACCGGAGGAAGCGGAGCCGCCGCAGACGCCCGACCGACCGCCGCGGCCCATCCCGACTCCTGCACCGGCGGCCCAACTGGCAGAAGATCAAGGGCGGCCGGAGCAGGAAAGCTACCTAGCTGCGGCCACGCCGGAAGCGGCGTCGCCAGCTGCACCTTGGCCGGAGAAGACTGGTAGACCACCTGCGCCCAACCGAAGCCATCCCGACGCGGGCGGTTCTGGTCGGCAATCGCGTTCAAGAAGTTCCGGTCATGCAC
>CM020618.1:1723961-1797243 GCA_009829735.1 Pyropia yezoensis | reverse complement strand
CCGATGACGGGAAGCCTAACCCATCGGCGGCTCCGGCGGACCTGCCGCCAAAGGACCAAGAGGCCTTGAAGGCACTGGCCGAGGCTGACCTCGACCACCTTCCCCCTTCGGTAGCCGAAGGGGTACGACGGATGCTAAGAAAGCATGACGTTATGTGGACAGGCGGGGCCTTGGGACCATTGGGGCAACCCAACATCGTATAGACCTGGTACCAGGCGCACGACCCGCCCGCTCACAACCGCCACCGAGCGGGACCTATGCAACGAGAGATCGTTGATGGAGAAGTGAAGAGGATGAGTGAAGCTAAGGTATCCGACCTTCGATGTCGGAATGGGGTGCCCCAGTCGTTATTGTGCCGAAGAAGGATCAAACCCCTCGGTTTTGCATCGATTATCGACGCCTCAACTTGGTTACCAAGAAGGACTCATACCCTTTACCAAGGATGGATGAATGCATCGACTCCCTGGGGGAGGCTACGGTGTTTACCACCATCGACTGCAATGCCGGATACTGGCAGATCCCGGTGGCGGACGAGGATATCCCCAAGACGGCATTCGTCTGTCACAGTGGAGTGTACGAGTTCCTAAGGATGCCCTTCGGATTGTCCAACGCCCCCGCTACATTCCAGCGGGCTATCGACATCATACTGTCTGGGGTGAAGTGGCGTAACTGCCTAGTGTACCTCGATGACGTCATCGTCTTCTCGCGTAACATGGATGACCATGTACAACATGTTGACGAGGTACTCACCCTCTTGAGGAACGCCGGGGTAACCCTGCGTCTGAAGAAGTGCGCCTTCTTCCAACAGACGGTCTAATATCTGGGCCACCAGATAACCCTGGTAAACTAGGGGTACTCGAAGCCAATACCCGGGGCACTCCGGGATGCCCGGTTCCCTAACACCCAGACGCAGCTCAAGAGCTTCCTGGGAATGTGCAACGTATACCGACGGTTCGTCCAAGGACTTCGCTCGGATAGCTAAATTGTTAACGGTTCTTACGAGCAGTACCTTACCCAAGGTACTCCAACCCCCTTCGCCTAGCGAAGAGGAGGCATTCGAGTCGCTGAAGCGAGCCCTACTAGCCCCACCCGTCCTTGCGTTACCGCATAGACGGGGTACCTTCGTCATCGATGTCGATGCGTGTGATACACAAGTGGGATGCACCCTGTTACAGGGAGAGACGTTGATCGGTACCGATAACGTTATCCCGGACCTACGTCCGGTAGGGTACTTCAGCCGGACACTCAACCCGGCTGAGCGGAACTATAGTGCCACCGAGCGTGAATGCCTCAGAGTTATATGGGCAGTGCAACTGCTCCGTCCATACCTGGAGGGCTCCAGGTTCATCGTGAGGTCCGACCACGAACCCCTACGATGGCTCCTCAACCTTGGTGACAAGGATTCCGATAGCCATGGGAGGCTAGCCCGATGGAGGCTGAAGATGGCCGAGCACGACTACCGCACGGTGTATAAGGCTGGGTCAACCCACCACCTCGGAGACGCGTTGTCTCGACTCGACACCCCGAGCGGGGATACCCGCCCGGTGGACGAGGACATCCCGGTAGTACCGGTGTGCATGGTGGGTAATGCTACCCAGGGTATGGCTGACCATACCATGGCACCTTGCGTGCCCATTGACCCTCGCGGACTTCCGCGAGGCACAGGCCAACGACGATGACTGTAGACGTCATCGTGCTAACCTCCTGGCCGGTACGGCCGGCATCTTCTCCGAGAACGAAGACGGACTCATATACCGGCGGGCACCCGCCGATGGACGACATCAAGTCGTGGTTCCCGTGTCCTTACGGCAAGCCGTCATGAAACGAGAACATGAGAACCCTACAGCCGGACACCCGGGGGGTTCACGTATGTTCGCAGCAATGCGAAGGTTCTTCTACTGGCCAGCAATGGCCGTCGACGTGGTCGACCACGTACGGGGATGCCACCCCTGTGCACGTAACCGCATGAGTCTACATAGGCGGGCGTCTGCCATGAAGCTATTCCCACCTGATGGGCCCAACGAGCAAGTCGCTATCGACATACTCGGGCCACTTCCGATAACGGAAGAAGGGAACAGGTACATCCTGGTCATGTCTGACCGCTTCACTAAGCTGTCAAGAGCGGCAGCCATCCCGAATGATACGGCATACACGATCATGAACGCAGTGGTTGACCACTGGATCAGTGCATACGGAGTCATGAAGCAACTCCTCTCCGATAACGGAGCAAACCTTACGTCGGCATTCTGCACTAAGGTCCTGGGCATGTTCGGTATCGAACCACGTCGGGCATCCGACTACCACCCGCAGTCCAACGGGCAGGTGGAGCGGTTCAACCGCACCATCGTAAAGATGCTACAGTGCTACGTGGCCGAGCACACGAACACTTGGGACAGGCTTCTGTCCGTGCTCACCCTGGCATACAATGCCAGGCCACATCGGAGCACAAACATTGCTCCGCTGGAGTGGGTCATGCCACTAGGCGTCGGTAACCTGACGCTGCCACCCGGCAGGTGCACTCGGTATGATACACCGAAGGGCCGACCCGCCGAACGCATCCACCTAGCTTGGTTGGCCAAGCTATCGTGGATGATTCCTAAGCTCAAGGGTGCCCTTGACAGAACACAACTTCGGTATAAGAAGAACTTCGACGCCCGACTACGGGTGCGCAACGCAACCCTGGTAACAGGTGACTGGGTCTATATCAGACACCAGAAGTTCCGAGGGAACAAGCTTATGCAACCGGTCAAGGGACCGTACCAGATCCTCCACAGAGATGACCACTCTGTTATCTTACACTCCGATACGGAGATCCAACGCATCAGTATGAATGATGTCACACCTGCTCCGAAGCCGGAACAGCCTCAGCCGGTACCGGCTGGGTTGCTACATGAAGCTCTTACAACCCACCGGTCGGATGACCCGGTGGGACCGGATGGGATTCCATACCAAGTAGAGAGCGTGGTCGGACACACCGACCCGGACATACCAGGACCCTGGTACGTCAAGGTTATGTGGGTCGGATACGACTCACCCACCTGGGAACAGGCGGCGAATATACCCCGCCAACTACTCATGCCTTACATGAGGCGACGACGCCTACTGTAACAACCCAACCGACACCGACTTCGGCTGTTGGGGGGTGAGGCTTATACCTACTAAGTAGGGTGTGACGTGGGTACGGCAGACTTAGGTTTCTAAGTCAAATCAGACTTAGGTTTCTAAGTCGAACCAAGCTTAGGTAACTAAGTAGAGCTAAGCTTAGGTAACTAAGAAAAAACCTGAACCTTAATAAGTTAACTTAAAGGTAAAGGCTAACTCCGATAATATCAAAGTAACTAGGGAGCTTACACGGGAGGATGACCTCCCCAAGCCAAGACACAAAGTGAGGGAGGATAACCTCCCCAAGCATGAACCAACCGGAAGAAGTTTGGCGGGAGGCAAGGCACCACTGAGCCAGAAGGGGTACTCCCCAGGGCAGCAAACAGAGGCAAGCAATGCCCCCAGCGGGGGATGAGTTTATACTCACTACTACCCGGCTACCATAAGGGTTGCCGGGGCCCTCTCCCTCACAAACAAATAGCACTCCTCAGTGGGTAGACCCACTGCCCGAGGGAGGCCACTCACGCGTAAGCGCGTAGACCTCCGTGCTCCACCGGTCGGCAACGTCACGACGGTCGACCACCCGAGTTACCTCGGTGCATAGCTGGACGAGGGTGCTGCGGCCAGCCTCCACGTCCTCCAGAGCTTTCTGGAGGCGGTCCAGCACGCCACCGAAGCAACGCGCTGACCCAACCAGCGCAGCACCTGGGGGGATATCCCCCCAGCTAACAGAGAGACCCCCACGCATTGCGCGGGTAACAAGGGCGTCAACGCCTTCATACCAGAGACGGGGACCCCCGTCAGGTAGGACAGGGGCGGGAGGTGACACTGGCGCAGCCAGAGGAGCCACAGGAGCCGACACGGCTACCACCGGAGCCGGTGGCACCTGATACGAGGCCCGGTAGGACCCTACCGAAGGGGCTCCACCGTAACCACGGCGGTACTCCGCCCGACGACGGGACACCTCACGCTCCCCACCCACAGAGCCCCACTCTCGGGGACGACGGCCAACCGCCGCCGGCATCGGGTTACCGAACCACGGAGCAAGGACCTGAAGAGGGTCATGGATAACCATGGGAATACCCAGGTCAGGAACGGCCTCGGTGGACGCCCACCCATGGCAACTAGGCTCACCCGGCTGAGTACGCCGGACACGCAACGAGTGACGAGGCAAGGGGGAAGCCCCAGCCTGCGGGTCCCGGTACGGGGGAAGGGCCAACACCCCAGCCCAGTTCACGGCATCGTGAACAGCCAGCAGGGCTTCGAACTCCCGGGCCAACCCGGTCTTGGCAGCTATCAGATCCACGCCCAACTGCGCGATGTGCCGACGGACACCCGTCGGAAGATGAAACAGACGACCCTGCCGGCGGACGGACAGCAAGAAGGATGAAGCCTGCCCGAGGGTAACCTCAAGGGTGAAGGTACCCTGCAACGGGTGGACCGGCCGGGAGGCCAACACACTCCCGAAGTATCGGAGACAGGAACCGGTGTCAAACCGGAAAGCAGGGGCGGGTTCCCACCCCTCCTGCCACAGGGGCGGGCGCACGGGAGTGTATACCGGCGCACGACCGTTGTCGGTCTGCAACGCACACGTTATATCCGTGCGGAACGCATCCGCCATGACACCATGGTTACGTCGCCAACTCGACGCCGACTTCAACCCCGCCGTGGGCTGGTAGGGAGCCGTCAACGACAGATACGGGGGTACCCCCGGGTAGTAGTCAAAGTCGGGATACCGACCGGTACGGCTCACCGTCTCCCCAAACGCAACCGGCTCCGCCGCCGCCGCAATCCCCCGAGCACTAGCCGGGTAGTCAATCTCCCGCGGCAACGCGGGGGCAATCAAGTCGCAGACCCCGAAGTTGGGGTCGAGGTAGACCTCACCCCGTCCCACCCGGGTGCGCCAGAGCTGCGCATGCCGGTCGTCCGGCTGACTCAGGATCCAATGGTGTTCCACCCGGACCGCGTTCGGCTGGTTGACCAGCCGCACCAACTCCCGCTCCCAGCACGGGTCCACCTTGGCGCGCCGGGAGGATTCTCCACGGGGATGCACCAGGTGGAAGTCCACCCGCATACGCCCATCGGACTCCATCGACTCTTGCACCGTGAGGCCTCGAACCCGAGCCACCAAGTCGGACACCGACATGGCGGGTTGACCCGCCGCCACGGCGACGCCGCCACCCAACGGGGCAACCCGGGCAGGACCAGGAAGAATCGGGGGCGCCGGGGGACGCACCACCGGCAGAGGGGCCGACGTCGGAGATGGACGAGGCCGAGGAGGAAGAAGAAGGGCGGGCGCCCGCCCGGAGTAACTCCCGGTGTCAACCGCCATGGGAGAAGGAGCGTCTTGACCGCTCGACGCCCGCGGCACCGCAGGTACGGCACCGGCGCCGGCACCACCCGTCGGCGTAGCCCCCGCCTCGGAAGGGGAAGGCACTTGGACAGCCTCCGGAGCCGGAGCCCCGGCCGTGCGGACACCCGCACCGTCTTGACCCGCCGCACCGGGTGTCGCACCGCCACCACCACCCGCGTCAACGTCGGGACCGCCTCGAGGAGTCACCGCCCGGACACCCGGACCACCTTGACAAGCCGGAGTCGGCTGCGGGTCGCGACCTCCGCCGCAGGGCGGACCATCTTGAGGTACCTGCGGTGAGCCGGCACCGGCACCAGGCCCCATCCGGGCAGCCGGCAGAGAGGGGGTAGAAGCCGCCACGCGCGGTTGACCGCCGGGTTGACCTCCGGCCGACGGCACCGTCGTGCCGCTGCACACGGACGACAGTCCTCCGGCCGACAGACGGACGGACACCGCAGGCCCGTCGTCGTCAGACGAGCTCACCCCGTAACGCGCGGCGTCGGGACCGACAGGCGCGTCGTCCTCCATCTCCTCCCCGATCAGGAGGTCTTCCTCCTCTCCAAGCACCTGGGGATAGGACATGATAACGGGTGCGGAGTCCCCCACGCCCACAAGCCGTCGACGGCTACGACCCGGTACGGTGGGATAACCGGGACGAGCCAGGGAAGCGCGGGCACCCGCGCTTATGACCACAAACGGCTACGAGAAGCGCCACAAACACGCGGGTCGACCCGCGCCCCACGGGGCTACGACCGCGCTCCACCCAGGCACCTGGGCGGGACGGGGCCACACCCACACACGGGGTAAGTAAGGGGGGTCACCCCCAACCGCCCCCACGCAACGCGGGCAGCCCCCGCCCCCCACTCAATCGTCCACACGAGAGGGGCCCGCCTACCACCAGGCACCTGGTGGCGGATCCGCTTGCACCACCCCTCGGAAAGGGGGGGCGTGAACAGCAACCCGCATCGGGAATTTAACGGTCCGGAAAACGGATCGTGTGTGTGTACCACGCAAAGGGGGGCACCCCCCTGAGACAACCTCGAAAAGGGGTGTCTGTCGCGACGGGGCGCAAAGCCCCACCCGACGGGTAAACAGTCACGCGACCCACTTACATTCGGTAACCCGAATGCAACTCGACCCGAGGACGGGCCGAATCTAAGGGGGGGATATGTAGCAATATGGTTGTCCGTATTGTGACCCTAATATTAGGGGGGCTACTTCTAATCCTTAACTTTCAATTTGAGAGTCCGTACTGGTCACGGTATCTATAAGTTACGTATGACCAGAGGGACTTGCATCTTGGGGTGGAGGGTAGTTAGTAGTGTCTCCGAGGGTTTATAACGAGGGGGCCGGTGGCGAATCCACCGCCGGCCAAGGTAGAACAACAAACCCCTCCCATTTGGGCTCCCATCTTGGTCCCGTGGCTTGCGCTCCAAGGACAGCAACCTTGGCCTCCCGGTGACGTTGGTGCCGATCCCCCTTGGTGAGTGTTCCCTGAGAGTGGACGTGCGACGGATTCCTATTGTGCTACAACGGGGCCGAGGCATCCTCCGCCAAGCATCTCCGATGCCGGGAAGGAGGGTCGCAGCCACCCTCATGGATTACCGTGGTATACTGAAGGAGCTGCTTAGCAGCTACCTCAGTGAGTAAAAGTGCGAAGACCACTATCGGGCCCTTCGCACCGCCACCGCCCTGTCCTGGGAGGATGAGGAGATGCTTGGACGCCGGATCCAAGAGCTCGACTACGAGCTGGGGAAGCTTCTCGGGGAAGGGGAACCACGGGCCATCCTGATCGCAGGAGTACCCAACTATGTGCGGATATCCGCACGGGGAGCCAATACGGCTCGGACGAACTTCAGTCGACTGATGCACATGTGCAAGTCCCTAGGGGACGCCTACCGGGTGCTACACCCGGAATGCGCCTTGGCCCCGAAGCCCAAGGGTGAGGGAGGCAAGCCCAGTCATACCCCGGTAACGAGGCAAGAGAAGGTGGAGCGTAAGGCCACACCAGTACTGGTGGCGATCGAACGTACCCCTACAGGTCAGGATGAACCTCTAGTCGACCAACAGGGCCACCTGTTGCTACCGGCGACGCCGGTGATTGATGAGCATGGTACGGTAGCGTACATCGCCCCGGCTGGGACCCAGTTCCAGGTCAACGAGGGAACGGGCCGGCGCGTCCCGTACGTGCGCACTACGGGGTATGCGCCGGCTACGGGATACCTCACAAACCCCTGCCGACATGGGCAGTGCGTACAGAGGCACCTCCGCACATCGCCGGTAGAACCAACCGGCTGGGGGAGTCCATGTTCCGGTTGGCACCGGGATCCCAGGCCTTCCAACGGGCAGGCACTCGGGCGCCCGAGGCAGGCAACCGGACCTATGGAGCCAACCCGACGCAAACGCCCGGGACGGCCGGCACGTCCGGATGTATGTTGTGCGGAGACCCCCAACACTGGGTGTCCTCTTGCCCGCTCATCCCGGAGGAGTCTCGACGGGCGGCGGCGCAACGCAAGGCATACATGGGTGGGTATCCCGCCCGAGGCCCGGCACCGGGTAGGCAGCAAGCTCCAAGAGGAGTACTGGCAGTCGAGGAGGCACCCCCTCTCCCGGATATCCCGGAAGACAGTACCCGGCCGAGCACAGCAAACGAGTAAGAGGAAGGACGACACGGGGTCGCTGGGGCAGCCCTCGCAAGCCACCCCGGACTGCCGCGGGGAACGCCCCACGGAGAGCGCGGTTGAGCCGACGCCGCATCAATCCCCGGGTACACCTTCCGGCCCCGACGACACGGCGTCAGGGGAATGATGACCAACCTCCAAGGTTGGGAGGAGAGGACGGGAAGCCCCGTCACGTTGGACCAGACAAGGGCCCTGTCCAGGATGCCCGAGCTACACCGGATATCGGTGTAGGCCACGTACTGTTTACCTTGGAGAACTTCAAGGCATCCGCCACACTGGGGGTTGATCCCCAGTCGACCCGATCGTATTACCCTATAATGGATACAGGGGCTGGGCCAAACCTTATCCGGAAGGATACCCTCCCGGACAAGTGGCTCCCGCGAGTCGGAGTGACTCGGGGACCCACGATCAAGGATGCGAATGGTCGTCTCATTCGTACGACCGCAGCGATGTCGCTGCGGGTCACCATCGGGGAACTCACCACGGAAGGACCCACCAAACTTGTCGATCAACCGCGGCAACAACGTCCGGAAACCACAGGGGACCCCAACTTCAGGCCACCACTCGGGCTTCTTGGGATACATTAGTTCCTTGGTCGCCGGCGCCTGGAACGCAATTTCAAGTTGAGCCGCGATCACCACGTAGGGACCTCGCCGTGTGTCCTTCTCCATCCGTACGTCAAAGTGTTGGACGTGCGGGTCCGACGTCCGGAGGTAGGGCGGGCGAGTTGCCACTGCGTCCCAAGCGAAGGTTGGCATGTCGGCGGGGCCCTCGGTGGTACCCCCCAGCTCTGGCACGTTCTTGCACCGCTGCACTTCTTAGACCTTCCCCTCGAGAAAGGCGAAAAGTTCTGTCTTGAACGCTGCTGGGAAGACGATCCTACGAAGAAACTCTTCCCGTAGGCGCTCACAGACTCGCTTCATTGACGACGTCACTCAGGCGCAGCGTGTCGACGTCCAACAATCCGCGTACAGCGGCAACGGCGGGAAAAACGACATGCCCAAGTCCTTCCGTGAAACATCGGGGCCAATCTCCGGAGGAGAGCCCGCCGCCGACCAGTCTTCCAGTAGTGCAGTCATCCCATCCCTCGGTGCAACTGCGGAGCTTTCGCTGGAGTTCCCGGCGGGTGCTGCAATGCGGGGCGCATCCTCTATACGCTCGTCGAGGGAGTCAGACTCCAACCCCGGATTCCCCATGGCTCTCCTCCGGTCAGGGAGATTCAACGTAGTTGCAGACGCCAGAGGCCCACCTCGACTTGAGGTGGACCGGGATCGGGGGTTGGCGGGTAGCCTCCCCAGCGTGGGAGGGCCAAACGCAAGGTACGGGGGAATTTAGTCGGTGCGAAAGTGGGGGAAGGAGGCGGTAAGGTGCTCTCAAGAAAGAACAAGCTGCGAAGTCGGCGAGCATGAGGAGAGGGGCGGTAGTCGTGTCCGCCTCCATGTCAACGTGACGTGCTGGGGGCCAGCGAGTCGCGCCCCCGGCGACCGAAACACGCGTTTTGATACCCTCACAGGACCGACCGGGCTGGTCGGAGCTGAGGAGGGGGGTGTGTGACAGAACGGCCCGCACGTGGAGGGCAGGGCGCGCCACACGGGTGTGGGAGGCAGCTGGTCTGACCCGTTTCTCCCTTTGCATTTGATCTCGCATATCCTGAAATCAGGGATACTTTGCTTGATAGGAAATCCAGCGTGAATTTTGAGGGCTATCTGCATTTTATCGCTTGGATTTTCGTGTGGCCCGGTGGGCAGGTGCTGGGGTGGGAGATTCTGAGTGGCATAATTCTGAGAGGACCCTGGAGGGAAGAGAGGATGGACAGCGGGGCCTGGCCTCGCTTCTTCGTCCCGACCTAGAAACTGTTGGCCCACACACCATCATATTGTCTCGTAGTGGGAAGACTGCCCCTCAACAAGGATAGCGTGTCTGCGACTTGTACTTTTTTCGGTTTACTCGCTACGGGCGGCAGCCTTTGTGCACCAACCTATCTTAGGTGCTGTGTGGGCGAGTGCTTTTCGCTACAAGACCCACGAGAGACGACAGCAATCCGTGAGACCGGGGCGGGGCCAAGTATGGTCCGCGAGCACGTCCTGCCGGACGGGTGGCGAGAGTTCTCGGCCAGGGCCCCAAGGAGTACCCACGTCCGTGATGCGTCTGGACCGTTGCTTAAGGCCCGCGGGATCGTGGAGCTGACCGTGATTGTGAATGACAAGTCCATGGCGCCCGAGTTCGTGTGCGTCAGGGTTCATTCGGTCCCGGCGATCTCAGGGATGGAGTACCAGAAGGCCCATGTAAAGCCCATTTATTCTGGGACAGAGTCCGTCGTCTTGAACAATGGAACCATATCTTACGCCAAGCGTGAGTGGTCAGGCAAGGAACAGAACGCCCTACCCGTTAAGGGCAACCCGGTTCTCTCTGAACCGAGCGCACTGTACCTGTCCCAGGGAGTGACGCTGGCCCCCCAGTCGATTCAAGCGGTCTATGTTCTCTGTGGCACCATTGGACGATGCCTCCTGTACGAGAGGTTTTACAAGTTGGCCAAGGAGGGCCTGAGGCTACACAACGCCTTGGCCACTATCAAGACACAACGGGAATTTTGACTCTACTTGACCAACACTTCTAAGATGCGAGTCAAGCTTCCCCAGAACTTTGCCGTGGGGCAAGTGATCCCTGATATCGGCCTTGCGCACGAGGCTCCCTTCGGCGTCTTGTCTCTGAACAGTGAGAAGGCGGACCCCGTGGCCACGTTGGGTCTTAACCAAGGGGCCACGTTAAGTGAAGCGCAGTTTGCGGAACTGACGAATATCAAGGGCCAGGCTGGGGATGCTTCGCCACCCGTGGAACAGACCAATACGGGACCAATTGACCAGACTACCATGCCTAGAGTCGCGTTCGAATTCATCTCTCCAGCCCCATACAACGCTGTCCAGGATTTGATGGACGGATACAAGGGACTCTGGGAAGGTCACCGGGGCCGGATGGATATCACGCCGCACCGTATCACGTTGACCGAACGAGCCAGGCCTATGTCGTCCCAACCATACCGTACTGGCCTGCATCATAGTAAAGTGATCAAGGAACAGGTGGCCTAGCAATCGGCCCTTGGAGTCATCGAGCCCTCACAGGCGGAGTTGTCCTTGCCTGTCGAACTAGTCCAGAAGCCCGATGGGACCCCAAGAATTTGTGTGAACTACAGAAGGCTGACTGATATCACTGTAAAGGACACGTGTCCGCTGCCCATCATGGACGACTGTATCGACTTCCTGGGCGAGGCCACTGTGTTCTCGATACTGGACGCCAACGCGGACTACTGGCAGATCCCTGTGGCCGTTCAGGACCAGGATAAGACCACTTTTACCCGTCATGAGGGGACCTTCAAATACGTACGGCTCCCTTTCGGTCTGACTAACGCTGCGGCTGCGTTTCAAAGGGCCATTGAAAAAGGACCCTGTCCGGGGCCAAGTGGAAGACCTGTCTTGTACAGATGGATGATATCGTTGTTTCCTTTAAGACGCCTGAGGAGCACTTGGCCCACCTAGAGGAGATCTTCCAGCTGCTGACCAAGTCAGGCGTGTCGCTCAGTGCCTGCACGTTCTCTCTGTTCCACGACGAGGTCGAGTTCCTGGGCCACATTAACGACAAGGGCCAGCTGAGGGTGAACAAGAAGAACCTTGTGGGCCTGAGGCGTGGAAAGACCCCAAGGACCAAGAAGGACCTGCGTAGTCTCCTGAGCATGTGTAACGCGTACCGCGGGCTCGTCAAGGACTACGCTATTGTGGGTTACCCTCTTCTGGCCAAGAAAAGCAGAAAGGTCCCTGACCCTCAGCCTCCGTTCACTCCGGCCCAGACGGACTCTTTTCAGAAGCTTACGTAACGACTAACCCACACTCCCATCCTGGCCCGGCCGAAACGCACAGGCCAGGATATCGTTGATGCCGATGCTAGCGCGACCCAGATTGGATGCGTCATGTTACAAGAACAAAAGGAAGGGGCTTACAAGCCCGTTGGATTCTGGAGTGGAGTGCTGACTAGTGCGGAGCAGAACTATAGTACCACTGAACGGGAATGTGTCATGAGCCACCAACACCTGGCCAGCCCTCCACGTATTCGTAATGGTGTCAGCGACCCCTGCCAGCCAATAGGGCGACAGGGTGCTGGGAAGAGAATGCAGGTGGTGACGGTGCTGTGTCTGGGAAAGAGGACGGCGCGACGTCGGTGGTGATCGACGACGGTTCAAAGCGTTAAGGTCGTCTTTGGTCTGTGTCTGCGATTGCCCCTCCGGTTTCCCACGGTGGGACCGACACCTACGCACTACATACTCGCGTCGGGGCACCCGAGGTGCCCCGAAGCATGCGTCTCCCCGTCGCGCCGCGGGAAGGAACAAAGCGGCCCGAAAACCAAGCATGCCTCTCAAAGCAAAGCATTGGCGGGCGTGCACACTAAAGGAGGGCAGCCCCACTTTTCCCCAAGCGAAGGGATCCAGCGTGCGGCACCTAGGGCGCCGCCCGAGCCTGCCCGAGACGCCAGTCGGTCCGCAGTCCAGGAAGCGTGTCAGCACGGTTCGATCGAGTCGACCGAATGGGCCAGCCGGCTAGCCAGTCACATCACTACAATGCTGCAGCAAAGACACTCTAGCATACTCGCCAGCTGCGGCAGAGGTGGCTTGTCATGCGCGCTGACGGTGGCGCCTTCCGACAGGCCATGATGGGCTGTCGATGGCTGCTGTCGTGCGGCCGGCAGACACCGTGAGACAGCGGCTGACTCGTATTGAGGCTCGAAGGTACACCGCGTCATGCCCCACAATACAAGAAATTGACCCACGTTGCCAAGAGTTGGTTAGACAGGATCGGTAAGGAGGGATCCCAGATGTTGCTCCTTAGGTATTAGGCACGGGATTATGGGGGAGATCCTTACACCTGCCCCCCTTTGGACGTGCGTCGAAGGTAAGCGTCGAGAGCCTCAGGTGCGCGTGAGGTCTTGCTTAGCTAGCCAGGTGTTCTCACTGACAACGCAGCCTTTCCATTTGACGAGGTACTGCTGTCGTCCAGGGCATTTTCGTAACCGAATAATGCAGTCCACTTTGTACTCAACCGACCGTCCGGAAATGCTACCGGAGGTGCAGTGGGAGAAAGTCGACCATACGGATCAGCGCTGTACGGCTTCAGTTGCCTGGCTTGAAGGGCGTTTTGCACCTTTCGATCCAGGACTGCTTGAGGAAGATCCAGGCGGAACGTAACATCGTTGATGCTTTCCGTGACTCGGTGTGGTCCCCAAAACTTAGGCATCAACTTGCGAGCGCCTTGGAAGGCGTGCGGCATAAGGTTTTTGGTGCTCAGGAGCACGAGATCTTCGACAACGATCGTACACGGTTGGCGTCGGCGGTGAGTGTACGCTAGGACTCTCAGAAACGTCGTGTTGAACGTTCCGTCGTCTTTGATCTGGCGCCACGAGTGCAGTTTGTCTCGGGCCGCTTGCGTCTTGTTCAGTGGACGGAAGCGTCGGATTAGCGTAGAACGGAAGGATTCCCAGTTCGGGACAGCTGCCGTCTGACTGAAGACCTTCCACCAGTCGAACGCTTCACCGTCGAGGAAGGTGCAAGCGATACTGCACGCATCGTCGGGGTCACTCAGTCGCACATAGAAGTCCATATGTAAAGACCACCCTTCAACCGTCCCAGGTTTACAGGAGAAAGCCACCGGATCGTTCGGCCTCGCGGATTTTATGCCATCAGTAGTGGCTGTGGCCTTGGTTTCGGATATTTGCTGCTTAGCGTCTGCTAATTCCATCTTGTGAGCCTCGAGTTGTTCGCTCATTTGAGCGACAAAGGCTGTAAGCTGCATACAGGCTTCCATGGTCGGTCCGTTCGAGCCCGAGCCCGGATTGGGCGGGTTGACACCCCCTGCATCTACGGTGTCTTGGGTTCAACTCCAAGGCCAGCGAACGTCAAACCTAGATTTCACAAGACCTGCTTCGAGAGCACCCCGAGGAAGATCTCGGACAAGTGGGATAGGAGTTTGCCTGCGGCAGTAGTGATAATTTGAATAAGTGCTGCGGCAGTTGGTGCAACGTTCCAAACGATGTACAGCACTACTTCGAGAAGCACAAGAAATTCAGTTAAAATCACACGAACGGATCTTTCAGAAGCGTCCGTGCCCGGGCCCGAGTTGGGCCGTGTCGGATTTCCAAGCGGGGGGATCAATGGGGGAAAATTGGGCTCCTAGGCCAGATCCAGCGGTGTGCCATCAGGTCTCAATCGGTGCGGCGCGCCAGCGTGCGGTGATGATCCT
Source organism: Pyropia yezoensis (assembly GCA_009829735.1). Lineage (NCBI taxonomy): Eukaryota > Rhodophyta > Bangiophyceae > Bangiales > Bangiaceae > Pyropia > Pyropia yezoensis. Next base: position 1,782,826 of record CM020618.1, on the reverse strand, counting down.
TGCCACGTGTGTGCCGCTCGAAATGTCCCACCGACTCAAATGCGCGACCGCAGGGTTCAACGGGGATGGGTTTCCGGGCGGTTCACTGTGTAACGGTGGTGACGGGATCCGCGAGGATCACGCAGCACAGTAAGGCTGTTGCACCGCACATCGCACGGTTTGGCAGAGTAATTTCTCTTGCGCCCCACGGTGGCTCTTGGTAGTTAGGTGTTGCTCCCGCTGCTCAACCGCGCGCGCGGTGGTTGGCTTAACGTGACCAATCACCGGCGGCGGCGGCGCGGTCTAGCGGCGCCCCGGTTATTGGGGGGGCAGTAACAGGTGACCGCTGACGCGTGCCGCCGTGTTGTTGGTGGCGGGGCTCTTGCACTTGCCCGAGAGGGGGGGCTCTGGTGCGTCCCGGCCCACCGCGGGAAGGCGGACTGGGACCGCCGGCGTAGGGATGGAGCGGGCGCCCGCCGGGAAGTTGCGTGCCCTCGGGCGGGCGAGTCTCTTCGGGGGCCCGCGTGCCGACGGCGGGCCGAGTGCCGGGGGGACGCCGCGTGCCGACAGACCGCGGGCCGTGAAAGCGCCCCGGGCCGTCGGGTGTACGCGGACCGTTGGGGGTGCGCGGGCCGTCGGGGGTGCGCGGATTGTCGAAGGTTTGCGCACCGGGGGGCTTCCTCGTGATGTGGACCCCGTATCGCGCGCCGAGGCCGCCGAGGAGGTCGTGCCGGCCGCCTGTGCTGAGGAAGAGCATTCCGAATCTGATGTGGATCTCACTGGGATTCAACAATCGGTTGACCAAAAGAAAAGTTCCGTGAAAAAAAAGACAAGAGTTGCGTCAGGAAATTGTTTGTCCGGAGTGATTCGTGGAACCCGCGACGTTCGTATTACAATGCCCGTGGCAAGCCGAATGCAGGGCGCAACACGAGTGCACAATCGCAGGGAAAGCCAAATCAAAAAAGGAATCGCAAGTCACCATCAGGTAGAAAGTCGAACTATCAGAAGCTACCACATGTGAGGAACCACCCACACTTGGGCAGCTCTCAACGTACTCGTGATGGTGCCAGAGACCCGTGCCAGCCAATAGGGCGACAGGGTGCAGGGAAGAGGATGGAGGTGGTGACGGTAGTGGGTATCGGGAATAGGACATGGCGACGTCGTTGGTGGTCGAGAGGGGCTCAAAAGGTTAAGGTCGTCTTTGGTCTGTGTCTGCGGTTGCCCCTCCGGTCTCACCCGGTGGCGCCGACACCCACGCACTGTACACTCGCGTCGGGGTACCCGAGGTGCCCCAAAGCATGTGTTTCCGCGTCGCGCCGCCGGAAGGCACGAAACAGAGAAAAAACAAAGCATGGCTCTCAAAACATAGCACGGGCTGGCGTGCGCACTAAAGGAGGGCAGCCCCAGTTTTTCCCAAACGAAGGGATCCGGCGTGCGGCGCCTACGGCGCCGCCCCAGCCGGCCTGAGACGCCAGTCGGCCCGCAGGTCCGAGAGGCGTGTGAGCACGGTTCGATCGAGTCGATCGAGTCGGCCAGCCGGCTCGCCGGTCACACCACTGCAATGCTGCAGCGATGACTCTTTCTCGGACTCGCCAGCTGTGGCTGATGTGGATCGTCATTGGTGCTGACGGTGGCGCCTTCCGACAGGCCATGATGATCTATCGATTGCTGCTGTCGTGCGGCCGGCAGACGCCTTGAGACAGCGGCTGACTCGTCTTGAGGCTCGAAGGTACACCGCGTCATGCCCCACAATACAAGCAATTTATCCATGTTGCCAGAAGTTGGTTCGGCAGGGTCTGGAAGGAGTAGTCGCAGATATTATCCCGGAGCTATAAGGAATGGAATTAGGGGGGAAATCTTTACAGAATGCTTGGCCGTTGTATGGGCCCTTCTTCTATTGAGACCGTACCTACAAGGGACCCGATTCATTGTTCGGACGGACAACACGGCCCTGAAATGGATTCTCCATATGGACGGGGCCGATAGACGCTTGGCCCGTTGCCTCCTACGACTCGCTGAGTTCAGGTACACCGTGGAGTCCAGGCCGGGCCAGCCCCACCACGCAGCAGGCGATATGTCCCGTCTGGCCACGACCGGGTCCGACGACAGCTCCAGACCGGACGAGATCCCGTCCCTGCTCACGCTGGCCAACTTCGCAAGAGGCTGGACCTACCCGAATTTCAAGACCAGCGAGAGGCACCGGCCCCTCTCGGTCCAGAAGACCATCCGTGGCCAAGCAGTGGACCAGTGGTGCAAGGAGATCCGGAAAGAGATGAACAGGAACCCCACGTCGTGCTTCGGTGAGGCACCGGACGGTCTACTGGTCTGTCTGGCCCCTCGAAATCGTGCGGTCCAGATTAGCGTGCCCAAGGCCCTGCAGAAGGACGTGCTGGCGTCGGGACACGAGCCGGGACAGACAGGCCACCGCGGGGTCAACAAGATGTATACATCCATGAGGCGGACCTTTTATTGGGACATTATGGTGGCCAACGTGGCCTTTTTTGGCTCCAACTGTCCCTCATGTACTATGGGCAAGGTTCAGGGCCGGTGCCGGATCAATCTGCTGCGCCTTTTTCCGGCCACTGACCCCTTTGTGGACGTCTGTTTGGACATGCTCGGTCCCCTACCTGAGACAGCTAACGGGAGCGAATATCTTTTGGTCATTGTTGACAGGTTTACTAAGCTGACCCGGGTGCTTCCGATCCCGAAACAAGACGCAGAGACCGTGGTCTCGGCGTCTCTGGATACGTGAGTCGCATCTTATTGGCCACCTGATACACTACTGACCTACAACGGATCACAGCTGACCTCATTTCATTTCCGTCGAGTCGTTGGGATGCTTCGGATCCCGCATGTGACCTCGACCAACTATCATCCCCTGATGCAGGGCGATGTTAAACGGTACAACAGGACCATCGTGGGCCACCTCCGGACCTATATCGAGGATCACCCAGACAGGTGGGACGAGTTGGTGTCAGTCTTGGCCGTGACCTACAATACGAGGCCCCAACAAAGCACAGGTGTGGCCCCGTTTGAGTTTGTGACCCCTGAAAGGCTCCACACGATCGCACTGGACCGGCGGCCCGAGTCCCCATATCCCAAGAAGGCCAAGGGTACAGCACGAGAGATCCGGGAACGGAGACGAGCCCACCTACATGACTTGGCCTTTCCGGTCCGCAAGAACCTCGAGCTGGCCCAGCGCAGGTACAAGAAGAGTTACTGTATTGGAATCAACACAACAGCAAACTCCATCAAAAAACGGATCGACAAAAACCCTCTGCAAGGTGCCCAAGAGATGTCCACGAGATATCCACCAGACGGACCGACAACAACCCTCTAATATATCATCTTGGCAGCGGGCGGGGAGGTCGCTCTCGATGGCCGCGAGGGGGGGAATATTTTGGAGGACATGTCCATATAGCTATTATCGTATATTGGTGACTCGTGGCACACGTGTCAGGTGGCATGAGGTAATCTTATGGGAATCCAGTTGCTGAAAGTCTCTGTAAATGGCGACTGACTGTATGTTTTTCCCGGACGCAAGACCCTCTGGCGTGGCCCGGGTGTTGGCTCGGGTGCCACGCACAGACGAGATTAGTGTTTTGATTGGGGACGCTTTTGATTTTTAATTAGAGCTTCTCATGACATATGAGAAGTTCAATCATTTGAATGTTTTCTGCTCGCCAAGCATCTATCTGGCATGCGGTGAAGAGAGCTGCGTGTAGGGCTGACGTTTTTGGGCCTCTAGGGGGGGCATTATAGTGGAGGCATAGAATGGAGGAGAGGGAACGCTACGGGGGTGAGAAGAGGTCGCCATCGGATGAACGTTGTTTGATGGTGGCGTCGGCGTGCGGCTTCCTCGGGCAGCTCTTGCAGCTGACTGGAGGAGAACGGTGCGAGAAGAGTGAAGGCGAGGGGAGGGAAGGGGGTGCTGTTCAATGTACAAATAGGTGAGGCTTTGTGGGGAGCAGGAGAGTGGGGTGTGTTTGCGTGGGTCGCGGCTCTCCCGCCGCGTGGCACACGCTGACGACGCCGTCGTGCTCCGAGGGCGTCACCTGGGCTATGCCGCGAAAGGTCATTACGGCGAGCCAGGCACGGCTGGCTCGCCTCGGCCGCGCGCACCTTGCATCGGGGATGGTGATGCTGACAAAGCGGTCGACGCAGCCGCTCAACGGCCGCAAGGTGCTGACCTACGGAGCGCAGGGCAGGCAGGAATAACTAATGGGAACAGCTTGAAGGAGGGGGGAAGGGGTATGGGTGAGAGGGGACGAGGGTGGGGAAGAGACGGAGGGAGTACCCGGAGGGCTGATTGTCATGGGCCTACCAGCTGCTGCCGGGGTATGCCTTGGTCAGTGGCTGTCTTTACTCATTCTCACACATAGCGGCGGACGTGCCAACGCCTCTCGGAGGCGGTGGCGCGAGAACGGGGGCCTCCCCGCATGTGTGATCCGGGGGGGCGACTGGGCTGCCTGTGGATGAAGAGCGCGAGAATGGACCGAATGGACAGTGAGAGAGGGGGCGGGTGCGGCGGTGGACAGATTGGCGTGGCCCAGATGGCAAGACGGTGACGGGAGGCGACTGTTCGAAAACCTACCCGACGTCAACATGTGTTCCAGAAGTCGATACTAGATTATATTCGTGACATTTTTTACGGTGGTCCAGGTCATGAGGTGAAAGTGTTATCCCAAGGATTGTATAGGCTGATGCCCGACGACCTTGCTGCGCTGCGGGCCAGTCGCTAACAGCTGCGGCCAGGATAGGTCGAGAGCTCGGCACGGGGTCCCCACACTAACGGAGAGGTCAGATTCTATTGGCCGGCGTAAATGGGAATTTCGTATGTGCATGGCACCCGAGCCCGGGTGTTTTCGGCGCGCCCCTTTTCAGGCATTTCGGCCATGTGCCAAATGTCCCGCTGCTGCTCGCACGCGCGCACAGTCGACGTTCGCAGCTGTTCCGGGCTGCTCGTCTCCCTGCCCACGCCAACGCTTTCACTACGCCTCTGGCCGCGCCTCCCCCTCAGCGACCGCCGCTAACTGGGCTGCTGTGCCAGAGCACCGCGCTGGTACGGGCACTGGCCCTTGTGGGGCCCTCTAAGACACTGGCGCTGCAGACGACGGCGGCTGCCGCGGCGGTGATGTCGGATCGGTGGACCGCTGTTGGCCTCCGGGGGGTTACCTGTGTGCATCGGTGCCGTGCGCGATTCCCAGGACCTCATCAACCTGGAGAGCAACGGCGGTCGAGCGGGGGAGTGTCTACCTTGTAGTGGCGGGGGCCGAGGCGCCATGGCGTCTTCTGGAGCCGTAGCCCCTTCTGTAACGACCGCTGCTGGAGCTCTTCAGGAGGCGGACAGGTTGGAGTGATGGATGGCCGGGGGGGGGGGGGGGCGCCGCGGGGGTCGATGGCCTTTTTTTGGTGACCCCCCGCCGCCCAGCGGGCCGGTAGCACTCTCCCTACGCAGCGTGGGCCGCCACGGCCCCGTTCTTCTTCTTTTTTTTTTGCCTCTGTGAACCGGTCGGGGCAGGGCAGCGGTTTGGGGTGGGGGGGGGGGGCGGCGAGGGACCCGGCAGAGGGTTGGGGGGGACGCACGCGCCGCGCGCCGTGCCGTGCGCCCCGCTCTCCCCCCGGCGGCCGCCAGCACAGCCAGCTGGAGAGGTCTGGTCCTTTCTTTTTTCCGTGCCGGCTCGCCAGACCGCGGCTACACACCTTGCCCACCATCCCCACCACCCTCACCCCCTCCCCCCCCCTCCGCCCCCCTCGGGATACCCGTACCCACTCTGACCCGCGCCCGCCTGTCCCCCCCCCCGCCACCTCCCCCCCCGCCCCCCTAAAAAACCCGCCGGGATGAGGTTGATCGGCGGGTCCGGCACCGCCTCGTCCATCTCCATGTACGCCTCATCGACGAGGCGCTCGACGGCGTCGCCGAGGCGCTCCCGCGTAATCCAGCCCGCCGACGCGTCCGAGAGGGCATTGACGAGGCCCATCTGGCGGCTCAGCGACGCGGCCGCGCGCGCCTCCCACAGGGCCGCCCGCACCTGCCGCCGCGAGTCGGCGGCGGAGGCGGCGGCGGCGCGGGTGGCAGCCACGGCGGTGGAGCGGACGGCCGCGCGGGCGCTGCGAGGAGGAAGATGGGGGGGGGGGGGGGGGACAAGCCAGTGGCACAAGACGGAGAGAGGCGACCAGCGCACAACGAGGGAGTGAGACAACGAGCGCACACGGGGGGGGGGGGATGGGGAGGTCAGCCTGGGGTCCACGACGTTGACAGTCGAGATGGCAGTGCCACCGCCCTACCCAGGCCACCGCGGCGCGCGGCAGAGCCCCAGCCCCGCTTCGTACTCGCCGTGGCGGCTCCCAGCCGCAACCACAACCACCCCCCCCCCGCCCACCCCCCCCCAAAACCCACAAGAAATAAGGCTGGGGGCCGCCAACCCCGTTCCTCCCCAGCCATCCCCTCGATAAAAAAATACCAAAAACAACGTACGCCTTGGCCTCGTCCCGCCGTCGCGCTTGGCGACCGCCGCCTATACCCCCCAGCACACCCCACCGGCGCCATCCCGTCCCCGAGCCAATCCCCACTGGCTATCGCCTCCCCCTTCCCCCCCCCAACCACCCCCCCTCCCCCCTCACCCTCCCCTCCCCGCGCGTTTCCTCCAACCCCTCCCCCCCCCCCCCCCGCCGCCACCGACGCTACGCTGCCCGTCGCCACCCCCCCCCCCTGTAGGGCGCGTCCCCCCCTGTCGCCGTGTCGTATCATCACCGCTTCGTGGTGACGAGCCGAGCCGCCCGCCCGCCCGCCGCCGCGGCGGCGCGGGGGCCATGGCCGCGGCGGCCGCGGCGCGCGTCGCCGCGGCGGCGCGGGGGTGGCACGCCAGCCGCGGCGGGCGCGGCGTCGCCCCCCCCCCCTGCGCTGCGCGCCGCCGCGGCGGCGGCGGTGATTGCATCGGCCGCCGGCTGGCCCGCGGCGGCAGCGGCAAGCGCCGCCTCCCCCCTCGACCCGGCCACGCTGGGGCGAGGACGGCTGGGGGCTGGCGGGCCGTGCGCGCCCGCCCTGCCCCGCGGCGCCCGGTCCACGGCAGCCGCGGCGGCGGCGGCAGCCCGCCGCCGCCGCCGCCGGCGGTCGGGCGTCCATCTATGGGGGCGCGGCGGGAGAGGCGCCCCCCCCCCCCCAACGGCGCTGACTCCCCAGCCGCCCCCCCAACTTCCCCCCCCGCCGCGTCCGCGAACGCCGCGCTGGCGCCCGCCCCCCCCCCCGCCGCCGCACCATCACCGACATCCGGCGGCTGTACGCGGCGGGCACGCCCATCGTCATGCTCACCGCCGCCGACTACCCGTCGGCGGTGCACGGCGACCTAGCCAGCGTAGACGTGACGCTCGTCGGCGACAGCCTGGGCATGGTCGTCCTCGGCAGGCCGACGACGCAGACCGTCACCGTCGACGAGATGCTGCACCACTGCCGGGCGGTGGCGGCGGGCGCGACGCGGCCGCTCATCGTCGGTGAACTCCCGTTTGGGAGCTACGAGGCAGGGCCCGACGCGGCGCTCGCGACGGCGACGCGGTTTATAAAGGAGGCCGGCGTGGGGGCGGTCAAGCTGGACGGCGGCGCCCGCTCCGCGGCGGCCATTGCCGCGACCTTCACGGTGGGGGCACTTGCGGTGATGGGCCACGTGGGGCTGACGCTCAGGTCCGTGTCGGCGGTGGGTGGCTTTCGGCCAGCGGGCCGTGACGCGGCGGGGGTGGCGCGGGTGCTCGACGATGCGCTCGCCGCGGCCGACGCGGGCGTCTGTGCGGTCGTCCTCGAGTGCGTGCCGCCCGCGGTGGGGCAGGCCGTCGTCGACGCGCTGGACATTCCGGTCATTGGAATTGGGGCGGGCGGCGGCGGGGGAGCGGCAGATGCCGCCGCTGCCGCGGCTGGCCCGGCGGCAGCGGGGCGGGCCCGCCGGCGGCCGAGCGCAAACGCATGGGCGGCCAGGTGCTCGTCTACCACGACGTGCTCTGGATGCTCACCCATTCCCACCACGCGGCGGTGGCGCCCCGCTTTTGCAAGCGCAACGCCAACGTGGGGCGGATTGTTGCCGACGCGCTGCTCGCGTACGGGGCCGACGTGCGGGCGGGCGGGCTCCCGTCGCCTGCCTACGCGCCGCACAAGATGGGGGCGGGGGAGCTGGACGCGTTCCAGGACTACGCGATGGGGGTGGTGGCGGCGAGGCGGGGGGGGGGGGGGGAGGGGGGGGGCCAACAGGTGACGCTCGTGCGGCTTGCTGGTGGCTGGTGGCAGGCTGCTGCTGTGGGGGTGGGGCGGGGTTTGGAAAGGCGGGGGGCGGGGGGGGGAAGGGGGAGGGGGGGGGGTGCGGCATCCAGATAGCGAATGCTTGCACGCAACGCGCTCGTTTTGGGCCTTGCAGTGGGAGGCCCAACGGGCGGCGGCTTCGGACGAGGTTCACCTTTCGGCTCGCCGCCACATTTGCCCACGGGCTTGCCCGCGGGTTGCTCCTGCCCACCTCCCTCCGCGCCTCGTCGCCCTCCCCCCCCCACCCCCCCTCGTCGCCCTTCCCCTCTTGCGGCGGCGCGAGGCGCACCTCAAACGCCTCCCCCCGCGGCGCCCACGCGTCCACCGCCGCGCCCACAGCGGGGACGCCCACAAGCGCACACTCGGTGAGCGAACAGGCGGCTCACCAGGCGCCAACTGCGGCGGCGGCCCCCCCCCGCCGGCGGTGCCCCGTGGCCGCGCGTCGCCGCAAACGCGGCGGCGCTGACGGCTGTTGCGGCGGCGGCGGCGGCCACCACCGACGCCTGCACTGCCCGTCAGCGGCGGCCGAGGAGGCCGCGGGAGAAGACGGCGCCGGCCGCCGCCGTCGTGACGACACCAAAGACCGGGACGGCGGTGGCGGCCTCGTGCGCGGCGCCGTCGACGGGGGGTGGCAATGGTGGTGGAATGAACGAGCGCCGCGACGGTGGCCGCGGGACAGCAGCGTCACCCGGGTGGGGTGCCTCCACCGGAGGGGGGGCGGCGGCCGCGGCCGCGACGGCGGGCTTGACAAGGTCATCCTCAGAGAGGCTGCTCGTCGACGCCGTCGACGCCGTCGACGCGGTCGGCGTCGACGCGGGGGGCGCCCCACGGGTGGACTGCTGACGGCGGCGGGGAGTCCCACGGCGACAGCCCCGCGGCCGCCTCCACGTCGACCGCCGTTCAGGTGGCGGCGGCTGCCGCGGGGGGGCAGCTCCAGGCGGGGGCGGGGGCTTGCGGCCGTTGCGACCGGCGGGGGCGTGACCGTCGCGGCGGCTTGGCGAGCCGCCGCCGCCGCCGCCTCGGCGGCGGCCACCTTGGACGCCCACGACGCGGCGCAGGCGGGGCGGGGCAGTTACGACGGGCAGCGGCGGCGGCGGTGCAGTCGGCGCCGGCCTTGGCCGCCGCTGTCGCCGCCGCCGCCGCCGCGGCGGCGCCGGTGCCGAGGCGGCCGCCCCGGTACGAGGTGAGTTCGTACAGGGCGAGCGCGTGGGAGAAGAGCGCCTGCGCGATAACGCCGCCGAGGACGCGGAAGAGCAGTGCCGCGGCCTTGCCCAGCGTCACGTCGCTGAGGTGGGGCGGGCGGCGCTAACCTGGAGCACCACCAGCGTGGCCGTGCCGGCGGCAAAGAGGGGGAGCGTGCCGGTGAGGATGAGGGCGGGGGAGGTTGACGGGCAGCCGCATGGTGGCGGGGGGGGGGGGCTTGGCCTGAAGTCTGGCTGCCTTGGGTGGGGTAGGTCGGGGGAGAGGGGGGAGACTGGTGGCACCGTTCCATATGTCTTGTGGCTTGAGCTTGTCCTTGGTGTAGGCGAGGGGTCCATTTGGCTTGTGGCTTGAGCTTGTCCTTGGTGTAGGCGGGGGGAGCGGGGCAAATTGAGTGTAGGAAGCGGGCTCAGGACTCGGGGAGGACCGCGCGCCGACTTGAACGCCTTGGCACAGGCCGAGGCAGACTGGCGTGCCTCGACAGTGGCCACGGCGGTCGCCCAACGTGACAACTTGCCGCCACCAAAACGGGCAGAGCACCCGAGGGATGGAGACCACGAAGACCACCACGACGCGGGGAGGGGTGAGCACCGCCGAGGGAGGGGTGGCAAGGTTGAGTCGCCTGGCGCACCGAGCGCCCTCCCCTACCCGGCCCGCCCACGCTCACTTTCATAGCCGCTGGGACGCCCTCACCACCGCCACCACAACCCCCTCATCACTACTGCCGCCGCCACCCCCCCCCCACTAGCGACGCCGTCACCCGCCCGCGACCACCGCCGCCGCAGCGGCGGCGGCGGTCGCGCCGCCCCTAGGGGCGAGCGGCCTCTCACCATCCGCCTCCTGCGGTCCAACCAACGGGGAGGGGACGCACGACGGCTGCCGCCATGGAGGATGACGGCAGCCCCCGCCCTGCAGGGCCAGCTGGCCGCGCCTCGCCGCGCTCAACCATGACCACAAGCGCCGCTGCGCAAACCTCCGCTCCTGGCCGCCCTTCGTCGGTGGCGCTCCCCCGCTCCCCCAACGCTGCCGCAAAGTGGGTACGCGCCGGGGGCGCATCTCCCGCCACCCTCCTCTCCACCTCCCCCCCCTCCCCCCTCCGCCCTTCCAACCTTCCCCCCCCCCCCCCCCCCCCCCCCCGCATGGCCGCCGCGCCCGCTACCGCCACCGCGGACCCCCTCGCGCGGCGCATCCGTACCCGCCGTAGCCACCGCGACGGCCCCCCGCCGCCGGTGCGGCGGCGGCTGGTGCATTCGATGACGGTGGCGGAGGAGGGGGGGGCGGCGGGGGCGGGCGGCACGTGGCGCCGCGGGCGCTACCCGCCGCGCCGCGCCACGCGCGACGACGACAAGCGGCGGCAGGGGGGGGGGGGGGTGCGCGCTACCAGCGGCATGCGCCGAGAACGAGGCGGCCGGGAGGGGTGCGGTGCGGGGGGAGGGGAGGGAGAGGTGGCGCGCCGGGAGGGGGGATGGGGGGGGGAGAGCCCCAAAAGCTGCTGCCCAAGCCAGTGGGGCACCCACCGCCCCCTCCGCTCCTTATTCCCATTCCTCCCCGGTTTCAAAGGCCACGGCCTTTGTCGACAGCTGCCGCATCTGAGGGGCCCAGGAGGCGGGGGGTGGCCAGTGCACAGGCGGCCGGCCACCGCCACCGCCACTGCTACCGCCACCGCCACCTCCACCGCCACCGCCACGGGGAAGATGCAAGTGGAGGGGGGGGGCAGGGCGGATGTGCACCCCACACCGGCGGCACCCCCCCCCCCCCCCTCTTCGCCTCTATCCGCCCTCTCCCCCGGCTCGCCGCCTACGGCTGCACGCCGCTCTGGCCAGGGGGAGGAGGAAAAGAGGAAAAGGGCACGTGGGCAGTAAAAAAAACGAGCGGCCGCCCCGCCTCGGCCAAGCGCCGGCCGACCCGCCGCGGGGGCGGCAGAGGGGGCGGCACGCCCACGCCGACGCCGCTCGGGGTGCCGAGCGACAAAGTAGTACCTGCGGCCGCGGCGCGCGCCCCGCCGCCCCTGTGGTGGGTCCCCCTACCCCGCCCGGCTGTCTGCCCCGTGTCGGCTCCCGCCGCGGCGCGGTCGGGATCCCCCCGGCGCCCCCCACGCCCCGCCCGCATCCACAGATGACTCACGGGCAGGGGGCGGGGGAGGAGGCAGCGGCGGCCGGCTGCCCAGCCCGCGGGTCCGCGGCCGCTCCCGCCCTCCCCTTTCCCGCCGGCGGGCCGGCCGCCGCTCCCGCCGAGGTATCGTACCTCACTCGCGCAGCCAGCTGCAGCTGTCGCTTCACCGCTGGGCGCGGCAGAGGGCGAAGAGCGGGCGCAGGCGATAGTCGGGCGGCGGGTGGCAGCCACCCCTCCCTCCCAGACGCGGCCCTGCCGGCCGCCCCAGACATGATCCACTCCCTCCTCTGCAGCTGGCGTCACCTTCTCCCTCCATCCCCTCATCGCATCCACAGTTGACCCCAGTAGGGGGCGGCGGAGGAGGCGGCGGCGTCGGTCGCCCGGCCGGCGGGTCGCAGCCTCCTCCCCCCCTCTGGCTGCAGCCGGCGGGGCCCAGTCGCCCCGCCTCGCTCCACAGATCCTCTGCTGCACCGGCCGTCCTGGCGACAGCGGCCGTCGACGGGGTTGAGCTGCGAGACGGCGTGCCGCCGCCGCCGCCGCCGCCGCGGCTGTGGCCGCCTGTTCGGTAGCTGGGGGGGATTGGGGCGAAGGGGGGTACGGGCGTGGGGGGTGGCTGATCGGGGGGGACGGCGTTCTACGGCGGCCAAGGCCTCTCGCCGCCAACCCGCGGGCGGCGCAGGAGACAGCATCCTCGGACTGGGTGGGCTGCGGGTGTGGCAGAGGCACCGGAGATGCCGCCTGAGACGCCGACGACAGGCGGCAAGCACACAGCCGCAAAAGGGGGGGCCCACCGCGGGTGAAAGGGACGTCACTTTCTCACTGCCGATGCCGACTTCACCGGCAGCAGCCAAGTGGCGCACAGGAAGTCGAGGGCGCCGCCAAAGACGAAAAAACCCCACCGCCGGCGGGAGAAAGGCGCCGGCGGCAGGGAGGCGGCACCCAGGAAGACGGGCGCGCTGCCAACACCCCAGCTACCCACCCCCCCACCGAGTGGGAGGGGGAGTGAGGAGTGGAGAGGAGTGGAGGGACGGGGGGGGGGGTGGACAGCGGGGGACAGACGCCGCGACGGGCGGGGTGGCGCGTCCCCACGTGGGGTCGTGCGCCAGTACGGGTGCCGCCGCCGAGGCGCCGTGCGGCGGGGATGTCAGCCGCGTGGCGCGCGACCAAAAACGACGCCTGCCGGCGGCGCGCACGCCGCCGCCCCCCCCCCCCACCCATCCCGTGAGACCCCGTGCCGCGCCCGCGCCGAAGGACGCAGGGCGCCCGCGGTAGACAGCGGCGACACCTGCGGGGGGTGCCGGCCGCGCCGGCGGCGGCGGCGGAGCCCGTTTTTTTTTGCGTCTTGCCCAGCGCACGGCGCGCGGCCGTCGGGCGCGCGGCGGGCCCGCCGCGGGCGACGTTGGCCTGCCGCCAGAGCGTTGCCGGCGCGGCGTTGACCGTCGCCGCCAGACGGGTGCGCAGTCGTGAGTTGACCATGCCCGCCGTCTGTAGCGCTGTCGAGAGGCGACGGGCAGGGCGGGGCGGGGGGCGGCGGCGGCGGCCTGCGTCGATTCCGCTCGACCCCCGGCCCCGCCCACCATCGGGTCCCGCCTCGCACCGTCTTCGTTGCGGTCGACGCCGTCGCCGTCGCCCTGGGTTGCGGCTCGCTTTTGGGCGCGGTCGAGATCTCCGCCGGCGGTGGGCCTGCGGGGGGCGCCGTTGGGTGGAGGCGGGCAAAGGAGGAGGGCACCCGCTGCAGGTGGCGCGGCTGTGCATGGTTCTACGGCTTGCGACGGGGGGAGGGGGCGTGTGGGTGGGACGGGACCTTTCCCCGACTGGGTGCCCAGAGAGGGCGTGCGGTGGGTGGAGCGCCAAGCATCCGAGCTGGGGCGGTCGCTCTGTAGGTGGTCGCCGCTCAGCAGACGCCGGTCGCGCTGCCGCTGGCGGCGCCCGTGGTCGATTCGCCCGAGCCGTCGGTCCATGCAGCGGCCCCCTCCCTTACTGGGAGCGGGGCCAAGTCCCCTTTACGCCGCGCACCCTGCTCTCCCGGCCCCCCTCGGTCTGGATCCCCTCCCCACCAGCACTCCCGTTCTCGTCTCTGTGGGCACCCCCACCTGGGTCTGGGCAGTCTTTGCGCCCCCCAACACTCGGCGGCATGCCGCGCGCCCTCACAGCCCCACGCGCCCCACCCCGCCAGCCCCCCCCCCGTCCAGGGCGCGCACCAGCCTCGCCACGCCCGCCAGGCTGCCCGTCGCCAGCGCCTGCGTCATGAGCGGCGGCGCCGGTGGCGCGGTGGCCGCGGCGGCCAGCGCGCAGCGGACGTTCTCGTTGGACAGCTGCAGCGCCGGCACGCCCGACCCGACGAGGAACGTCCACTGCGAGTCGTTGAACGCGGCTGCGCCACACGTGACGGGCCCGTCGAGGACAAACGCGATCGCCGCCTTCGGGTCCTCGGCAAGGAGGCTGCTGATGTCGGCGCCAACTCGGGACGCCAAGTCGATGAGCGTGGCGCCAAAGACGCCAAACAGCGTGGCCTCGGCGGTGCTGCCGACGCACGCGACGCCGCCAATGGTCAGGCGGGGCGGCTCCACCGCGAACGTGCCGTTGTTGGTCGTCAGCGGGCCGGCAATGGCCACCGTCTGGGGGCAGCCAAGGCGGGTGTCCGCCTCGTCCAGCAGCGAGTAGGTGCCGTCGGTCAGGACCGAGACGTCGTCAGCGAGCGGCCGGCCAACGGACGGCAGCACTCCACGGACGGCGGGGGGGGGCGCCGCTGCCGCCGCCGCCGCCGCCGCCGCGACGGCGACCGCGGAGGCAGACATCCACTGGCCGCCCGCGGCGGCCGGCACGGCGGCGGCGCTGCCGGCTGCGAGCGCCGCGGGGGCGGCGGCGGCGGTGGCGGCCATCACCGCGACCGCCATCACAACACCGGCGGCTGCGGCGGCGCTGCGCCGGCCCGACCGCAGGGACGGCCCCATCTGCAGCACCATCTCTCCCTCGCAAGGGCGGGAAAAGGAGGGGCACGGAGGAACGGAGGAGAGGGAGTATGCGGGGAGAAGAATGGGTGGGTGGAGGCACCTGCGACGCTGTGAAGAGCAAGCACGGTCCAGAACGAAGGCGTCGGTGGGTGGGTGGGTGTTCGTGACCGAGGTGGAGGCCGGCCGCGTCTGGACGCCCACCCCAGCGTGGGGCGGCCGTTTTGTACCCTTTCCGTCCCGTCGACCCAAGGGCGGAACTGTCCGCCAGACCTTGTCAGTGAACCCTTTTGCAGGCCTCCCCCAGTTTCACGTGCACAGCATGGTGTCTGCGGCAGGGCGTCGCGCCGCGCCTGGCCACCCGGCCGCCCACGCCTTTGTTCACAGGCCGCCGAAGCCCCCTGCTCCGCGGCAGCCTTTGTTCGGCACCGCCCACTCCTCGCGGTCGGCCGAATCGGTGGGGGTGATGGGGAGGGGAGCGAAGGGGGGGGGGCTAAGGCACACCGGCGGGGGGGTGCGACCCCGCACGCACCCCCGGCCGTGCGGGCGTCCGCGTACGGCGGTCGACCACTCGCTATGTCAGAGGACGCGCTGCATTGATGATCGGACCCCGGGGAGACCCGCGGCGGAGCGGGGTACGCTGGCGCCCCGTCCGACGCGACGGGACTGGCCATACCGCACGGGGAAGACTGACTGCCGCGCGAAGGGGGTTGACCGTCGCCTGCCACGACTAGCGCGGGAGGGGGGGCGACGGTGCGGTGTGGCGTCCCAGGCGCGCCCGCACACACCGCCGCGGTGGGGGGAGCCGACGTCCGTTTGCCGAGGATGTCAGCGCCGTGCCAATCAAGACGATGGAGATGGTCGCAGCTGATGGCGCGGCTAGCGCAGACCTCGGAGAAGGAAGGCGCGCCCTGGCTACCGGCCGCCAGTCGCGACACCTGTCGTACGGCGGGGGAAGTAGCCGCGCGAGCGTGGACGCTCTCCCGGACCCCTACACTCAACGCGGGGGAGATGACGCTGCGGAGTACGGCCGTACCGGCGCGCCCGCCCACGCACCCCTGGGGTGAAGGCTTGTCTGCGCTAATCCGGGCGGATTCGCCGCTGATGGCGGCGATCTGCGTGAGCGCCGGGAGAGAGGGGGGACGTATGCGCTGGCGCTCGTGCCACGGCGGGGACTGGGTCGTGCGGCGGCAATCTCCGGTGGCCTGACCAGGTAGCGGCAGGTGCGGAGGGGTGTGCGCTGGCGTCTGTGTGGCTGCTCTGTGCGAAGAGCGGCGTACCGCACGAGCCGTAGCAGCGGGCTTGTCAGCCGCCCTGCGCGCCGATTTCTGGCAGGCGGCCTGGCAGGCGGCGCTGACAACTGGGGTGCTCGCACGCGCCGAGGGGCCCCCCCCCGCGGGCGCGCCTCCCGCCGCACCTGTCGCCGCTGGCTCGCCCCGCCCGGTGCCGCCCCACCGCCGCGCCGCACGCCACGCGGTCCGCGGCGGCCTTGATTTGGCGCGGCGTGAGCGTGATGAGGAGGCCGCCGGCCGCCGCGTTGCCGCGCGGCGGGTCGGCTGCCGACCAGTGGCGACCCGTCACCGGCCGCCGCCGCGTCGGCCGTGCCCCCCCCCCCACCGATGCACCGCGCGCCCACCAATGATCGTAGGGCGCCAGGCTGGGGCAGCGTCGAGCGGGAGGTAAGCCGGCGCAGCGGGTCTTAGACCGTGTATCTTATTTTCCGTGCCAGCACGTGCGCGCACTGTGAAATGCGCGTTTGCAGGCCCCTCGGGCCTTGCAGCCAGGATTGAGAGGCGATAATTATTGAGTCAAAAATATCGAGTAAATCATCAGAAAAGAATAACGTTCAGGAGAACCGGAACGATAATGATTATCAGACGTCCACGTGTTCCACCACGTCTCGGCTGGGAGGCCCATCAGACCAGACCGGACCGCCTGATCACGCAGCAGTGCCGCACCCTGTCGTCGTCTTCGGAACTGTGTACGTAGCCGCGATACAGTACGGCAGTGTGCCCAGCCAAGATCCAGACCCACACCTCGAGGACGATAGGAGCTACGTACGCCGACTAGGACTTCACATCCTCCGCGGCGTACTGTACACGGCGGATGCGGCCGCCCCACGCGGCACGTTCTCCGCCGCCTGCGTACTACGCGGCCCAATTTAGGCTCTACGCCCTTTCCGAAAGCCGTGTCCGCAGCTCGTCAGGCGGCTCGTGTTGGGCACGACGTGGTTAATTCATTGCTGTCATCCTAACACGTGGCTCCTGGGCGATAACTATCAGAAACGTTTTCAATAATTATCGCATGTTTTTACTAACGATGGATGCTTTCGCAAAATATATCAACCCTGCCTGCAGCTGGGGTCGCCACTTCTGCAAGCCGCAGAATTTCACATTGCCAGCGCTGCACGCCATGGAATAAAGAGAAACGCTGCCACTTCGAGATGAGGCCCGAGCTGCGCAACACATCGGGCCTGCGGCTGCCTCCACACAGCACGTGGATCACATTAGCCGCGCCATGAACACCATTACTCGTTCGTGCCAGAAACGTGCCGTAGATGATAGCAGCGCCAATTCTCAGACCAGTGTGCTACGGATCAGCTCACGCGCGCGACTGGGCGGTGAGTCCATGGAATTGCGCTGGACGCACTCTGAGGGGGGGAAGCACGTCGGCACATGCGCCTGTGCCACGAAAACGATCGCACAGCACGAGAGAAGTGCAAAGACCCTGCACAGCACGTGTTCAAAAAATGCAAAAATAGAACTCCGTTGCACGTGCACGCACAAGTCGAGTGCACGGGTTCCGCTAAATTTCGAAAGGAACGAGCATCGGATGGCAGCTCTTGAACCGAACGGGACAGCGGGCTGGTCATGCGCTGTAGGCCGATACGAGCCACTCTGCAAGCAGGCGCCTTTCTCGTGAAAAGGGGCCTGCGACAGTCTGCAAGAAAGGGGTGATCTCGGCCACTGCAGAACGAATATGACCGTTCTTTACATGAGAAGGAAGGCATGTTGTCGTGATGACGGTTGTCAAAGAGAAAAAAAAAACGAGCAGGAAGCACGGTCACAAAGCCGCCGTACGCGCTCTCGCACGCGAAAACCGGGCTTCTCTGGGCTCCTGGGCGCCCCTCTGCAGACCCGTGCACGCCTGATCGGGCCCGATGCACGGAAGAAAATATACACGGTTTTAACAGAGACGCAAGCACGACGCCGCATGTGGCCATTGACAGTGTGTTTATTCGCTTGGGTTGCGGCCGAGATATACAAACGATAAAATACAAGGAAAGTACCCCGCGCATGTCAAGCATGAGCGGGGCCGAGTAGCCCACGAAAAACGACAAGATGTGCGTCAGAGGTACGGGCGCAGGGAGGATGGTGGGAGGCGCGAAAGACGACGGACGTGCAGGCCCGGCGGGAGGGAGAACAGAGGAGCGGCGGGGTCGTTGATAAGGGGCTCGGCGCGCAGCCGCCGCCGCCCCGCGGCTCGGCTCGCAGCCGCCGCCGCCGACACAGCCCGCCTCTCCTCGGCAGCCCTCTCCTGCCGGTAGGGCGTTTGTGTCAGTCGGCGCCTCTCCCGCTCATGGGGAGGACCTCGCTCGCCGCAACGACCCAGTCAATCGATCGGAGTTATCCGGTGCAGAGATGACAAATAACGAAGCATGACAGAGACGCAAGCACGACGCCGCATGTAGCCATCAGAGGAAGCAAGGGAGCTACGCGGGCAGCTGCAGCGGCCGCGGGAGGAGGCGCCCGAAGAAGTAGTGGGCCTCGAGGGTCGCGTCAGCAAACGCATCGTTGTAGCTCTTGGTCAGAGTCTCGACGGTCATGCCTGCCCATTGAGCGACGGCATCCAACCCGATGCCCACCGAACGCATAGAAGTAAGTCCACCGCTGCGGCTGGAGTGGCTGGCGTAGACCGTGCCGACGGCGGGCTCCTCGCCCAACATGGCCAACCCTGCACGGAGCCACCCCGACAGGATGGTGCCCGCGTCACCGGACGGCGCGGGGAACAGGCGTTGGTTGGGGCGGCAGCTGGTGCGGTGGGCGGCCAATGTGCGGCGCAGATGCACTACAGGGAGGTCGGGGATGTATGAAAAGCTAATAGGTGGGAAGGTGTGCGCCGAACGCCCCCGCCGTGGCGCTTGGCATCTGTCTTGGCGCGACAGATCTGGAACGATGCTCCTCCGTCAGGTAGAATCTGGACGTCCTGCTTCGCGAGAGAGAGGATGTCCTTGGCTCGACGGCACGAAAAGTAGTGCGCCACCACGGCGGTCAGCCGCGTACGGATGGTGGCGCTCGGCTCCGTCATGGCCAGCAGAGCTAGGCGCCAGGCAACCGGCGCAGGAATTGCCACGCGCTTGGCATTGGAGCCGTGGGAGTCCAGCCAATGCGTCAGCAACCAGGTCCATGGAGCAAGGGTTGGGAAATTGTTGCACAATAGGTATCCGTCGCACGTCCACTCTCAGGGAACACTCACCAAGGGGGATCGGCACCAACGTCACCGGGAGGCCAAGGTTGCTGTCCTTGGAGCGCAAGCCACGGGACCAAGATGGGAGCCGAAATGGGAGGGGTTTGTTGTTCTACCTTGGCCGGCGGTGGATTCGCCGCCGGCCCCCTCGTTATAAACCCTCGGAGACACTACTAACTACCCTCCACCCCAAGATGCAAGTCCCTCTGGTCATACGTAACTTATAGATACCGTGACCAGTCCGGACTCTCAAATTGAAAGCCAAGGATTAGAAGTAGCCCCCTAATATTAGGGTCACAATACGGACAACCATATTGCTACATATCCCCCCCTTAGATTCGGCCCGTCCTCGGGTCGAGTTGCATTCGGGTTTCCGAATGTAAGTGGGTCGCGTGACCGTTTACCAGTCGGGTGGGGCTTTGCGCCCCGTCGCGACAGACACCCCTTTTCGAGGTTGTCTGAGGGGGGTGCCCCCCTTTGTGTGGTACACACACGATCCGTTTTCCGGACCGTTAAATTCCCGATGCGGGTGTTTGTTCACGACCCCCCTTTCCGAGGGGTGGTGCAAGCGGATCCGCCGCCAGGTGCCTGGTGGTAGGGGGGCCCCTCTCGTGTGGACGATTGAGTAGGGGCGGGGACTGCCCGCGTCGAGTGGGGGCGGTTGGGGGTGACCCCCCTTGCTTACCCCGCGTGTGGGGGGGGCGTGGCTCCGGTCCAGGTGCCTGGGTGGAGCGCCCTCGTAGCTCGGCTGGCGCGGGTCGTCCCGCGCTGCCGTATCGCTCGTGCTGAGCTGTGTGGTTATAAGCGCGGGTGTCCGCGCTTCCCTGGCTCGTCCGCGCGAGCGTTCCTTGTATCGGGTCGAGCCGGCCTCGGCTCTTCTGCACGGGGCGCCCCTGCTACCCCGGTTGCACCATGTCGGACCCCCAGGTACCCGGGGGCGAGGACGACCTCCTGCCTGAGGAGGGGGAAGAGGTGATGGTCGACGACGTTCCCGTCTCTGCCACCGCCGCCGAGTGCTTCTTGGCGAGCTCGTCGGAGGACGAGGACGACCGGGTGACCGTTCGTGTGGCCCCGGAAGGCGCGCCGGGCGGGTTGTCGTCCGTGTGTAGCGGTACGACGGCTCCGTCGGGTGGCGGACAACCGCGTGCAGCGGTGGGCTCTACTACTACTCCTCCGGCGGCCCGGATGGCTTCTGTCGCCGGTGCCGGCGCGGCTCTACCTCAAGACGGTGTCGCCGGCGTGGCGGATGGTGGTGGCGGCACCCCGGCCAGTCCAGCGGGTCAAGACGGCGCGGGTGCCCGCCCGGTTGGTGTGTCCGCTGCGGTGGGTAGCGGGTCTACCCGTGCTCTCCCCGTGGTACCCACGTCGGGTCCGGGCGGCGGCGATGATCTGCCCGCGGTGCCTCGGGTGCGTGATGGTCAAGAGGTATCTACCCCGATGGCAGTGGACTCCGGGAGTTACTCCGGGCGGGCGCCCGCCCTTCTTCTTCCTCCTCGGCCGCGTGCGCCTCCGGCGCCGGCCCCTCTGCCGGTGGGGCATCCCCCGGCGCCCCCGATTCTTCCTGGTCCTGCCCGGGTTGCCCCGTTGAGTGGCGGCGTCGCCGTGGCGGCGGGTCAACCCGCCATGTCGATGTTCGACTTGGTGGCTCGGGTTCGAGGCCTGACTCTGCAGGAGTCAATGGAGTCCGATGGGCGGATGCGGGTGGACTTCCACCTGCCCCATCCCCGTGGAGAGTCCTCCCGGCGCGTCAAGGTGGACCCGAGTTGGGAGCGGGAGTTGGTGCGGCTGGTCAACCAGCCGAACTCGGTGCGAGTGGAACACCATTGGATCCTGAGTCAGCCGGACGACCGGCATGCGCAGCTCTGGCGTACTCGGGTGGGACGGGGTGAGGTCTACCTCGACCCCGCCTTCGGGGTATGCGCCCTGATTGCCCCCGCGTTGCCGCGGGAGATTGACTACCCGGCTAGTGCTCGGGGGATTGCGGCGGCGGCGGAGCCGGTTGCGTTTGGGGAGACGGTGGGCAGTACCGGTCGGTATCCCGACTTTGACGATTACCCGGGGGTACCCCCTTATCTGTCGTTGACGGCTCCCTACCCGCCTATGGCGGGGTTGAAGTCGGCGTCGAGCTGGCGACGTAACCATGGTGTCATGGCGGATGCGTTCCGCACCGATATAACGTGTGTGTTGCAGACCGGCAACGGTCGTGCGCCGGTATACACTCCCGTGCGCCCGCCTCTGTGGCAGGAGGGATGGGAACCCGCCCCTGATTTCCGGTTTGACACCGGCTCCTGTCTCCGCTACTTCGGGAGTGTGTTGGCCTCCCGTCCGGTCCACCCGTTACAGGGTACCTTCACCCTTGAGGTTACCGTCGGGCAGGCTTCCTCCTTCTTGCTGTCCGTCCGCCGGCAGGGGCGCCTGGTTCATCTTCCGACGGGTGTCCGTCGGCACATCGCGCAGTCGGGCGTGGACCTGATAGCTGCCAAGACCGGGTTGGCCCGGGAGTTCGAGGCCCTGCTGGCTGTTCACGATGCCGTGAACTGAGCTGGGGTGTTGGCCCTTCCCCCGTACCGGGATCCGCAGGCTGGGGCTTCGCCCTTGCCTCGTCACTCGTTGCGTATCCGGCGTACTCAGCCGGGTCAGCCCAGTTTCCATGGGTGGGCGTCCACCGAGGCTGTTGCTGACCTGGGTATTCCCATGGTTATCCATGACCCTCTTCAGGTCCTTGCCCCGTGGTTCGGTAACCCGATACCGGCGGCGGTTGGCCGTCGTCCCCGAGAGTGGGGCTCTGCGGGTGGGGAGCGTGAGGTGTCCCGTCGTCGGGCGGAGCCCCGCCGGGGCTACGGTAGAGCCCCTTCGGTGGGGTCCTGCCGGGCCTGATACCAGGCGCCACCGGCTCCGGTGGTGGCCGTGTCGGCTCCTGTGGCTCCTCTGGCTGCGCCAGTGTCACCTCCCGCCCCTGTCATGCATGGCGGGGGTCCCCGTCTCTGGTATGAGGGCGTTGACGCCCTTGTTGCCCGCGCAATGCGGGAGGGTCTCTCTGTTAGCTGGGGGGATATCCCCCCAGGTGCTGCGCTGGTTGGGTCAGCGCGTTGCTTCGGTGGCGTGCTTGACCGCCCCCAGAAAGCTCTGGAGGACGTGGAGGCTGGCCGCAGCACCCTCGTACAGCTATGCACCGAGGTAACTCGGGTGATTGACCGTCGTGAGATTGCCGACCGGTGGAGCACGGAGGTATATGCGCTTACGCGTGAGTGGCCTCCCTCGGGCAGTGGGTCTACCCACTGAGGAGTGCTATTGTTTGTGAGGGAGAGGGACCCGGTGGCCCTTATGGCTGCCGGGTATTAGTGAGTATAAACTCATCCCCTTCGGAGGCATTGCTTGCCTTTGTTTGCTGCCCTGGGGAGTACCCCTTCTGGCTCAGTGGTGCCTTGCCTCCCGTCCAACTTCTTCCGGTTGGTTCATGCTTGGGGAGGTCATCCTCCCTTACTTTGTGTCTTGGCTTGGGGAGGTCATCCTCCCGTGTAGGCCCCCTAGTTACTTCGATATTATCGGAGTTAGCCTTCACCTTTAAGTTAAGGTATTAAGGTTCAGGTTTTACTTAGTTACCTAAGCTTGGTTCGACTTAGAAACCTAAGTCTGATTTGACTTAGAAACCTAAGTCTGCCGTAGCCATGTCACACCCTACTTCGTAGGTATAAGCCTCACCCCCCAACAGCCGAAGTCGGTGTCGGTTGGGTTGTTACAGTAGGCGTCGTCGCCGCATGTAAGGCATGAGGAGTTGGCGGGGTATATTTGCCGCCTGTTCCCAGGTGGGTGAGTCATACCCGACCCACATAACCTTGACGTACCAGGGTCCTGGTAGGTCCGGGTCGGTGTGTCCGACCACGCTCTCTACTTGGTATGGAATCCCATCCGGTCCCACCGGGTCATCTGACCGGTGGATTGTAAGAGCTTCATGTAGCAACCCAGCCGGTACCGGCTGAGGCTGTTCCGGCTTCGGAGCAGGTGTGACATCATTCACACTGATGCGTTGGATCTCCGTATCGGAGTGTAAGATAACAGAGTGGTCATCTCTGTGGAGAATCTGGTACGGTCCCTTGACCGGTTGCATGAGCTTGTTTCCCCGGAACTTCTGGTGTCTGATGTAGACCCAGTCACCTGTCATCAGGGTAGCGTTGCGCACCCGTAGTCGGGCGTCGAAGTTCTTCTTGTATCGAAGTTGTGTTCTGTCAAGGGCACCCTTGAGCTTCGGTATCATCCACGATAGCTTGGACAACCAAGCTAGGTGGATACGTTCGGCCGGTCGGCCTTTCGGTGTATCATACCGAGTGCATCTGCCTGGCGGCAGCGTCAGGTTACCGACGCCTAGTGGCATGACCCACTCCAGCGGAGCGATGTTTGTGCTCCGATGTGGCCTGGCATTGTATGCCAGGGTGAGTACGGACAGAAGCCTGTCCCCAGTGTTCGTGTGCTCGGCCACGTAGCACTGTAGCATCTTGACGATGGTGCGGTTGAACCGCTCCACCTGCCCGTTGGTTTGCGGGTGGTAGTCGGATGCCCGACGTGGTTCGATGCCGAACATGCCCAGGACCTTAGTGCAGAATGCTGACGTAAGGTTTGCTCCGTTGTCGGAGAGGAGTTGCTTCATGACTCCGTATGCACTGATCCAGTGGTCAACCACTGCGTTCATGATGGTGTATGCCGTATCATTCGGGATGGCTGCCGCTCGTGACAGCTTAGTGAAGCGGTCAGACATGACCAGGATGTACCGGTTCCCTTCTTCCGTTACCAAGTGGCCCGAGTATGTCGATAGCGACTTGCTCGTTGGGCCCATCGGGTGGGAATAGCTTCATGGCAGACGCCTGCCTATGTAGACTCATGCGGTTACGTGCACAGGGGTGGCATCCCCTTGCGTGGTCGACCACGTCGACGGCCATTGCTGGCCAGTAGAAGAACCTTCGCATTGCTGCGAACATAAGTGAACCTCCCGGGTGTCCGGCTATAGGGTTCTCGTGTTCTCGTTCCATGACGGCTTGCCGTAAGGACACGGGAACCACGACTTGATGTCTTCCATCGGCGGGTGCCCGCCGGTATATGAGTCCGTCTTCATTCTCGGAGAAGATGCCGGCCGTACCGGCCAGGAGGTTAGCGCGATGGCGTCTACAGTCGTCGTCACTGGCTTGTGCCTCGCGGAAGTCCGCGAGAGTCAGTGGGCATGCTCGGTGTGCCATGGTATGGTCAACCATACCTTGGGTGGCGTTACCCACCATGCAGACCGGTACCACCGGGATGTCCTCGTCCACCGGACGGGTATCCCCGCTCGGGGTGTCGAGTCGAGACAATGCGTCTCCGAGATGGTGGGTTGGCCCAGCCTTATACACGGTACGGTAGTCGTGCTCGGCCATCTTCAGCCTCCATCGGGCTAGCCTCCCATGGCTATCGGAATCCTTGTCACCAAGGTTGAGGAGCCATCGTAGGGGTTCGTGGTCGGACCTCACGATGAACCTGGAGCCCTCCAGGTATGGACGGAGCAGTTGCACTGCCCATATAACTCCGAGGCATTCACGCTTGGTGGCACTATAGTTACGCTCAGCCGGAGTGAGTGTCCGGCTGAAGTACCCTACGGGACGTAGGTCCGGGAAAACGTTATCGGAACCGATCAACGTCTCTCCCTGTAACAGGGTGCATCCCACTTGTGTATCGCATACATCGACATCGATGACAAAGGTACCTCGTCTGTGCGGTAACGCAAGGACGGGGGGGGATAGTAGGGCTCGCTTCAGCGACTCGAATGCCTCCTCTTCGCTAGGCGAAGGGGGTTGGAGTACCTTGGGTAAGGTACTGCTCGTAAGAACCGTTAACGGTTTAGCTATCCGAGCGAAGTCCTTGACGAACCGTCGGTATACGTTGCACATTCCCAGGAAGCTCTTGAGCTGCGTCTGGGTGTTAGGGAACCGAGCATCCCGGAGTGCCCGGGTATTGGCTTCGAGTACCCCTAGTTTACCAGGGGTTATCTGGTGGCCCAGATACTCGACCGTCTGTTGGAAGAAGGCGCACTTCTTCAGACGCAGGGTTACCCCGGCGTCCCTCAAGAGGGTGAGTACCTCGTCAACATGTTGCACATGGTCATCCATGTTACGCGAGAAGACGATGACGTCATCGAGGTACACTAGGCAGTTACGCCACTTCACCCCCGACAGTATAATGTCGATAGCCCGCTGGAATGTAGCGGGGGCGTTGGACAATCCGAAGGGCATCCTTAGGAACTCGTACACTCCACTGTGACAGACGAATGCCGTCTTGGGGATATCCTCGTCCGCCACCGGGATCTGCCAGTATCCGGCATTGAAGTCGATGGTGGTAAACACCGTAGCTTCCCCCAGGGAGTCGATGCATTCATCCATCCTTGGTAAAGGGTATGAGTCTTTCTTGGTAACCAAGTTGAGGCGTCGATAATCGATGCAAAACCGAGGGGTTTGATCCTTCTTCGGTACGATAACGACTGAGGCACCCCACTCCGACATCGAAGGTCGTATCACCTTCGCTTCGCTCATTCTCTTTACTTCTCCATCAACGATCTCTCGTTGCATAGGTCCCGCTCGGTGCGGTTGGGACCGGGCGGGGCGTGCGCCTGGTACCAGGTCTATACGATGTTGGGTTGCCCCAATGGTACCCAAGGCCCCGCCTGTCCACATGACGTCATGCTTTCTTAGCATCCGTCGTACCCCTTCGGCTACCGAAGGGGGAAGGTGGTCGAGGTCAGCCTCGGCCAGGGCCTTCAGTGCTTCTTGGTCCTTTGGCGGCATGTCCGCCGGAGCCGCCGATGGATTAGGCTTCCCGTCATCGGGTTGCTGTCGCTCGGCGGTCTCGGAGACCGCCAGCACCTCAAGTGGTTCCACTTGTCCTTCCTTGTCAGGGGTAAGGATATCTCCTTCGTAGAGCTCGGCAATCCCGAGGATAGTCCCCTTCGGGAGGGTGACTGCCTGACGGCGATAGTTTGCCATCACTAGGAGGGACGACCCTCCTGCTGGGAGGTCTATGAGCCCGTTGGCCATGGTCAACCCACGGCGCTTGCATGTCCGCAGGTTGGACTGGACTCTGCAGATGCCTGCGAGGTCACAGTTAACCGGGAGGACTGTCTCCGACAACGGCTCAAAGCGAGTTCGCTTGGCCAACCGATGTGTCTTCGGCTCGACGCTTGCGTATACCTCAGCCACGTTAACGTGGCTCCCTTGTAGCGTCAGGTCCCTGACGATAGCCGTATGTCCTCGCTTCGTCCCGTCGGCTTCTTGAAGCTCGACCGTCCTCCGTCCTGGCCGGATTGCATCAACGTGAACGTTGATGAAGGTGCACCCCAGTATGCAGGGCACCGATAGCGTCTCACATACCAGGAAGTCAACTTCCGTAGTAAGTTTCCGATGGTAACCCGTAGCGACATCGCTGCGGTCGTGCGAATGAGGCGACCATTCGCGTCCTTGATGGTGGGTCCCCGAGTCACTCTGACTCGCGGAAGCCACTTGTCCGGGAGGGTATCCTTCCGGATAAGGTTGGGTCCAGCCGCTGTATCCAGTACAGGGTAGTACGATCGTGTCGACTGGGGGTCAACCCCCAGTGTAGCTGATACCTTGAAGTTCTCCAAGGTGAACAGTACGTGGCCTACACCGATATCCGGTGTTGCTCGGGCATCCTGGACAGGGCCCTTGTCTGGCTGCATGTGACGGGGCTTCCCGTCCTCTCCTCCCAACCTTGGTGGTTGGTCATCAATCCCCTGACGCCGTGCCGTCGGGGCCGGAAGGTGTGCCCGGGGGTTGATGCGGCGTCGGCTCAACCGCGCTCTCCGTGGGGCTTTCCCCGCGGTACTCCGGGGTGGCTTGCTCGGGTTACCCCAGCGCCCCCCGGTCATCCTTCCTCTTACTCGTTTCCCGCCCTTGGTAGGGTGCTGTCCGCCGGGACATCCGGCTGAGGAGGTGCCTCCTCGACGGCCAGTACTCCACCTGGAGCTGTCTGCCTACCCGGTGCGGGTCCGGGTGCTCTGGCGGGATACCCCCCGGTGGATGCCTTGCGTTGCGCCGCTGCCCTCCGAGACTCCTCGGGGATGAGTGGGCAGGAAGACACCCAGTGTTGGGGATCCCCATACAACATACATCCGGACGTGCCGGTCCCTCCTTGAGTTCGCATCGGGGTAGCCCCGTAGCTGCGGTTGCCTCCCTCGGGCGCCCGAGGGCCTGCTCCCTGGTAGGCCTTGGGTCCTTGGGTCAACCGGAACATGGACTCCCCCAACCGGTTGGGTCGGCCCGCAATCTGCGGAGGTGCCTCCGTACGTACTGCCCATGTAGGCAGGGGCTGGTGGGGGTTACCCGTAACCGGGGCATACCCCGTAGTCCGCACATACGGGACGCGCCGTCCCGTCCCTTCGTTGACCTGGAACTGGGTTCCAGCCGGGGCGATGTACGCTACCGTACCATGCTCATCAATCACCGGCGTCGCCGGTAGCAACAGGTGGCCCTGTTGGTCGACTACAGGTTCATCCTCACCGGTAGGGGGATGTTCGGTCGCCACCAGTACTGGTGCGGCCTTACGTTCCACCTTCTCTTGCCTCGGTACCGGGGTCAGACTGGGCTTGCTCCCCTCACCCTTGGGCTTTGAGGCAAGAGCACACTCCGGGTGAAGCACCCGGTTGGCGTCCCCCAGGGACTTGCACAGATGCATCAGTCGACTGAAGTTGGTCCGTGCCGTGTTGGCGCCCCGTGCGGATATCCGCACGTAGTTGGGTACTCCTGCGAACAGGATAGCCCGTAGCTCCCCTTCTCCGAGGAGCTTCCCCAGCTCGTAGTCGAGCTCTTGGATCCGGCGTCCAAACATCTCTTCATCCTCCCAGGACTGGGCGGTGGCAGTGCGCAGGGCCCGGTAGTGGTCCTCGCACTTGTCCTCACTGAGGTAGCTGCTCAGCAGCTCCTTGAGAATCCCACGGTAATCCATGGGGGTGGCAGCAACCCTCATTCCCGGCATCGGGGATGCCTCGCGAAGGATGCCTCGCACCCGTTCATCAACGAAGAACGGGAGGATCTCCAGGGCCAGCCCCTCGTTAACGAGGGCCTTGTCCGCGGCTGCCTTGAAGCTAGTCAAGAAGCCGATGACTGCCAACGG
The DNA here is from genome assembly GCA_009829735.1 of Pyropia yezoensis. Lineage (NCBI taxonomy): Eukaryota > Rhodophyta > Bangiophyceae > Bangiales > Bangiaceae > Pyropia > Pyropia yezoensis. Next base: position 1,754,689 of record CM020618.1, on the reverse strand, counting down.
GCGTCCGTTGGGGCCCCCGAACATAGGGACTCCCTTCATAAGGGTCTGCATAGAGCGGATCGCCCGATGCGACGTATTACGCATCGATTCCGATACGGTGGTAGAGCGGTCCTCCAAACCATAACGTTCCGGAGTCAGAACCGACCGGAAGACCTCGTTGACGATCTCCGTGTCAGCGTCCTGGATATCCAGTCGCTTCGCCAGTTGATGAGCAAACTCATCCGACTCCATCCGCTTCAGTAGGCTCGCAGTTATCTGCGCGGTCATAGCTTCCACCACTGAAGATGGTACTTCAGGCGTCGGCACCTCGGGAACCCGAGTTGCCTGGCTTCCGTCGTCGAGGGGGTAATGTGAGAGGGTACCCCCTCCCCCAATAGCCGACTCTCCACCGGCGTAAGTATCCGCCGGGTCGTGTCCGCGGAGCCCGCTCTGGGTGCTCCGAGCGTAGCGCTCCGTATGGCTACGTTCCAACTCCGCCGACGAGTCGGATCCATACCCCGCCGTGTCCGGGGGTTGTCCAGGAGTAGCAACGCCGGGGTTGACCCTGGTGGAATCCGAAAGTAGTGTGGCCGGTTCGAACCGTACCGGTGTGGGAGGAATACGACGGGGTCCCGTCGTGTGACGTGTTGACATTAACACTGCCATTGCGTCCTCCGTTCGATCATGACGAGCGTCGAGTCCGGATAACCGGGCCTCGATGCGGGCCAATGATGCCATCAGGGAATCCCCTGGTGAAGGAGGCGGCGGAGTGAGGTCGGTCGATGACAGTTGAGGTGGGCCCCCGCCTCCTGCCGTCCGAGCCGTGCCAAACGTCGATCCGGCCCCTGAAAGCATTGGCGTCTCAATGTTGTCGATCGGGTTCCCGATCCCGGTTCCCGTTGTCACCTCCGGAGTCGGCGTCGACGCCGATCCGTCATCCTGAACGTTCCCCGTCTCTTGGGTAGACATAGTCACAATCAGTCAACCGACGTACCAATCACCACGAATAAGAGAGCAAGGGGGTAGATTGGGGAGAGTAACAGTAGATCACAGTCAAAGGTAAAAACTCAACGCAATCGATCAGGTCGCAACACCACGAGTACAAGAAAAGGACCGGATCCCTATCCGTGTGCCAGGGCCGAAGACGGCGTCACCACAAGGGTGACGGAAACCCGTCCCCTGCTGCTCCACCAATGTAGCACAAGAGGTATCCGTCGCACGTCCACTCTCAGGGAACACTCACCAAGGGGGATCGGCACCAACGTCACCGGGAGGCCAAGGTTGCTGTCCTTGGAGCGCAAGCCACGGGACCAAGATGGGCGCCCAAATGGGGGGGGTTTGTTGTTCTACCTTGGCCGGCGGTGGATTCGCCGCCGGCCCCCTCGTTATAAACCCTCGAAGACACTACTAACTACCCTCCACCCCAAGATGCAAGTCCCTCTGGTCATACGTAACTTATAGATACCGTGACCAGTACGGACTCTCAAATTGAAAGCCAAGGATTAGAAGTAGCCCCCCCTAATATTAGGGTCACAATACGGACAACCATATTGCTACAGAAATCCCGCGGCAATGTGCCGATTGCGGATAGGCGAGAGGTAGGTCCGCACACTGGAGGGCTGGACGGTACCCTTCCGCCATTGTTACGCGACGTATCGTCCCACCGTGGCTGACGTAGCCGGCAGGGAACGGTACCCGCCTGCACGGCAAAAGGCGCAAAAGAATAGCCAGCCAGCACCGGAGCTGGCGGCGGCGGCGGCTCTCAGAGAGAGGACACAAAACTCGGCAAGGGCAGCGGCTGCAAGACCGTCATCGGGCGCGGCTGCGGCGAGAGTGTCTGCCTGGTCTTGCCGGCAGCATGTGGCAGGGGCTGCCCGCCATTCAGGAAGTGAAAGGCCGCGACTTGCCAATGCGGGTGAGGGTTGGGCGTTTGGGTACACCCTGGAACGAAGAGCCTCGCGTTGAGCGGCAACAAGAAGACCTCGTAGGCCCGCCGCATGGCCATGGACCACCACTGCTGGTTGGCTTAGACCGGGAGGATGAGCACGACCGTTAATTGTCCTCTGCGATCTTGCTTTCCACCGAATCGATCTTGGAGAACGGGGGGTTGGCCCACAAGTTGCCGTCGCCCCAGCTCTGCTCCAGTGCGTTCATTGCCGCACGGCCTGGCGAGGCGGGGGAGGAGTTGTAGCGTTATGGCCCTTCTGGACCAGAGTCCGCACACACAAGAAACCACAACGGGGTCAGGAAGGATCGGGTAAAGGTCCCAGCGTGATCCACTCGCCCGCCCCTTCAGAGGCAAGGGTAAAAGGACAAAAGCCCGAGGGAGCAAGAACCCAAAGAACCGTTGATTTTACAAGTTGGCCCCGGGGAGACCCCGGAGCACCCCTCAAGAACCTCCCCCTTGGCCCCTCCAGGGGCCTAAGGTAAGAATATACGGAGGGAACGAGGGACCCCCCTCAGTAAATCAATTTCGCAGTGTTTCGGAAACGACGCAACTGTAAGGACCGCTCAGACTGCGTCGATTTCGCCGGGTGGCTCATACGCGTCAATTTCGCACCTACGTTCCTTTCCTCTGCGTCGCATCCATCTCGCTTCTCATTGGCCGCCGACCAGGAAACGACGCAACCCCCCCCAGTGCGTCAATTTCGCACCCTCTGCGTCGTTTCCCAATCGCTTCCGATTGGCCCCCGCCTGGAAAGGAACGAACCCCCCTCAGTGCGTCGATTTCGCACCCTCTGCGTCGTTTCCCGCGCCCCGGGTAGGTGCTCCGCGCGAACCCCCGCCCCATCCCCGTCCTTTGAATCCGCCACTCCCCCCCCCCCCCCAACCCGCCGTTGATTTCCCCCTTCCGCACGCTCCCCTGGCGCTCCCCCCCCCCTCCCGTTCCCCTTTTCAAATCCCCCGAAGCCCCCCGCGCTACCCCCCCTCATACTCTGCCGTCCGCCCCCCCCCCCCAGTGCCTCCCCGCCCCCCCCCCTTCCAACCTCCTGCGCGCCGCTTGGCGTTTCCCCTGTGCACTAAGTCGAGTAGCCCACCTTTCTGCCGCCCGTACACATACCCCCCCCCCCCCGCCCCAAAAGCATCCCCCCCCGTGCCCTTGGTCATTTTTCCTCTCTCCGCCCGCCACCCCTCCCCCCCGTTGATCTCGGCTTCACCTGCCTCCCTCCCCACCCCTCCCCCCGCCCCCTTTCTCCATCTGCCTCTGTGTCCGTTACAATAAACCCCTGCATCAAGATGTTTCCCGCCAGTCCCACCGGCCCCGTCCGTTACACTTGCCGACCCCTTCGCCCGCAGCCGCCCCTTCATCCAAGCGCCCGTTTCGCATCAGGAGCTCGTCCCCTCGCGTTCCCAGTCCCACGTAACGTCCCACTGTGCTGCACTCCCGTTTCCCTCCCCCATCGCCTTGCCCCCCCTTTGCTCTCCGCCGTGCCCGCCGACCTGACCCGCCCTGGCCCTCCCTGTCCTTCCCCCGCGCCCTTTCCGCCCCCGCTCGCTTTCCGCCGTGCCCTCCGACCGTACCCTCTCCTTTCTACTCTGTCCTTAACCCGAGCCCCCTCCGCCCACCCCCCCCCCCACACTTGGCCACCCGCTGGTCAGCCCCTACGCCGCCGCCCCACCCCTCTCTGCTCTCTCTCCTCCCGTTGCCCTCCTGCTCTTCCCCCCCGCCTGGAGCCCCCCCCTCAACCCCTATCGCGCTCAATTCCTCAGCTGGACATGGACGGCGGGGCTGGCGCCGCCGCGGGACCTGCCCGGAGCTCTGCCCTGCAAGCCCCTGCCGGCCCGCCTACTGCTGCTGTCCCCGCCGCTTCTCCCGCAGCGCCTCTGCCCGCCTCCGTTCCTGCTGCCGCTCCGGGCGCCCCGTCTGGGCCGCCCATCGCCCTTCTCCCCGCCCCCCCCGCGCCAGCACCAGCGCCTCACCCCCCTCACGTCGACACTGGCGCCCCGCCTGGGGCGCCAGCTGGGCTCCCGCCCCCTGTGCCTGATGGCGGGGAGCCCCCCACGTGGACGGGTCTCTACGCCTGGGAGCAGGCGGCGCTCGTCATATGCGTGCCCTGCCAGACCACCATCGAGTCGGCGGCGCAGCTCAAGAACCACCTGAGCCTGCGAACGCACAAGCACGCCCGGCGGGCCGCCTGCGGCGCCGAAGGCGGCGCGCCACTGCCAGCAGGGTCGCAGCTGCCGGCCTTTGCGTCGTCTACTGTGGCGCAGAGCCAGGCGCTGCTGACGGTCCCTGCCGAGCCGGCGCAAGCGGCATTGCGGGAGCGCTGCACCTCTTAGCCGTGGCCGGCCTCCCCCACCGCCCCTCACCTCGGTCCCGTGCCTGGCCTGCCGGTGCACACTGGCCAGTGGGGCTGTTTCGCGTGTGGGCGGGCGGCCTCGACGGCCAAGGCGCTCACCAAGGTGCACGAAGCGCCTGCCGTCGCCGACGGCGAGCTGTGCACCAACACCGACTTTTCGGATGGCGTGGCGGTGCAGTCGCTCAAGCGCGGCAACCGGTGTGCAAAGTTTCCGGTCACCACTGCGGCGGCACCGCTTGGCCCCTCTGCCGCACCCGTGATGGCAATGCCCACGGGGGCGGCGGCTGCCGCCACGATCGGCAGCAGCAGCGCGGCCTCGCCCACGCGTGGGGCAGCAGCCCCATCCGTGGCGCTGCTGCCGCTCGACACCTTTCTTGGTACCGCTCCTGTGGGGTCACAGCGCAGCGGCATCGGCGGCGGCGGGGCCGGCGGCGGCAGCAGGGCGTCCCCGTCGGCGGGGCGGCTCACCGTGTCGGAGAGCACCGCCGACAGCCAGTCTGGTGGGCTCCTTCAGATCTGCCGCTTCAACGACGCTCTCAAGGACATGCACTGGACTGCGGTGTCTCTCATGCAGCGGTACGGCCTCTTTATGCCCTCGCCTGGGCCGGTCGTCTACCGCGGCGACCTGGAACATGGCAAGGCCCGTCTTCCCGTCTTTGGTTGGTTTTTCTTTGCATGCCTCAAGGCCGCGGTGCTGTGGCTGTACCGCGACGCCATCAAGTACCTGCGCGGCTGCGATAATGTCATCGCGTCCCGGCTGCGCTTCGGGCAGACCGCGGGGGACATGCGGCAGCGGCCGTTCAACATCCGCATCACGGAACCGTCGCTGGTAAAGTACGCCTGCGACGAGGCGATCCTGCTGTACGTTGCGCAGGACATTGCCGGCCTCGGGCAACTGTCCGCCGCCGAGGCGCTCGAGGCCGGTCACGACGTGCCATCGCTGAGCCCGGCGGCCGTGCAGGCCATCCAGGACCTGCGCGAGGCGCACCAGGCGCACGCTTCGACGGTGCTTTACAATGTTCGTCGCCAACGCCGCCGCCAATCCGCTGGCGGCAGCGCTAGCAGCGGCAGTGGCGCTGGCGTCGTGTCTGTGGACGAGGACGACGCGACAAAGCTTGCCCGTGTCCTTCTCGTGCCGCATGTCAGCGCGCTGATGCGGGTGCTTCATCACGAGCGGTATGACTCGCGCCCCGCCCGTGTCGGCGGCCAGGGCAAGACGCGTTGTGACATTGGCCTGGTTATGCCCTTCCTGTCGGTCGTCTACCCGTCGTGTGTGACCGCCCTGTCGCCTGCGCAACAGGCGCACGGTGGCGGCTTTGACGCGCGCGAGGCGGTGCGCATGGCCAAGTACCTGGACGCGACGGGGGCGCAGCACCTGGCGGGGGCACTGCTGTTTGGCACCCACATTGTCAACGCCCGAGCCTTTATGGACCTTGAGTCCGAGTCGGTCGAGGCGTCGTTCAAGCTCATCCAGGATGCTACCGACCCGTCGTCCACGACCGCCGCTGCCTACATTGTGCAGCTGTACGCGCACGGCGAGAGCATCGGTCGAGCCGAGGCGGTCGCCCCCGCCTTTCTACCATGTGATGAGCCGGAGCACCTTGCGGGTGCCCCGGAGGAGTCCATGTGCGGCTCACTGCTGTCGCAGGGCCTCCACCTGAGCACCATCACTCTTGTGACCGGCTGGCCAACCTGCAGCGCCTCGCCATGGAGGAAATGACGGAGCTGCTTTTTGGGTACGACCCCGAGCCGTCTGGCTTCTTTGCTGAGGCCGTCCACCTCACGGACATCCCCAATCGCCAGGTACCTGGTGTCTCGTTCTTGCAGATGCCTGCCAACCAGGCGATGCTGCGACGCTGGCAGTCCCACATTTTGGCGTCGGGAGTGCTGGACTCGCCCTCGTGTTCCGTCCGGCCGGCAGTCAAGATGCCCGCTGCTGGGGCTGGTGCAGGTGCTGCCGACGACCACCCGGTGCTGGAGGTTGACACATCTGCGCCTCCCATCATCACGGACGCTGCTGGGCTTGCGGCCTGGCGCAACAAGCTTGACCGCCTCCGCGCCCGCCTGTGGGCAATTGTTCACACCGTCGGGGGCGCGCCGCCGCGGCAGACCGAGAGCGCCGCGCTCACCATCTGCCCGTCCACGGCACGCTCGCGGCGCGGTCTGTACGTCCACAAAGGCGCCGTTTACACCATCTTGACCTACCACAAGGGCCAAGTAGAGCACCAAGGCCGCGGCCGACCGATCATTCGCTGGCTGGACGCCGCCACATCCACCCTCCTGCTCCTGTACATGGTCTTTTTGGAAACGCTCGAGGCGTTCTTTGCCCGCGCTCGCTCGCCGGGCGCCAGCGGCGGCGGCTCTGGCGCCGATGCGTCGTCGGCCAACCCCATCTGGTCCTCCCTGGCTGACCGCTCCCTGCTGTTTCGAGACTGTCGTGGGCAACCTCTCCCCGTACGCACTCTCTCGACGGCCTTTGAGGTGGACCTGTTAGGTGGTGCGTCGCTCTTTCCGATCGGCATCCGAGTCTATCGCCAATGGGCCGCTGCAGTGGCCAAGCTGGTGACCAAGATGGACATCTGCGACCCTCACTTTGGGGACCCCGACGGCGTGTGCGGCGACGCAGTCGCCTCGCTCGCGTCTGGCATGCCTGGTGTCCCCGACTGGGGACGCGTGCTGGAGCTCCAGAGCGGTCACAGCACGCGCACGGCCGCGACCAACTGCGCTGACGACCCAAGCCTGTCCTTTGGAGATGTCAACAACTCGTCGTTCTTCCTCTTCAAGGGTGGGTCTCTTCGCTGGCACGCGTCCATGGGCCTGGCGTCCAACCACTTTCCCAACCACCTGCGCCACCCCCTCGCTGAGCAGCTGTGCATGCGCATTGTAGCGGCTGGTCCGGGCGCTGCCGCCCGTTCGGCCGTTGCCAACGGTCCGCGCCACTCACTGCTGCGACCGGCGAGTGGCGTCGTCCCGCCTGCCGCCGCCTCCGCGGCCGCCGCCGCCGCCGCCGTGGCTGCCGCCTCCGCCGCCTCTGGTGCGGCTGCCGCCGCCAGCCGGGTCGCGACGGGCGCGTCTGCCTCCTTGTCGTCCACCGTCGGGCCCAGCCTGGAGGAGGAGATGTGCCGCCCTAGGCGCCTGCCTGCGGCGGAAGTCCTCAAGGCTGTGGACGCCTCTGTGAAGGAAGCGTTTGGCCCAGGCCTATACAAGTCTGACGAGCAGCGACAAGCTGTCCACGCAGTTGCATTGGCGCGTGACCCGCAGACCCTGCTCATTGTTTTGCCATCGGGTGGAGGCAAGACGCTAACCTTTCTCGGCCCCGCTCGGGCCGAAGCAGCGGCCGCCACGGCCTTTGCACTGGCTGCCGCCGCCAGCGCCGCCGCTGCTGCTGTACATCCTTGCCAAAGCGTCTCCCTCCAGGGGATAGCTTCCGCCATTGCCGACTCGGTGTCTCACCAGACGCTCTTGTGGTCGACCTACGCGGCAGCAGCTGACGGCGGGCGGGGCGACCATCAGTTGGGACCCGCCGTGACGATTGTGCTTACGCCTACGCGGGCTGTCACAGCCAACGTCCTCGTTGCTGCCAACAAGCTCGGCTTTCCTGTCACGATGTGGCGGCGTGGCGGCGGGTCCACCCGCAATTCGACCGCGGCGATCGTCGTCCTCGATGTGTGCACAGCGGTGCAGGACATGGCGGCCCTTCTAGAGTTTCTGCGCTACCTCGAAGGCGTCTGCCGCCTGGCCCGCGTGGTTGTCGATGAAGTGCACCTCCTCCCCCTGTGGTCTACCTTTCGCAACCACATGATGCACGTCCGCTCGGTCCTCTCGCAGCTGTCCTGCCCGCTCATCCTCTTGACTGCGACGGCCCCTGCTGCGTGGCTGACCACCCTCCTCTCGTTTGTGGGGACGCCCCCCAGCCGCCCATTTGCCACCATTCGTCCAGTGTCTACCCGACGGGCCAACATTCGATACATTGTCGAGCGCATCCGGCGCCCCTTTGTGGTCAGTATGGTACCGGGGGCCAACCAGGCGCTCCATGACGTGGTTGCGATGCGCGTCGCGGAGCAGGTGCGGCAGATTGGCAGCCCGTCGGGCGACGCTTCGGGCCGCTCTGCGGTCATTCGCGTCTTTTGCGAGACGGTGGACGAGGTCAACGGCGTTGCAAGCAGCTTGTGTGGCGTCCCAAGGAACCCTGCGGAGCCAACGCCGCGGGCGGCTCTTCACGACATGCGTGACGTGGTGGTGCTCAAGTTTCACGCCGCGGACGCCACACTTGCGGAGCGTGCTCCGGACGCGCCGGCCCCGCTACCTGCCCGTGCTGCCGCACCTCGTAACTCCTCCGCACCGGTTGCAACCCCGTCGGACCCTACAGGCGCGACAACCCGCGCCCGTGGCAGTGACGCTGAGCCCGACACGCAGCCGCTGTTCCACGTTCACAACCTCTTTTCTGAAGGCGGCCGCCCCGGCGACGACGCCTCTACCATTGCGTCGTCGGTCCTCTCGCAGCTGTCCTGCCCGCTCATCCTCTTGACTGCGACGTCCCCTGCTGCGTGGCTGACCACCCTCCTCTCGTTTGTGGGGACGCCCCCCAGCCGCCCATTTGCCACCATTCGTCCAGTGTCTACCCGACGGGCCAACATTCGATACATTGTCGAGCGCATCCGGCGCCCCTTTGTGGTCAGTATGGTACCGGGGGCCAACCAGGCGCTCCATGACGTGGTTGCGATGCGCGTCGCGGAGCAGGTGCGGCAGATTGGCAGCCCGTCGGGCGACGCTTCGGGCCGCTCTGCGGTCATTCGCGTCTTTTGCGAGACGGTGGACGAGGTCAACGGCGTTGCAAGCAGCTTGTGTGGCGTCCCAAGGAACCCTGCGGAGCCAACGCCGCGGGCGGCTCTTCACGACATGCGTGACGTGGTGGTGCTCAAGTTTCACGCCGCGGACGCCACACTTGCGGAGCGTGCTCCGGACGCGCCGGCCCCGCTACCTGCCCGTGCTGCCGCACCTCGTAACTCCTCCGCACCGGTTGCAACCCCGTCGGACCCTACAGGCGCGACAACCCGCGCCCGTGGCAGTGACGCTGAGCCCGACACGCAGCCGCTGTTCCACGTTCACAACCTCTTTTCTGAAGGCGGCCGCCCCGGCGACGACGCCTCTACCATTGCGTCGTCGGTCCTCTCGCAGCTGTCCTGCCCGCTCATCCTCTTGACTGCGACGTCCCCTGCTGCGTGGCTGACCACCCTCCTCTCGTTTGTGGGGACGCCCCCCAGCCGCCCATTTGCCACCATTCGTCCAGTGTCTACCCGACGGGCCAACATTCGATACATTGTCGAGCGCATCCGGCGCCCCTTTGTGGTCAGTATGGTACCGGGGGCCAACCAGGCGCTCCATGACGTGGTTGCGATGCGCGTCGCGGAGCAGGTGCGGCAGATTGGCAGCCCGTCGGGCGACGCTTCGGGCCGCTCTGCGGTCATTCGCGTCTTTTGCGAGACGGTGGACGAGGTCAACGGCGTTGCAAGCAGCTTGTGTGGCGTCCCAAGGAACCCTGCGGAGCCAACGCCGCGGGCGGCTCTTCACGACATGCGTGACGTGGTGGTGCTCAAGTTTCACGCCGCGGACGCCACACTTGCGGAGCGTGCTCCGGACGCGCCGGCCCCGCTACCTGCCCGTGCTGCCGCACCTCGTAACTCCTCCGCACCGGTTGCAACCCCGTCCGACCCTACAGGCGCGACAACCCGCGCCCGTGGCAGTGACGCTGAGCCCGACACGCAGCCGCTGTTCCACGTTCACAACCTCTTTTCTGAAGGCGGCCGCCCCGGCGACGACGCCTCTACCATTGCGTCGTACACGGGCAGCAAGTCCGCGGCCGAGGTCGTGGCCTTATCAATCGCGCGCCCGTCTGTCAGCGTTGTCATTGCCGTTGGCTCCCCGGCGGTCTCGACAGGCACCGACTTCCCCTCCATGGTGTGGGCTCTGTTTCTCGGTGGTCGGAACCTGTTGACGTTTGGCCAAGCGTCTGGCCGCCTATGCCGCTCCCCGTCCCTGGTGGGTACGGCCGTCGTGTGGAGCCTGGACGGGTACTCGTACGTGCTGACGTCGCAGTCGGCCGTCGAGCGGGTGCCCAACTTGGCGGCCCTGGGCAACTTTGACCAGTGGTCCGCTCTCCCTGCCACCGAATGCCGCAGGCTTTGGTTGGACGCAACCCTCGATGGCTTCTCGCGAGACACGTTTGTGTCGTGCACCGCGGGGGGATTTGCACGCTGCGACTACTGTGAGGAGCAGGTGCGGAAGAAGCGCCGTCGCGAGTCGGATGGCGCGGGGTCACCCGACAAACCCCCCGACTCTGGCACCAGCGGTGGCCGTGGCCACGATATCGACGGCTCCTCCACCTGCGGCGGGGCAGCTGAGAGTCCGCAAGAGCGAGAAATGCGAATGCGCACTCCTCTACCTGGGCTGCGGTTTCCGACGAGGAGGCGCCTGGCAGACGACCTGGACATGACGCCTCCATCGGGGCCGCCGACAAGGACAACGACCGCCCGAATGGACAACGCTACGGGGGGCAACGCCGGTGGCTCTGGCGGCGACATCATGACGTCGCCCTTGACACAGTCCCAGAGGGCTGCACTTCCGCCGACATCCGTCGTCACGGCTAGCGCCTCTCCCGCAGCCGGCCGCGGTAGCAGTGGTGGACCCGCTTCCTCTTCCGGTCCTCCCGCCTCCACTGTACCTGCCGTTCTCGAGAGTGCGCGCTACATGCTGGCAGATGACCGGGCGCTCGCGGCGTACGCGCTCACTCTGGAGACCCTTCAGCGGGGTCAGCGCGCTGCACTTGCCGTGTGGCGCAGCCACGACCAGGGCGACTACAAGCCGCCATGCTCGTGGTGTCGGGCGCTGTCTGTGCCAGTCACTCCCGGCATGAAGCACACGTCGTCCTCGTGCTTCAACCGTGTTTGCATGAACTGCCTTCGGCCAAGCATCATGCGCCAGTCTGCAAGGACGGCAACCATGGGAGACGTTTGCTGTCAGCCGCGCAACATTTGCAAGGAGGAGCCCAAGCCGTGGGATCCCAACACGGACGGGCACATCGACCCGAGCATCTCTCGATGTGACGGCTGCTGCCTGCCAAGGACGGTGCGCTGCGACGACGAGACGGCTCACGACATGCACGGGGCGGCGCACTTTGGGCCAACCAAGTGCCCGTGGACGTTGTGTATCAAGGTCGTGCTGATCCAGGTGCTGCTGTCCCGCGCCCACATGTCGGTCGACAAGCCTGATTTTGCGCCGGCCTTGTCCAAGGCATGCCAAGTCGAGTGGACAACGACCTCAGGCAATGGCAGCGACGCACCGCCCGAGCGTCTTATTCCCAACGAGCTCTTGGTCTGGGGGCCCAACAAGCGCCAGCAAGGTACAGACGCGATCGCTCGTTGGCTGACAAGCGGCCGGAAGCTGCCCAACACTGTCTTGTTTGCGCCCATCTTGGCGCGCGCGTTTGATCTTTCGTTTTAATCATGCATGCATATGTAAAGGCAAAAAATTAGAAGACAGTAAGTACAAATTACATTTCAAATTATTCTGAAATGTATTTCACTCGCAAAAGTACAAGAATCACTTGTGAGTCACGACATATTCGGATTTCAAGATTCGCAGAAAGTGCGCATGGTCAGGACAGGGCCGGATCAGGCCAGTAGCACTACTGCTGCACGTAACGAGTAGTACTGCTCATCCTGTTTCGACTGCGCCTGATCCCGTGAAAACTCCTGTGAACCACATTTTGTTGTAGAGAGTTCCACATTTCTCTGGTGGGTCACAGCTAAATAATGGCATTTCTTAGAGGTGACATTTGTTTTGCTGGTGAGCAACAATTGACGAGTAGTACTACTCGTCAGTCCCATGACGAGTAGTGCTACTCATGCAGTCTTTCGAAGTTCTGACTTCAGGAAATGTCTTTCGAAGATCTTTGTACCCACTCCAACGAGTAGTACTACTCGTCAGTTCCCTCACGAGTAGTGCTACTCATCCAGTCCCCGGAAATTCTTCCTTCAGGGAATGTCTTTCGTAGATCATTAGTACCTACTCCAACATGTAGCACTACTCGATCACAAGTACCAAACCATGGACGAGTAGCGCTACTCACACACCAGCTCTATCTTCGGTTATGGAGTCGCTCGTGTGTCGAATGCCAGACGAGTAGTGCTACTCGCCAGATGATGTATAGTTGCCACCATGCTGGGCTTCTCCTGCTTTGACGACGAGTAGTACTACTGGAACGCACACACTGTCTGGAGAGGTCGTGCGTTGTCAAAGCAGGGTATTCAACCACGAGTAGTGCTACTCTCGATCGTGACGTACATTTCCATGTTAGTGATAAGCACATCTTGCTTGTCCATACGGCACATGATGGCTCGCTGCTTTACGATCCGTTCCCAGGACAGAAAACACATACGCCCCAACCCACGAGGGTGAATGAGTAGTGCTACTCCTCGCCATCATGCACATCAGTCGGCCTTTGATGGATGCAGAACGAGTAGTGCTACTCGGTGTGAAGGTCACCATATTGCCACTCTCTGCAGAGTGTGTTCAGTAGCACTACTGGCAGGCGCTTCGAGTTTTGGATGTTTCAAAGACGTGCCATATGTGCTAATGAGTTAAACTGTATGAGTAGCACTACTCGTTGACATCTACCTCCACGTGAAAGGCCTGGGTCCTTTCGATTGTTTCCGGGATGACCAGTAGTGCTACTGGAATTGCATGTCAGTATCATGTTGCCCTTTGAAGCGATTGTCCATTAGCACTACTGGCATATGTTTCCCAGTCGGTCGTGAGTTGATGGGTCAAAGCAATTATCGTAAGTGCGACTTAGTCGGACTTACATTTTTCAAATACGACTTGACCGGAATTGATCCAGACCACTTGGTTTTGGATGACGAGATCCGATTTATGCTCGCATGTGCTATGTTGGGGCCCCCTCAGCGCGGGCCAATGAGATGCCCCTCTGGCTCTATAAATTTGGTGCTTGTCGGGTCCTTGGCTTCTCAGGTCGTCATCGCATCCTCATCCTCCACACCCACTCCTTTGTACCCCGCTCTCTATTGCCACATCTCCCCCCCTTTTTTTCTTCTTCACCTCACTTGTCCTCATTTTCTCCTACCCACGTTTTTCCTTTCCGCGCCTCTTCCCCATACTTTCCTCTTTTCTTGCCTGGACTTCCAGCAATTTTTCATCATGGCCCGGTCTCCGCGGAAGGCGAGCTCTCGTGGCCGTCGTCGCGGCGGTGGTGGCCGTGGTCGCGGCGGCGCGGCTGCGGCGGCTGCTGACGGTGCAGGCGTTGGTGACTCTCCTTCTCGCGGTCGCGGTGGGCGTGGTCGTGGACGTGGCGTTCTGTCATCCCCTCGAGGTGGTCGCGGGCATCCCTCTCGTTCGCCATCGCCTCAACCGAGCGCTCCCTTGGTTGGGGTGAGCCACACCCAAGTAGCCGCCTGCGACGCGGCTGAGGCGGCCTTGCTTCTGCGCCCGCCTTCGGCTGCTAGTGAGTCTGGCGCCGAGTCTGGTGGTTCGTCTCGTAGCCGCTCTGCGTCCCAGAGCGCTTCCCGATCCCGGGGAAGCCGTTCATCCGCCTCACGCAGCGGATCGGGCGAGTCGGGTTCCGGGGGCGGCTCTGACGAGTCTGGCTCAAGCAGGTCCTCTGGCGAGTCTGCCAGTCCTTTTGGAGAGGCACGTTCCCGCGGCGGCTCCGGAGAGTCAAGTTCAGCTGGTGGTTCGGGCGAATCCGGCTCCAGCAGTGGTCGTGGTGCGAGTGGCAGCGGAGAAAGCGATTCTTCAAGGACGGGCTGGAGGTCTTCCTCGCCTCCTGTACAGGCTTTCAAGCGATCCTCTGGCGATGGTGGGTCGGGCAGCCTAAGGCAGGGCCGCCTGCTGGTCGCGCCGTCGAAGGGCACATCGGCAGAGCCGTCGCGGGCTCTTCATCGCCTGCCCCGCGAGGTCGTGTCGCCACGCCGCGGCGGCTGTGGAAAAACGAAAAAGTAGAGATCGGAGAGTCGGAATCGAACCCGGGCCCTTGAGAAGTAAGCAGAATGGCGCGCTCAAACCACTGGGCAACCGGGTGAAATCCCTGACATCTTGAGCCAGATTTGGGGTTTTGGCCCCATCTCATTACGAGTACCTACCTTTTAGGTAAGCCAATCGGTGATTATGTATTATGCTACAGCGGCCCCCTGCGTCTTCGGCTGCGGCATCCCGTCGGGTGTCGCAATTGAACCGGAACGTTTCCGTCTTTGTACACGGGATCGAGTTTACCCCTAGCGCTTCTGGGTCCGTCGTTCAAACGCCGGGGTCATCTGTCTCGGCGTCGGAGCGCTTCGCCCGGATCTACAAGGTGACCATGATTATCGGTCGGGTGCGAAACGTTCGTGTCTTGGTGCGGTCTGTGCGCGACACGGAGAACGCCGACGTCAAGAGGTACATCATATCTTTTACCACGACGGGCTACTACTGGGCGCACGGTATGATCAAGGTGACCGAGGACGTCACACAAGACAATGACCGTGAGTTTGAACCGCTGGTGGTGGGCGAGGATGGCGTCTTGGAGGACAAGAGCGACCGCCAGTACGTCACAGTTGACGGGCACCACCGACAGACGGCGTTGGTGACTGTGCTGGAGCGGGATCTTCCGAATGCGTCTGAGACCTGCCGGTACGCTCTCGTACAACGTCGCGACGGCAAGCCAATGACAGAGACGGAAGTGCTGTCGTTGGGCTTGGACTCGAACGAGTCGACGGTGCAGACCAAGCTTATGGACACTGCCGACGTCGTCGTCTTCCTCACGCACTGGGTGCGAGGCAAGCACAACGAGAGGCGTCTCAAGCATTTGGCTGGCCTGAAGTTGGGCGTCACCAAGACAGGAGATCTCTTGAGCGAGCTGCTCAAGAAAAAGATTGGCGGCTTGTGCAAGGACGACGGGAAAATGGCGTACGGCGTCGCATCCATGCGTCGAATGCTCAACATTGGCTTGTTGGGGTCGGAGGACAGCGCTTCTACAAGGTACATGGTCGAGAAGCTGAAGGCGTCCAAGGTCGTTCGCCCTTGACACGCTCATCTCGCCCATTATGCTCCACGCCGAGTCGATTTACAGGGACAAGGAAGCCGTGCGTATTCGACTTCTCAAGATGGCGTGGGAGTATACGTGCCATCGCACGCCCGACGAGAAGGTTCGTCGGCTTGTTGCAGGCAGTGACGGCTCATTCTACGCAAGCGCTGTGCTCTTCATCAAGTACGTCCAAGATGCAACTCTGAAAGTTGTCAAGCAGAAAGGCGGCACGCCCAGCGGTGTGCGGTCCCTGTGGTCGGGCAAGGGTAAGCAGCCAGCCGGTTCTTCCGCTCGGCCAAGCGCTGTCCCTGCTCTCCCAGCAGAGCAGACTGCACCCGCTTCCGACGAGGCGTCTGCCCAGGCCGCGACGATTCACGCGTCCACAGGGTCACTGGACTTGCTGCAGCAGACCCGTCCGGGTGCGACCATGACGTTGGGCGACGAGCTGACAGACTTGTTTGTGAAGCAGTACACCGAGGCGGGTAACGAGGCACCCAAGGCGGGGCAATCCGTCAGCAAGCTGGTGCTGGCGATGCAGTATCCGTTCGTGCTCAAGTACTTGCTGTCCTGGAAGAAGATGGTGGACGAGTTTATCGCGCCTCCTCCGCCGCCGCCGCCGCCGCCGGCCAAGAAGAAGCCGTCGAAGAAGAAGCAGTCCAAGAAAGGCGGCGGTAAGTCCAAGTCCAAGAAAGGCCAGAAGAGCACGACTGGAGCGGATGCAGGTGCTTCCACCGTTGACACGCCGCCTCAGCCTGACGCGGGCGCTCCACCATCGGGTGGCGTCCCGCCAGGAACCGGCCCCGAATCACAGCCTGGACCCGCCGGCGCTGCCGGTGCTCAAGGCGGTGGTGACACCGAGACTGCGAAAGACTGGGCGGACGGCGGCAAAGGCGATGGCGACAAGGACAAGGAAGCTGGTGAAGCCGGGACCGCGGACGGCGCCGGTGATCGCGGAAAAGGCGGCGACGACGGGACGGGGAAGAAGCCGCGAAAGCGAAAGCGGCACGGTGATGCGGGCAGTGAAAACCGGCGCAGCAAGCGATCCCGTCATCCTCCTCCGGAGATTGGCGAGCTGGTAGCTGTTCCGACTGACCAGCAGCTTCGTGCGCAGCTGGTTCGCGGCATGTCGGTCCGCGCCACGTCCCCGTTTGCTCGGGCGGTACATCGAGTGTCCGTCAATGGTCGTCGTGAAGGCCGTCACGACATCCGCAACCAGGTAGCTGATAAGCCGTACGACGACACTGTTCCTCCGATCGTCGAGAGTCTTCACGAGCAAGCGGCGGCGAACCGGCGCAAGCTACTTGAGCCCCACTTCGGGGCTCCTGGGGTGCCCCCGCCCCCGGATCCCCCACAGCACGTCCGACTTCCTCGCTTTGCGGCTCTGCAGCCGACGGAGCACCAGGGCAGCGACCTTCTACCTGGGAACGCGTGGAAAGACATCGACAAGTGCGTGTCTTTGTTCATGGCGCAGCAGGGGGTCAAGCTGCTGACAGGCATGCCTGGTGTCCCGACGTCGCTTCCGGACGACAATTCGGGTGTTCACTCTCTTCTTGGAGGCGCTGCCTGTCTGGCGTTTGCCAAGACCCTCGTCGAGTGCGGCTGGGTGATCATCGAGAATGCTGTGGAGGACGGCATGCCACGTCTTCTCCAAGGTGGACCTTCGAGCGTGGACGCCGTTCTGGACCATTATGTCCACTTGTTCCCAGGTGAAGCCGAGGTCGCCAAGGCCGCGGCTAGCCCGGGGACTACAGCAACACCTTCAGTATGGGCTCCCATTCACAACATCGACACGGATTTGGACAAGGTGCAACTGGCGGACGGGCAAGGGCGATTTTCTGTGCCAGTCAAGGTGGTGGCTTCCTCCGACGACGCTACGCAGTCATTTGTCTTCATCTGCAAACTTCACGCCGACACCTGCATGGCCGCCATCGCCAACAATATTTTAGAGGCCGTTCCCGCCGCCGAAGGTCGCTCAAGTTCCCCCCCGGTTGTAAGGACGCCCAAGACTGGGGCTCGGCTGCTGCTGACAACTGAGAACGCTGTGCGACAGCGTCCTCACATCGACTCTGGGCTGCTCGAGGACAAGCTGCAGCAGGAGGAGATCAAGTCGGTCGAAGACGCTGGCGGCTCATCCACAGGGGCGGACAAGATCGAGCCAACCGAGGACGATGAAGTTCAGTTCGTTTCCGCCAAGAAGTACAAGATGCCGCTGTCCAAGAGCTTCTTTATCATGGCGTCCGGGAGAGACTCCTTCGTGTTGGCAGTGTGGCCCGGAAGCGTGCTTGCTCTACGGCGGATCGAGGATGGTCACGTTGTCGACCGCACGCTTGCCAGCGAAGTCATTGAGGTTCCCAAGAACTCCATCCTTCTCTGCCGGAGCGACTTGGTGCACGCTGGGTGTGGAGCCGATGAAGACACCACGCGGCTGAACAAGGCGCCTGTTGAGCTTGCGTACGCGCGCTCCATCCGTTTGCACATGTACCTGCAGCACCCGCATCAATCCCTCAAGGACGCCATCTTTCCCGTAAGCAGAGTGACGTTTGCGAGCAACGCCTCCCCGTCGGTGAGCGCCGTTCCCGCGGTCAATGGTGCAGACGAGCCCACTTCACGTAACGGGAAAGCTGGTGCTGCTGCGGACAAGCCAAGTTCTTTGCCGGATGAGAACGAGGACGTCGATATGTCCGACGTCGTCGAGAGGGAGGTGGAAAGCTCCGGAGAGTCGTCTTCCAGCTACGAGGTCTCTGAGGATGAGACCGATGACAAGGCGGCTGACGACAAGGGGCAAAATGCCAAGGAGTCCGATGCCATGAAAGAAGATGGTGGGGATGACAATAACGACGACGTCGGCTCTGCCAAGGATACAAGTGTCGACGGAGAAGACGAAGACGATGACGGGGGGAGCAAAGTAGGTGGGGACGGTGATGATGCTGAAGGCAAGGATGTTGAGGGTGATGGCGCTCAGTGAGAGCATGTACGTGCGCGTGTTTGTTGTGGGCATGATTTGAAGAAAGAATAGCAAGCAATAATGATTAGTTTTCCCGACATATGCATTCACATCTCCATTCCCATGTGCAGTGATGACAGCTTGGAACAGAATTCAGGTGGCCTTGTACATTACATCATGCCAGTGCACGACCAAGTCGGACAACATGTACAATCTCACCTTAAGCAGAAAATTCTCGAAATCTCGACATGGTGTCTGGGCCACAAATCAATCTCAGCAGAGCAGCAGAACTCGTATTATCTGCGCACTTCACTGAACTTTGATGTATCAATAGCTTTAGTGCTCTAACAATGGATCGGTCTTGCATGGTCAATGTCATGTTGATGAGTAGTGCTACTCGTGAAAATTCCCCATGAGTAGCAGTACTCGTCTCGTCGTTTTATCCGATTGCATTTCTAATTTTGAGATTCTCTCATTTCGGAAAACAATCGGGCGAGTAGTGCTACTCGCCCGAAGCAAAAGGAAAAAATCGAGTAGTGCTGCTCGTCTACAGAAAATACCTGATATTGAGTAGTGCTTCTCGGTGATATCAATGGACGAGCAGTGCTGCTTTTCGAGAGGGAATGGAGAGAAAAGGAGTAGTGCTACTTGTGAACAGAGAAGGTCTCATATCGAGAAGAGCGTCTCGGTGATGTCACCCGACGAGTAGTACTACTCGTCAAGTGGGAAGGGCCAGAAAAGGAGTAGTGCTACTCGTCAACTGAGAATGTCTCATATCGAGAAGTGCTGCTCGGTGATGTCACCCGACGAGTAGCACTACTCGTCAAGTGGGAAGGGCAAGAAAAGGAGTAGTGATACTCGTCAACTGAGAAGGTCTCATATCGAAAAGGGCTTCTCGGTGATGTCACCCGACGAGTAGCACTACTCGTCAAGTGGGAAGGGCAAGAAAAGGAGTAGTGCTGCTCGTCAACTGAGAATGTTTCATATCATGAAGTGCTTCTCGATGATGTCACCCGACGAGTAGGACTACTCGTCAAGTGGGAAGGGCAAGAAATGGAGTAGTGCTACTCGTCAACTGAGAATGCCTCATATCGAGAAGGGCTTCTCGGTGATGTCACCCGATGAGTAGTGCTACTCGTCAATTGGGAAGGGCAAGAAAAGGAGTAGTGCTGCTCGTCAACTGAGAATGTTTCATATCATGAAGTGTTCTCGGTGATGTCACCCGACGAGTAGCACTACTCGTCAAGAGAAAATGACAAGAAGAACAGTAGTGCTACTCCTCAAGAGAGAATGTCTCGTATGCAGAAGAGCTATTCTGTGACGTCACCCGTGCTTCTCATCATGAGTTAGCGTTTCCAGGACGTCGAGGTCCCTTTTTGGACAACGAGTGCCATCAGTGAGCAGTGCCTTTTGGCCTTGTTCTTCCTCTTGTTTCTTGTCAGTCTCTTCATCTTCCCCACATATCCAGGAGCGGCGATGAGTGAAGCTACTCTTCTGGTACCGTTCGCGGCAACGTAGGGCAAATTTTGCCTAAAACGTTCTCTTGTGACGAGTAGTGCTACTCGTTTGTTGGTTCCGAGAAACTGTTCTACTATTGTGGTTCTCTTCCTTGAGAGCAATTCGACGTCCGACGAGTAAGACTACCTGTCATGTGGGATGATTTGTTCCAGTCTTGCTTTGGGTTTGCCGGCATAAGTAAGTATTTCTGTTGGACTTACTTGTTCTTAAGTCCAATTACTTTCTGACTTATGATTTGATTTATAGATTCATTCACACAGCTGTTTGGTGTCCTGTCAGTGGTCCGCATTTGTGCATAAATATGGTCGACCAGGTTGTCGATGTTGGCCTGGCTTTCTGTTACGCCAGTCGGCCACTCTTAGGCCATCGTTCCTCACCTATGTATATTCTACAAAAAATCGATGGGCGGGCGGCCGTTTTGACCCATTCCGGCCAGTGTTTCAATTTGATGGACACCTATGTATATTCTACAAAAAATCGATGGGCGGGCGGCCGTTTTGACCCATTCCGGCCAGTGTTTCAATTTGATGGACACCTCGATTCCAGCCAATCCTGGGGGGGTGCTCTGAATGGCCTGTCCGGGCGTCCATCGATTCCGAGCTGTGTGCATCGATTCGCCCTTCGATTTTTCCCCCGAAACAGTACGATAAACGCCCCTGTAAGCCTCCCCCTCACCCCGTCCCCTCCTCTCCGCCCAGACCCCTCCTCTCCGCCCCGGTCCCCCTCCTCCGCCCTGTCCCCCCTCCACGCCCCGTGCCCCTCCGTCCGCCCTGTCTCAACCCAACCCCGCCCCGCCCCCCCCCCTCCTCCCCGTCACTCCCCCGCCCCTCCCCGTCACACCCCCGCCCCTCGTTAATCCCCCCGACCCCCAACTCCCAGCGCCCCCCATCTCCCCCTATCCCCACGGACTCCCCCGCTCACCCCCAGCGACCCCGTCTTTGCACATAGTCCTTTTATGCCCCAGCCGCCCCACCCCGCCCCCCTCCCACCCCTCAGAGCCCTCTCTCTCTCCCCTGCCCTCCCCCTTCCCCCTGTATCCTCTCCGGCCCTTGGTCTCCCCCCGGGCCTCCTTCCGCGCCTTCCCCCGCTCTCCACACCGTTCCCCCTCCTTCGCCCGGTCCCGCCCCCTAAGCCCTGTCCCCCCCCCTCCGCCAAGTCACCCCCCCGCCCTTTGTCTTCGTCCCGTCCACCCGATTCCCCCCGCTCCACCCCAGCTGCCCCCATTCCCGCGGACTCCCCCGCTCACGGCCAGCGACCCCGTGTTTGTACAAAGTCCCTTCACACCCCTGCCGCCCTCCACAGCCCCCCCCGCCCAAAGTCCTTTGACGCCCCTGCCGCCCCCACCCACCCCCCCGGCCCCCCCGTCTCCCAGCCGTCCCTCTGTTTTCTTCCCTTCTACCGCGTCACGTCCCACCCCCGCCCACTCGCCCCCTTTCTCCCCGTCCTCCCCCGCCCTTGCGCATAGTCATTCTTTGCTGAGGTGGCCTCCCTCGGACCCCTTCGATTCGATCCTTTCCAGCGTCCCCTTTCCTCGCCGCGTTCGTACACGTCCTTTCTTTTCCCCGTTGCCCCCCCTTGTCCCACGAAATCGTCCCCCGTGCCTCACCCACCGCCCCGCTTGTGTGGCACCCCCGCTGCCCCGCTCCCCCCCCACTCCCGCGAGAACCTGACTTCCCTTCCTCCACACGCACCCCACCAGTCCTCTACCACTATCTTCCCCCCCCCTTTACAGACGCCTCTACCCAAACTCTAGCATACCCTGGCCTTTTCCGACCCCCAACTTGTCCCCCCGACCTCCCTTCCTCCCGCTCGCCTCACGCACTCATCGATAGTACATGATTCAGTCGCCCCCCTCGCACTTTCGCGGCACTCCCCTACCACCGATCCCCAGTCCGACCACCTCATCCTGATTCTCCACCCCGTCCCACATTCACCTCCTCATTCCCCTCCCCCCCCCTCTCCACCCTGCCCTTGCCACGCACAACTGCCAGACCCCCTCGTGAGGGCGGCCCCCGCGCGGCCCCACACTTTACCGCACTGTAACGTCCCTCCCTCGGAGCTCCTTTTCCCCCGCCCGCCCATCTGCAGTTGGTCCCGCACCGCATGGCTTATTTACAGTACGACAAGTAGACCCCTGTTCATCCTTTTCAACGATGGACGCCCGCCGCGCCCATCCTTTTCAACGATGAACGCTGCGATTCAAGACATCTGATTGGCTGCCCGGTGGCGTTCATCCTCGGAAAGAGTGAACGCCTCCCGCGCGGGGCCCCCATTCGACCCTCCAAGAAAAACGGCTCTCTCGTGCGCGCGCGAGCTCGACAAGACCAACGGGATCAACTCGCCTCCGAAGCACCGCTGCCGTTATCGGTGACAGAACGGCTCAGTTTCGCGCCACGAAACGGAAGCTGCGATGTGCCCGCCTACAGGTCAGTCGCGCACCGCCGTTGACCGTTACATGGCGGCCCAGTTTCGCGCCGAAAAACGGAACCTGCCGCCCACCCCACCACCCACTCCACCACAGCCCAGTCTCTCACACGTCTTCCTCTCGGCGCTTGCCTAATCTCCTGCTGTGCGTATCGCCCTCTGTATCTTTCTCCTCCGGTGAAGCACCCTCCGCGACAGTGGCCTTGACGACCCCCTTAACCGGCATCGGTCCCCCCGCCCTGGAGCTTTCATCACAACCAACCCACCATGTCTACAGCCGTCCCGAACTCCACCGACCCTGAGGAAGGCAGCTCGCCTGTCGCTTCTCTGGCTGCCCCTGCGGCGGCCCCCTCTTCTGTTGCTGTACTTCGTTCCGCTCCTCCGCCTGTCTCGCCGCGCGCTGTGCCTGTCTCAGCCCAGGCTGTCGCCCTTTCTCTTGCGCGTCCTCTGGGTGCCACCTCTGTCGGCGCTCTGGCCACTGTCCGTGCCCCTGCCTCAGCTGCAGCCGATGTGGTCGCCACTGACCCTGTCCCTGTCTCCGCGCTGACCGCCGACGGTGGTGGCCCTGCCACGGCGGCCGCCCCTATTCGTGCTCCCGTTGATGCTGAGGAGGATGGCTCGACGCGTGTTCCTACGTCCACTGCGTACGACGCCCCCTACAACCTCGCGGACACGGAAAATTTTTTTTACATTTGGTCTGATGCCCACAGTGTGGTGTGCATCCCGTGTGACACTACGTTTTTGGACGGCGCCCTGCTTGGTCACCATGTCCGCGGTGGGCCGCACAAGGCAGCTGTGGAAAAGATGGGCTGCGCCGACGCCCAGGCGACTGGTTCTGAGGACAGCGGCGTGGCCGCCCGCCTGGCCAGTGTTCAGACGGTGGGCATTGCCGCCGCGCGTGCAGCCCTGGCTGTCGAGCCGACTGGCGGCCAAGTTGGGCTCAGAGAGCGCTACTCCCTCCGTGCCTGGCCCGCTGGCCCCGCCGCCGCTCACCTACCAGCGGTTCCTGCCCTTTCCATTTGTACGGGGCTCCACGCGTGCTACACCTGCCGCTCGATGGCGCCGAGCGCACAGGGCGTGCACAAGACGGTTACCCGCAGGGCGTCGGGAACTCCGCGGCCGTCCTCTGCGTCGCCTGCATCCGCGAGTGACCCTACCGACGCGTGCGGCAACAAGCGCTTTTACATTGTGCCTGGTCAGACGCTCAAGCGGGGCAACAAAACGTGCTTCTTCCCTGTCTCTTGCGGGGTGCCATCCCAAGCGGCCTCAGGTGCGGTGCACGTCCGAGTCGCGGCAGGTGCTCTGCTCCCCACCGCCCTTGGCGCTCCCGTGCCCCCTGCTCCCCACGCCGCCGCCGACGCCGCCGCCGCTGCCGCTGCCGCCTCTGGAGTCGACGACACACCGCAGGTGCCGCCCCCTCAAGTCAACCAGCGTGTGTGTTTGGATGCATTTCTTGGCGCGTCTTCGACTCTCGGCTCCCCGCTGGAACGGCTGCCCTCATCCGAGGCAACCAATGACACCGAGGCGGGGGGCCTCCTGCACATGGAGCGGTACGACGTCTCTCTCAAGGACCTTGGCTGGACCGCCGCTGCCGTGGCGGACCACTTTTCGCTGCTCGATGTGGAAGGCCCAGAGGGTCGTCAACATTGCGACCGTCCCATGTACGTGGCGCTCCGCGCCGGCATCCAGCGTGCGACGGACGCTGCCATTGCGTTTCTTCGTAGCCGCAGCGCCTCGGTGCTGTCGCGTAAAATGCGTCTGTCGTCGGCCGGCGACGACAGCGGCCGAGCCTTCCACGTCAACCTCCGGCCCGGCACTGTTCAGCGGTACGTTCGGGACACGTCCATCCTGCTCTTGGTGGTCATGGACATTGTGCGCCTCGGGCACCGCTGCGCCGCAGACATTGTCGCAGACGACCGGCGTCTCCCCACGTTATCGGCCTCATCTATCTCGGCCGCTGACGCTCTCACCGTGGCGCTCGACGCTCAAGAGGTGGCCTCCGCTGGCGGCGGTAACAGAGGTCAAGGTGCCCAAGGGCCTTTGCTGGGTTCCCCTTTGGCCTCCCCCGCCGCGGACACGGAGCCTCTCTTTCAGGCCCTTTTGCTCGCCCTCTTTCACGAGGAGTACGACCCCCGTGCCCGGCGGGGCGACCCAGCCTGCAAAGGCCAGTCGGACGTCGAGCTGGTGATGCCTTTTCTCGCGGTGGTGTACGGCTCCCTCGGTCTTGGCCGCACCGACCCCGCCCGGTACGCCGACGCCGGCAACGCGCAGCGCCTGACTGCTGCGTTGCTCTTCTCCATCAAGATCACCAACACCCTCTACTACATGGCACATAGCGAGGCGTCGTCTGACGAATTGTTTGCCGCGATTGCGCGCAAGTCTGACCCCTCCCGGGTCACGGCGGCCGCCTACGTTGTCCACCTGTCGGGCATGGCCGAGGCCATTGGGCGGAGCGAAACAATGGCGCCCGTCTTTCTCCCGTGTGACGACCCGTCGCATGCGCCGCCTGTCACGGTGGGGTCACCGGCTCAAGGGCGCCCCGTTTGCGGCACCCTGTTGGGAGCGCAGCTGCACATGAGCACCCGGGAGCTCGGCCGCCGCCTAGAGAGCCTTCACGCCGATATCTTTTCCCTCTTCCGGGAGCTCACTGGCGGGTACGACCCTGCGGGGAGTGGCTTTTGGGCGGACGCCATCCGCCTGGTGGACCGCCCATCGGCGCACGCGCCGGGCGTAGGCTTTCTTCAGCTGCCCCAAAACCGGCAGCTTGTACGGCGGTGGCTGTCGCACTTTGTGGCATCTGGCGCTCTCGAGTCGGCTGCCTGCCCGGTGCGGCCCGTGCAGGGTCCTGCAGCCAGCTCCGGCGCCACCGCGCCGCCGCCCGCAGAGGTGGCGCGCGGCGCCATTGCGCGCTGGGAAGCAAAGGCTGAGCGGCTGCGCGCCCTATTGTGGGCTGCCATGCACGTCGCCGGCGGCTCGCCGGGCCGTCAAACCGAGGACGCGGCGCTCAAGGTGGTCGCCTCTACCGCGCGTGCCCGTAGAAGCCTTTTTGTCCACGCTGGGAGCGTATTCACGGTGCTGACGTACAGCAAGGGTCAGGCCCGTGCTGAAGGCAGGGGCCGCCCCGTACTTCGCTGGATGGCCGCCAAGACTTCCTCCCTTATTTTGCTGGTCGTCGTGTTTCTGGACCCCCTGCAAGCCTACGTGTCTCGCGCCACCCGAGTCTCTAACAACGGCGACAGCCTGGGCGGGCTTGGCGGCGCATCCGCCGCCGCCGTCAGGGGCGTCGTGAGCAGTGCCTGCGGTCACGCGGAGGAGGTGGACCGGGCTCTCCTCTTTCGTGACGCCCGTGGTGTGCAGCTGTCCCCCTATGTGCTGAACAAGGCGCTAGAGTCGGGCTTGCTGCACGGTCTTCGGGAGCAGTCGGGCTCGTATGTGGGCGTCCGAGTCTTGCGACAGTTTCTCGCAGGCATAACCAAGATGGCAACCGGCTACGACATCCTGAGCCACGACATTGGTGCGGACGGGCCAGGAGGCGGCACGGATGGCGTTGTCGCCGACATTGGGAGAGTGCTCGACGCTCAGGCAGGCCACACATCCACAACCGCCACGCAGCGGTATGCTGGCCTGGAGGACCTGGCGGTCAATGAGCTGACGGCGGCAAGCGTTTTCTGGTTTCGTCGAGCTAGCTCGTGGTGGCACACCTCTATGGGCGTCGAGTCACGCCATTATCAGGACGGTCTGCGACACCCGCTTCATCCGTCAAAGGATTCTGGACTGTCGCCGGTATTCAGGCCACCGCCCCCACCATTGGGCCGCGCAGCCCAACACGCCTCCGCCGCCGCCGCCACTGACAATGGCCATCTCCCGTCATCCCTTGGTGGAGCATCTGGCACAGCAGACGGGGGTGGTGCCGTCCCAGCAGGTGGCGTTGGCGGCGCAGTATCGAGTGCCGCCACACTGGCCGTCGCACCCGCCTGTGCTGTGGCTTCGGCCCCTACGTTGGGCTGCCGCGCATTCCGTATGTCCTTGTCGGTAGCCGAGGCTGCCGTGGATGCTGCAGCCAGGCAGGTATACGGGCCTGGTGGCTTCAAGTCCCCCACGCAGCGCCTAGCGACAGTTCGTACATTGTGCGCCCGTGACGCTGTGACGCAGCTGACGGTTCTTCCGACGGGGGGCGGCAAGAGTGCCACCTTTCTGCTCGTCGCGTACATTGAGGCCGCAGCGGCAGCAAACGCTGCTGTACAAGCCGAGCACCAGCACGAAGCCGCCAAGCAGCAGTACGAGCTGTATCAGTACGAGCAGCACCGGCGGTCGGTAGGGGCAGCAGACCATTTCAACGGCGGAAGCTCTGACTTTTGCGGTCGTGCAGGAGCTGGTGCTGGTGGTGCCACCGCGTCCTCGATTGGTAGCCGCGGGGCGGCAGCCGCAGTTGCCTTTTCCCGACGGGCTTCCTTGTGGTGTCCCACCGTGACGATTGTCTTGACAACCACGCGAGCGGTCAGCGCCACAATCCTCGACGCTGCCGCCCGCATGCCCGTCCGCGCCGGGTCATGGGCGCAGCGCTTGGCGCCAGACGTGGCGGTCGTGGTGGCCGATGCCGCCGTCATTGTGCGTAACCGAGCACAGTTTGTGGCTCTCATCCGCGGGCTCGACGCGCAAGGTCGGTTGGGGCGAGTGGTGATTGATGAGGTGCACCTTCTCGGTCTGTGGGGCTCGTTTCGGCACCTTTTGGTGTTTGTCAAGGACGTATTGGCCACCCTGCCGTGTCCTCTCATACTCCTGACCGCCACCGCTCCTGTGCGGTGGGTTCAGCCGCTGCTTGCCGCCACCGGTTGGACTCCCACCCGCCCTGTGGCAATTCTACGACCTCCGTCAACGCGGCGGGCCAACCTGCGCTACTGTGTTGAGCCGGCTCCGGTGCCCTTTAGAAAGCGTGGCGGAGGGACGTCTTCGACGCCCTATGAGGTATCGCCCCTCCACATGGCCGTTGCTGACCGCGTCCTCGAGCAGATAAGCACCATGCGTGCGCCCAGCGGGGACCTGCACAGCCGGTGTGCCGTTGTGGGCGTATTTCTCGAGACTGTCTTGGATGTGGAGGGCATCTCTGACGCGCTCTCCATTGCACTTGCAATGGCCGATGGTCCCGAGTTGCAGGATGTGGACGTGTTGCGCTTTCATTCTCGAGTGGACGGCGCCCAGTTGGTGGTTGGTGGCGCGCCTGGATCAAGTGCGGAGGCACGCATCGCGGAGAACGACGTTGGCTCCGTCGCGGCAGCGACAGCTCGTGGAGCAGCCCACGAGTCCCTTGAGCGGCAAGCGCCTGCACGTCCTGAGATTGTCAATGGCGACATTTCTACTGTCCACGTTGTCCAAGCCGCGTCGTCCGTGTCGACTTTCAGAGGTGGGAGGGACAGTCGCCGAGCCGAGGCCGGTTCCTTGGGGCCTGGCGATGCGGCAGGCAGTGGGTCACCGCCGTGGATTGTGGCTGAGCTTCAACGCAAGCGCGGCGGTGTCGGCGTCATTGTCGTTGTCGGTTCCCCTGGTATTTCAACGGGCACTGACTTTACCAACATGAGTTGGGGCTTCTTCCTTGGGGCTCGAAACCTCATGACGCTGGTACAAGCGTCAGGGCGTCTCTCGCGGAGCCCCCGCGAAGGGGGCACTGCCGTTGTGTGGAACCCCGACGGGTACTCTGACATGCTGCACGAGCACGACGCCCGAGAGGCCGTCATTGGGCTGGATCAGCTGGGTGACTTTGACCGCTGGGCGGCCCTGGAGGTGGATAGCGGCCCGTTGCCATGTCGCCGCGTGTACCTCGACGAGGTGATGGACGGTGTGCAAGCAGCGGACGCCGTGTCTTGCATTCAAGGCGGCTTTGCGCTCTGTGACGTGTGTACACACGCGTGCAACAGGCCTCTGGCCGGCTTGGCTACTGCGACCGTAGCGAAAGTCGTACAACGCTCCCGAAACTCGCACGCGTCTCCTCCGGGAGCTGCGGCTTATCGGACCGTTCCACCATCTCATGTCACTTCTTCCCCCCTTTCACCTGCTGCCGACGCTGCCGGAAGTCTGCCAGAATCCTCTTTGTGGCGCGTACAAGAGGCAGCCCCAACCCCAGAGAAGCGGGGGTTAACGTACTCGGGACAGCTTCAAACCCCTCCCGCCAAGTGCGTCAACGAATGGGTGCTGCGTCATGGTCGGCGACGACCGGGCGTGGGCAGGCGCCTCCGCCTGAGTCGAGCGGTGGTCGGCAGGCTGTGACACTGGCGCACAGCAGTGGGCGAGCTACGTCGGCAGGCGGAACGATGGCTGGGCCGGAGCATAGTGCGTTGGTGCAGACTCAACTGGTGCAGGGGCGCCTCGTCGTTGAACGACCACCCGTCGTTGGCATAGGTGCCCGCCACAGCAACGGGCCCCGCCCCAGTCTTGGTGCACCGGCTTTGGCGACTAGGCCGTCCGTGGCGGCTGTTGCTCCGGGCACCCTGGGCACACTGCATGTTGCCAATTTGCAAGTACGGGATGCTACCGTGCAAGCGTTGGAGTTTGGTAGGAGGGCCGCTACGGCGATTATGGACAGCCGCCAGGCGGATCGTGTTCGGCCTTGTGCAGCATGCTGCGCTCTTCGCGTTCCTTCGGTTCCTGCCCGGCGGCATACGCCCGCCGCCTGTTTCAAGAACATTTGCTGCTCGTGCTTGCGGACGTCTCGGTACGTGTCGGCGGCCATCGGCGGAGCGGCCATTGGAAAACGTGTGCTCTACGCCCAGTGCCGAGTGCAGGAACGTGCCACCACCGTGGATTCCTGTGTACCCAGAGGAAGGCGAGCCTGAAGGATCGTGTACGGGTTGTGGGCTCCCACCGAGTGTGGTCATCCCATCTGTTGGGGTTTTTCGGTCTACACGCTCAAGGACAACGCGGCAATCTCAAGTGCCCATGGGCGTTCACCATCCGCGTGGCAATGCTTCAAATGGCGCGTGCTCGTACGGGCATGGCAATGCAACGGGCCGCTCTTTTCTGTTGCTCTCAGCAGCGATGCCATACTGCTTGGACGTGGCCAGAGAGGCGCTGGGGGGCAGAAGACGCGGTCAGGCGCTGCGTACGTCTCCCTCCACGGAACATCCTCGACTGGGGCGACTCTCTTGACGGTGTGTCTTCAAGAGCGTTTGCTCAATGGTTGACGTCTGGCACGACGTTGCCAAATGTTGTGCTCTTCGCGCCAGTGCTTGCAAAGGCTTTGGCGTGTTGCCTCTCTAGTGTTCGTGCACGTTAAAGAATGTCGCCGCAATGTATCATCGGTACCTGGGGCATGCACACAGGTGGACCCAGGATGGGCATCTCAAGTGAGTGTTTATAGTACTATAAACGCTCACTCGGGTCGGCGTCCGAGTCCTGACAGTCGATTCAGTTCGAAAATATATTTAATCGTACTTGTTGTACCAAGATTTCGAATTGGTAGTATTCAGGTCTCAAGTGTCAAATGCGCAGCAAATTTCCAGACTTTGGTCAGCGGAACGCTCCTTTTTCTGCCCAGGGCATACTCGTGACGACATTGAGGCGGCCTCTCTGAGCTGCGATTATCCAGAGCCGCGTGAGGAGGGGTGTGGTATGTGGCTGTACGCGCCATTTGGTATGCTGTGTCGTCCATTTGTTCCTTGTGAATGGTTTCGATTGTATGAAATTACGAACAAATCTTCTTGGGGGGGGTCAGTCGCCGACGGAACGTTTACAGTACTGGAAACTGCCTTGACTCTTTTTCCTTCGGCGATGAGTCGCGTGGTGCCCCCGTGCTCTGCCGTCTTGGAGTCTGCGTTGCATGCTGTCGTGCATGCGTTTGTCCCCTCTGCAGCTGTTTCACCCCGATCTCTGTGCGGCTGGTGTGTGCGCTTCTGTGTGTTCGCTCGCGGCGCGGGCGTGAGTGGTGCTGCTGAGCGGTGCCTGGGGGCATCGCTGGCAGCCGTGCGTCTGTTGCTCGTGTGGGTGAGAGCTGTGTGTTTGGGCGTAGGTGGCTCTGACGCCCGCCAGGTGGCGGTGGGTCCGTGCTTGCGTCTGCGGCCTCAGGGTGGTGCTTTGGCCGTCTGCCTCGCGGGGCCGCGAGTGCAGCGGTGCAGCTCGGCGGGGGCCTGTGTGGTGCTGCTGTGCGGTGCCTGGGGGCATCGCTGGCAGCCGTGTGTCTGTTGTGCGTGTGGGTGAGAGGTGTGTGTTTGGGCGTAGGTGGCTCTGACGCCCGCCAGGTGGCGGTGGGTCCGTGCCTGCGTCTGCGGCCTGAGGGTGGTGCTTGGCCGTCTGCCTCGCGGGGCCGAGTGCAGCGGTGCAGCTCGGCGGGGGCGTGGGTGGTACTGCTGTGGGGTTGCAGGTGGCATCGCAGGCAGCCGTGTGGGTCCGCCGGGCGTGTTGGTGGTGGGTGCCTTTGGGCGTACTTTTGCGGTGACGAGGCCTGCTGTAGTTGGGCGTGGAGGTGGCTGGCGTCCGCGATAGGGCGCAGCGCCCG
>CM020618.1:1707532-1723461 GCA_009829735.1 Pyropia yezoensis | reverse complement strand
GCCCCCACCATTGGGCCGCGCAGCCCAACACGCCTCCGCCGCCGCCGCCACTGACAATGGCCATCTCCCGTCATCCCTTGGTGGAGCATCTGGCACAGCAGACGGGGGTGGTGCCGTCCCAGCAGGTGGCGTTGGCGGCGCAGTATCGAGTGCCGCCACACTGGCCGTCGCACCCGCCTGTGCTGTGGCTTCGGCCCCTACGTTGGGCTGCGCGCGCATTCCGTATGTCCTTGTCGGTAGCCGAGGCTGCCGTGGATGCTGCAGCCAGGCAGGTATACGGGCCTGGTGGCTTCAAGTCCCCCACGCAGCGCCTAGCGACAGTTCGTACATTGTGCGCCCGTGGACGCTGTGACGCAGCTGACGGTTCTTCCGACGGGGGGCGGCAAGAGTGCCACCTTTCTGCTGCGTCGCGTACATTGAGGCCGCAGCGGCAGCAAACCGCTGCTGTACAAGCGAGCACCAGCACGAAGCCGCCAAGCAGCAGTACGAGCTGTATCAGTACGAGCAGCACCGGCGGTCGGTAGGGGCAGCAGACCATTTCAACGGACGGAAGCTCTGACTTTTGCGGTCGTGCAGGAGCTGGTGCTGGTGGTGCCACCGCGTCCTCGATTGGTAGCCGCGGGGCGGCAGCCGCAGTTGCCTTTTCCCGACGGGGCTTCCTTGTGGTGTCCCACCGTGACGATTGTCTTGACAACCACGCGAGCCGGTCCAGCGCCACAATCCTCGGACGCTGCCGCCCGCATGCCCCGTCCGCGCCGGGTCATGGGCGCAGCGCTTGGCGCCAGACGTGGCGGTCGTGGTGGCCGATGCCGCCGTCATTGTGCGTAACGAGCACAGTTTGTGGCTCTCATCCGCGGGCTCGACGCGCAAGGTCGGTTGGGGCGAGTGGTGATTGATGAGGTGCACCTTCTCGGTCTGTGGGGCTCGTTTCGGCACCTTTTGGTGTTTGTCAAGGACGTATTGGCCACCCTGCCGTGTCCTCTCATACTCCTGACCGCCACCGCTCCTGTGCGGTGGGTTCAGCCGCTGCTTGCCGCCACCGGTTGGACTCCCACCCGCCCTGTGGCAATTCTACGACCTCCGTCAACGCGGCGGGCCAACCTGCGCTACTGTGTTGAGCCGGCTCCGGTGCCCTTAGAAAGCGTGGCGGAGGGACGTCTTCGACGCCCTATGAGGTATCGCCCCTCCCACATGGCCGTTGCTGACCGCGTCCTCGAGCAGATAAGCACCATGCGTGCGCCCAGCGGGGACCTGCACAGCCGGTGTGCCGTTGTGGGCGTATTTCTCGAGACTGTCTTGGATGTGGAGGGCATCTCTGACGCGCTCTCCATTGCACTTGCAATGGCCGATGGTCCCGAGTTGCAGGATGTGGACGTGTTGCGCTTTCATTCTCGAGTGGACGGCGCCCAGTTGGTGGTTGGTGGCGCGCCTGGATCAAGTGCGGAGGCACGCATCGCGGAGAACGACGTTGGCTCCGTCGCGGCAGCGACAGCTCGTGGAGCAGCCCACGAGTCCCTTGAGCGGCAAGCGCCTGCACGTCCTGAGATTGTCAATGGCGACATTTCTACTGTCCACGTTGTCCAAGCCGCGTCGTCCGTGTCGACTTTCAGAGGTGGGAGGGACAGTCGCCGAGCCGAGGCCGGTTCCTTGGGCCTGGCGATGCGGCAGGCAGTGGGTCACCGCCGTGGATTGTGGCTGAGCTTCAACGCAAGCGCGGCGGTGTCGGCGTCATTGTCGTTGTCGGTTCCCCTGGTATTTCAACGGGCACTGACTTTACCAACATGAGTTGGGGCTTCTTCCTTGGGGCTCGAAACCTCATGACGCTGGTACAAGCGTCAGGGCGTCTCTCGCGGAGCCCCCGCGAAGGGGGCACTGCCGTTGTGTGGAACCCCGACGGGTACTCTGACATGCTGCACGAGCACGACGCCCGAGAGGCCGTCATTGGGCTGGATCAGCTGGGTGACTTTGACCGCTGGGCGGCCCTGGAGGTGGATAGCGGCCCGTTGCCATGTCGCCGCGTGTACCTCGACGAGGTGATGGACGGTGTGCAAGCAGCGGACGCCGTGTCTTGCATTCAAGGCGGCTTTGCGCTCTGTGACGTGTGTACACACGCGTGCAACAGGCCTCTGGCCGGCTTGGCTACTGCGACCGTAGCGAAAGTCGTACAACGCTCCCGAAACTCGCACGCGTCTCCTCCGGGAGCTGCGGCTTATCGGACCGTTCCACCATCTCATGTCACTTCTTCCCCCCTTTCACCTGCTGCCGACGCTGCCGGAAGTCTGCCAGAATCCTCTTTGTGGCGCGTACAAGAGGCAGCCCCAACCCCAGAGAAGCGGGGGTTAACGTACTCGGGACAGCTTCAAACCCCTCCCCGCCAAGTGCGTCAACGAATGGGTGCTGCGTCATGGTCGGCGACGACCGGGCGTGGGCAGGCGCCTCCGCCTGAGTCGAGCGGTGGTCGGCAGGCTGTGACACTGGCGCACAGCAGTGGGCGAGCTACGTCGGCAGGCGGAACGATGGCTGGGCCGGAGCATAGTGCGTTGGTGCAGACTCAACTGGTGCAGGGGCGCCTCGTCGTTGAACGACCACCCGTCGTTGGCATAGGTGCCCGCCACAGCAACGGGCCCCGCCCCAGTCTTGGTGCACCGGCTTTGGCGACTAGGCCGTCCGTGGCGGCTGTTGCTCCGGGCACCCTGGGCACACTGCATGTTGCCAATTTGCAAGTACGGGATGCTACCGTGCAAGCGTTGGAGTTTGGTAGGAGGGCCGCTACGGCGATTATGGACAGCCGCCAGGCGGATCGTGTTCGGCCTTGTGCAGCATGCTGCGCTCTTCGCGTTCCTTCGGTTCCTGCCCGGCGGCATACGCCCGCCGCCTGTTTCAAGAACATTTGCTGCTCGTGCTTGCGGACGTCTCGGTACGTGTCGGCGGCATCGGCGGAGCGGCCATTGGAAAACGTGTGCTCTACGCCCAGTGCCGAGTGCAGGAACGTGCCACCACCGTGGATTCCTGTGTACCCAGAGGAAGGCGAGCCTGAAGGATCGTGTACGGGTTGTGGGCTCCCACCGAGTGTGGTCATCCCATCTGTTGGGGTTTTCGGTCTACACGCTCAAGGACAACGCGGCAATCTCAAGTGCCCATGGGCGTTCACCATCCGCGTGGCAATGCTTCAAATGGCGCGTGCTCGTACGGGCATGGCAATGCAACGGCCGCTCTTTTCTGTTGCTCTTCAGCAGCGATGCCATACTGCTTGGACGTGGCCAGAGGAGGCGCTGGGGGCAGAAGACGCGGTCAGGCGCTGCGTACGTCTCCCTCCACGGAACATCCTCGACTGGGGCGACTCTCTTGACGGTGTGTCTTCAAGAGCGTTTGCTCAATGGTTGACGTCTGGCACGACGTTGCCAAATGTTGTGCTCTTCGCGCCAGTGCTTGCAAAGGCTTTGGGCGTGTTGCCTCTCTAGTGTTCGTGCACGTTAAAGAATGTCGCCGCAATGTATCATCGGTACCTGGGGCATGCACACAGGTGGACCCAGGATGGGCATCTCAAGTGAGTGTTTATAGTACTATAAACGCTCACTCGGGTCGGCGTCCGAGTCCTGACAGTCGATTCAGTTCGAAAATATATTTAATCGTACTTGTTGTACCAAGATTTCGAATTGGTAGTATTCAGGTCTCAAGTGTCAAATGCGCAGCAAATTTCCAGACTTTGGTCAGCGGAACGCTCCTTTTTCTGCCCAGGGCATACTCGTGACGACATTGAGGCGGCCTCTCTGAGCTGCGATTATCCAGAGCCGCGTGAGGAGGGGTGTGGTATGTGGCTGTACGCGCCATTTGGTATGCTGTGTCGTCCATTTGTTCCTTGTGAATGGTTTCGATTGTATGAAATTACGAACAAATCTTCTTGGGGGGGGTCAGTCGCCGACGGAACGTTTACAGTACTGGAAACTGCCTTGACTCTTTTTCCTTCGGCGATGAGTCGCGTGGTGCCCCCGTGCTCTGCCGTCTTGGAGTCTGCGTTGCATGCTGTCGTGCATGCGTTTGTCCCCTCTGCAGCTGTTTCACCCCGCGATCTCTGTGCGGCTGGTGTGTGCGCTTCTGTGTGTTCGCTCGCGGCGCGGGCGTGAGTGGTGCTGCTGAGCGGTGCCTGGGGGCATCGCTGGCAGCCGTGCGTCTGTTGCTCGTGTGGGTGAGAGCTGTGTGTTTGGGCGTAGGTGGCTCTGACGCCCGCCAGGTGGCGGTGGGTCCGTGCTTGCGTCTGCGGCCTCAGGGTGGTGCTTGGCCGTCTGCCTCGCGGGGCCGAGTGCAGCGGTGCAGCTCGGCGGGGGCCTGTGTGGTGCTGCTGTGCGGTGCCTGGGGGCATCGCTGGCAGCCGTGTGTCTGTTGTGCGTGTGGGTGAGAGGTGTGTGTTTGGGCGTAGGTGGCTCTGACGCCCGCCAGGTGGCGGTGGGTCCGTGCCTGCGTCTGCGGCCTGAGGGTGGTGCTTGGCCGTCTGCCTCGCGGGGCCGAGTGCAGCGGTGCAGCTCGGCGGGGGCGTGGGTGGTACTGCTGTGGGGTTGCAGGTGGCATCGCAGGCAGCCGTGTGGGTCCGCCGGGCGTGTTGGTGGTGGGTGCCTTTGGGCGTACTTTGCGGTGACGAGGCCTGCTGTAGTTGGGCGTGGAGGTGGCTGGCGTCCGCGATAGGGCGCAGCGCCCGAGTGGTTGTGCCCTTTTTTGCGCGAGCCAGGCTGGCTGCAGGGTGGGCGGCGAACGCTGGGGAGCCGGTTTGGTGGGAGATCGCGGCTGCTCTTGCCGAATTCGCGCCGCGCGCGCGCGGCAGACTCTCTCTGCGCCGATGGCGCGCAAGCGTTCGACCGGATCCGGTCGTGGAACGCGCGGTCGCGGCGGTCGTGGGCGTGGTCAGGACCGCGGGGCGGCGGTCGCAGCGGAAGTGGGCGCGGGTGGAAGCTTTGGGGATATTGTTGCCGCCCGTGCTTCGTCTCCTGGTGACGATGATCGCGGCCATGGCGGCAACGCCCCATCAGCTGTTGGTGAGGCTGCCGTGGGCGGTGGCGGTGGCGCTGCCGAGGCAGTAATGCAGGGTGTCGGCCTGACCTCTGCGGGTTCTAAAGGCCGCGGCGGAGACCGTGGCGGCGGCGGGGTTTCAAGCGGTGGTGAGGACCAAGCTGCTGGGGCTGCGGACGGTAGCCAGCGCCCTGGACGTGGCGGTCGTGGCGGTGGCGGTGGCCGTGGCGGCGGCCGCGTGGGAGGCGGCCGCGGAGGCGATCGTGGCGGTGAGGCGTCAATCGCTGGTGCCATTGGACCTGTGCGGGGCTCCTCCGGCACGGGAGGAGGCTCTTCATCTTTTGCTGACCGGGAGCCGCGCCGCAGTGCCGCCGGTTCTGCTGACGGTCGAGCGGACCGCGCCAACGAGAGTTCTTCGGCATCATCCGGTGACCTTGACCGGGTGACGCGTCGTACTCACACTCGGGCTGCGCGATCCGGCGGTGGCCCAACGGAGGACCAACATGCCAAGCGCCGGGCGGTACGTCTTGCGGAATCGGAACCCTCGGCCGAGGCGGGTCGCTTAGCGTCGGACATTGACGAAGCGGAAGAGGAAGGCGATGTTTCGAGGCAGCGCTCGGGCGGCGATAACGTCGACACCATCGACGCCACGTTCGTTAGCGACATTAATGAAGGCAACGTGGACGCTGGCAGCGATGCGTTTCGAGAGCTCCCAAACGATGACAAGATCGTCCCCAAGATGACGCTGAAGCCCAAGTCACAGCTGTACAAGGTTCGCTCCGAGGTCATCCAGCTGGACAAGGTCGACTTCCTCGAGAACACGGCGCGCGAGATCTCCGACAAGTGGGTCAAGAACTTCATTCGAAAGTTTACCAGCTTTGGCTACATCCCTACGAATGGCGTCATTCAAGTGACGCCCAACCCAAAGAAGCCTGGGCGGTACATCCTTGTCGACGGGGCCCACCGGCTGACGGCGCTGTGCATCATCCTTGAGCGTAAGCTCAAAGACCAGTTTGGCAGCGCGCCGGCTTCCGCTGTGGAAATGGCAGTCAAGGAGCTTAAGGACGGCAAGCCCATGACAGACGTGGAGATTCTCCTCGAGGCAGGAGCCGCCAATGCGGGGGCCCTCACGCCTCTGCCTATGTCCACCGGCCATCAGCTGCAGTGGTCCACCCACATCATGGGGGCCATGGCGAGGACGCAGAACTTGCAGCTGGCGCCGGGCAATGTGAACGTGGGAAAAACGGCAGAGCAGCTGCTCAAGAGCGGCAACGTGCCGAGCTCCAACAAGGGTGTCCCTGTGCAGCTGCAGTCCCTCAAGCGGTTCGTGACGATCGGTATCATGCTGGCGGTGAGTCCGCTCACCCAGAAGCGCCTGATGCGCTACCTGACCATCCTGGAAGCCGACCGAATGATGGTGCGGGCGATCAAGAAGAAAAAGGACCGGCCTGCGCCTCAAGCGGGGGAAAGCTCCCTGGCCTGCGAGGGGCTGGTCTCCCCGGCGTTCATCTTTTGTCCTGGAACGCCCCGTGAGGATGCAGACATTGTGCGCGACAAGATGCTCGAGATTGCGTGGTTGTGGACGGGGGTGGCCAAGCCTGCTGGTGTGCCGCCGAACCGGCTCAAGCAAGGGTGCGACAGTATGTTCTTTACTGTCCTCTTGGTCTTCCTCAACCACCTGCGTGTCGCAGTGCGGGTGGCCAAGCGTCAGCTGGAAGGCGCGTCGGCGCAGCAGGTGGCGAGCACTCTGGCGGCGCGCAAGCAGTACGTTGAAAAAGTGATTGAGCGCAAGCGCGCCATTGACAACATCGAGTCCCCGGCCGAGCGGGACGCACGTCGTCATGAGCGGCGCATCACAGCGCGCAACGCCCCCCGGCAGAAGAGGATTGACAAGTTGCAGCAGAAGCAGCCGGCGGGGTATCAAGTCAAGATCCTGCGGCTCATGAGCGCTATGAACAAGGAGACGGGCAGCATAGCCAGCGACTCTGAGTCGTCGCAGGAGGATGAAGGTGCTCGTGACTTTCTTGTCCATGGCTCCTACGAGGTTGGCCCGGACTTTGATGTGGCCAACATGTGGGGCCTTGTGCACCCCTTCCTTGGCGGCGAGACAATGACAGCGCACCTGACTGCCCTCTTTATGGAGTACGACGTGAACGACGTAGAAGGTGGGGGCACTCAGGTCGAGTCCGCATCCGACGTAGAGGCCTCGGACGACGACGAACAAGAGGAGCTGGATGAAGACGAGGAGGAGGCGGACCCGGGCGGGCGTAAGAGCAAGGGCAAGCGCCAGTCATCGGGTCGGCCTGCAGGCAAGGGCAAAGGCCAGCGCAAGGGCAAGAAAGCCAAGGCCCTCGGCGTGAAGCGCGGCGCCACCGAGTCTGTTGGCGTCGAGGCGGCCCGCGCCCATGGATTTTTCCAGAAGCACTGGGGTGACTGGTGTGCCTTGATCGCGGAATGGGTGCGGCCGACGATGCCGCAAGATCCCACCCCACCGACGCCGTTGCCCGCACGTCGTGCCCTCGCCGGCGGTGGCGGCGTCAATGTGAGTGGCACAGGCGGCAACACCGAAGGCGACGCTGCAGCACCCAATCAAGTTGACGCCGGAACTGGTGGTGCCGCAACCCGAAGCGGAGGTGACGCTGTCGACGCCGACGGTGGTAGCGGTGGCAAAAAGGGTGCCGACGATGGGGCGGGCGGCCCTGGAAAGGTGTCTTCACCGTCGGGCCAAGCTGGGAGTGATGGCGGCCCGCCTTCTTCTGCTGTCCCGGCAGCCGAGCAAGCCGGTCCAAGAGGGCCTTCCGACAACGTCGATCCCGCGGCGGTCCAGAAAGAACATGACGCCGTAATCGTGCCCGCCGGACCCTCGGTGGGTGGTGGCGGAGAGGAAGGCCCAGGTGGAGTCAGCGGTGACGCTCGAGACGAGATTTCTCCTTTGCGCCCGCCAACCAGTACGAACTCGGCGACTGGCGGTGCTCCTGGAGGTCCTCAGCCATCTGCAGAGCGGCCCCCCGAGCCCGCCACGAGCGAGGCGGCGGGCATGACGCCTGGTCATGAACAACCGCCAACGCCTACACCCGCCGCCGCCGTCGGCTCTATCGAGCCAGGTCGGGCGGCCACGGCGCCCTCAACGCCCGGTGGAGGACAACCGCCGGCTCCCGCAACAGCGGCTGCTGCCGTCGCCCCTGTAGAGCCGTGTCGGGCGGGCACCGCGCCTACAACGCCTGGGGGGGGGCATCCGTCGGCGATGCCAGCAGCTGCTGCGGTCGCCCGCGTCGACACGGGTCGGGCGGAAACGACGCCCACGACGGAAGGTGGTGGCACAAAGCGGCCGGCACCTGATGGCGGCTCGGATTGTCCAGATGGGGCGAGCAAACGGTCGCGGGCGGTAGGGTCATCCGACGGCGGTGGCGGTGACAAAGCAGCGGGCTCTGCGGAGAATGCACCATCCTCACGTGGAGTGGAAGGGGACGGTGGTTCCACGGGTGCCGATGCGTTCCCGCAACCGCCGCCCGACATGCCAGACACGCCCGCGCAGATGTCGCGAGCCGACCGGCAGAGAATGGCGACCCGGAAGACGTCAGACCTGCCTCGCTTTGCCGAGCTTCTACCAGATGACCACCCGGCTCGTGGCGTTGTCGACACCGAGGACTTCATTGCCATTGACCAGCACGTCACGCTTTATGGGCGCTGGGAGGTCACTCACGGCATCGCTTCGGAGCAGCCCTACATGTGGAATATTAACGACGCCCCGTCCGAGATTGAGCGCCACGTGACGGCGGCGGAGGTCCACGCGCGGCTGCTGTACACGGTAGGGCACGAGGAACTTCACGAGCGGGGCTACACGATCTACACGAACGCGCTGCGGACGGGGACACCATCGCGGACTCGGTTTCACCTTCGTTCATACCTGCGTCACTTCCACCAGGCTTTACCAGACGAGGCCACCTTGCGGGAACGTCATGAGGCCGACGTCCTCGACGCCACGGAGTTTTGCTTCATCCACAACAGGGTGGCCGTCGACGATCCCGCGATTGCAAGCTGTGGCGAAGGGCGGCTGATGACAACGGCGCAGTACCTCGCCAGCGAGCTGCAACGCGCCAGTCGCGAGGTATACATGAGTAAGCAGAACGTCGACCTCTTCCTTGCTGCGATTGTTTGGAGGACTCTTCATGGCGGGATCCAGCGCAACAACCGGCGCATTGGTCCTATGTGCATCCCTCGCACCGGGTCCCGTCTTCTTGTGACGACCAAGGGCGCTGAACGTCAGCGGCCGCACACCGACACTCCTATTCCTGACGGCGCGTACGGACCTGATGTGGCGGAAGAGCTTCGTCCTGTTGAAGTTGGGGCAGGTACTTGTGGTATAAAACTCGATCCTCTCAGACACGTGTCAATATCCCTCGGGGGAAAGGGACAGGTAACGCAGAAAGGGGAACTACGAGAATGGTATGCCTGTTGCCTCACGTGCCTGCTTGCAGGGCAAACAGATACGCACGGTAGTGCACACGGGGAAGAGGAAAGCAAACGCGCAGTTGTCTTTTTCCCTGAGGGCGCGGGCCGAGGGCGCCTCGCTGTCCCTCTTAACGTGCATCTGGGGGAACCCCGGCACGTTGGCCCGGTAGCCCCCCCCCATAACCCCGAGTGGCCCCGACCCGAGTCTAACCTCGTCAGGTCGGGGGCCACTATCACTACTAATTCTATTCCCACTCACTAATCTCACACTCAAATTCTCTCAAATCAAGTCCCTCACAAATATGCAAAAACACATCAGAAATCCCCCTCTCGCGTGTGGATAGCGTAGTCCACCGCATCCCAGTGCCGGGCACGGGCCACGGCCGCCAACCATCGCCACACGGCGGGCGTGTTCTGGCACCTGGTGCCCTCTGGTTGCAGTCCCGGGTCGGCGCCAAGTCGGGGCCAGGGATGCTACATAGCTCCCTCCCTAGTCCGGCACGTCCTCGGGCCGAACCAGGTGCCACCGTGCACAGCCTCGAGCACGTCCACACCGGTGCCGAGGTCGAGCGTCTTCACCCCGGTCACGATCACCTGCCCCGATTCTGCCCCCCCCCCTCCGCTCCTTCACCTTGGCCCTCTCGTTCCCCGGAGTCTGGACGGGATGTCCAGTTCCGAGATCCAAGCTGGGCCCGTGGTTCCGGCGGCGAGTGTTGCGGAGGAGAACTCGGGTCGTCGTGCCCCTCTCCTGCCTCCGGTTCCTCGGATGTCGGTGCCTGCGCCGGTCGCCACGGCGGGGACGGATCGAGTTCCCCCGGCTTCCGCGATGCACCCGGTCGAGGCCCCCCCGGAGGGTCTCCCGGAGATGCTCCTTGGGCAGGACCCTCTGGCGGCCCGGCGTTACTCCACGGTGGTTGGCAACGCCGGCGCGGCCCAGTGCCAGCAGGATTGCATGGACCTCTGGCGCAAGGAACTCCAGCGCGGGGTCTTGACCGAGATGGACAAGGCACGTCTTCATACGGCGGACCAGATGCGCCTGGCACAAGACCGCTCCCAGAGCTTCTCGGGTTCCTCTTGGGTTGCTCGTCTGGAGGATCTCCCCTTCGCGCTGGTACTGGATCTACCCTTGACCGAGCGTCGCGTGTCCGCGTCCGTTCTCCGGTGGCCGGAGGAGGAAGGATACGTCCACCGGGCGCTCAAGGTCTGGGACGAGGCGCTCAAAGGGTCGGGAAGCTTGAACTGCGACCCCCGTCCGAGCATGGTCGCTCTGGAGCCGCCTTTCTTGACCCGGAAATACTCCAAGTTGTCGCCGGCACGGGAGCAGGGTGAGCGACGCGGGCGTCAGCGTGACTTCCTTGTGAGCTGCAACCACCAGGAGTTCTGGAAGCTGGACAAGGCTAACCGGGCGGCATACTACCCCAAGGTCATCCCGCAGCAGCAGGAAGTCGAGATCCCGGTCGGGTTTGCTCCTTCCAGCATCCCTTGCACCTGGTACTTCTTGGACGCCTTGACTCAGGCGTCGATCAAGGGCTTCTTGCATTCAATCCCGTACATGATGTACACGTCCGAGATGACAGTCTTGGCGGCCAACCACTGGCTTCACGAGGTCTTGGTGTCCAACCGGCTTTGGTTTCTCCCCGACCTCCTGATGGTCTGGATTGTCGACAAGTTGACCGTCGACTTCCTGTGCAGCGAGGACGAGGAGTACAAGGAGCTCTTCCAGGCGATGATCGACTTCCGGCGTCTGGTACCGGTGCATGACCGGAGCTTCTTGAACGCGATTGCCGACCAGAACCGCCCGCGTCGGGATGGCTACGGTTGGGCGCAGGTGGTCTACCAGTCTTCTCCGGCTAAGGTGCAGCTGGCGACGCCGCTTCCGGCGTGGCCGCAGCTAGGTAGCTTTCCTGCTCCGGCCGCCCTTGATCTTCTGCCAGTTGGGCCGCCGGTGCGGGAGTCGGGATGGGCCGCGGCGGTCGGTCGGGCGTCTGCGGCGGCTCCGCTTCCTCCGGTTGCCCCTGTCGCCCCGGTTGCCTCGCCTGAACCGTCACCGGCGCGTCCGCGCCCTGTTCCTGCTGTGCCGGTACTTCAAGCTCCTCCGGCACCGCGCTTGTCTGCGGCGAGTCTGGGAGTGGCCGTGCGGTCGCCGACTACCCCGGTCGCTCTACCCCGGACGCCTTCTTCCAACGCCGGCGGCGCTGTGCCTCCACTGGAGTTGGGTACTCCGGTCTCGGGGGCCGTTGTGGACCGTCCGGTAGTGTCATCCTCGGGCCGGTTCGAGATTCCGGCGCCGACTCTGCGCCTTACCCGCTTCCGGGTGCCTGACTGGTACCTGAACCAAGGTGGTCCAACATGCGACCAGTACGACGTCGGCATGATTGAAGACCAGCTGGGTCGTCTTCCGGTGCAGGTTGAAGGCGTCGGGTCCTCCCTGGTGCTGGGTACTTACGCCAGCGTCTTGAACGACGTGGTCGACCGGGTGTTTGCTTGCGCGGACAGCGGCCAGATGTCGAACAACCCGGTGGTTGGCGAACTTCTGGCGACTTTGACGCGGCATGGCCTGGCCCAGCAGTGGTCAGAGACCTTCACGGGCTTCCAGCGGCGCCGACGGACATATCTGGATGAGCGGGAGCCACCGGCAACTACTGGTACTACTCCGATGGCGTCATACCGGGATGCGCCGCGTCCACCGCACTACGTCATCCCGTCTTCCTCCGGTTCCCGTCGTACCGCGGAGGCAACGCCGGAGGACACTCCCGCGGCTCAGCGTCCGCGCCGGGAGTAGTAGTTGGATGCAAGGAGGGTGAGGGTCTTGGGAGAAGCGAGGAGGGAAGAGGCGGAGAGAAGGGTTGCTCGAGCGGGTGCTTGTTTTCCTTGATTGTTCCATGCTTGCGTTGCGTGTTATCCTTGATATACCCGTTCCCTTCTTCTCAATCCTCTTGTTCCGCATCCGTTGCGGGCGAGCTCGTCTCGTCCCGAGGGTCTTGGTTGGCCCCGTCCTCTTGGTCCTCCTCCGTGTCCGACTCCAGAATCTTGCCGGCTCTGGCCACTGGAGTGCCCTCGATCCCGTTCCGTCGCGTGTAGGCACAGACGTCCGCGATGGGTAGCCGGTTTGAGGGTTCCCATGTATCATCTGCTGGGTTAAAGCCGAACCAGCGTACTCGCAGGTACAGGCGTCCATCTCTCCAGGCATGGTCGACAAACTTGACGTAGACAAATTCCCGACCTTCTTCTTGGGATAGCCAGGGTATCGCAGTCCGCTTACGCCGGGTCAAGTCCCGTTGGCTTGGCGGTGGAGCTCGGGTGACATGGTCGCTGCTCACCCGGTACGGAGAGCCATCCACGTCTAGAAGGAAGGTCCAGCCATCCGTATTGAGAATCTCATAAGGTCCATCCGTCTTAGAGTCCAGCTTCCCCCGGGTCTTGCTATGGTTGTCCACAAAAACCCAGTCGCCACCACCCAGTTCCTTGTTCTTTTCCCGGACACCCTTGTCATAGTCCCGCTTGTATCGCTCCTGGGTCTTTGAGATTGACTCCTTGACTCTTGGGAGCAGGAGCTTTAGTTGTTCCAGGAACTCATCCTTTGCCTTGGGACCTGACTTCAGTGCAGGCTGGAGACCATCCGGTATTCTTTCCAGGGAGAAGTTGGTCAGCCGCCTTGGGGTGACAAAGTCGAGTGGAGCGACTCCCGTTGTCCGGTGAACTCGGGAGTTGTAGGCTAGAGTGAGGACAGCCAGGAGCTCGTCCCAGTCTTCTTGGTGCTCCTCCACGTAGTGCCGTAGCATGTCCACTAGGGTCCGGTTGAATCGTTCCACCTGACCGTTCGTTTGAGGGTGGTACGTCGTGGTGTACAAGTTCTTGATGCCCATCAGGTCACAGACTCCTTGGAAGAACAGGGATGCAAACTGGGGACCGTTGTCGGTTAAGACGGAGTCTGGAGGGCCGTAGGCAGCTATCCAGTACTCGCAGAAGGCCGACGTGACATCCAGAGCCGTGATGGTTCTCAACGGGATTGCTCGAGTGAACTTGGAGAACCGGTCACAAATGATGAGCAGGTATATGTTGCCACTGGAGGTCTCAGGTAGGGGCCCCAGGATGTCCATGCTTAAGCTTGCAAAGGGCTCCGCCGCAGGGAATAGGCGTAGCTTAGAAGTCTTCTTCCTCTGGGACAACCGGTTCCTTGCACAAGAAATA
This sequence comes from Pyropia yezoensis, assembly GCA_009829735.1. Classification (NCBI taxonomy): domain Eukaryota; phylum Rhodophyta; class Bangiophyceae; order Bangiales; family Bangiaceae; genus Pyropia; species Pyropia yezoensis. The sequence goes on along the minus strand of CM020618.1, from coordinate 1,709,817 downwards.
CAAGCCTCCAGGCACTTATGGACGTCACTGGCCATGGTTTCCCAGTAATAATGTCGTCTCATGGAAGCATACATCCGATTGATACCAGGATGCCCGGCCTGGGGAGACGAGTGCTCCAGGCGTTAGGATGTCAGTCCGTAGGCTCCGGGGTACGTAGACTTGAGTTGCCCCATCGAAGGGTGACACCCGTACCAGGAGTCCGTCTGTAGACTCGGAGAAGCGACTGTTCCGGTTCAGGTCCATTTGGTGGCGAAGCTCCAAGCATTGAGGGTCCGTCAATTGTGCCTCCAGCATCCGGTGAATGGTTACCGGTTGATGAGCGTCAGGTGTCTCGTACAGGGGAGCGTGCCAGCCACGTCCGACATTCGGGAGGATGAAGCAAGGTATTTCCTACGGGATAGGACCGGTATCGGCTGCAGGAGTCTCCAGCCTGGACATGGTGTCGGCGCGTGGTGCTCCCTCCCTGCTCTGGTGCACACCTTGTACTTGAACTCCGAAAGGCGTAGGCGCCACCGGGCGACCCTTCCTTGACTGCTGTCCATGCATAGCAGCCACCTTAGACTGGCGTGGTCCGTCCGGATGAGGAACTCTTGTCCTTCAAGATATGGACGTAACAGGAAGCAAGCCCAGACGACCGCCAAGCACTCGCGCTCGGTCGTGGAATAGTTCTTCTCGGCTGGAGTCAAGACGCGACTGTAGTAGCCTATCGGGAGGAAGTGCCCATCAGGTTGTTGCTGGAGTAGTGAGCACCCCACCTGGACGCCACAGGCGTCAGTCTCCAGAACAAACTGACCCTCCCGCTTGGGTTAACGCCAGTACTGGAGTGGTGGTCAGGCGCTTCTTGAGCTCTTCGAAGGCTGCTGTCTGCTTCTCGTCGAACACCGGGAGTTGTGCTGGAAGCTTCTTGCTAGTAAGCTTGGTCAAGGGCCGGGCAATCAGAGCGTAGTCCCGTACGAACCGGCGGTAGACGTTGCACATACCCAGGAAGCTCTTGAGTTCCGTCTGGGTTTTAGGTTGCCGTGCATGCCGGAGGGCCTTGATGTTCTTCTCGTTGACTCGGAGCTCCCCCGGACTCAGCACGTGCCCCAGGTACTCCACCTCAGTCTCAAACAGGTGGCACTTCTCGGCCTTGAGGGTAACTCCAGCCTTGGACAGGAGGGCCAGGACCTCTCGAAGGTGCTCCAGGTGTTCCGCTGGGGTCTTGGAGAAAACAATGATGTCGTCCAGGTAGACCAAACATGTTCTCCACCTTAGCCCCGACAGGATGATGTCGATGGCTCTCTGGAAGGTTGCCGGAGCATTAGTGAGACCAAAAGGGAGACGCTTGCACCGGAACAGTCCCATGTGGCACGTGAAGGTAGTCTTGTCCTTGTCCTCGTCAGCCAGAGGGATCTGCCAGTAACCGGCATTACAATCCAGCGTCGAGAAGAGGGTGGCATCACCAAGAAAGTCGAGGCAATCATCCATCCGGGGTATCGGGTATACATCCTTGACTGTCATCTCGTTCAGGCGTCTGTAGTCAACGCAGAAACGGAAGTGACCGCCAGGTTTCGGGACGACTACCACCGGGAAAGCCCACTCGCCATCAGACGGCTCGATAACATCCATCTTGAGCATCTTGTTAACCTGCTTCTCAATCTCATCCCGGCGATGAGGTCCAGCCCGGTATGGGTGCATGTGCACTGGTTTGGCATCTGGCTTGAGTTGAATCCGGTGTAGGGTGGCGTCCATCTTGCCCAGCTCTCCAGACCACAGGTGCCGATATTCCTGGAGAAGCTTCTCCAGTGCCTCCTTCAAGTCGGGAGGGACGTTTTCTTGGTTGACCTTCGGCATCCCGGGCGGTGCTTGTTCCGGCTTCGGAGTAGTACGGCCAGCCTGCTCTTGTTCCGGAGATACGTCTAAGGCCGTCAAGTTGGATGCCAGCTCTTGTTGCAGGTTGAAGAGGTCTTCCTTGCTCATAGCGCGGGCGGACCCCCGGTAAGGCTCTGCTGTACCAACTCGAGTGCCCTTGGCGAGGTTATTGGCTTCCGCTCACGTTGACGATCAGCACCGAGAAGGGGTGTGCCTCTCCACCTTCTTGTGGTGTCCGTGGGCTAGGTATAATCGGTGTTTCGCCAGAAATTCCTTGCGTCCGTAGATCAGGCATTGACCTGCAGTCCGGGTCGTGACTTGAACCTTGGTCTCCGAGCGAGGAGGTAGGAGCACCGGTTTGATGAGGGTCAAGGTAGAGGGTGGGATGCGTTCCTTCTGGTTCTTGGCCACACGAACCTTGGTGTCCAGGTGCT
>CM020618.1:1694716-1707032 GCA_009829735.1 Pyropia yezoensis | reverse complement strand
CTTGGAGAACCGGTCACAAATGATGAGCAGGTATATGTTGCCACTGGAGGTCTCAGGTAGGGGCCCCAGGATGTCCATGCTTAAGCTTGCAAAGGGCTCCGCCGCAGGGAATAGGCGTAGCTTAGAAGTCTTCTTCCTCTGGGACAACCGGTTCCTTGCACAAGAAATACAAGCCTCCAGGCACTTATGGACGTCACTGGCCATGGTTTCCCAGTAATAATGTCGTCTCATGGAAGCATACATCCGATTGATACCAGGATGCCCGGCCTGGGGAGACGAGTGCTCCAGGCGTAGGATGTCAGTCCGTAGGCTCCGGGGTACGTAGACTTGAGTTGCCCCATCGAAGGGTGACACCCGTACCAGGAGTCCGTCTGTAGACTCGGAGAAGCGACTGTTCCGGTTCAGGTCCATTTGGTGGCGAAGCTCCAAGCATTGAGGGTCCGTCAATTGTGCCTCCAGCATCCGGTGAATGGTTACCGGTTGATGAGCGTCAGGTGTCTCGTACAGGGGAGCGTGCCAGCCACGTCCGACATTCGGGAGGATGAAGCAAGGTATTTCCTACGGGATAGGACCGGTATCGGCTGCAGGAGTCTCCAGCCTGGACATGGTGTCGGCGCGTGGTGCTCCCTCCCTGCTCTGGTGCACACCTTGTACTTGAACTCCGAAAGGCGTAGGCGCCACCGGGCGACCCTTCCTTGACTGCTGTCCATGCATAGCAGCCACCTTAGACTGGCGTGGTCCGTCCGGATGAGGAACTCTTGTCCTTCAAGATATGGACGTAACAGGAAGCAAGCCCAGACGACCGCCAAGCACTCGCGCTCGGTCGTGGAATAGTTCTTCTCGGCTGGAGTCAAGACGCGACTGTAGTAGCCTATCGGGAGGAAGTGCCCATCAGGTTGTTGCTGGAGTAGTGAGCACCCCACCTGGACGCCACAGGCGTCAGTCTCCAGAACAAACTGACCCTCCCGCTTGGGTAACGCCAGTACTGGAGTGGTGGTCAGGCGCTTCTTGAGCTCTTCGAAGGCTGCTGTCTGCTTCTCGTCGAACACCGGGAGTTGTGCTGGAAGCTTCTTGCTAGTAAGCTTGGTCAAGGGCCGGGCAATCAGAGCGTAGTCCCGTACGAACCGGCGGTAGACGTTGCACATACCCAGGAAGCTCTTGAGTTCCGTCTGGGTTTTAGGTTGCCGTGCATGCCGGAGGGCCTTGATGTTCTTCTCGTTGACTCGGAGCTCCCCCGGACTCAGCACGTGCCCCAGGTACTCCACCTCAGTCTCAAACAGGTGGCACTTCTCGGCCTTGAGGGTAACTCCAGCCTTGGACAGGAGGGCCAGGACCTCTCGAAGGTGCTCCAGGTGTTCCGCTGGGGTCTTGGAGAAAACAATGATGTCGTCCAGGTAGACCAAACATGTTCTCCACCTTAGCCCCGACAGGATGATGTCGATGGCTCTCTGGAAGGTTGCCGGAGCATTAGTGAGACCAAAAGGGAGACGCTTGCACCGGAACAGTCCCATGTGGCACGTGAAGGTAGTCTTGTCCTTGTCCTCGTCAGCCAGAGGGATCTGCCAGTAACCGGCATTACAATCCAGCGTCGAGAAGAGGGTGGCATCACCAAGAAAGTCGAGGCAATCATCCATCCGGGGTATCGGGTATACATCCTTGACTGTCATCTCGTTCAGGCGTCTGTAGTCAACGCAGAAACGGAAGTGACCGCCAGGTTTCGGGACGACTACCACCGGGAAAGCCCACTCGCCATCAGACGGCTCGATAACATCCATCTTGAGCATCTTGTTAACCTGCTTCTCAATCTCATCCCGGCGATGAGGTCCAGCCCGGTATGGGTGCATGTGCACTGGTTTGGCATCTGGCTTGAGTTGAATCCGGTGTAGGGTGGCGTCCATCTTGCCCAGCTCTCCAGACCACAGGTGCCGATATTCCTGGAGAAGCTTCTCCAGTGCCTCCTTCAAGTCGGGAGGGACGTTTTCTTGGTTGACCTTCGGCATCCCGGGCGGTGCTTGTTCCGGCTTCGGAGTAGTACGGCCAGCCTGCTCTTGTTCCGGAGATACGTCTAAGGCCGTCAAGTTGGATGCCAGCTCTTGTTGCAGGTTGAAGAGGTCTTCCTTGCTCATAGCGCGGGCGGACCCCCGGTAAGGCTCTGCTGTACCAACTCGAGTGCCCTTGGCGAGGGTTATTGGCTTCCGGCTCACGTTGACGATCAGCACCGAGAACGGGGTGTGCCTCTCCACCTTCTTGTGGTGTCCGTGGGCTAGGTATAATCGGTGTTTCGCCAGAAATTCCTTGCGTCCGTAGATCAGGCATTGACCTGCAGTCCGGGTCGTGACTTGAACCTTGGTCTCCGAGCGAGGAGGTAGGAGCACCGGTTTGATGAGGGTCAAGGTAGAGGGTGGGATGCGTTCCTTCTGGTTCTTGGCCACACGAACCTTGGTGTCCAGGTGCTCCAGCACTGGTGACACAAACCCATGGTTGAACTGCACCTTTCCTTCTCCGGGTAGGATGCTCTTGACATGCTGCTTCTGGAAGTCCCAGCCTAGGATGAGGGGGACTGATAAGGTCTTGACTACTAGAAAGGGAAAAAGCATTGGTTCATTGTTGACATAGATGGCGACGGGAAGACGGCCAAGCGGTCGTAGGGTTTGACCTGATGCGTCTACAATCCGGGTCTTGGTAGGCGCTCTCCAGGCATGTCGACGCCAGCCCGGAGGTAACAGGTTCTCAGTGATGACGCTTGGTCCGGCTCCCGTGTCGACCACCGGCGTAACAGCTTGGGGGAGGCTATCCCCCACACGCATACGAGCATTAATCTTGAGGTTTTCCTTACGCAGGACGAGCAAGGTCCCCTTGAACAAACAGGGTGTCCAGGCGGCTACCGGTTGAGCAGGTAACTGCCGTCCTTTCTCCCGGCACGCAAGGGGAGAACAGGTAGAAGTACCCTGCCGTTGGAGATTCGGGAAGACACTTGGGGAGAGCGCCTGCCCTACTCGTTTCCCGGCTCCGAGGAGTCCTTAGAGGTTTCGGTCTCCAGGTCAAAGTCCGTAGGAGCTTCCCTTGCCAGAGCCTCCGTGATGCTCTGTAAGGTTGCCACTCGGATGGCATGTACCTGTGCCTTGTCCATCTTGGAGGGTGCCCGCCGGTCAGCCCAGTTGACCGCCTTTGCAAACACCAGTCCTTGACGCTTGAGTTTCTCCTGGAGATCCTCGGGAATGGTCGGGCACTGGTAGGACATATGATCCTCCTTCTGGCACAGCCAGCAAGACCGGAACCGCTGGTTCCTGATCTGCTTGGGGGCGACCAGGGAAGGTTGCTCCTTAGAAACGAAGCCGCCCCACTTGTCCCTTGACTCCATGGGTGAGGCCTCGCCAACTGCGAGTACCGGTACAGGGTTATCACCTCCCTTATACTTGTCGGGTCCGGGACGAACTCGCGACAACGGCTTGGCGGTTGATACCATAGGAGCCTGGAGGGCCTTGGCTTGCCGGTGCTTGCCCTGGGTGTAGGCCATCAACTGCTGGAAGGTATGTTCTTGATGTTCCTGGTTGTAGTTCTCCGCATCCACTTGAAGATATTCAGGAAGCCCCTCCGAGAAGATCATCTTGAGCCTGTCCTCAGGGTAAACGTTGCCACAAGCATCGCTCATCTCCCGGACACGACGGGCGAACGCCTCTGGAGTCTCTTGTCTCTCCATGGTTGCCCGGTTCAGCCTACCGACTGCCTTACGCAGGGAGTCCGCGTCTGCGTAGTTGGACAGGAGCCAGTTGACCGCCTCCGGATAACTCGCGACGGTACGTCCAACAATGTGCCCGGCAGAGTCTGGTAGAACCTGTGCAAACCGCTGTTCCGCTTCTCCGGTCATGAAGTTAACCAGGAGATAGAGAGCCTTGCCCTCGGACACATCGTTGTCATTGCATGCCTTGACAAACCGGCGCAGGAAGGCAAAGATAAGCGCCGGTCTCTTCCCGGAAAACTTAGGATGTCCCCCAAAGCTCGGCTGCATTCGCCGGTTCAGGGATGCCATCTTCTTGGCCATCTTCCGGGTGTAACCTTGGTCTTGGTTCTCCAGCCGGTAGTTACCCCAATACGTGACCTTGTTCAGGGTGGCATCTCCCACTTGGTGGGCAGGGAAGTCGAACTCGACTAGCCTGCGCCGGGTAGGACCGGGAGATGCATCCCAGTCATATCCCTCCTCAGAGCTGGAGGAACTGGTCTCGCTGGTGCTAGAGCGGCGGCGACGACGCCGACGCCTACGGCTGCTCCGGTCACCGGTCTTGGAGCTCCCCGCCCCATAGGACGCAAGGGGAGGAAAAGCTTGGCCGGTCCCAGGAGTCGAAGTCTCAGGAAGACCCGTAGAACCAGTCATAGCGGTGCCTCTGGCACTGCTAGTGCCCACAGGAAGAGGTGTATACACCCAGCTGCCATGTGTGGGTCCAGGAGTAAACACACCAGGGGCTATCCCTGGAGGTTGAAGAGTAGAACCGACAGGAGGGAGACGTCTGCTGCGAGCGGACTCAAACGCCGTTGACCCCGGGGTGGCTCCCACAGGAGGAACAGCCGGAGGAACGGGAGCAGGCGGTACTTGGCCGCCTGTAGACTCCAGTCCACTACCGGATGTCACGCCCAGGTCTGCTTCACCCGTAGGGAGAACGCCGGGTTGGGCACCGTCCCCCGCGGTGACCAGGGATGCGTCAAGGGACGCGGGGTCTACCCCTTCGGGCACCGTCGTGCCAGGGAGGGTAGCCATGTTGGTCTCTTGACAGCCACAGTCCAGTTACCTGCGTGTCCAAAGATCGCAAGACCACAAGAGAGGGGTTGGAGAGCCAGGAATGGGGTTCCCGTGAACGGGTGCAAATAATTCCCAAACCACAGAAAAAGACAGAATAGGAACAACGCAACCGCTGCTCCCAAATGTCTCTTCTCAAACACTCCAATCCCCTGCTGCTCCACCAAATATGTGGTATAAAACTCGATCCTCTCAGACACGTGTCAATATCCCTCGGGGGAAAGGGACAGGTAACGCAGAAAGGGGAACTACGAGAATGGTATGCCTGTTGCCTCACGTGCCTGCTTGCAGGGCAAACAGATACGCACGGTAGTGCACACGGGGAAGAGGAAAGCAAACGCGCAGTTGTCTTTTTCCCTGAGGGCGCGGGCCGAGGGCGCCTCGCTGTCCCTCTTAACGTGCATCTGGGGGAACCCCGGCACGTTGGCCCGGTAGCCCCCCCCCATAACCCCGAGTGGCCCCGACCCGAGTCTAACCTCGTCAGGTCGGGGGCCACTATCACTACTAATTCTATTCCCACTCACTAATCTCACACTCAAATTCTCTCAAATCAAGTCCCTCACAAATATGCAAAAACACATCAGAAATCCCCCTCTCGCGTGTGGATAGCGTAGTCCACCGCATCCCAGTGCCGGGCACGGGCCACGGCCGCCAACCATCGCCACACGGCGGGCGTGTTCTGGCACCTGGTGCCCTCTGGTTGCAGTCCCGGGTCGGCGCCAAGTCGGGGCCAGGGATGCTACAGTACTCCTCCGCTGACACAAGTTCCTGAGCACTTGGCGGCGCAGCATCTTGCGGCGTCGTTTGAAAACCAATCACCTGCTTCGTCCAGCCGGGATGCAGGATCTCATGCGGCACCGTCGTACTTTGTCATGGCGTCGGCGGAAGACGGGTTTCCACTTTGGGTGTGGCCGGACAGCCATAACCATGCTTGTCGACTTCGTGATGGCATGGCGGGCAAGTCGGTTCCGCCTCCGGCTCGTCTGCTGCAAATTCCTCCCTACTCGGTCCTGATTGTCCGTGGTGACCTGGTGCACGCTGGTGCTGCTGATGTCGACGATCACTACCGGCATGGTCTCTGCGGCGTCAAGAAGGTTCGTAGTTACTACCGGCGCAACATCCGTGCACACATGTACGTGCGGAAAGTTGGTGACACCATTCAGGACGCCATCTATCCGGCGCCCGACGTCTTTACCTTTCTTCCGCCGGCGCGGGGTGGTGGCGAAGCCACGGAGGCTGCCGGGTCAACTAGAGTGAATTCTGGAGGAATGGTGATCGAAGAGTGAAGAGGAAGATGCGCGAGTAAGAGATTGTGGGGCACAATGAGCCTTGGGCATGTATGCGTATCTGCTTTGCATGATGATGGCATTGTTGCAGGATTCTCGAGCGCTCTGTCGGTGACTGTTGCATTGACCAAAATGCACTTGGACGTAGCGAGTCAGACATACCAAATGGAACGACATCACCCAGGTCGACCAAGTCAGTGTTTATAGTACTATAAACACTCACTTGGGTAAGGCCTGTAGACGACCGAGGTGCTCAGATCCACGTGCGCCACGTGGATCAAGGCAACACGTGGCAGTCTTGAGTGAGTGTTTATAGTACTATAAACACTCACTTGGGTCAGGCCTGTAAACGACCAAGGTGCTGAGATCCACGTGAGCCACGTGGATCAAGGCAACACGTGGCAATCTTGAGTGAGTGTTTATAGTACTATAAACACTCACTTGGGTCAGGCCTGTAGACGACGAAGGTGCTCAGATCCACGTGAGCCACGCGGATCCAGGCACGGGACGGGCGAAAGTGAATCCACTGGGGATCAAACCCACGACGACGCCTACACGCGTGTTTCTTAATGTGGTTATGTTACCCATACGCCTCTTGTGCAAAATCTTGTAGCTCACAACGCTATGAGTGTACTTGGTTTTCTGGTATTTGTGATCTTTGCTTTCGATTTGCTTGACATGATTCTTGTTTGGTTTGGCGGTTGGCTGCGTGAGTGTACTTGGCGTTGTGTGCACACATCGCGCGGTTTCATCAGCCTACGTTTAGTCTGCCTGCGAGCGGATGAAGGTCTACAGGACAACCAACAGACGCACCTTCGTTCCCTCACAGCAATCGTTTACCTCTGACCGCACCATCGCCATCATGTCAAATGTCCGGATGTCCCCTTGGCTGACCCAGTGAGTGCTTGCAGTACCAAAAGCGATTGGTCGGCTAGGATTGGCGGGGAACAGACAGTCAGACTCCATATGGACCTTGTAAAGTGTTTCGAATTTGTGTTTTGTATTTATCACGCTTGTCAATTCCTTGAATGTGAGTGTTTATAGTACTATAATCACCTACTTCTCAGTGATTTGCGCCATCTGCCTGACCTGCGATTCAGTTGTTTGCAAAGAGTCCCTGTCATCCCCGGAATGGATGCCTTATTGTGTTGGTTTCTCAGCCGAGGAAGCCTGGTTGTCTTATCTTGTTCACTCCACCACTTCGTTTTTGGACTTTTTTGTCGACTCACAAGTTGCATTCCATTTTAGAACGCATATTGAGTTCCGTAATGGTAGGTTCATAGTTGCAAGTACTTTGGGCGTTGAACTGGCTTGTTTTTATGACGTGAAATCGGTCGTGGTGTATCGCTCACCGCGGTCGGATGTTTACAGTGTTGTTTGTGCGCGCTCTGGCTTTTTCTGCCGCGTTGTATGTGCCCGCGGCGGCTGCAGTGGATCTTTGATTCCCGGTGCTTCTTGTGGTGTTGTCTGTTCCTGTCGCTTTGTACATCCATCATGGCTTCTCCGTCGGATCGCACGTCTCGGGCCGTGCAGGCAGTGGCAGCGTGCGCGAGGCGGTTCAGCTTGTCTCCGAACGATGTGGAGTCTGGGGTCGAGCTGCAGGTTTCCTTGTTGTTCGCTGTTGGTGACGCACGTGACGCGTACCTGTCGACTTTGCTGCAGACGGGTCGTGCAGTGGGTTCGGTCGGTCAGCGTGCTGGGGCTGTGCGTTGCTCTTGGGATGCGGTGTGCGCTTGGGCTCGCGATGCGGCTGCCTCTGGCGGCGAACCCGATGATGACGTCGCGTTGCTGGAGCTCCCCTTCGTGGCCGATTTATCGGCAGCCGTCTGCGCGCTCATGCACTACCGTTCGCGAGACGTGGAAGAGGTTGCAAAGCGCGTTGCTGGCGTTTTATCAACCGATGTGGTAGATGCAGGCTATGCGTACCTCTCGTGGCCTCCGCCGGCGGCCGACTATCGCGTTTGGCAGCTGCTGCTCGCTTGGACCGGTCGGTGGCAACAACTTGCGGATCTCGAAGATGCCGTCAGCCGTAGCCGTGGCTGCTTACCGCTGACCGGGCGCTCTCCGGGTGCGACCGCTGTGATCTGTGCCATGGAGTCCATGTCTGGCATGCGGTTCGACGCTGATGTCGGGCAATCATGGCTTGGCGACGTGCTGGCACCCGCTCTACCTTCCGTGCATCGTTCGGCGCGTCGGCGCGTCGGGGCAAGGCGGCATCGTGCTTCTTCCCTCACGCCCTTTGAGCAGGTGCTTTGGCTATCTCGCGTGATTGAGCTGACCGGCGGGACGCCGATGCAGCACACGACGGCGCGCCAAGAGCAGCTGCGGGAGCTGCATGGTCGACAAAGTAGGCAGCCACCGCGCCATCAAGGAGTCCAGGACACGTCGGGGGGTACTTCTTCGGCGCTCGTACGTGCGCACGCCATCTCGGAGGTTGTTGCACGTGCTGTTCGGAGTCTAGTGCGGGCTTGGGACGCGCTTGCGCGTCGCGCGCGCTTCTCGTCTGCGGAGGAGATGCTGGGTCCGTACATTCTGTGGTCTCCTTCGCGTCTCAAGTACGAGGCGCTCGTGGAGGGGGGTATTGGGCGGCTGGCGCCCCTTGCTCAGAGTCGAGATCTTTTTCACGGCCTTGTTCCGAGTGCTGTTCGCGGCAGTGTGGATCCAGAAGCGCTGGGGCGTTCGCCAGTTGCGGATGAGCAGCTTCGTCTGGCGTCCAAGCTTTTTCTATCCCACTTGGAGACTGTCACATCTCGTGTCGACATCTTGGGCTTTGCCTTGCACCCTTCGACAGAGCCGCGGTACCGGTTGAAGTCTCTGCACGCCAACACGCGGCGGCGCGGTCGAGTTGCTGGAAGCAGTAGCGGAAGTGCGCTCCCAGCACATCCGCAAGCTGCGTGTCTGTCTTTGGCGCACTACCGCTTGCCGCGCTCTTTGTGCTGTGCAGATGGAGTTCCCCCGATTCTGGCGGCTATTTCTGCTGGCCTGAATGCCCTCGCTCCGCCCGAGGACGCTGCTGAGGACGGGGGGAAGCTCCCGTTTTGGGACAGCAGCAGCAGCAGCGAGGTCAGCGATGGAAGCGACAGCAGCAAAAGTGACGACCGCAGCAGGAGCAGCAGCAGCAGCAGCAGCAGCAGCAGAAGCAGGAGCTCTGGGGGGGGCGGCACTCGTTCAAGCCAAGGGGAAACAGTAGAGGACTGGCAAAGCGTTCTCGGTGACAGCAGCAGGACGCGCAGCAGCGGCAGCGGCAGCAGTTCGTCGAGTGGCGGCGGCAGCAGGAGCGACCGCACGTGGAGTAGCGGCGGTACCTCCCCGGCGGGTCAGGTTGTGCCCGACTCGCCGCTTCGAAGAATCTCATTATCGGCGGTCATATCGGATCTGTATGCGTCGTGTTCGTCAGCGGAAGGGGTTGGATATAGGCGGCAACCGGGGAGTGGCATTGACACTGCGTACGCAGGGAGCGTGCTTGCTGCTGCAGGTCCTGTTGTGCCTTTGGCATCGGTGCACCCTCTGATCCCCGCCCGTCGTCGGGGCTTCCTTCCTGCTCTGGGCGGTGTTATGCTGTCTGCAGCTGGCGGCAGCGGCGGGAGTGTCGGTCGTCGCACGGCCGCAGCGGGCGGGGCTGCCCCTGTCGGTTCTCCTCTGGCTCGGTCTACCTCTCCTACCCCATCGTCTAAGAAGGCTGCTGCGTCGTCTTCTTTGGTGCGTTCTGCTCAGGAAGGCCTGTCAGTGGCGGAGGCGCAAGGTGTCGTCAGCGCTGCTCTCAGCAAGGTGGTGTGGACGCACAGCGGGGACTACAAAGACTTCCTGAAAGCGCATGAGGCGCATCGGGGCGGCAGTGCATCTGAAGCTGAGCACAAGGGCATCGTGGGACAGGTGCAGCTTGTACTGACCGACCCTCCGTACAACACACGCCGGGAGCAGAACGCCAAGCACTCTGAGTACGATGTCATGGGAGCAGAGGACTACACTTTCTCTGTGCGGCTCTTTCGCGACCTTGTTCGCCCAGGCGGCCATGTCCTCATCTTTTGCTCCTTCCAGCAATGGTCTTTGTGGGTGGATGCGCTGCGGGCATGCCAAGATGATTGGCAAGATGCAGGCGAACACGGCGCCCGGCGGGGCTCGAAGCGGTCAAGGGATGGGGGGGGTTCCGCTGCCGGCGCGCCCAAGTCTCAGTCGCCCGCTTTCATTGTGGACGGCGTGCCCCTGCTCGTGATCAAGGATCCTCATTCCTTTTCTTTTGGTCAGACGTTCAGCTCTGTGGTGCTGACGAGCAAGGCAGAGATTGTTGTGCACGCCACCCGCCGTGGGCTCTCCCCCAGTGAAGCGCATGCGCGGGTGTCTTACCGGGGATTTGGCTACGTTGCGTCCGACTACGCCGCCTCGACCAACATCGTCAACAATGTTCGCAGTCTTCCCCGAGCAGAAGTGGTGCTGCGAAATCCTTCGGCCCGGTCCGGCGGCTTCCTGAGACCCGAGCAAAAGGGGTTGGCGCTGCTGCAAGAGTTGATCGCTCGCTTCTCCCACCCGCTGGACTTGGTGGCGGACCCCTTTTGTGGTACTCTATCCGTTGCAGTCGCGGCCCTGACCATGCGCGCGGGCCAATATCGACGGGCCCTTGTGGGTGACTCTGACGCGGCGTGCATTGCTGCCTCTCGAGGACGGCTCCTCCGCGCATTTGTCAGCGCCGTGCTGCAAGGTGGTCTGGCGGAGCATGTCGACGGCCGGATCGTTCGGGCTTGTCGGGTTCTGGCGGAGGCTTCCTTGCGGGAGGACATTGCGTCAGGCATTCAATACCTGTCTCAGTCGGCGTACGCGTATGGGTCGTCCTACACGGCGCCGTTTCCCAGTCTCCCCCGGCCGGTGGCGTACCAACTCGACATGCAGGTCCCGGCCGGCCAGCCTGCACACTGTGCTCTGCCCGACGTTCTCATTTCCTGGCTCGCCTCCAGGTGGGCAGTGCCGCACGCCGGCATGGTGTCGGACGGCGAGCGCGTGTCAATGCCTCAGATTTTGGCTCTCCGAGGTGTTGCCGTCGACCGCTGGCCGCTGGAGCTGCGGTGCCGTCTCATGGTGGAGGACCTTGACGCGATGAGGTGTGCCGAAGCTGCCAGCCTCGGCGTTGCCGTCGCCCCCTCCTCTGTAAACGGGGGCGCAGGTGGTCTCGGCATTTTTGCCCTGAGAGATACTTCCGCTGGGGCAATGGTGGCCCCGTTTTATGGCGCCATTATCTACCGCGACCTGTCCAGGATGCGGGACAGTTTGAGCTGCCGATACGCCGGGGACGTCTTGGGTGTGCTGGGTACAACACAAGCCGATTTCCATTCGCGTGCGCTGAAGGTCCGCGTGGACGCGACCAAGTGGGCCACGACAGCAGCGCCCGTCCGCGGAGGCGCTGGTGATTGGCGTACCCACCGCCAGTCGGGTGTGTGGTTGAAGCCGGCGCCAACCTGTGTCGCTGGGTATGTTAACGACCACAGGGGCCTGTCGCCAGTGGAGGCGGCCATCGTCTCTGCGGACGGGAGTATTGGCACGCACGGTGGTCGTGCCGTTGTGTCTGCAGGCGTCGACAGCGCTGTGCGTATGAGCGCGGCGGTGTCGGGCGCTGAGCCGACGACGAGCGTTGCAACGTCGTCGTGTCTCCCCCCGCTGCCGCAAGAACGGAGTGCCAACGCCTGCCTGTGCCAAGTTGCAGACACGGTGACACGGCCTGAAGAGCTTGTCTCACCTTGTGCATTCCTGATTCAAGCGACGCGAGAGATCAAGGCTGGGGACGAAGTGCTTGTTGACTATGGGTCGGCCTACGATGTGCAAATGTGCACCAAGTACCGAATGCGTATGGCGACTGGCGGTCAGACGGCGACGACGCCTCACACGTTCGCCTAGGGGAGTGCCTCTCACATGGGGAATGCATTTACCTTTATCATTGTCGGTCGAGGGGGGCGCGGGGGGGGCCCAGCACGGATGTATTTTCATTTTGTCAAATCTCCTTCCTTCTTTTGTGACACGTGCGTCAAGCGGTCGCGAACGACTTTTTCCATCGCGAGTGTGTGGAGGTCTGCAACTTGGTTAATGTGGCGCTGTTCCTTTGTCCCGTTCGTTCCCTGTTTCGCCAGACCCTTCGTTGGATGAGTTCTGCGTACTTGGCATGTCATTGTAGGCTTACGGAGCAGCCACTACGTTTGCGTGGCGACATCCATTCTTCGGAGCATTACTCAAAACGGCGCAACGTTCTTCTATC
>CM020618.1:1669825-1694398 GCA_009829735.1 Pyropia yezoensis | reverse complement strand
TGTGGCGATGGTTGGCGGCCGTGGCCCGTGCCCGGCACTGGGATGCGGTGGACTACGCTATCCACACGCGAGAGAGGGATTTCTGATGTGTTTTTGCATATTTGTGAGGGACTTGATTTGAGAGAATTTGAGTGTGAGATTAGTGAGTGGGAATAGAATTAGTAGTGATAGTGGCCCCCGACCTGACGAGGTTAGACTCGGGTCGGGGCCACTCGGGGTTATGGGGGGGCTACCGGGCCAACGTGCCGGGGTTCCCCCAGATGCACGTTAAGAGGGACAGCGAGGCGCCCTCGGCCCGCGCCCTCAGGGAAAAAGACAACTGCGCGTTTGCTTTCCTCTTCCCCGTGTGCACTACCGTGCGTATCTGTTTGCCCTGCGAGCAGGCACGTGAGGCAACAGGCATACCATTCTCGTAGTTCCCCTTTCTGCGTTACCTGTCCCTTTCCCCCGAGGGATATTGACACGTGTCTGAGAGGATCGAGTTTTATACCACAGTGTGCAGTTTCTTTTGATTGCCCGTGAGGACGTTGGGCAGAAGCTGCGGTCTGTTGCCTGGTCTTTTTTTGATCTATATCGTCAGGAGGATAGTGCCAGCAAGGACTTGCTCGGCTGGTGTCGTCTTTGTGGCGGGCTCGGATCGACGACTGTCCTGTCCATCCCCGCCGCAGTTATCGGTAACAGCGTGAAGCACTTTGAGAACGTTGCCAATGGGAGGGGGGCGCCTGAGAAGAAGCTGGCGCACTCCCGCGCTGCATTGTACATCTGCCGCAATCCGAGCGGGGGGAACCGCACGAAGCGAGTGGTGGACGGCAACATAGCCCGCCACTTCACCCCGGATGTGCGCCCTCATCACCTGCGCTTTGTTCTCATGCAAGTGATGTCCCATTTTCCGCGCATACTGACCACGAATCCTTATCTTGACTCGTTCTTATCTCCTTTAAATGCCTCCTACTCTACTCCCTCAGTGAACACTATGACGCACATCCTGGCTGAGCTATACTCCTTCACCCTTGACGCCGTCCGTAACCTCTTGCGGACGGCGAAGGCGACGTACTGTGGCTTGCCTTTTGCCCACGCCACCATGGACCTCTGGACCGAGCGGCACTCACGGCTGGCTTTTGGGTCAGTTGTCATCCGCTTTGTGGACCCAGCGACGACCACCATGCACGTGCTCCATCTGGGTGTCTCCCAGTTCATGGGCAACCACACGCACGACATCATCTTGCGCTGGTTTCATGAGCGCCTTCGCTACTTCGGGCTCGACGCCCACGATCTGGGGTCTACCACGACGGACTCGGGCGCCAACGTGAGGAAGGCGATGCGGCTGTTGCCGGCGGCGTGGATTCCGTGTATGGCTCACGCCATTCACAACTCCGTTGTGTTCGCCTTGGGGTCGGGGGGCAAGTCCACGGATGAGATGCAGCAGTCTTTTGACGGGCATATTTGTGACGCCAATACGCAGGACGCAGGCGCGTCTGACGACTCTTCTGCCAACCCGACGGCCAAGGCGATGCTTGGGCGACTCAGAAAGATTTCTGGGCATTTCAACCACTCGGATAAGAGCGTGACGACGTACCGCGGTCTGTCCATTCCAGGCGAGTCTGAGGCGCGCAACATCATCACGGAGGTGTCTACGAGGTGGAGCTCCACCTATGACGCGTGTGCGAGAATGTTCACGTGTCACGCGCGCTTGACGGCCTTTTTCAACTCATCGGGCCAGCCCGCGCGTGTGAAGAGGCACCGCCTTTCCAGCCGCGATTGGGACCGCCTGCGCCAGCTCTTGGGGGTGCTCAAGGGTGCCATGGAGGCCTCTCGGCGCAGCCAAAGCGCAACTGACCCCGTCTCCGCTGCGTTTTTTGCTATTTGCTCTCTTCGTCGTATGATTGCGTCTGATTGCTTCGTGGTTCCTTGCATGCCCGGCTCCAGTCCCCTGGCCGCTGGCAAGAAAGACATTGATGCGTACTGTGAGGCTTACCAGGACGCGCGCGTGATCGAGGTTGACGACCGCCTGTACCCGTCCGAGCAGCTCTACTACGACGAGAAGGATGGACAAGAGGTCCTTTGCGACGCGTCGAGGGCGGCCGTGCGGCTGCTGCGCAAGCAGCTCGACACGCGCTTTTTCAACCGTGAGGACGAGACGCGCGACCTACTGGAGGCGGTACCTGTGCTAATGAGCACTGTGATGGCCCCCGGTGGGGCAAAGGTGCTCAAGGCAGCCTCCAAGATGCTTGGAAGGCCCTCTGTCTACAACCGGGCGGTCGCGGCTGTCCGGGAGATGTGTGACCGACTGGAGGATCCTGTGCCCGCGGCTGTTGCGCCCACACAGGCGCCGTCTCGGTCGGGACCCTCTCGCGCTGCGTGGTCCTGCCTGGCTGACTTCACGGACGAGGAGGACAGCATGGGAGGGATGGTGCCCGAGCAGACTAAGGCATCTCTGGCCAAGATCCACCTGGACAGCTGCCTCAAGGCCGTCGCCACGTCCAAGTCGCAGGACCCGCTGGAGTTTTGGAAGGGGAACAAGGAGCGCTACCCAACCCTCTATCTGGTGGCCTGTGCTGTCTTAGGGGCCGTGGGCACGTCCGCGGCCTCTGAGCGTGACTTCTCCGTTGCGGCGAGCATCATGCGCAAGGAGCGGTCGTCCATGCTGGCGCGCCATCTGGAAATGCATTGCTTCATCCAGGAGAACGTCCAACTCTTGCCAGTCAACCTTGGGGACGTGCCCAAGCTGTCCCACGCGGCCGCGGACATGGTGCGCACTGCCATGTCTACCGGGCGGTCGCGGCGCACTTCCGACGACGACGACTGTTCGAGCTCCGACGAGGACAACGCTGCAGGCCAGTAGCCGCCTCGGCAGCAGGCACTGGGACGAGTCATGGGAGTGTGTCTCATTGCCGGCGGGTGGAGAGGGGGGGTGTACTGGGAGTGTTATAGTGCCGTGAGGCGACTGCGCGAGAGATCGTGCGTACGCGACGAGTGTGAGTGGCCATAGCGGTTGGTTGGAGAGGGCATTCAGGGGCGCACTACACCTGCGGCTTGCAAGGTGAAAGTGCGTGCCGGTGGATATGAATAAAGCGCCACAAGGCCGCGTTCATTTTCTCGGCAAGTTACGCGGTTCTTGAGGAACTGACGCCCTTCTCGTGAGCACCGGGTGCCGGGACTGCCCGACAGTTGGTGGCCATCGTTTCCGCCCCCGCCCTCCGGTGTAGTGGGATGACCCAGACCGGCCCAGACGGCCACGCAGGTCCGAGTTGGCACTTGGGACGGACACGGCGTTGGAGACGGTGGCCATGGTGGTGGAATCAGGGGCTCCTGCGGCAGGGGTACCGCGCAGGCGGACCGCGCGCCGACCCGCTGGACTCATTGTGAGCGGGCGGGTGGGTAGGCGGGGGGGCGGGCGGGATGAACATCAGGCGGCGCGCAGCGGGCAGAGATGTGCCTTGAGCCAGCGTCTCGGCCCCGTACCACTTGGAACAGCAAGCTCCTCCGGGCCCCCCCCCTAGCCTGGCACCCAATTCAAGTGGCGACACACACACCCCCCGCTGCCCCCCGAGCTTAAGAATCGTTCTCTTTGCTTCGCCTCGCCGTAGACTACTCCCGTGAGCGCGGCCGCGAAGATTGTCGCGCGCCGCGGGCGTGGGTGCCGCAGTCGCTGGCGCTCGGCGCTACCCCGCGGGTGGGCGCCGCCTGCTGACTACCCATTGACTCTCCCGTTTCCTTTCCCTTTTCTGCCACCCCTCTCTACTGATCTGCCACGTCCACGACGCACCCCCTATGTGCCCACGACCAGTGTTGGTCACGACTGTGCGATGGGCGCGCCGCGACGGCGGTGACAGGTGGAGGCCCAGCCGGTCTGGCGGCGGCATCAGTGACTGCCTAGTGCATCAGCACCGTCCGTGACACGGTGGGGGGGGTCCCAGTGTGGCCACGGTTGACGTGTCGGTGGGAGGTGTGTCCGGGGGGGGTGGCAGCCGCTTTTGGTACAGGAGGCGTCGCTGCCCGGGGGTCTTTAAACCTGGGCAAGGCTAGCTGAGGCGGCCGACATCGCAGTCGCCACGGTCGTCCTGGCCGCCATGGTGGCGAAGCGCTGGACATGCTGCCGATGGTGATTACCGCCGCGCCACACTCGGGTGCACATTGTGTCTTGCGCCGGGCACGATCGGCGGACGCAACCTCTCGCGGACTCGGGCTTAAGGCGGGATGTGATTATGGGGGCGAGCGCCAAGCCCATCTGCCACGGTGGCCGTCACCTGCAAGTCCACGCCTCCGGGACGAGATGAGGTTGTGGGGGAGGGCGATGGGTCAGCGTGTGCCGGTTCTTCAGCCTAGTGCCCACAGTGGACGAAGGGAAAAAGAGTTGGGGGTGGCGTCGGACACTCAGTTTTGCCGTAGTGGGCGGCGGTTTAGCAAGAGACCGACACGATGCATGCACGGCGGCGCTGGTGGTGAGGTGCGCCGAAAGGGGAAGCAGCAATGCGCCGCAGAGGGGGGAAAGAAATTACCGTAGCGAGCGCCCACGCCACGCCCCGGCCGGCGTTTTAGCATAAAATAGGGACGGCGGCCCTCGCCGACGGCGGCGAGGGCGACCATTGCAGCCCCGCCGCCCTCCTCGTGAGCAGTGACCGAGACAGCGCCAGCGGCACCGGCAGCGGTGGCGGCAGGCCATTAACGGTGGTGGCGGCAGCGGCACAGGCGGCGGCGGAAAAGCGAGTCTCCTAGTCCGAGGCGCACCCCCCCCCCCCCCCTCGCACCACCTCCGCGTCTGGCAGCACCATCATAAGCGCAGGCCATTGGCGTCCATGGCCACCTTAACCGGTGACTGGCGCCACGCGGAACAGCAGCGCGTTCCCCCAGCGCCCCACGGGTCCACCCCCCACCGCCGGCCCAAAACCGCGAACGTCAGCCCAAAGAAGGCGCCCAGCCAGCCACATCCGGACGCCCGCCCCACACCACCCCCTGGCCGTCCGCAACGTCCGCCACGAGCGCGGCGATCGTGAACAGCCACTGGCCCAGCGCGGCCACCACCACCCCCCCCCTATAGACCCCGCGACACCCCACGGCGCGCCCCAAGTCGCCGCGACTGCGGCGACACCCACCGCCGACGCGGTCAACACCCCGCGCCAATCCGCCCACCCACCGGCAGCGGCGCCTGTTACCGTCGCCGCCGTCACGGCGAGGGCGTTGGTGACCTTGCACAGGGCGGCGGAGACGCCAGTCGCGGCGGGCACGTCGCCAAATAGGGTGACCATGAGGATGTGCTCGCGGTCGGCGAGGGTGGAGGGCAGCGTCGAGGCGTTGGAGGTGATGAGGGTGGGCGCCAGGGTGAGCATCGAGCGTGCGGCGAGCAGGAGGGATGACAGCGGCGCCCCCGCCGGGGGGAGAGCCGAGGCAGGGGGGAGATGGCGGCGGGCACCGACAGGCATTGGCGGGAAGGAGGCGCCGCCGCCTGCATCCGCCGCCGATGCGCCGGCCGAGCCTGCAGCGGGAGGTGCCAACAACGTCGCCGTCTCCGCCATCGCAGCCGCCGCCAAGACCGCACGTCGGGGCTGCCGCCTGCCTTGAAGACCCCCCCAACAGCCGTCCGTGGCCTCGTCTGCGGCGACGCACACCGTCGCACCGCATCAATCGTGCCCAAGTTCAGGACCTTCCCCCCCGCCCCAGGCATACAACGACGACGTCGGGGCCGCCATCGACGAGGCGAAGGCAACGCAAGGAGCCGCCATCGAGCGTGTTCGACGGCAGCTCTCCTGTGCCTGGAGGGACAGCAGACGGCGTTGGGGGAGGAGGGCGTGCCAAGAGGCCACTGTATTTGTGAGACACCTGCAGTTAGGCGACGTCCGCAGGTAATCTAGGTCTCATACCCGTGTACTGATACTCTTACCTGCCATTTTTGCCGCATACTTTTGGGCCTGCCTGGGTCAAAGGTATACCTACGCGCCATACCCGCGAGGGCGCTGGCCCGCTGATATTCTATACATGAGGAATGGTGTGTGCCCCATACTCATACCCACGTTCGGACTTTTCCCCAATACACATACAGATGGCCAAAAACGGTACCCTTGATCAGGCCTGATGTATTGCAGTTTTCCGAATTTTGTCCCATGTGGACAAGAGCAAGAGCAAGTGTACAAGAGCAAGGGCCAATCGCATGCTCGCAGCAGAGGGCTTTCCAATGGCGTGCTGCAACACGTCTGTCGGAAGAACCTGATGATTGGCTATGGCCACAACTGCTCTCGCAACGAACGCTGGTTGGTCAAAACACTCTTGTTTTTTCATCGGATCTCGCCGGTTGGCCCTTTATCTCAGGTCATCTCTGTCAAGAACAGTCCGAAGCGCTCAGCCGGTGCTTGTTCTGCCCTCAAAGTGGTCAGAAATCCCGAGAGAACCCCCGATCACACTGTTCGTACAACAAGGGACCCTCATGCAGAGCAGTCATTGGCCAGAGAGGCAGCATCTGAGTCATATCATTGGTCAAACACAGTTTGCTCTTGCTCTTGTCCACATGGGACAAAATTGGGAGAACTGCAATGTGTAGGTACATACCCGGCTGCTGTTTGCAGGGCGCCGCTCCGGCGCTGCTGCCGTCGCCACGCCGCCGGTTTGGCCCGCTCTGGCTGATAGCCACTCCGGCTGCGACTGCCGTTGCGATAGGGATGTGGGTGGCGGGATGGTGTGGGGGGGCAGGGGAGAGGGGGGGGGGGCGGGAAGAGTTGTGTGGCGCTGCGGCCGCAGCTATCTAGGTATAGAAAGTACAGCTGGATGCTGTCGCTTTGCTGTTTTACGTGCCGGTGTTAGCTGGTGCGACTGCCTCATGTGTAGTATGTAGCATTTATCAATTTACGTAGACTGTGTATGAATGCATTCGCGTTCATCAAAGTTCGCGGCATGTGTGTGGCAGCATCGGTCAGTACAGGGTTTCGGCAAGTTACTCTTCGGTTACCTGTGGAGTGGGTTCCCCCGATTCAGCGCGAGTTGACCCCATTTTAGCGTTTCAACCCACCAGCGGCACGCCACATGTGGGTTCGGAGGCTCCGTTCGTATGTTTCTAATGAGGGCAAATGAGGGCAAATGTGGGTGGCCTACAACCAATCAAAGGCGGTTCTTGCCTCCACGCCTGTCGATTTGAGCGACAATCAGTGAGGAGGCGGAACACCCCAGTCGAGAAAGACACGGCGTGCTGCGACGCCGCGCTCTCTCGGGGCTGCAAAATAATATAAATCGAACCCATGTTCCAAAGTTGCCGAAGACGTCGTAGGTTCGTTGTGGCTTTGTCACTTGTGGCATAAATATTGCAGTACTCTGAATTTTGGCTCATGGCGACAATAACAACAACAGACCCACAACAGGCCAATGGCATGCTTCAGATGGCGCACCACTGGCCAATGAGTGCTCCGCGTTAGTGTGGAAACAGTGCGATCTGAGACTTTCTCGAGATTTCTGCCCACATCGAAGTGGGAACAGGCATCCTAGGAACCAGTTGCGACCTCTCCCAGTGCTCTTGAGTGGATCGGGCCGAGAGAGAGGGGAATCCGCCGAGATCGTGATCGAAGACAACAGCTATCTGACCAACCATCGTTCGGTACGAGATCCGCCGCGACTGCAGCCAATCATCGCCTGATGAAAAAAGGAAAGCCCCACAGCACGCTATTGGTCCGCTGCGAGCTCCCAGCACGCGGTTGGCTCATGGCCTCGTTGTCACGCTGTTGCTCTTGTCTCCTTGAGACAAAATTCGGGGAACTGCAATATGTCGAATTTGCAACCTGTGACAATCCCACGACCCGAGTTGCCGAAGCTCTCTAGCTGCGCCACACAGTGGCGTGCGAGACTATTCAAAAATTGTATTGCAGAACGGTCTAGTATCCGAAGACAACGAAGAGTATCTACATCGTCTCTAAAACGTACCACCCGTACTGGGTGTCACAGTACGATACTGAGTGGTAGTGGGAGATAGTCAGTAGGCTTCTTGCAGAATTCGGCAGACTCTTTGTACTGGGTCGCGAGGAACGCGGGCTACAAGTCTCGCGGCTTTCAATTCCCGCCTGGGCGCGGTCATCTCGACTGCTCCATGCACGGTGCGGTGTCCGCAGGCGGGCTACAAGTGCGGCACTGCACGGAAGTTTGACACGCGCCTCGCCATTCATAGCCACGACTTCCTCCAGTGGTCACTCTTCCAAGTCAGATATGCATCGCGGATCCCAGAACGCACGCTCGGTGCACCCTGACGCCCCCCTCCCCCCTGTTTCGCGCAAAGGTCCTGCCCAGGGGGCACTCACTCCCGCCCCCCCTGCGCGCCCCCCTATCGTCTGATGCTTGCTCGCTCGTCCAATGGGCGTTTAACTGAAATCCCCGAGCGCGCCCCACGCTTGTCGCGACCCCCGACAGCTGCCTCAATGCAAGGGTTCTGTGTATGCCCCGCCCCCAACCGCTCGCGAGCCGGTCACTCACGGACCGCCCTCCTCCAACGCCTGTGACGCATTCAGCCAATGGGCGTTCACCTTTACTCGTGGAAATCACACGTGTGGCAGAACTGGCCCACGCAACGCAGTGGGTCTATAACCGAGTACCTAGATTTTCCCGAATGTCGGTGCGCGCACGTGTTCTTGCGTGTTTGCAGCCCTTCCGGAATTGCGCGCCGCGACAAGAAGACCCTATTTCTATTTCATGTCCGCGGGCGCACGTTGCAGGGGTCTTTTTGGACCTCGAATGCCGCGCGCAGCACGTCCCTCGGGACGCGGTCTGACACTGGCTGCACACGCTCCTGCAACGCCCGATGAAAACATTGCACCCGCGAACAGAGTTTCGCATCGTGTTGACACGTTCCTGCATGTTTGATGTCACACCATCCATGTTTCAGCACCTGCATTACAAGGTCGTTGTTTACTTTTTGGAGACCCGAGAACGGCGTGGCGATGGGCAGCCACACCGCGAGAGGGCGTGGACATCTCTGGAGAGGATTGTCTTTGGCAAGAAGCGTGCCAACCATGACGTGGATGGTGTCTTTAGCGAGCCCGTCTCTCATCGGACGACATGCAAACACGTGTAGAGTGGGGCAAGACAGACACCGTGTCACGCATCAAGCCTCATATTTCGTTCCAACACGTGCTAGTGCTGACATGCATTTGCCACTCTCTGCAGCGCCTTGTGCGAAACATTGATTTGCAATGCAACGCCATTGCAAAACATGGTTTCGCACCGCAATGGAACCTGCTCGGGAATACACCTTTTCGTGTATCCCAGTGCAAGAACAGCGATGCAACAGCGTGTTGGAAAAAAGCTATCTGGGCGAGAACAGAACAGAAAACGGCCTTCTCATTTAAGACGGTAGGTGTCGACGTCTTCTTTCTCTTCGTCAAGGAGCGTTAAAAAAACTGTTCTGTTCCCTGCCCGTAGCATCCCCGAGAGTGCGTCTCTTGCAAACACTCGGCCTCTTCGGGCCCTACGGGAGACCTTGCACGAGCGGACACGTCCGATTCGGGCCCGATGCGCGCGAATGTAGGTACTCGGTTTTAGACCCACTGCGCAGGGGGGCAGGGCGCGCCATACTGGAACAGGAGACAACTGGTCTGACGCGTTTTCCCCGTTGCTTTCGATCCCGAATTTCCCTAAGTCAGGGATACCTTGCTTGATAGTAAATCCAACTTGGATTTCAGGGTTTTCTGCACTTTTATCGTCTTGAATTTTCGTGTAGCCCGGTGGGCAGGTGCTGGGGTGGGAGATTCTGAGTGGCGAGATTCTGATGGGACCCCGGGGGGATAAGGGGAGGGACAGCGCGGCTTGGCCTCGCTTCCCCGTCCAGACCAAGAAGCTGTTGGCCCACACACCATCTTCCTGCTTACTGGTGGGGGGACTGCCCCACAACAGAGACAGCGTGTGTGCGACTTGTACTTCTTTCCGTTCCCCCGACACGGGAGGCAGCACTTGTGCACCTCCCCAACTTGGGTGCTGGGTGCGCGAGTGGTTTTGGCCACACTTGGTGGAGCAGCAGGGGACAGAGGTAAACTGTACCTCCGGGTGCACCCGGGTGTAGGGGGCCCTCTGTCTCAGACGAGCGGTGGTCTTGGACTGCGTCGTACGGATCGTTAGCCAACATGCCTGGATCGGACCCCCCGTCGCCCGGGGAGTACACGGGTGACGCACATACTCCAGTGCCCTTGAATACTGGTGATACACAGGTAGGTGTACTTGGGGTCGCAGAGGGACAAGAGGTCCCTCAAGCCAGCAGGACTGGGAGTACGGGCGGGAAACTGGCCACCCCGGCTCAGTCGGGAGTTCATTCGGGTGACACCCCCGATGCTGGTGGGCTGAAGTCCGGCCACCGAGCGGTGAGTCCTGTGGGGACGTATGGAGGTCAGGAGACGTCTTCAACGGGAACCTCTCCATTTAGAGACAAGTTTGGCATGGAGCCATCGCCAACTAGGCTTTCGGAGGACGGTGCACCTCCATTGGTCGGTGATGGGCTCGCGCCCTTGTCCTCGGTTGTGACCCCTGGGGGCCGTGGTCACCCCTCAGATGGATTCCCGAAGGCTGACCGAGACTCAACTGGAGTCGAGAACCATCTCCTGGCGGACACAGTCCGTCGGGAGGCGACCGATGTGCTGCGGCAGGCTTGGCCGAAACTGGTGGTCACGATGACGATTACCTTTTTGAATATTGTGGCAAGTTTGCCAGATGGTCTCAATGTCCAGACCGCAGTGGGGCTCTCGAGGCCGCAGACGCAGGGGACAATTCCCCCTACGCCTGCAATGGGGCTTCCCGAACAGGGATCGACCCCTGTGACTCCCCACGTGGGTGCCGCGTCAATATCATCTGGTCGAACGCCTTCTAAAGAGGCGTTCCCCGCAAAGACGCCGGTGGTTACACCTAGCCCGCCGGTGCTGACGGCAGAGACTTCGGGTCAGTGTACCCCTCTGCCTCAGCGGCTGTTCCCTCAATATGAGTTGGCGTCCGAGATCCAGGTCGCCAAGCCGGTCTACCAGGGGATCTTTGACTGTGGGACCTACGCCCTAAACAACGAGTCTGTGGCGTATGGTACTACTCAGGCTCGAGCTATGGGGCGTTCCAAGAAGAACGTAAGTCACTCTCTTGGGCACAAAGCAGAGTGGGATGGAACTCTTCCCCTCCGTGTCTTTTTGTTCCTACGTAGTTTCACAAAAGCCTGTGACGACAATTCCATAAGTGAAGACATGCTACAGGAATTCACTAAGGGCGACCTACGGACGGAAATTATGTCCATCATGCCAAGTTCCTCAAGTGGAGGAGCCGGTGAGGTGACGTCCTACCTGGAGCTCATCAACTGGTTGTTGAGGGCTATGGTTGATGAAGCCGAGTTGGCCTCTCACGTCGAGGAGTTTACGCAGGCTCATTAAGATGATGATGAGCACGAATTGTTCTTTGTAGAGCGCGTACGAAAGCTCAACAACATTTGTGGCTTCCTTCGTGCACAAGCTGTGGTGAAGAGTCGCTATGTGGAAGGTCTCCATTGGTCGGTCCGTATGGAGACCCGGGAGCATAATACCTCCCGGGCGACATTGGCCGAGTATGCCCGTTTCGCCTATAGCAGGGGTGAGGCTTACCGCAAGCTACGGGATAAGCAACGCCAAGTGCGGCAGGCCAAATTGGTAAAGGAGAAAGAAAAGGCTCGCAAAGCCCGAGAGCTGCGAGAGGCCCGCAGGAGAAGATGGTGGCCGCTGTGGGATCTTCCTAGAGTAGTTCATTAAGTTTCCAAGTCGGGAGGAGCCTTCCGGGAACAGAGCATCGGTGTTAGAACTGCAACGCCGATGGACACTGGGCATACGACTGCCCGAAGTTGAGTAAGCGCATTCAACAACTTGTCACGAATGCGCACAAGAGATCGGTTAAGAGCGAAGTACGCTCGCGCCGCGAATATGGCACGCGGCCGGTGGTGGCTGTGGCTACACCCTCGGCTGAGGAAGCGAGAACGTCGTCCTCGCACTCGTCGTCCTCCACTTAGCCCTGAGACTCCAAAGCCAAGACGGCGGGAAGCGCGTGACCGCTGGAGCTGGACGTCCTAAGCTCACAGCGGGAGCCTCGGCCAAGTGGGTCAAGAGGACGAGCCAGCCCTGTCGGATACTGTGTCGACCCGAAGGGGTCCGCCCATTTCGGGTAGGACTCCATAAGAACGTGAACCCACGTCGAATCATCGCCGTGCTGACAGGAGAGAACTTCCAGGTGCCTGGCCAGGTGAAACTAGCCCAAGGCCGCGCGTGTTGTGCCCGTATCGTACTTGATTCTTTCTGTGGGGCTTCCTTGATACGCAAGTCGCTGTTACCTAAGAAGGTGGAACTCCAACGTTGGAGGTCTAAGTCCATCTATATGATCAACATCAATAACGGTGTACTTCCTATTGTTGGTGCCGTGCCCTGTTCACTCGGCTGGGGTCCCATGAGATCGACGTGACCTATTGTGTAGTTGAGAATATTTCAGTGCCCCTGCTTCTGGGCACCCCTTATGTGGTGGCTCAAGTGCCTTTGATTCGTGGCCCCGAGTATTGGGTCAAGTTGATGAATGGGGACACAATCCCCATCCTCGGAAAGTGGAAGTCTGTGGCTCGTGCGACAGTCCCTCAATCGAAGCCGGCTTTTACTGTATCAGAAGAGGATACTGCTACATTGCATAAGGCCCATGAAGTCACGCTGCCTTCCAATTCGGTGGCACACGTGGCCGTTGTAACTGAGTATACGGGGAACGGGTTGGTGCACCCGAACCCCCGTCTTGCTTGAAAGCACCAAGTGCATGTTGCCCTTCGCACGATGGAATCCAAATCCAGGGTCCCGTGGAAGGTTCAGGTGATGAACCCAAGTTCCTCACCCAAGTACTTGAAGTCAGGAGCCAAGTTCGGCTACATTGACCAACATGAGGGGCCCATGACAGCGGCCATTCTCAACGCGGGTACGACCAGTGGCACGAAGCCCGCACCGGTGAGGCACCAAGCCGAGTCGGCAGCCCCTCCTCGACCCCATGTGGGTATAGAGAATGTACAGCCCAAGTTGTGGGCTCAGGCTAAACGCCTCTTGGATCAAGGTCACAAGTTGTGGGATGGTTAATGAGGACTCATGAAAGCCACGATGCACCGGATCGATTTAATACCCGGAGTGGCCCCTATACGTCAGTAATCGTATAAGGAAGGGCCCCGGTCAAGGGCCCTCGTCAAGGAGCAAGTTGTTATCATGGAGGCTCTAGACCTGATTGAGGCCTGCACAGCCGAGTGCGCGAGCCCGGTGGTGATCGACCTTAAGCCTAACGGGACCCCGCGGTTATGTATCGATTACCGCAAGATAAACGAGAGCACGGTGAAGGATAGTTACCCTCTTCCTAGGATGGATGACTGTCTGGACGCGCTGGAGGAAGCGAGAGTGTTTGCCACCCTAGACTGCAACGCGGGGTCCTGGAAAACTCCCATTGTCCCGGAGGCCAGCCATGAAATTACATTTACCTGTCACTGTGGTACCTATCAGTGCAAGCGGCTGCCGTTTGAGCTGTAGAACGCTCCGTCAATCTTTCAGCGCGCCATAGACATGAATCTGGCCGAAGTACGGTGGCAGATCTGTCTAGTGGATCTTGACAATATCATCGTGTCTTCTCAAGCTCCGGAAGATCCTATGGACCACCTTGGTCAGTTGTTCAAGCCACTGGCTGACGCCTTTGTGTCGCTGAAGGCCAGCAAGTGCCCCCTCCTGACTCAGGAGGTGGAATAATTGGGACAAGTTGTCCATCCGGGGCGTCTCAGCGTTAAAGAGAAGAGCCTGACGGCCATTCGTATGGCCCAGTATCCCCAGACGCAGACCCAAACGAGGAGCTTCCTCGGGATGTGTCACGTGTGCCGAAATTTTACAGAGGGCTTCGCCAAGGCGGTGAAGCCGCTGAACGAGCTAGTGAGCTCGACGCCGCCGAAGAACCTGCCTCCCCTAAGTCGGGTGGAGCAGACAGCCTTTGATACCCTTCGAGATCAGCTGCTGAAACCTCTAATATTGGCTATTTGCAGGCTGAGAGGCCACTACGTCTTGAAAGTGGACGCCAGCTACGACCAACTTGGTTGTGGGCTGCTGCAGCACCAGTGTAGCAAAACAGAAGTCCGTTATCTGTCCACGCTCAAGGAACACTCACCAGGGGACATTGGCACCAAAGTCATCGGGAGGCCAAGGTTGCTGTCCTTGCATCGCAAGCCACGAGACCAATATTGAATGCCAAATGAGGGGCTCGTTCTTTTACCATGGCCGGCGGTGGATCCGCCGCTGGTCCCTTCGTCATATGCCCGCGGAAACACTACAAACTACCGTTCACCCCAAGATGCAAGTCCCACTGGTTATACTTAACTTGTAGATGCCGTAAACATAGTGAACTCCCAACTTGACATCTAAGGGACAGAGGTAGCCCCCATAGATTAGGGTCGCAATGCGGGTTCTCATATTGCTACAAGCAGCCGGACGTATTTTAGCAAGGGGCTGAGCTCGGCGGAGCAAAACTATGGAGTCACCGAGTTGGAGAGACTCGCGGTGGTGTGGGCGGTGATGTCACTTCGTTATTACCTGGAGGGTGAGAAGTTTCTCATCCGCTGCGACCACAGCGCGTTGCAGTTCATCTTTAATCGGATTGCACCAACACCCGCCGCTACAGGTGGCGGGAACTGTGGCGTTCGTGGCCCTCGTTCCTTCTCCGGAGACAGCAGAGTGCTGGCCTACGTTGGGGCGTCAGCGGATCCTTGGTCGGCCGTCACGGGATGGCGGGCCTTGCTGGCCGCCCGTTGTGGACTGACAGAGGGAGGTGGTTGTACCCCCCTGGACTTGGTGGCCTGGGATTTGATTGTTTCCCTATGCATTTGTCTTTTCTCGATTTTCCTTGCGTATTTTCGTGCTTTTCGCCCTTTTTCTCCCATTGGGTTTTTCGGGCGGATTGCATCTGTGTGTGGGGGGTTTTCACTTGCTTTTCTTTCGAGGGATTATTGTTGGCGCGGGTGCCCCGGTGCGCTCCGGTGTAGGCCGGGTGCATGCTGGCACTTGGCCCGCTGGGTAGGGCGCCTGGGAGGTCCATTGGGGAGCTCTTTGGAGGGTTCTTAGGGGCTTGGCCCGGGGTCCCGACGAGGTCCCTCTTGTAAAATAACGTTGCTTTGGTTTTCTCCTTCCCCTTGGGCAAAAGCCTTTTACCTTTACCTCGGACCTTGAGGTGGGCAAGCGCGCGTGGGGTTCCCTGGCCCGTTCCTTCTAGTGGTTACCCGCGGTCCCTCTGGGGTGGATTGGGTTCCCTGTGGGCACGCGGTGGTCATAACGCTACATTAATGGTGGAGCAGCAGGGGAGGGGCAAACTTTCTCCTGTATCAGGACGCCTCTCTCCCTCTTTGGTAGCGGATCGTCGTGCTCTCGTGGATCCTGTTCCTTCCTAGTGGGGCCAGACGGCTTGCTAGTCGAGTGTCGACGGCCAACATGGCGGACCTACCCCCTGACGGTCGGGGCCGGGGTCGCGGTGCGCCGTCGGACGTGTCCCAAGTTACGCCGGCGGGCGGAGGTGAAGGCTCAGGAGTTGGCCGTGGCCGTGGTCGCGGTGGGCCCTCGAGACTCCCCCCGCCCCGTTCTCTTACTCCGCCCTTTGGTGGGCCTAGCCGTGGCCTACCAACCCTGGGGCCAACTGATCTACGGTCGTTCCTAAACGACTTTCGAACGGACATCTTGGCCGAGGCGTCACGGGCTGTAACTGCCAGCCAGGCGGCCAGCACGCCGACGGTCGTTGAGGATCAAGCGGGCCAACCGGGTTTTATCGGTGGCTCGCGCACAAGCAAGAAGAGCAAGGGCCGTAGTGGCCGCCGTCGTCACCGTCGTGGCCATTATTCGTCGTCGGATTCGGATTCTAAGTCGTGTACATCATCGGCCACCGAGGGTGACCAGGACGAAAGTGAACACGTGGCTCCCAACGTCTCGGAAGGCCCCAAGGTAATCGCGGCAGTGGACGACCGCTTTGCCCGTGTTTTGGACTACAACACGTATCGGCTGCGGAACCGGGCAACCAAATACGGTACGAAGGAGGCCAGCAAGATGGGGAGGACGGCCAAGAACATGAAACACTCTTTTGGGGGCTACCCCCCCTTTTCTGCCACGGAGCCCCTGAAGGTCTTCTCATGGCTACGCAAGTTCACCAAGGCCTGCGACGATAATGGTGTGTCGGAGGGGATGGCCCTCTACGCGGTGCCCCACTTTCTTTCGGGCGACGCGGAGACACGGTACACGCGGGCCCTCCCTGACTCGGCAAGTACGTCGGGTGGTTGCTCTATTACGACGTACCCCGAGGCCATCAATTGGTTTTTGGAGACCTACGCGGAGCCGCATACGCTGGCCTTGGCGCAAGACAAGTTTAGTCGGGCTACGAAGGAGTCGGATGAGACCGTTGAGGCCTTCGCTCTACGCCTACGAAGCCTCTCTGAGTCTTGTGGGAATATCCATTCCGAAGGGACTATGAAACAACAACTCATTCAAGGCCTACCGGAATTCCTGCGTACGGACGCCTTCGTCTACAACGACCCCGCATGCACGTACCAAAAGTTGGTTACCTACACGGCCGGAAAGCTTAAGGCGGCCAAGGATGTCATCGAGTTGGCCAAGGGGAGTTCTAAGGAGGAGGACGGTTGTCGAAGGACCTCATTTATCCCACATCCCCCTACGCCACGGCCGCGGCTTCCTGCGATGGCCATCGGTGAGGTGAGGGCCACGGAGGGAACAGACAAGACGTCCAACCATCAGGCCGATGACAAGGCTACCCCCTCGCCGTGGGCCTACGAGCCCGCCACTCGTCGCTATCTGGCCAGCCGGACGCAAGAGGGACGTGGACCGCTGCGCTGCTACGTATGCTGGGAGGCAGGCCATATGGCCCACCAATGCCCTAAGCTATCGGAGGCCCAGCGGGAGAATGTGATCAGGTCCCGCGACGCGTTCCTGCAGTCTACACGGGGCCACAAGAAGATCAACGATGGGGCGAAGTACCGTGAGCAGAGGGACATCAACCGTCGGACTCGAATTGCGGTGGTACAGGCCCTCTGCGATGGGATTGAACAGTCGGACGAAGAGGAGGACGTCCGTCGGTCGGCCAAGTCTCTACGGGCCATGTCGGCTGGACCCCCTCCGCCTTCGGGGGAAGAGTAGCGGGGAGTGGGCCCTCACCTACTCCCCGTTCAAGGGATAGAACCTGCACGCCTACGATGATTGCATGTACTACTACGCCTTGTTCTACGGTACTCCCTTGCGGGGCCCCTGCTTTTGGGCCCAAAGAGTGCAACCCAGGGAGGCCCTATGCGTTAAAAGGGACCCTCCTGGTGCTACGAAAAAGAAACTTCGAAATCAACGTGGCCATCCAGTTGACGGCACAACACCCAGCGAGGCCTACGAAGGCGGTCTTGGACACCGGAGCCGGCCCAAGCGTTATTAGGAAGGTCTTCTTGCCTAAGGACTGGCGACGCTACGCCTATAGGCCCCCGAAATCAACGCGGGTCTGTGACGCATCGGGACAGCTTCTACGAGCCCTTGCCGTACTGGAGGTGGCCGTCCTAGTTGGGGAAAAGGCCAAAGTGTTCACCTTCTTGATCGTCAAGGCCCTATCCGTTCTGGTTATCTTGGGGATGGACTTCCAGAAGCAGTACGTAAGGGCCATCTACCCGGGAACGGAGGCCGTGCGTTGGAATGACAGGGCGCTTACGGAGGCCATCAGGGTACGGGAGGGCAAGGACCTGCCGGCCCCCAACAAGCATGGCAACTCTCCGCGGATCGACCCGGCGGCCCTGTGCCTCTCCAAGTCCGTCACGATTGAGCCCTACTCGATTCAGGCCGTCTACGGTCGATGCGGGACTACTGGGCGGTGCTTGCTGTGGGAGAGACCTGTTAAGATGGCCGAGAAGGGCGTCTTGTTCCACAACGCGCTGGCCAACGTCAAGGCCCGGCGGGACTTTAAGTTCTTCCTCACCAACATCACCAGCCGGCCTGTTAATCTCCCCAAGGGTTATGCGGTTGGCCTCGTTGAGCCCTACGATGGGCCTGTCTACAAGATCTACGAAGGGCCGTGCTCACCCCCTGGCGAAGGGGCCGCCCCAATTGGAAGGCTGGTTCAAGGCCCAAGAGTCGAAGCCGGGGAAGCGCAAGGACCCAAATTGAACACAGGGCAGGCCCACGACGCTTCACATACGAACGGTGAAGCGGAGGCTCTAAATCAGGACGGCCCCAAGATGCCGCGGATTGCCTACGAGTTCATCCCACCCGAATTGCACGAAGCCGTACGAGATTTGGTGGCCCGCTACGGGGGATTATGGGATGGCCAGCTAGGCCGTATGGACATCACGCCCCATCGTATAACGTTGACGCCGGGGGCCAAGCCGGTACGTTCGCAGCCCTACCGCACGGGTCTCTACCACCGTCAGTTGATAGCGGAGCAGGTGGCCAAGCAGCTCAAGCTGGAGGTTATAGAGCCCTCGCAAGCCGAATGGTCCTTCCCGGTGGTCATCGTGCCAAAATCCGACGGCACTCCGAGGTTTTGCGTGGACTACAG
This sequence comes from Pyropia yezoensis, assembly GCA_009829735.1. NCBI lineage: Eukaryota > Rhodophyta > Bangiophyceae > Bangiales > Bangiaceae > Pyropia > Pyropia yezoensis. The sequence continues at coordinate 1,675,864 of CM020618.1, read as the reverse complement.
ACGACTCAACGATATGACGGTCAAAGATACCTACCCCCTTCCACGGATGGACGACTGCATTGACTTCCTGGGGGAGGCCACCGTCTTTTCGATGTTGGACTGCAATATGGGCTACTGGCAGATCCCTGTGGCCGTCGAGGACCAAGACAAGACGACGTTCACCTGCCATGAGGGGACCTACAAATACGTACGGCTTCCATTTGGCCTGACCAACGCACCTGCTACTTTCCAAAGGGCCATCGACATGCTACTGGCGGGCCTCAAGTGGAAGACGGTGCTGGTTTACCTGGACGATGCTATTGTTTCTTCTCGGACGGCCCAAGAACACCTGGGCCACCTCGAAGAGGTCTTCTCCCTGCTAGCCAAGGCCGGCGTATCCCTGAAGGCCAGCAAGTGCTTCCTCTTTCAAGAGGAGGTCGAGTACTTAGCCCATATTGTCGGCAAGGGGCAGGTCCGAGTGAACGAGAAGAATCTCGTGGGCCTTAGGCAAGCGGAGCCGCCAAAGACCAAGAAGGGCCTGCGTAGCTTCCTAGGCATGTGTAATGTCTATAGGAGGTTTGTGAAGGACTACGCGGAGGTGGCCCGGCCTTTGACGGCCCTCACCAGTACGAACATCTCCGACCCGCTGCCCAAGTTTACGAAGGAGCAGCTGAAGGCCTTCGAGGACCTCAAGTGGAGGCTGACCCACACACCCATTTTGGCCCTCCCGCGACGAAAGGGGGCAGTACACGGTCGACACGGACGCCAGTGCTACCCAAGTTGGCTGTGTCCTACTCCAAGAGCAGCCAGAGGGTGGCCTCAAACCTGTCGGGTACTGGAGTCGGCCCCTGTCGCAGGCCGAAAGGAACTACAGTACCACCGAGCGCGAATGATTGGCCGTAGTGTGGGCCCTCTTACTCCTGCGGCCCTACCTTTTGGGCACACGTTTCATCGTGAGGACGGACCACACAGCCCTCAAGTGGATGCTCCACATGGATGGAGCACATGGCCGGTTGGCCCAGTGGCGGCTACGGTTGGCCGAGTTTGACTACATCGTGGAGGCGCGGGCCGGCGCGGCCCATCATGCTGCCGACACCATGTCAAGGCTCAAGACGACGGGGGTCGACACCGATGCCCATCCCGGAGGAAATCCCCTGTCTACTCACGTTGGCCAACTTCGCTCGTGGCTGGGTGGCCCCCTATCCTAAGACGAACAAGGGCTTCCCCCCCCTCACTGTGGAGCGTCTGATTAGGGCCCATTCTACGGACGCACGCTGCGTCGAAATCCGGGCCGAGATGGACAATAATACCCACTCAAGGTTTGGGGAGACTCCCGACGGCCTACTCGTGCGGCTGAGCCCCCTTGACAAGGCCGTCCAAGTGTACGTGCCCGAGGGCCTACGCCAAGAGGTCCTGACGTTGGAGCACAACCCGGCCCACGCTGGCCACCCGGGAGTTAATAAGATGTACACCTCCATGCGGCGGGCCTACTATTGGGAGTCTATGGTGGCCGATGTCTACAACTTTGTGGCCAATTGCAGCGCCTGTGCCAAGGGCAAGGTGAGGGGCCGATGACGGACAGCGCCCCTTCGCCTATTTCCTGCGTCTGAGCCCTTCACGGACGAATGCTTGGACTTGTTCGGCCCCTTCCCCGTGTCGGCCAGCGGTAATCGATTCCTGTTGGTCATCGTTGACCGCTTCTCAACGCTGACTCGCGTGGTCCCAATCCCGAAAGAGGACGCGGAAACGGTGGCCTCAGCGTTTTGTGACACGTGGGTGGCCTCTTACGGGCCACCGGACACCCTCTTGACGGACAATGGGCCGCAGCTAACCTCCGCCTACTTCCGCGGGTTTTGTGGGATGCTGGGCACCGGCCACCTCACCTCGACGACCTACCATCCGCAGACGCAAGGCCAGGAGGAACGCTACAACCGGACTATCGTGGCGCAGTTGAAGGCCTACGTATCGGAACATCAAGAGTCGTGGGACGACCTAGTCTCTGTCCTTACGTTGGCTACAACTCACGGCCGCAGCAGAGTACAGGTGTGGCCCCCCTCAAGTTTGTGGTACCAGAGCGGGTCCGCAACCTTTCCCTCGAGCGAATGCCGCAACGCCCTACCCCAAGGAGGTACCCAAGACGGCCAGGGCGGCCCGCGAGTATCATCGGGCCCACCTACGTAATCTGGTCCATCAGGTACGCAAGGCCTTGGCGTCCGCCCAACGAAGGTACAAGCGGGCCTACGATAAACGGGTCAGGCCGGTGAACAAGAACCCTCCGGGTGGGGGATTGGGCCTACATTGATGCCAACATCCAGAACCCCAAGAAGCTGGATCAGACGGTCCTGGGGCCCTATCAGATTGTGGGGACGCGACGACCACACCTTCGCTGTCATGATGGATGGCCATCCGGAGCGGGTTAGTGGGGACAACGTGGCCCGCGCCCCTACCCCCACGCACCAAGCAGACTCTTCGACCATCCTTCGTGGGCCGCAAGGCGTGGCGGTGCCGTGGGACCATCGGGAAACAGGCCACCAATTTACATGGGAGCGCTTCGTGGACCACACGTATGACGTGGAGGGCAAGTTGTGGCTGCTTGTACGCTGGTGGGGCTACGCGGCCGAGGAGGACACTTGGGAGCCGCACGACGGTGTGGAAGAGCGCAAGGTGGCCGAGTACTGTCGCAGGGTGGGCGTCTCTGTGCCCTCAACGTCGGCCGAGATCAGGGCGCTGTGGGGCCCCCTCCAAGACCTTTGTGATCCGGACGTGGAGCTGGAGGAGGGGCCCATGGTGGATGACTACGTGGGCCTGGTGGAGGCGCTCACGCTGGACCAGGACCCTCGGTGGGCCTGATGTGCCTCTTCCCCTTTCGGCCTGGTCGTCCTCTACGAAGTCAACATTGCGGCCCAACACGGTGGTCAGGGGTTCGAGTCTACCCGGGCGACGGCCATTATCTAAGGGACATTGTCGGCGACACGTGTCGAGCCGGGGAAAACCTATGTTCTGAAAACGGGAGTAGGCTACTTTCAACCACGTGGCCGTGGTCGCGACTATCCCCTTCGCGGATGGCGCTTCGAGCAAGGGTTCATCAAGCAGTGCAGAGATGTCACCCCCTTTAATGGATAGGCAGCCACAACGGGATTACACTACAAATACGCAGACGGCCTACTCTACAAACTTCCATCCTGCTACCCGACACCATTATTGGTCACGCGGACGGCCGTTCCGATCCCATAGGCCCGCCTCCTCGTCACACTCCCGGCCACGCACCCGAGATGCAAAGTTCGGCTGCCGACGGCCGTACTCGCGCTGGGCCGCCGTCTCCGCCAGTCCCACCTCCCGACGAATAGACTCCCGAGTGGCAGGGAGGCCCACAAGGTCCAACAACTGTTGCAGTTCGTGGATGGGCGGGCCCCCATGACGAGAGGCCCACCTACCAACCTCGACGCCCACATCGGCCAACACGTGAAACAGACCCGCAATGAACGGACCCACACGGACGGAACCAGAGGCAGCCCCCGATGACCCAAGAAGTGGGGCCAAGCCCTGACTCACCTGCTCCGAGACCCGGCCATCAAGAGATGACAGCGCCTCATCTGGGCCGTCGCGGTGGGCCATCGGGGACGCCATCAGCATTCGTGGGGCGACGAGGAGGGTACGACGGCCGGCGGCGGGAGAGTTGGAACGGCAGCGGCGGGGTTAGCGGGCGAGTTGACCATCATCCGCTCCGCCTGGTCCCCCACCATCTCTCGGGCCTCCATCACGTCCCTACTGTACCGCAGCGGGAAGGGAGCTAAGTCCTCGTCCACGTGGGCCGTCGCAGATTCCGCACCCCTGCTCGATGCGAATGGCAACCCAAGAGCCCCGGTCCCGCCGATTCTCGTCCTCCAACTTGAGACGGTCCGAGAAGGCCGTCGTAGGTGGAAGGTGGTCAAGGAGGGCCAGCATGGCCCCCAACTCCGCTACGGCTACCATGTCGACACCGCCCGGGCCCACACAAACCGTCTCAAGTCCCACGCGGAGACCCCACTGCCGGAGCGGTCGAGAGAAGAGCCATAGTTGGCGGGCCTTGCGGTACTCATCCACCAAGTAGGCCCCAGCAAGGACGGCCCACTCCGACCGGAAGACGTTCCACGCCCAAGCGTTGTTGGCCAACAGGAGATCCTTGAGGTAGGTCAACGACGGTGGCATGTCCACCATAGCGCCATAAGGGACCTCAACGGCCGACCACCAAGGGGGCACTCGTGGGTAGTGGGCCGCCCGGATGGTGACTGGGCAAGAGGGGAACTCCGCCTCATGCCAATCCACGAAGAACCCGCTGCTCTTAGTGCGGCAGAACCGGTGGGCCGTCACGAGCTGATGCGGGGGCCGAAACCCGGGGCGACCGATGAAGGGGTGGCCATCACCACGTACTCGGCCAACGGGGAGGGGGCATCTGGGCCATCACGACCGTCGCCAACATCGACCTGGCCGCCTTGGTGTTGCCAAACTCCGCTTCATGACGCACTACCGTGATGGCCTCGCTGCGATCGTCGGCCCCCGGCACGTAGGCGTCCTTCATGGCCACCATCTGCTTGCGGAAGGAGTTCCCGCGGCTACCACCATCAATGGCCAACATGGTACGGTGGGCCAACGTCGAGGTAGTCCACCCGCGACCACGCTCGCGCTCCCACGCTTGGGCCCATCCCGCCATGTCGTGCTCGTCGGCCGGCAGGGCACCCACCGCCGACTCGTACGGGACCGCCTCCTGCCCCTCCGTCGCCACCGGGCCCTCCATGTCGACGACAAGACCCACAACGAGAAGGTGGCCGTCGTCGGCCAAGCACCCGACGAGGAGGTAGCCGAGAATGTGGTGACAGGGGAAGAGGGGGCGCTGACGAGGAGATGGCCGACAAGGTGACAGGAGAGGAGAAGGGGGAGCTCCCCCCTGGATGTGGTGGTTGGCCGACAACAAGGACCGGCAGACCCACACTCCCCCACCGATGGCCTTCTTATCCCTGGTACCTGGTCCCTCACGTCCGTTCCCGTGGCCTTCGCTCCCCTCCGACACCCTTAGTGTGGCCCGGGCGTACCCCTCCTGCACCCCCTGTTGCTAGCGGACGGCCCACCGACACGTCAGGGCCTGCGTCGTGTGGTCCTGCGACTACGTGGGCCGAGTGACACGCAACGTTCACGCCCGTTCCACGTCATGGTTGGGTGTGAACGGCCACCCTCTCCGCACTGTCTCTCGAAGCCCCCGGATCTGACCTGTGTGCGCGGCAGGCGGGGGCGCTCGGCCTTGGCGAAGGGGCCAGGTGGCGTTTGTGGCCCTCGTTCCTTCTCCGGAGACAGCAGAGTGCTGGCCTACGTTGGGGCGTCAGCGGATCCTTGGTCGGCCGTCACGGGATGGCGGGCCTTGCTGGCCGCCCGTTGTGGACTGACAGAGGGAGGTGGTTGTACCCCCCTGGACTTGGTGGCCTGGGATTTGATTGTTTCCCTATGCATTTGTCTTTTCTCGATTTTCCTTGCGTATATTTGTGCTTTTCGCCCTTTTTCTCCCATTGGGTATTTCGGGCGGATTGCATCTGTGTGTGGGGGGTTTTCACTTGCTTTTCTTTCGAGGGATTATTGTTGGCGCGGTGCCCCGGTGCGCTCCGGTGTAGGCCGGGTGCATGCTGGCACTTGGCCCGCTGGGTAGGGCGCCTGGGAGGTCCATTGGGGAGCTCTTTGGAGGGTTCTTAGGGGCTTGGCCCGGGGTCCCGACGAGGTCCCTCTTGTAAAATAACGTTGCTTTGGTTTTCTCCTTCCCCTTGGGCAAAAGCCTTTTACCTTTACCTCGGACCTTGAGGTGGGCAAGCGCGCGTGGGGTTCCCTGGCCCGTTCCTTCTAGTGGTTACCCGCGGTCCCTCTGGGGTGGATTGGGTTCCCTGTGGGCACGCGGTGGTCATAACGCTACAGGAACGGTCGGCCTCTTTCGACTTTGACATTGGGTATCGTCCCGGCCGGCAAAATGCCTTGGCCGACGGCCTCTCTCGGGTACCTGCGTAGGGGCTGGACACCGCGCCTATTGATGATGACATCTCA
>CM020618.1:1641181-1669325 GCA_009829735.1 Pyropia yezoensis | reverse complement strand
TGTAGCTCGGGCATCCTGAACAGGGCCCTTGTCTGGTTCAACGTGACGGGGCTTCCCGTCCTCTCCTCCCAACCTTGGAGGTTGGTCATCAATCCCCTGACGCCGTGTCGTCGGGGCCGGAAGGTGTACCCGGGGGTTGATGCGGCGTCGGCTCAACCGCGCTCTCCGTGGGGCTTTCCCCGCGGTACTCCGGGGTGGCTTGCTTGGGTAACCCCAGCGCCCCCGGTCATCCTTCCTCTTACTCGTTTCCCGCCCTTGGTAGGGTGCTGTCCGCCGGGACATCCGGCTGAGGAGGTGCCCCCTCGACGGCCTGTACTCCACCTGGAGCTGGCTGCCTACCCGGTGCGGGTCCGGGTGCTCGGGCGGGATACCCCCCGGTGGATGCCTTGCGTTGCGCCGCTGCCCGCCGAGACTCCTCGGGATGAGTGGGCAGGAGGACACCCAGTGTTGGGGATCCCCACACAACATACATCCGGACGTGCCGGTCCCCCCTTGAGGTCGCATCGGGGTAGCCCCGTAGCTACGGTTGCCTCCCTCGGGCGCCCGAGTGCCTGCTCCCTGGTAGGCCTTGGGTCTTGGGTCAACCGGAACATGGACTCCCCCAACCGGTTGGGTCGGCCCGCAATCTGCGGGGGTGCCTCCGTGCGCACCGCCCATGTTGGCAAGGGTTGGTGAGGGTTACCCGTCACCGGGGAGTACCCCCGTAGTCTGCACATACGGGACGCGCCGTCCCGTTCCTTCGTTGACCTGGAACTGGGTTCCAGCCGGGGCGATGTACGCTACCGTACCGTGTTCATCAATCACCGGCGTCGCCGGTAGCAACAGGTGGCCCCTGTTGGTCGACTAGAGGGTCATCCTCACCAATAGGGGTATGTTCGGTCGCCACCAGTACTGGTGCGGCCTTGCGTTCCACCTTCTCTTGCCTCGGTACCGGGGTAAGACTGGGCTTGCTCCCCTCACCCTTGGGCTTCGGGGCCAAGGCACACTCCGGGTGTAGAACCCGGTAGGCGTCCCCTAGGGACTTGCACATATGCATCAGTCGACTGAAGTTCGTCCGTGCCGTGTTGGCGCCCCGTGCGGATATCCGCACGTAGTTGGGTACTCCTGCGAACAGGATGGCCCGTAGCTCCCCTTCTCCGAGGAGCTTCCCCAGCTCGTAGTCGAGCTCTTGGATCCGGCGTCCAAACATCTCCTCATCCTCCCAGGACTGGGCGGTGGCAGTGCGAAGGGCCCGATAGTGGTCCTCGCACTTGTCCTCACTGAGGTAGCTGCTGAGCAGCTCCTTCAATATCCCACGGTAATCCATGGGGTGGCCGCGACCCTCATTCCCGGCATCGGGGATGCCTGGCGAAGAATGCCTCGCACCCGTTCATCAACAAAGAACGGGAGGATCTCCAGGGCCGGCCCCTCGTTAACGAGCGCCTTGTCTGCGGCTGCCTTGAAGCTAGTCAAGAAGCCGATGACTGCCAACGGGCGTCCGTTCGGCCCCCCGAACATAGGGACTCCCTTCATAAGGGTCTGCATAGAGCGGATCGCCCGATGCGACGTATTACGCATCGATTCCGATACGGTGGTAGAGCGGTCCTCCAAACGATAACGTTCCGGAGTAAGAACCGACCGGAAGACCTCGTTGACGATCTCCGTGTCAGCGTCCTGGATATCCAGTCGCTTAGCCAGTTGATGAGCGAACTCATCGGACTCCATCCGCTTCAGTAGGCTCGCAGTTACCTGCGCGGTCATAGCTTCCACCACTGAAGATGGTACTTCAGGCGTCGGCACCTCGGGAACCCGAGTTGCCGGGCCTCCTTCGTCGTGGGGGTACTGCGAGAGGGTACCCCCTCCCCCAATAACCGACTCTCCCCCGGCGTACGTATCTGCCGGGTCGTGTCCGCGGAGTCCGCTTCGGGTGCTCCGAGCGTATCGCTCCGTGTGACTCCGTTCCAACTCTGCCGACGAGTCGGACCCATACCCCATTGTGTCCGGGGGTTGTCCAGGAGTAGCAACCCCGGGATTGACCCTGGTGGACTCCGAAAGTAGTCCGGCCGGTTCGAACCGTACCGGTGTGGGAGGAACACGACGGGGTCCCGTCGTGTGCCGTGTTGACATCAACACTGCCATTGCGTCCTCCGTCCGATCTTGACGGGCGTCGAGCCCGGAAAACCGGGCCTCGATGCGGGCCAATGATGCCATCAGGGAATCCCCTGGTGAAGGAGGCGGCGGAGTGAGGTCGGTCGACGACAGTTGAGGCGGGCCCCCGCCTCCTGCCGTCCGAGCCGTGCCAAACGTCGATCCGGCACCGGAAAGCATTGGCGTCTCAATGTTATCGATCGGGTTCACGATCCCGGTTCCCGTAGTCACCTCCGGAGTCGGCGTCGACGCCGATCCGTCATCTTGAACGTTCCCCGTCTCTTGGGTAGACATAGTCACAATCAGTCAACCGACGCAACGATCACCACGAATACGAGAGCGAGGGGGTAGATTGGGGAGAGTAACACTAGGTCACAGTCACAGGTAAAAGCTCAACACAATCGATCAGGTCGCAACACCACGAGTACAAGAAAAGGACCGGATCCCTATCCGTGTGCCAGGGCCGAAGACGGCGTCACCACAAGGGTGACGGAAACCCGTCCCCTGCTGCTCCACCAATGTAGCACAATAGGAATCCGTCGCACGTCCACTCTCAGGGAACACTCACCAAGGGGGATCGGCACCAACGTCACCGGGAGGCCAAGGTTGCTGTCCTTGGAGCGCAAGCCACGGGACCAAGATGGGAGCCCAAATGGGAGGGGTTTGTTGTTCTACCTTGGCCGGCGGTGGATTCGCCACCGGCCCCCTCGTTATAAACCCTCGGAGACACTACTAACTACCCTCCACCCCAAGATGCAAGTCCCTCTGGTCATACGTAACTTATAGATACCGTGACCAGTACGGACTCTCAAATTGAAAGTTAAGGATTAGAAGTAGCCCCCCTAATATTAGGGTCACAATACGGACAACCATATTGCTACACCCGTTCATCCACAAAGAACGGGAGGATCTCCAGTGCCAGCCCCTCGTTGACGAGTGCCTTGTCCGCGGCTGCCTTGAAGCTAGTCAAGAAGCCAATGACTGCCAACGGGCGTCCGTTAGGGCCCCCGAACATAGGGACTCCCTTAATAAGGATCTGCATAGAGCGGATCGCTCGGTGCGAGGTCGTACGCATCGATTCCGATACGGTAGTGGATCGGTCCTCGAAACAATAACGTTCAGGAGTCAGTACCGACCTGAAGACTTCGTTGACAATCTCCGTGTCCGCGTCCTGGATGTCCAGTCGCTTGGCCAGTTGATGAGTACACTCATCGGACTCCATCCGCTTCAGTAAGCTCGCAGTAACCTGCGCTGTCATTGCTTGCAACAGTGACGCCGGAACTTCCGGCATCGGCGCCTCGGGTACCCGAGTTGCCTGGCTTCCGTCGTCAAGGGGGTAGTGGGAGACGGTACCGTCTCCCCCCATCGCCGACTCTGTTCCGGCGTAAGTATCCGCCGGATCATGTCCGCGGAGCCTGCTCTGGGTGCTCCGAACGTAGCGCTCCGTATGGCTACGTTCCAACTCAGCCGACGCGTCGGATCCATAACCCGCCGTGTCCGGGGGTTGTCCAGGAGTAGCGAAACCGGGGTTGACCCTGGCGGACTCCAAAAGTAGTCCAGCCGGTTCGAACCGTACCAGGGTGGGAGGAACCCGACGGGGTACCGTCGTATGGCGTGCTGACATCAGCACAGCCATTGCGTCCTCCGTACGCTCTTGACGGGCGTCGAGCCCGGTGAACCAGGCCTCGATGCGAGCCAATGATGCCATCAGGGAATCCCCTGGTGAAGGTGGCGGCGGCGTGAGGTCGGCAGAGGGCAGTTGCGGCGGTCCGCCGCCCCCGGCCGTCCGTGCCGTACCACACGTCGATCCGGCACCTGAGAGCATCGGCGTCTCAATGTTGTCGATCGGGTTACCGATCCCGGTTCCCGGGTTCAGCTCCAGGGTCGGCGTCGACGCCGATCCGTAATCTTGAATGTTCCCCGTCTCTTGGGTACACATAGTCACAATCAGTCAACCGTCGGAACAGTCACCACGAATAAGAGAGCGAGCGGGTAGTCGGGGGAGAGTAACCGTAGATCGCAGTCAAACGCAACCACTCAAAACAATCAACAGATCGCAGCACCACGAGTACAAGAAAAGGACTGGATCCCTATCCGTGTGCCAGGGCCGAAGACGGCGTCACCACAAGGGTGACGGAAACCCGTCCCCTGCTGCTCCACCAATGTAGCACAATAGGTATCCGCTGCACGTCCACTCTCAGGGAGCACTCACCAAGGGGGATCGGCACCAACGTCACCGGGAGGCCAAGGTTGCTGTCCTTGGAGCGCAAGCCACGGGACCAAGATGGGAGCCCAAATGGGAGGGGTTTGTTGTTCTACCTTGGCCGGCGGTGGATTCGCCGCCAGCCCCATCGTTATAAACCCTCGGAGACACTACTAACTACCCTCCACCCCAAGATGCAAGTCCCTCTGGTCATACGTAACTTATGGAGACCGTGACCAGTACGGACTCCCAAATCGAAAGTTAATGGTTAGAAGTAGCCCCCCTAATATATTAGGGTCACAATACGGTCAACCATATTGCTACACCAACCCCGACCACCTGGTAATCGCCATGCTGGCGAAATTCTGGCTTCTGGAGGCCATGTCGTCCTGCGTCGCCAAATTTCGCGCAAGACCGAGCAAGTTAGCAGCCGCGGTCGTCCGCATGCTCGCGACAGTGACTGTCATGACGGCTCCGACTTGGAGCCGCCGCCTCATTCGACTAGCGGGGAGCGCCACCGACGTGAGTCTCGTCGCTCGCCTCCACGTAAGGATAAGGGTCGCGGTGGTGGTGAGTCTAGCATGCGCGCCTAGTTGGCGACTGCCTTTGTTGTGCGAGTGAGAGGTTAGGGCTGTACTTGAAAGCCACTTAGCATACCACTCTGACTTTTAAGCACTCTCAAGGCACGGCCGTGTGACTGTTCCTCACGTAGAGGCGGGACAGTCAGGGTCTATATCGTTCCCGGCGCAGTAAGCCCGGACCTTTTTAGCGGTTAGGTCCTCTACGTACTCGCATTGATGGTCTTTAGCACGGTAGCCAAACCACCGCACCCTGAACATGAGGCTGTCAGGATCCTCATCCCACTCGTGATCGACGAACTTGGCGAACATGTACTCCTGCGGGCCCTGGTTGGCCTCAGGAAGTGATGGCAGGCATCACGCGTCCAGCGCACGCGCCCAGGCGGGGTCGCCTGTAGGAGGTTGTGCGACTTGCACCACGTCCTTTCCGTTTACAGTACAGACCCCATTGTCACTTTCGATGGCGAGCCGCCGTTCATCAGTATGCAGGACCTGGCGTGGACCCTTCTTCTGGAACACCAGCTTATTTCCTGTTGGGGTATGCGATTGTGCCAGCCCCCAGTCACCCTGATTGGGGACGTGCTTAGCGTTACGCATCTACTTGTCAAAAGTACGCTTGTAGCGCTTCTACGCTTTGTTCATCTCAGCCCTGACTTTAGGGATGTGCTTCTCGAGCCCAGCAGCGAACTCCACCTTACTCCTAGTGGGAGTAGGTATCCCGACACCGGTCTCCCTAGTTGGGAGCGGCTGCTGTACAGCAGTAGACCGCACGCGGCGTGGAGTCACAAGAGCGAGGTATGCTTCCCCCGTAGAAGAGTGAATCTGCGAGTTGTGCGCAGTAGTTAAAATAGAAATGTATTGGTCCCGCGTTCTCACGAGCTTACTCACATAGTGGCGCAATTGCCGACGAATAGTTTTGTTGAGGCGCTGCACCTGCCCATTAGTTTTTCGGTGGTAGGGGGTGGCATAGCTTGCCCGATCCCCCAATATATCGAGCTTTCCCTGAAACAGCGCGCACGGAAATTTCGGGCCGTCGTCCGACAATGCACTGTCCGGCATGCCATACGTGACAACCCAGTGATCTGGGAATGCTGACAAAACCGACATGGCCAGGATCTCTGCTAGAGAGATCGCTCGCGTCAGTTTCGTAAAGCGATCGCAGATGACCAGGAGGTACTGGCTCAAATCCTCGGTCACAGGCGGGGGCCCAAGGATGTCCATTGCCAACGCGGCAAAGGGCTCTTTGGCCGGGAACAGCAGCATAGCCGTAGTGGGCTGCCGTAACATTAGGCGATTCTGCGCACAACTTGTGCATGCAGCCACCCGACTGTAGATGCCCACCACCATAGACTGCCAGTTATGCCGGGTCCTCAGAGTCTGGTATAGCTGACTAGTCCCCTGGTGTCTACCTGTAGGAGCGCTGTGTCCCCTGTCGAGGATACTGTCCTTGAGGGATGCTGGGATAACAAATTGTTCAGTCCCCTGGATCGCTCCTCTCTTCAAGAGGATTCCATCGTCTGCGATGAAGGACTGCGTCTCCGCCACCTCGTCAAGCGTCTCCCTCTGTGACTTGCAGAAGGAACCTTCGTCCTGGGACTTCACGACGTCGTCCACCGTCAGGGTCAAGAACTTCTTGTTCCCTGGAACCTCGGGGTTCAACACCAGCCCCGAACGCGTGAATACCCCCACGATTGAGATGTCATCATCAATAGGCGCGGTGTCCAGCCCCTACGCAGGTACCCGAGAGAGGCCGTCGGCCAAGGCATTTTGCCGGCCGGGACGATACCCAATGTCAAAGTCGAAAGAGGCCGACCGTTCCTGTAGCGTTATGACCACCGCGTGCCCACAGGGAACCCAATCCACCCCAGAGGGACCGCGGGTAACCACTAGAAGGAACGGGCCAGGGAACCCCACGCGCGCTTGCCCACCTCAAGGTCCGAGGTAAAGGTAAAAGGCTTTTGCCCAAGGGGAAGGAGAAAACCAAAGCAACGTTATTTTACAAGAGGGACCTCGTCGGGACCCCGGGCCAAGCCCCTAAGAACCCTCCAAAGAGCTCCCCAATGGACCTCCCAGGCGCCCTACCCAGCGGGCCAAGTGCCAGCATGCACCCGGCCTACACCGGAGCGCACCGGGGCACCCGCGCCAACAATAATCCCTCGAAAGAAAAGCAAGTGAAAACCCCCCACACACAGATGCAATCCGCCCGAAATACCCAATGGGAGAAAAAGGGCGAAAAGCACAAATATACGCAAGGAAAATCGAGAAAAGACAAATGCATAGGGAAACAATCAAATCCCAGGCCACCAAGTCCAGGGGGGTACAACCACCTCCCTCTGTCAGTCCACAACGGGCGGCCAGCAAGGCCCGCCATCCCGTGACGGCCGACCAAGGATCCGCTGACGCCCCAACGTAGGCCAGCACTCTGCTGTCTCCGGAGAAGGAACGAGGGCCACAAACGCCACCTGGCCCCTTCGCCAAGGCCGAGCGCCCCCGCCTGCCGCGCACACAGGTCAGATCCGGGGGCTTCGAGAGACAGTGCGGAGAGGGTGGCCGTTCACACCCAACCATGACGTGGAACGGGCGTGAACGTTGCGTGTCACTCGGCCCACGTAGTCGCAGGACCACACGACGCAGGCCCTGACGTGTCGGTGGGCCGTCCGCTAGCAACAGGGGGTGCAGGAGGGGTACGCCCGGGCCACACTAAGGGTGTCGGAGGGGAGCGAAGGCCACGGGAACGGACGTGAGGGACCAGGTACCAGGGATAAGAAGGCCATCGGTGGGGGAGTGTGGGTCTGCCGGTCCTTGTTGTCGGCCAACCACCACATCCAGGGGGGAGCTCCCCCTTCTCCTCTCCTGTCACCTTGTCGGCCATCTCCTCGTCAGCGCCCCTCTTCCCCTGTCACCACATTCTCGGCTACCTCCTCGTCGGGTGCTTGGCCGACGACGGCCACCTTCTCGTTGTGGGTCTTGTCGTCGACATGGAGGGCCCGGTGGCGACGGAGGGGCAGGAGGCGGTCCCGTACGAGTCGGCGGTGGGTGCCCTGCCGGCCGACGAGCACGACATGGCGGGATGGGCCCAAGCGTGGGAGCGCGAGCGTGGTCGCGGGTGGACTACCTCGACGTTGGCCCACCGTACCATGTTGGCCATTGATGGTGGTAGCCGCGGGAACTCCTTCCGCAAGCAGATGGTGGCCATGAAGGACGCCTACGTGCCGGGGGCCGACGATCGCAGCGAGGCCATCACGGTAGTGCGTCATGAAGCGGAGTTTGGCAACACCAAGGCGGCCAGGTCGATGTTGGCGACGGTCGTGATGGCCCAGATGCCCCCCTCCCCGTTGGCCGAGTACGTGGTGATGGCCACCCCTTCATCGGTCGCCCCGGGTTTCGGCCCCCGCATCAGCTCGTGACGGCCCACCGGTTCTGCCGCACTAAGAGCAGCGGGTTCTTCGTGGATTGGCATGAGGCGGAGTTCCCCTCTTGCCCAGTCACCATCCGGGCGGCCCACTACCCACGAGTGCCCCCTTGGTGGTCGGCCGTTGAGGTCCCTTATGGCGCTATGGTGGACATGCCACCGTCGTTGACCTACCTCAAGGATCTCCTGTTGGCCAACAACGCTTGGGCGTGGAACGTCTTCCGGTCGGAGTGGGCCGTCCTTGCTGGGGCCTACTTGGTGGATGAGTACCGCAAGGCCCGCCAACTATGGCTCTTCTCTCGACCGCTCCGGCAGTGGGGTCTCCGCGTGGGACTTGAGACGGTTTGTGTGGGCCCGGGCGGTGTCGACATGGTAGCCGTAGCGGAGTTGGGGGCCATGCTGGCCCTCCTTGACCACCTTCCACCTACGACGGCCTTCTCGGACCGTCTCAAGTTGGAGGACGAGAATCGGCGGGACCGGGGCTCTTGGGTTGCCATTCGCATCGAGCAGGGGTGCGGAATCTGCGACGGCCCACGTGGACGAGGACTTAGCTCCCTTCCCGCTGCGGTACAGTAGGGACGTGATGGAGGCCCGAGAGATGGTGGGGGACCAGGCGGAGCGGATGATGGTCAACTCGCCCGCTAACCCCGCCGCTGCCGTTCCAACTCTCCCGCCGCCGGCCGTCGTACCCTCCTCGTCGGCCCCACGAATGCTGATGGCGTCCCCGATGGCCCACCGCGACGGCCCAGATGAGGCGCTGTCATCTCTTGATGGCCGGGTCTCGGAGCAGGTGAGTCAGGGCTTGGCCCCACTTCTTGGGTCATCGGGGGCTGCCTCTGGTTCCGTCCGTGTGGGTCCGTTCATTGCGGGTCTGTTTCACGTGTTGGCCGATGTGGGCGTCGAGGTTGGTAGGTGGGCCTCTCGTCATGGGGGCCCGCCCATCCACGAACTGCAACAGTTGTTGGACCTTGTGGGCCTCCCTGCCACTCGGGAGTCTATTCGTCGGGAGGTGGGACTGGCGGAGACGGCGGCCCAGCGCGAGTACGGCCGTCGGCAGCCGAACTTTGCATCTCGGGTGCGTGGCCGGGAGTGTGACGAGGAGGCGGGCCTATGGGATCGGAACGGCCGTCCGCGTGACCAATAATGGTGTCGGGTAGCAGGATGGAAGTTTGTAGAGTAGGCCGTCTGCGTATTTGTAGTGTAATCCCGTTGTGGCTGCCTATCCATTAAAGGGGGTGACATCTCTGCACTGCTTGATGAACCCTTGCTCGAAGCGCCATCCGCGAAGGGGATAGTCGCGACCACGGCCACGTGGTTGAAAGTAGCCTACTCCCGTTTTCAGAACATAGGTTTTCCCCGGCTCGACACGTGTCGCCGACAATGTCCCCTTAGATAATGGCCGTCGCCCGGGTAGACTCGAACCCCTGACCACCGTGTTGGGCCGCAATGTTGACTTCGTAGAGGACGACCAGGCCGAAAGGGGAAGAGGCACATCAGGCCCACCGAGGGTCCTGGTCCAGCGTGAGCGCCTCCACCAGGCCCACGTAGTCATCCACCATGGGCCCCTCCTCCAGCTCCACGTCCGGATCACAAAGGTCTTGGAGGGGGCCCCACAGCGCCCTGATCTCGGCCGACGTTGAGGGCACAGAGACGCCCACCCTGCGACAGTACTCGGCCACCTTGCGCTCTTCCACACCGTCGTGCGGCTCCCAAGTGTCCTCCTCGGCCGCGTAGCCCCACCAGCGTACAAGCAGCCACAACTTGCCCTCCACGTCATACGTGTGGTCCACGAAGCGCTCCCATGTAAATTGGTGGCCTGTTTCCCGATGGTCCCACGGCACCGCCACGCCTTGCGGCCCACGAAGGATGGTCGAAGAGTCTGCTTGGTGCGTGGGGGTAGGGGCGCGGGCCACGTTGTCCCCACTAACCCGCTCCGGATGGCCATCCATCATGACAGCGAAGGTGTGGTCGTCGCGTCCCACAATCTGATAGGGCCCCAGGACCGTCTGATCCAGCTTCTTGGGGTTCTGGATGTTGGCATCAATGTAGGCCCAATCCCCCACCCGGAGGGTCTTGTTCACCGGCCTGACCCGTTTATCGTAGGCCCGCTTGTACCTTCGTTGGGCGGACGCCAAGGCCTTGCGTACCTGATGGACCAGATTACGTAGGTGGGCCCGATGATACTCGCGGGCCGCCCTGGCCGTCTTGGGTACCTCCTTGGGGTAGGGCGTTGCCGGCATTCGCTCGAGGGAAAGGTTGCGGACCCGCTCTGGTACCACAAACTTGAGGGGGGCCACACCTGTACTCTGCTGCGGCCGTGAGTTGTAGGCCAACGTAAGGACAGAGACTAGGTCGTCCCACGACTCTTGATGTTCCGATACGTAGGCCTTCAACTGCGCCACGATAGTCCGGTTGTAGCGTTCCTCCTGGCCTTGCGTCTGCGGATGGTAGGTCGTCGAGGTGAGGTGGCCGGTGCCCAGCATCCCACAAAACCCGCGGAAGTAGGCGGAGGTTAGCTGCGGCCCATTGTCCGTCAAGAGGGTGTCCGGTGGCCCGTAAGAGGCCACCCACGTGTCACAAAACGCTGAGGCCACCGTTTCCGCGTCCTCTTTCGGGATTGGGACCACGCGAGTCAGCGTTGAGAAGCGGTCAACGATGACCAACAGGAATCGATTACCGCTGGCCGACACGGGGAAGGGGCCGAACAAGTCCAAGCATTCGTCCGTGAAGGGCTCAGACGCAGGAAATAGGCGAAGGGGCGCTGTCCGTCATCGGCCCCTCACCTTGCCCTTGGCACAGGCGCTGCAATTGGCCACAAAGTTGTAGACATCGGCCACCATAGACTCCCAATAGTAGGCCCGCCGCATGGAGGTGTACATCTTATTAACTCCCGGGTGGCCAGCGTGGGCCGGGTTGTGCTCCAACGTCAGGACCTCTTGGCGTAGGCCCTCGGGCACGTACACTTGGACGGCCTTGTCAAGGGGGCTCAGCCGCACGAGTAGGCCGTCGGGAGTCTCCCCAAACCTTGAGTGGGTATTATTGTCCATCTCGGCCCGGATTTCGACGCAGCGTGCGTCCGTAGAATGGGCCCTAATCAGACGCTCCACAGTGAGGGGGGGGAAGCCCTTGTTCGTCTTAGGATAGGGGGCCACCCAGCCACGAGCGAAGTTGGCCAACGTGAGTAGACAGGGGATTTCCTCCGGGATGGGCATCGTGTCGACCCCCGTCGTCTTGAGCCTTGACATGGTGTCGGCAGCATGATGGGCCGCGCCGGCCCGCGCCTCCACGATGTAGTCAAACTCGGCCAACCGTAGCCGCCACTGGGCCAACCGGCCATGTGCTCCATCCATGTGGAGCATCCACTTGAGGGCTGTGTGGTCCGTCCTCACGATGAAACGTGTGCCCAAAAGGTAGGGCCGCAGGAGTAAGAGGGCCCACACTACGGCCAATCATTCGCGCTCGGTGGTACTGTAGTTCCTTTCGGCCTGCGACAGGGGCCGACTCCAGTACCCGACAGGTTTGAGGCCACCCTCTGGCTGCTCTTGGAGTAGGACACAGCCAACTTGGGTAGCACTGGCGTCCGTGTCGACCGTGTACTGCCCCTTTCGTCGCGGGAGGGCCAAAATGGGTGTGTGGGTCAGCCTCCACTTGAGGTCCTCGAAGGCCTTCAGCTGCTCCTTCGTAAACTTGGGCAGCGGGTCGGAGATGTTCGTACTGGTGAGGGCCGTCAAAGGCCGGGCCACCTCCGCGTAGTCCTTCACAAACCTCCTATAGACATTACACATGCCTAGGAAGCTACGCAGGCCCTTCTTGGTCTTTGGCGGCTCCGCTTGCCTAAGGCCCACGAGATTCTTCTCGTTCACTCGGACCTGCCCCTTGCCGACAATATGGGCTAAGTACTCGACCTCCTCTTGAAAGAGGAAGCACTTGCTGGCCTTCAGGGATACGCCGGCCTTGGCTAGCAGGGAGAAGACCTCTTCGAGGTGGCCCAGGTGTTCTTGGGCCGTCCGAGAAGAAACAATAGCATCGTCCAGGTAAACCAGCACCGTCTTCCACTTGAGGCCCGCCAGTAGCATGTCGATGGCCCTTTGGAAAGTAGCAGGTGCGTTGGTCAGGCCAAATGGAAGCCGTACGTATTTGTAGGTCCCCTCATGGCAGGTGAACGTCGTCTTGTCTTGGTCCTCGACGGCCACAGGGATCTGCCAGTAGCCCATATTGCAGTCCAACATCGAAAAGACGGTGGCCTCCCCCAGGAAGTCAATGCAGTCGTCCATCCGTGGAAGGGGGTAGGTATCTTTGACCGTCATATCGTTGAGTCGTCTGTAGTCCACGCAAAACCTCGGAGTGCCGTCGGATTTTGGCACGATGACCACCGGGAAGGACCATTCGGCTTGCGAGGGCTCTATAACCTCCAGCTTGAGCTGCTTGGCCACCTGCTCCGCTATCAACTGACGGTGGTAGAGACCCGTGCGGTAGGGCTGCGAACGTACCGGCTTGGCCCCCGGCGTCAACGTTATACGATGGGGCGTGATGTCCATACGGCCTAGCTGGCCATCCCATAATCCCCCGTAGCGGGCCACCAAATCTCGTACGGCTTCGTGCAATTCGGGTGGGATGAACTCGTAGGCAATCCGCGGCATCTTGGGGCCGTCCTGATTTAGAGCCTCCGCTTCACCGTTCGTATGTGAAGCGTCGTGGGCCTGCCCTGTGTTCAATTTGGGTCCTTGCGCTTCCCCGGCTTCGACTCTTGGGCCTTGAACCAGCCTTCCAATTGGGGCGGCCCCTTCGCCAGGGGGTGAGCACGGCCCTTCGTAGATCTTGTAGACAGGCCCATCGTAGGGCTCAACGAGGCCAACCGCATAACCCTTGGGGAGATTAACAGGCCGGCTGGTGATGTTGGTGAGGAAGAACTTAAAGTCCCGCCGGGCCTTGACGTTGGCCAGCGCGTTGTGGAACAAGACGCCCTTCTCGGCCATCTTAACAGGTCTCTCCCACAGCAAGCACCGCCCAGTAGTCCCGCATCGACCGTAGACGGCCTGAATCGAGTAGGGCTCAATCGTGACGGACTTGGAGAGGCACAGGGCCGCCGGGTCGATCCGCGGAGAGTTGCCATGCTTGTTGGGGGCCGGCAGGTCCTTGCCCTCCCGTACCCTGATGGCCTCCGTAAGCGCCCTGTCATTCCAACGCACGGCCTCCGTTCCCGGGTAGATGGCCCTTACGTACTGCTTCTGGAAGTCCATCCCCAAGATAACCAGAACGGATAGGGCCTTGACGATCAAGAAGGTGAACACTTTGGCCTTTTCCCCAACTAGGACGGCCACCTCCAGTACGGCAAGGGCTCGTAGAAGCTGTCCCGATGCGTCACAGACCCGCGTTGATTTCGGGGGCCTATAGGCGTAGCGTCGCCAGTCCTTAGGCAAGAAGACCTTCCTAATAACGCTTGGGCCGGCTCCGGTGTCCAAGACCGCCTTCGTAGGCCTCGCTGGGTGTTGTGCCGTCAACTGGATGGCCACGTTGATTTCGAAGTTTCTTTTTCGTAGCACCAGGAGGGTCCCTTTTAACGCATAGGGCCTCCCTGGGTTGCACTCTTTGGGCCCAAAAGCAGGGGCCCCGCAAGGGAGTACCGTAGAACAAGGCGTAGTAGTACATGCAATCATCGTAGGCGTGCAGGTTCTATCCCTTGAACGGGGAGTAGGTGAGGGCCCACTCCCCGCTACTCTTCCCCCGAAGGCGGAGGGGGTCCAGCCGACATGGCCCGTAGAGACTTGGCCGACCGACGGACGTCCTCCTCTTCGTCCGACTGTTCAATCCCATCGCAGAGGGCCTGTACCACCGCAATTCGAGTCCGACGGTTGATGTCCCTCTGCTCACGGTACTTCGCCCCATCGTTGATCTTCTTGTGGCCCCGTGTAGACTGCAGGAACGCGTCGCGGGACCTGATCACATTCTCCCGCTGGGCCTCCGATAGCTTAGGGCATTGGTGGGCCATATGGCCTGCCTCCCAGCATACGTAGCAGCGCAGCGGTCCACGTCCCTCTTGCGTCCGGCTGGCCAGATAGCGACGAGTGGCGGGCTCGTAGGCCCACGGCGAGGGGGTAGCCTTGTCATCGGCCTGATGGTTGGACGTCTTGTCTGTTCCCTCCGTGGCCCTCACCTCACCGATGGCCATCGCAGGAAGCCGCGGCCGTGGCGTAGGGGGATGTGGGATAAATGAGGTCCTTCGACAACCGTCCTCCTCCTTAGAACTCCCCTTGGCCAACTCGATGACATCCTTGGCCGCCTTAAGCTTTCCGGCCGTGTAGGTAACCAACTTTTGGTACGTGCATGCGGGGTCGTTGTAGACGAAGGCGTCCGTACGCAGGAATTCCGGTAGGCCTTGAATGAGTTGTTGTTTCATAGTCCCTTCGGAATGGATATTCCCACAAGACTCAGAGAGGCTTCGTAGGCGTAGAGCGAAGGCCTCAACGGTCTCATCCGACTCCTTCGTAGCCCGACTAAACTTGTCTTGCGCCAAGGCCAGCGTATGCGGCTCCGCGTAGGTCTCCAAAAACCAATTGATGGCCTCGGGGTACGTCGTAATAGAGCAACCACCCGACGTACTTGCCGAGTCAGGGAGGGCCCGCGTGTACCGTGTCTCCGCGTCGCCCGAAAGAAAGTGGGGCACCGCGTAGAGGGCCATCCCCTCCGACACACCATTATCGTCGCAGGCCTTGGTGAACTTGCGTAGCCATGAGAAGACCTTCAGGGGCTCCGTGGCAGAAAAGGGGGGGTAGCCCCCAAAAGAGTGTTTCATGTTCTTGGCCGTCCTCCCCATCTTGCTGGCCTCCTTCGTACCGTATTTGGTTGCCCGGTTCCGCAGCCGATACGTGTTGTAGTCCAAAACACGGGCAAAGCGGTCGTCCACTGCCGCGATTACCTTGGGGCCTTCCGAGACGTTGGGAGCCACGTGTTCACTTTCGTCCTGGTCACCCTCGGTGGCCGATGATGTACACGACTTAGAATCCGAATCCGACGACGAATAATGGCCACGACGGTGACGACGGCGGCCACTACGGCCCTTGCTCTTCTTGCTTGTGCGCGAGCCACCGATAAAACCCGGTTGGCCCGCTTGATCCTCAACGACCGTCGGCGTGCTGGCCGCCTGGCTGGCAGTTACAGCCCGTGACGCCTCGGCCAAGATGTCCGTTCGAAAGTCGTTTAGGAACGACCGTAGATCAGTTGGCCCCAGGGTTGGTAGGCCACGGCTAGGCCCACCAAAGGGCGGAGTAAGAGAACGGGGCGGGGGGAGTCTCGAGGGCCCACCGCGACCACGGCCACGGCCAACTCCTGAGCCTTCACCTCCGCCCGCCGGCGTAACTTGGGACACGTCCGACGGCGCACCGCGACCCCCGGCCCCGACCGTCAGGGGGTAGGTCCGCCATGTTGGCCGTCGACACTCGACTAGCAAGCCGTCTGGCCCCACTAGGAAGGAACAGGATCCACGAGAGCACGACGATCCGCTACCAAAGAGGGAGAGAGGCGTCCTGATACAGGAGAAAGTTTGCCCCTCCCCTGCTGCTCCACCATTAATGTAGCGTTATGACCACCGCGTGCCCACAGGGAACCCAATCCACCCCAGAGGGACCGCGGGTAACCACTAGAAGGAACGGGCCAGGGAACCCCACGCGCGCTTGCCCACCTCAAGGTCCGAGGTAAAGGTAAAAGGCTTTTGCCCAAGGGGAAGGAGAAAACCAAAGCAACGTTATTTTACAAGAGGGACCTCGTCGGGACCCCGGGCCAAGCCCCTAAGAACCCTCCAAAGAGCTCCCCAATGGACCTCCCAGGCGCCCTACCCAGCGGGCCAAGTGCCAGCATGCACCCGGCCTACACCGGAGCGCACCGGGGCACCCGCGCCAACAATAATCCCTCGAAAGAAAAGCAAGTGAAAACCCCCCACACACAGATGCAATCCGCCCGAAAAACCCAATGGAGAAAAAGGGCGAAAAGCACGAAAATACGCAAGGAAAATCGAGAAAAGACAAATGCATAGGGAAACAATCAAATCCCAGGCCACCAAGTCCAGGGGGGTACAACCACCTCCCTCTGTCAGTCCACAACGGGCGGCCAGCAAGGCCCGCCATCCCGTGACGGCCGACCAAGGATCCGCTGACGCCCCAACGTAGGCCAGCACTCTGCTGTCTCCGGAGAAGGAACGAGGGCCACGAACGCCACAGTTCCCGCCACCTGTAGCGGCGGGTGTTGGTGCAATCCGATTAAAGATGAACTGCAACGCGCTGTGGTCGCAGCGGATGAGAAACTTCTCACCCTCCAGGTAATAACGAAGTGACATCACCGCCCACACCACCGCGAGTCTCTCCAACTCGGTGACTCCATAGTTTTGCTCCGCCGAGCTCAGCCCCTTGCTAAAATACGTCCGGCTGCTTGTAGCAATATGAGAACCCGCATTGCGACCCTAATCTATGGGGGCTACCTCTGTCCCTTAGATGTCAAGTTGGGAGTTCACTATGTTTACGGCATCTACAAGTTAAGTATAACCAGTGGGACTTGCATCTTGGGGTGAACGGTAGTTTGTAGTGTTTCCGCGGGCATATGACGAAGGGACCAGCGGCGGATCCACCGCCGGCCATGGTAAAAGAACGAGCCCCTCATTTGGCATTCAATATTGGTCTCGTGGCTTGCGATGCAAGGACAGCAACCTTGGCCTCCCGATGACTTTGGTGCCAATGTCCCCTGGTGAGTGTTCCTTGAGCGTGGACAGATAACGGACTTCTGTTTTGCTACACTGGTGCTGCAGCAGCCCACAACCAAGTTGGTCGTAGCTGGCGTCCACTTTCAAGACGTAGTGGCCTCTCAGCCTGCAAATAGCCAATATTAGAGGTTTCAGCAGCTGATCTCGAAGGGTATCAAAGGCTGTCTGCTCCACCCGACTTAGGGGAGGCAGGTTCTTCGGCGGCGTCGAGCTCACTAGCTCGTTCAGCGGCTTCACCGCCTTGGCGAAGCCCTCTGTAAAATTTCGGCACACGTGACACATCCCGAGGAAGCTCCTCGTTTGGGTCTGCGTCTGGGGATACTGGGCCATACGAATGGCCGTCAGGCTCTTCTCTTTAACGCTGAGACGCCCCGGATGGACAACTTGTCCCAATTATTCCACCTCCTGAGTCAGGAGGGGGCACTTGCTGGCCTTCAGCGACACAAAGGCGTCAGCCAGTGGCTTGAACAACTGACCAAGGTGGTCCATAGGATCTTCCGGAGCTTGAGAAGACACGATGATATTGTCAAGATCCACTAGACAGATCTGCCACCGTACTTCGGCCAGATTCATGTCTATGGCGCGCTGAAAGATTGACGGAGCGTTCTACAGCTCAAACGGCAGCCGCTTGCACTGATAGGTACCACAGTGACAGGTAAATGTAATTTCATGGCTGGCCTCCGGGACAATGGGAGTTTTCCAGGACCCCGCGTTGCAGTCTAGGGTGGCAAACACTCTCGCTTCCTCCAGCGCGTCCAGACAGTCATCCATCCTAGGAAGAGGGTAACTATCCTTCACCGTGCTCTCGTTTATCTTGCGGTAATCGATACATAACCGCGGGGTCCCGTTAGGCTTAAGGTCGATCACCACCGGGCTCGCGCACTCGGCCTGTGCAGGCCTCAATCAGGTCTAGAGCCTCCATGATAACAACTTGCTCCTTGACGAGGGCCCTTGACCGGGGCCCTTCCTTATACGATTACTGACGTATAGGGGCCACTCCGGGTATTAAATCGATCCGGTGCATCGTGGCTTTCATGAGTCCTCATTAACCATCCCACAACTTGTGACCTTGATCCAAGAGGCGTTTAGCCTGAGCCCACAACTTGGGCTGTACATTCTCTATACCCACATGGGGTCGAGGAGGGGCTGCCGACTCGGCTTGGTGCCTCACCGGTGCGGGCTTCGTGCCACTGGTCGTACCCGCGTTGAGAATGGCCGCTGTCATGGGCCCCTCATGTTGGTCAATGTAGCCGAACTTGGCTCCTGACTTCAAGTACTTGGGTGAGGAACTTGGGTTCATCACCTGAACCTTCCACGGGACCCTGGATTTGGATTCCATCGTGCGAAGGGCAACATGCACTTGGTGCTTTCAAGCAAGACGGGGGTTCGGGTGCACCAACCCGTTCCCCGTATACTCAGTTACAACGGCCACGTGTGCCACCGAATTGGAAGGCAGCGTGACTTCATGGGCCTTATGCAATGTAGCAGTATCCTCTTCTGATACAGTAAAAGCCGGCTTCGATTGAGGGACTGTCGCACGAGCCACAGACTTCCACTTTCCGAGGATGGGGATTGTGTCCCCATTCATCAACTTGACCCAATACTCGGGGCCACGAATCAAAGGCACTTGAGCCACCACATAAGGGGTGCCCAGAAGCAGGGGCACTGAAATATTCTCAACTACACAATAGGTCACGTCGATCTCATGGGACCCAGCCGAGTGAACAGGGCACGGCACCAACAATAGGAAGTACACCGTTATTGATGTTGATCATATAGATGGACTTAGACCTCCAACGTTGGAGTTCCACCTTCTTAGGTAACAGCGACTTGCGTATCAAGGAAGCCCCACAGAAAGAATCAAGTACGATACGGGCACAACACGCGCGGCCTTGGGCTAGTTTCACCTGGCCAGGCACCTGGAAGTTCTCTCCTGTCAGCACGGCGATGATTCGACGTGGGTTCACGTTCTTATGGAGTCCTACCCGAAATGGGCGGACCCCTTCGGGTCGACACAGTATCCGACAGGGCTGGCTCGTCCTCTTGACCCACTTGGCCGAGGCTCCCGCTGTGAGCTTAGGACGTCCAGCTCCAGCGGTCACGCGCTTCCCGCCGTCTTGGCTTTGGAGTCTCAGGGCTAAGTGGAGGACGACGAGTGCGAGGACGACGTTCTCGCTTCCTCAGCCGAGGGTGTAGCCACAGCCACCACCGGCCGCGTGCCATATTCGCGGCGCGAGCGTACTTCGCTCTTAACCGATCTCTTGTGCGCATTCGTGACAAGTTGTTGAATGCGCTTACTCAACTTCGGGCAGTCGTATGCCCAGTGTCCATCGGCGTTGCAGTTCTAACACCGATGCTCTGTTCCCGGAAGGCTCCTCCCGACTTGGAAACTTAATGAACTACTCTAGGAAGATCCCACAGCGGCCACCATCTTCTCCTGCGGGCCTCTCGCAGCTCTCGGGCTTTGCGAGCCTTTTCTTTCTCCTTTACCAATTTGGCCTGCCGCACTTGGCGTTGCTTATCCCGTAGCTTGCGGTAAGCCTCACCCTGCTATAGGCGAAACGGGCATACTCGGCCAATGTCGCCCGGGAGGTATTATGCTCCGGGTCTCCATACGGACCGACCAATGGAGACCTTCCCACATAGCGACTCTTCACCACAGCTTGTGCACGAAGGAAGCCACAAATGTTGTTGAGCTTTCGTACGCGCTCTACAAAGAACAATTCGTGCTCATCATCATCTTAATGAGCCTGCGTAAACTCCTCGACGTGAGAGGCCAACTCGGCTTCATCAACCATAGCCCTCAACAACCAGTTGATGAGCTCCAGGTAGGACGTCACCTCACCGGCTCCTCCACTTGAGGAACTTGGCATGATGGACATAATTTCCGTCCGTAGGTCGCCCTTAGTGAATTCCTGTAGCATGTCTTCACTTATGGAATTGTCGTCACAGGCTTTTGTGAAACTACGTAGGAACAAAAAGACACGGAGGGGAAGAGTTCCATCCCACTCTGCTTTGTGCCCAAGAGAGTGACTTACGTTCTTCTTGGAACGCCCCATAGCTCGAGCCTGAGTAGTACCATACGCCACAGACTCGTTGTTTAGGGCGTAGGTCCCACAGTCAAAGATCCCCTGGTAGACCGGCTTGGCGACCTGGATCTCGGACGCCAACTCATATTGAGGGAAACAGCCGCTGAGGCAGAGGGGTACACTGACCCGAAGTCTCTGCCGTCAGCACCGGCGGGCTAGGTGTAACCACCGGCGTCTTTGCGGGGAACGCCTCTTTAGAAGGCGTTCGACCAGATGATATTGACGCGGCACCCACGTGGGGAGTCACAGGGGTCGATCCCTGTTCGGGAAGCCCCATTGCAGGCGTAGGGGGAATTGTCCCCTGCGTCTGCGGCCTCGAGAGCCCCACTGCGGTCTGGACATTGAGACCATCTGGCAAACTTGCCACAATATTCAAAAAGGTAATCGTCATCGTGACCACCAGTTTCGGCCAAGCCTGCCGCAGCACATCGGTCGCCTCCCGACGGACTGTGTCCGCCAGGAGATGGTTCTCGACTCCAGTTGAGTCTCGGTCAGCCTTCGGGAATCCATCTGAGGGGTGACCACGGCCCCCAGGGGTCACAACCGAGGACAAGGGCGCGAGCCCATCACCGACCAATGGAGGTGCACCGTCCTCCGAAAGCCTAGTTGGCGATGGCTCCATGCCAAACTTGTCTCTAAATGGAGAGGTTCCCGTTGAAGACGTCTCCTGACCTCCATACGTCCCCACAGGACTCACCGCTCGGTGGCCGGACTTCAGCCCACCAGCATCGGGGGTGTCACCGAATGAACTCCCGACTGAGCCGGGGTGGCCAGTTTCCCGCCCGTACTCCCAGTCCTGCTGGCTTGAGGGACCTCTTGTCCCTCTGCGACCCCAAGTACACCTACCTGTGTATCACCAGTATTCAAGGGCACTGGAGTATGTGCGTCACCCGTGTACTCCCCGGGCGACGGGGGGTCCGATCCAGGCATGTTGGCTAACGATCCGTACGACGCAGTCCAAGACCACCGCTCGTCTGAGACAGAGGGCCCCCTACACCGGGTGCACCCGGAGGTACAGTTTACCTCTGTCCCCTGCTGCTCCACCAAGTGTGGCCAAAACTCGCGCACCCAGCACCCAAGTTGGGGAGGTGCACAAGTGCTGCCTCCCGTGTCGGGGGAACGGAAAGAAGTACAAGTCGCACACACGCTGTCTCTGTTGTGGGGCAGTCCCCCCACCAGTAAGCAGGAAGATGGTGTGTGGGCCAACAGCTTCTTGGTCTGGACGGGGAAGCGAGGCCAAGCCGCGCTGTCCCTCCCCTTATCCCCCCGGGGTCCCATCAGAATCTCGCCACTCAGAATCTCCCACCCCAGCACCTGCCCACCGGGCTACACGAAAATTCAAGACGATAAAAGTGCAGAAAACCCTGAAATCCAAGTTGGATTTACTATCAAGCAAGGTATCCCTGACTTAGGGAAATTCGGGATCGAAAGCAACGGGGAAAACGCGTCAGACCAGTTGTCTCCTGTTCCAGTATGGCGCGCCCTGCCCCCCTGCGCAGTGGGTCTAAAACCGAGTACCTACATTCGCGCGCATCGGGCCCGAATCGGACGTGTCCGCTCGTGCAAGGTCTCCCGTAGGGCCCGAAGAGGCCGAGTGTTTGCAAGAGACGCACTCTCGGGGATGCTACGGGCAGGGAACAGAACAGTTTTTTTAACGCTCCTTGACGAAGAGAAAGAAGACGTCGACACCTACCGTCTTAAATGAGAAGGCCGTTTTCTGTTCTGTTCTCGCCCAGATAGCTTTTTTCCAACACGCTGTTGCATCGCTGTTCTTGCACTGGGATACACGAAAAGGTGTATTCCCGAGCAGGTTCCATTGCGGTGCGAAACCATGTTTTGCAATGGCGTTGCATTGCAAATCAATGTTTCGCACAAGGCGCTGCAGAGAGTGGCAAATGCATGTCAGCACTAGCACGTGTTGGAACGAAATATGAGGCTTGATGCGTGACACGGTGTCTGTCTTGCCCACTCTACACGTGTTTGCATGTCGTCCGATGAGAGACGGGCTCGCTAAAGACACCATCCACGTCATGGTTGGCACGCTTCTTGCCAAAGACAATCCTCTCCAGAGATGTCCACGCCCTCTCGCGGTGTGGCTGCCCATCGCCACGCCGTTCTCGGGTCTCCAAAAAGTAAACAACGACCTTGTAATGCAGGTGCTGAAACATGGATGGTGTGACATCAAACATGCAGGAACGTGTCAACACGATGCGAAACTCTGTTCGCGGGTGCAATGTTTTCATCGGGCGTTGCAGGAGCGTGTGCAGCCAGTGTCAGACCGCGTCCCGAGGGACGTGCTGCGCGCGGCATTCGAGGTCCAAAAAGACCCCTGCAACGTGCGCCCGCGGACATGAAATAGAAATAGGGTCTTCTTGTCGCGGCGCGCAATTCCGGAAGGGCTGCAAACACGCAAGAACACGTGCGCGCACCGACATTCGGGAAAATCTAGGTACTCGGTTATAGACCCACTGCGTTGCGTGGGCCAGTTCTGCCACACGTGTGATTTCCACGAGTAAAGGTGAACGCCCATTGGCTGAATGCGTCACAGGCGTTGGAGGAGGGCGGTCCGTGAGTGACCGGCTCGCGAGCGGTTGGGGGCGGGGCATACACAGAACCCTTGCATTGAGGCAGCTGTCGGGGGTCGCGACAAGCGTGGGGCGCGCTCGGGGATTTCAGTTAAACGCCCATTGGACGAGCGAGCAAGCATCAGACGATAGGGGGCGCGCAGGGGGGCGGAGTGAGTGCCCCCTGGGCAGGACCTTTGCGCGAAACAGGGGGGAGGGGGGCGTCAGGGTGCACCGAGCGTGCGTTCTGGGATCCGCGATGCATATCTGACTTGGAAGAGTGACCACTGGAGGAAGTCGTGGCTATGAATGGCGAGGCGCGTGTCAAACTTCCGTGCAGTGCCGCACTTGTAGCCCGCCTGCGGACACCGCACCGTGCATGGAGCAGTCGAGATGACCGCGCCCAGGCGGGAATTGAAAGCCGCGAGACTTGTAGCCCGCGTTCCTCGCGACCCAGTACAAAGAGTCTGCCGAATTCTGCAAGAAGCCTACTGACTATCTCCCACTACCACTCAGTATCGTACTGTGACACCCAGTACGGGTGGTACGTTTTAGAGACGATGTAGATACTCTTCGTTGTCTTCGGATACTAGACCGTTCTGCAATACAATTTTTGAATAGTCTCGCACGCCACTGTGTGGCGCAGCTAGAGAGCTTCGGCAACTCGGGTCGTGGGATTGTCACAGGTTGCAAATTCGACATATTGCAGTTCCCCGAATTTTGTCTCAAGGAGACAAGAGCAACAGCGTGACAACGAGGCCATGAGCCAACCGCGTGCTGGGAGCTCGCAGCGGACCAATAGCGTGCTGTGGGGCTTTCCTTTTTTCATCAGGCGATGATTGGCTGCAGTCGCGGCGGATCTCGTACCGAACGATGGTTGGTCAGATAGCTGTTGTCTTCGATCACGATCTCGGCGGATTCCCCTCTCTCTCGGCCCGATCCACTCAAGAGCACTGGGAGAGGTCGCAACTGGTTCCTAGGATGCCTGTTCCCACTTCGATGTGGGCAGAAATCTCGAGAAAGTCTCAGATCGCACTGTTTCCACACTAACGCGGAGCACTCATTGGCCAGTGGTGCGCCATCTGAAGCATGCCATTGGCCTGTTGTGGGTCTGTTGTTGTTATTGTCGCCATGAGCCAAAATTCAGAGTACTGCAATATTTATGCCACAAGTGACAAAGCCACAACGAACCTACGACGTCTTCGGCAACTTTGGAACATGGGTTCGATTTATATTATTTTGCAGCCCCGAGAGAGCGCGGCGTCGCAGCACGCCGTGTCTTTCTCGACTGGGGTGTTCCGCCTCCTCACTGATTGTCGCTCAAATCGACAGGCGTGGAGGCAAGAACCGCCTTTGATTGGTTGTAGGCCACCCACATTTGCCCTCATTTGCCCTCATTAGAAACATACGAACGGAGCCTCCGAACCCACATGTGGCGTGCCGCTGGTGGGTTGAAACGCTAAAATGGGGTCAACTCGCGCTGAATCGGGGGAACCCACTCCACAGGTAACCGAAGAGTAACTTGCCGAAACCCTGTACTGACCGATGCTGCCACACACATGCCGAACTTTGATGAACGCGAATGCATTCATACACAGTCTACGTAAATTGATAAATGCTACATACTACACATGAGGCAGTCGCACCAGCTAACACCGGCACGTAAAACAGCAAAGCGACAGCATCCAGCTGTACTTTCTATACCTAGATAGCTGCGCCGCAGCGCCACACAACTCTCCCGCCCCCCCCTCTCCCCTGCCCCCCCACCCATCCCGCCACCCACATCCCTATCGCAACGGCAGTCGCAGCCGGAGTGGCTATCAGCCAGAGCGGGCCAAACCGGCGGCGTGGCGACGGCAGCAGCGCCGGAGCGGCGCCCTGCAAACAGCAGCCGGGTATGTACCTACACATTGCAGTTCTCCCAATTTTGTCCCATGTGGACAAGAGCAAGAGCAAACTGTGTTGACCAATGATATGACTCAGATGCTGCCTCTCTGGCCAATGACTGCTCTGCATGAGGGTCCCTTGTTGTACGAACAGTGTGATCGGGGGTTCTCTCGGGATTTCTGACCACTTTGAGGGCAGAACAAGCACCGGCTGAGCGCTTCGGACTGTTCTTGACAGAGATGACCTGAGATAAAGGGCCAACCGGCGAGATCCGATGAAAAAACAAGAGTGTTTTGACCAACCAGCGTTCGTTGCGAGAGCAGTTGTGGCCATAGCCAATCATCAGGTTCTTCCGACAGACGTGTTGCAGCACGCCATTGGAAAGCCCTGCTGCGAGCATGCGATTGGCCCTTGCTCTTGTACACTTGCTCTTGCTCTTGTCCACATGGGACAAAATTCGGAAAACTGCAATACATCAGGCCTGATCAAGGGTACCGTTTTTGGCCATCTGTATGTGTATTGGGGAAAAGTCCGAACGTGGGTATGAGTATGGGGCACACACCATTCCTCATGTATAGAATATCAGCGGGCCAGCGCCCTCGCGGGTATGGCGCGTAGGTATACCTTTGACCCAGGCAGGCCCAAAAGTATGCGGCAAAAATGGCAGGTAAGAGTATCAGTACACGGGTATGAGACCTAGATTACCTGCGGACGTCGCCTAACTGCAGGTGTCTCACAAATACAGTGGCCTCTTGGCACGCCCTCCTCCCCCAACGCCGTCTGCTGTCCCTCCAGGCACAGGAGAGCTGCCGTCGAACACGCTCGATGGCGGCTCCTTGCGTTGCCTTCGCCTCGTCGATGGCGGCCCCGACGTCGTCGTTGTATGCCTGGGGCGGGGGGGAAGGTCCTGAACTTGGGCACGATTGATGCGGTGCGACGGTGTGCGTCGCCGCAGACGAGGCCACGGACGGCTGTTGGGGGGGTCTTCAAGGCAGGCGGCAGCCCCGACGTGCGGTCTTGGCGGCGGCTGCGATGGCGGAGACGGCGACGTTGTTGGCACCTCCCGCTGCAGGCTCGGCCGGCGCATCGGCGGCGGATGCAGGCGGCGGCGCCTCCTTCCCGCCAATGCCTGTCGGTGCCCGCCGCCATCTCCCCCTGCCTCGGCTCTCCCCCCGGCGGGGGCGCCGCTGTCATCCCTCCTGCTCGCCGCACGCTCGATGCTCACCCTGGCGCCCACCCTCATCACCTCCAACGCCTCGACGCTGCCCTCACCCTCGCCGACCGCGAGCACATCCTCATGGTCACCCTATTTGGCGACGTGCCCGCCGCGACTGGCGTCTCCGCCGCCCTGTGCAAGGTCACCAACGCCCTCGCCGTGACGGCGGCGACGGTAAACAGGCGCCGCTGCCGGTGGGTGGGCGGATTGGCGCGGGGTGTTGACCGCGTCGGCGGTGGGTGTCGCCGCAGTCGCGGCGACTTGGGGCGCGCCGTGGGGTGTCGCGGGGTCTATAGGGGGGGGGTGGTGGTGGCCGCGCTGGGCCAGTGGCTGTTCACGATCGCCGCGCTCGTGGCGGACGTTGCGGACGGCCAGGGGGTGGTGTGGGGCGGGCGTCCGGATGTGGCTGGCTGGGCGCCTTCTTTGGGCTGACGTTCGCGGTTTTGGCCGGCGGTGGGGGGTGGACCCGTGGGCGCTGGGGGGAACGCGCTGCTGTTCCGCGTGGCGCCAGTCACCGGTTAAGGTGGCCATGGACGCCAATGGCCTGCGCTTATGATGGTGCTGCCAGACGCGGAGGTGGTGCGAGGGGGGGGGGGGGTGCGCCTCGGACTAGGAGACTCGCTTTTCCGCCGCCGCCTGTGCCGCTGCCGCCACCACCGTTAATGGCCTGCCGCCACCGCTGCCGGTGCCGCTGGCGCTGTCTCGGTCACTGCTCACGAGGAGGGCGGCGGGGCTGCAATGGTCGCCCTCGCCGCCGTCGGCGAGGGCCGCCGTCCCTATTTTATGCTAAAACGCCGGCCGGGGCGTGGCGTGGGCGCTCGCTACGGTAATTTCTTTCCCCCCTCTGCGGCGCATTGCTGCTTCCCCTTTCGGCGCACCTCACCACCAGCGCCGCCGTGCATGCATCGTGTCGGTCTCTTGCTAAACCGCCGCCCACTACGGCAAAACTGAGTGTCCGACGCCACCCCCAACTCTTTTTCCCTTCGTCCACTGTGGGCACTAGGCTGAAGAACCGGCACACGCTGACCCATCGCCCTCCCCCACAACCTCATCTCGTCCCGAGGCGTGGACTTGCAGGTGACGGCCACGTGGCAGATGGGCTTGGCGCTCGCCCCCATAATCACATCCCGCCTTAAGCCCGAGTCCGCGAGAGGTTGCGTCGCCGATCGTGCCCGGCGCAAGACACAATGTGCACCCGAGTGTGGCGCGGCGGTAATCACCATCGGCAGCATGTCCAGCGCTTCGCCACCATGGCGGCCAGGACGACCGTGGCGACTGCGATGTCGGCCGCCTCAGCTAGCCTTGCCCAGGTTTAAAGACCCCCGGGCAGCGACGCCTCCTGTACCAAAAGCGGCTGCCACCCCCCCGGACACACCTCCCACCGACACGTCAACCGTGGCCACACTGGGACCCCCCCACCGTGTCACGGACGGTGCTGATGCACTAGGCAGTCACTGATGCCGCCGCCAGACCGGCTGGGGCCTCCACCTGTCACCGCCGTCGCGGCGCGCCCATCGCACAGTCGTGACCAACACTGGTCGTGGGCACATAGGGGGTGCGTCGTGGACGTGGCAGATCAGTAGAGAGGGGTGGCAGAAAAGGGAAAGGAAACGGGAGAGTCAATGGGTAGTCAGCAGGCGGCGCCCACCCGCGGGGTAGCGCCGAGCGCCAGCGACTGCGGCACCCACGCCCGCGGCGCGCGACAATCTTCGCGGCCGCGCTCACGGGAGTAGTCTACGGCGAGGCGAAGCAAAGAGAACGATTCTTAAGCTCGGGGGGCAGCGGGGGGTGTGTGTGTCGCCACTTGAATTGGGTGCCAGGCTAGGGGGGGGGCCCGGAGGAGCTTGCTGTTCCAAGTGGTACGGGGCCGAGACGCTGGCTCAAGGCACATCTCTGCCCGCTGCGCGCCGCCTGATGTTCATCCGCCCGCCCCCCGCCTACCCACCCGCCCGCTCACAATGAGTCCAGCGGGTCGGCGCGCGGTCCGCCTGCGCGGTACCCCTGCCGCAGGAGCCCCTGATTCCACCACCATGGCCACCGTCTCCAACGCCGTGTCCGTCCCAAGTGCCAACTCGGACCTGCGTGGCCGTCTGGGCCGGTCTGGGTCATCCCACTACACCGGAGGGCGGGGGGCGGAAACGATGGCCACCAACTGTCGGGCAGTCCCGGCACCCGGTGCTCACGAGAAGGGCGTCAGTTCCTCAAGAACCGCGTAACTTGCCGAGAAAATGAACGCGGCCTTGTGGCGCTTTATTCATATCCACCGGCACGCACTTTCACCTTGCAAGCCGCAGGTGTAGTGCGCCCCTGAATGCCCTC
>CM020618.1:1615546-1640756 GCA_009829735.1 Pyropia yezoensis | reverse complement strand
CGGTCTGCTTCTCGTCGAACACGGGGAGTTGTGCGGGAAGCTTCTTGCTGGTGAGCTTGGTCAATGGCCGGGCAATCAGAGCATAGTCCCGTACGAACCGGCGGTAGACGTTGCACATACCCAGGAAGCTCTTGAGTTCCGTCTGGGTTTTAGGTTGCCGTGCATGCCGGAGGGCCTTGATGTTCTTCTCATTGACTCCGAGCTCCCCCGGACTCAGCACGTGCGCCAGGTACTCCACCTCAGTCTCAAACAGGTGGCCCTTCTCGGCCTTGAGGGTAACTCCAGCCTTGGACAGGAGGGCCAGGACCTCTCGAAGGTGCTCCAGGTGTTCCGCTGGGGTCTTGGAGAAAACGATAATGTCGTCCAGGTAGACCAAACATGTTCTCCACCTTAGCCCCGACAGGATGATGTCGATGGGTCTTTGGAAAGTGGCCGGAGCATTGGTGAGACCAAAAGGAAGACGCTTGCACCGGAATAGTCCCAGGTGGCACGTGAAGGTGGTCTTGTCCTTGTCCTCGTCAGCCAGAGGGATCTGCCAGTAACCGGCATCACAATCCAGCGTCGAGAAGAGGGTGGCATCACCAAGAAAGTCGAGGCAATCATCCATCCGGGGTATCGGGTGTACATCCCTGACGGTCATCTCGTTCAGGCGCCTGTAGTCAACGCTGAAACGGAAGTGACCGCCGGTTTTCGGGACGACTACCACCGGGAAGGCCCACTCGCCATCAGACGGCTCGATAACATCCATCTTGAGCATCTTGTTAACCTGCTTCTCAATCTCATCCTGGCGATGAGGTCCAGCCCGGTATGGTAGCAGGTGTACTGGCTTAGCTTCCGGCTTGAGTTGAATCCGGTGTAGAGTGGCGTCCATCTTGCCCAGCTCTCCCGACCACAGGTGCCGATATTCCTGGAGAAGCTTCTCCAGTGCCTCCTTCAAGTCGGGAGGGACATTTTCTTGCTTGACCTTCGGCATCCCGGGTGGTGCTTGTTCGGGATTCGGAGTAGCGCTGCCAGCCTGCTCTTGTTTCGGAGGTACGTCTAAGGCCGTCAAGTTGGATGCCAGTTCTTGTTGCAGGTTCAGGAGGTCTTCCTTGCTCATATCACGGGCGGATCCCCGGTAAGGCTCTGCTGTACCAACTCGGGTGCCCTTGGCGAGGGTTATTGGCTTCCGGCTCACGTTGACGATCAGCACCGGGAACGGGGTGTGCCTTTCTACCTTCTTGTGATGTCCGTGGGCCAAGTATAACCGGTGTTTCGCCAGAAATTTTTTACGTCCGTAGATCAGGCATTGACCTGCAATCCGGGTCGATACTTTAACCTTGGTCTCCGAGCGAGGAGGTGGGAGCACCGGTTTGAAGAGAGTCAAGGTAGAGGGTGGGATGCGTTCCCTCTTGTTCTTGGCTACACGAACTTTGGTGTCCAGATGCTCCAATACCGGTGACACAAACCCATGGTTGAACTGCACCTTCCCTTCTCCGGGTAGGATGCTCTTGACATGCTGCTTCTGGAAGTCCCAGCCTAGGATGAGGGGGACTGATAGGGTCTTGACTACTAGAAAGGGAAAAAGCATTGGTTCATTGTTGACATAGATGGCGACAGGAAGGCGGCCAAGCGGTCGTAGGGTTTGACCCGAAGCGTCGACGATATGGGTCCGGGTAGGCGCTCTCCAGGCATGTCGACGCCAGCCCGGAGGTAACAGGTTCTCAGTGATGACGCTTGGTCCGGCTCCCGTGTCAACCACCGGCGTAACAGCTTGGGGGAGGCTATCCCCCACACGCATACGAGCATTAATCTTGAGGTCTTCCTTACGCAGGACGAGCAAGGTCCCCTTGAACAAACAGGGTGTCCAGGCGGCTACCAGTTGAGCAGGTAACTGCCGTCCTTTCTCCCGGAACGCAAGGGGAGAACGGGTAAAAGTACCCTGCCGTCGGAGATTCGGGAAGACACTTGGGGAGAGCGCCTGCCCTACTCGTTTCCCGGGTCCGAGGAGTCCTTAGAGGTTTCGGTCTCCAGGTCAAAGTCCGTAGGAGCTTCCCTTGCCAGAGCCTCCGTGATGCTCTGTAAGGTTGCCACTCGGATTGCGTGTACCTGTGCCTTGTCCATCTTGGAGGGTGCTCGCCGGTCAGCCAAGTTGACCGCCTTTGCAAACACCAGTCCTTGACGCTTGAGCTTCTCCTGGAGATCCTTGGGAATGGTCGGGCACTGGTAGGACATGTGGTCCTCCTTCTGGCACAGCCAACAAGACCGGAACCGCTGGTTCTTGACCTGCTTGGGGGCGACCAGGGAAGGTTGCTCCTTAGAAACGAAGCCGCCCCACTTGTCCTCTGACCCCACGGGTGAGGCCTCGCCAACTGCGAGTACCGGTACAGGGCTATCACCTCCCTTATACTTGTCGGGTCCGGGACGAACTCGCGACAACGGCTTGGGAGTTGATACCATGGGAGCTTGGAGGGCCTTGGCTTGCCGGTACTTGCCCTGCGTGTAGGCCATCAACTGCTGGAAGGTATGCTCTTGATGTTCCTGGTTGTAGTTCTCCGCATCCACTTGAAGATATTCAGGAAGCCCTTCCGAGAAGATCATCTTGAGCCTGTCCTCAGGGTAAACGTTGCCACAAGCATCGCTCATCTCCCGGACACGACGGGCGAACGCCTCTGGAGTCTTTTGTCTTTCCATGGTTGCCCGGTTCAGCCTGCCGACTGCTTTACGCAGAGAGTCCGCGTCAGCGTAGTTGGACAGGAGCCAGTTGACCGCGTCCGGATAACTCGCGACGGTACGTCCGACAATGTGTCCGGCAGAGTCTGGTAGAACCTGTGCAAACCGCTGTTCCGCTTCTCCGGTCATGAAGTTAACCAGGAGGTAGAGAGCCTTGCCCTCGGACACATCGTTGTCATTGCATGCCTTGACAAACCGGCGCAGGAAGGCAAAGATAAGCGCCGGTCTCTTCCCGGAAAACTTAGGATGTCCCCCGAAGCTCGGCTGCATTCGCCGGTTCAGGGACGCCATCTTCTTGGCCATCTTCCGGGTGTAACCTTGGTCTTGGTTCTCCAGCCGGTAGTTACCCCAATACGTGGCCTTGTTCAGGGTGGCAACTCCCACTTTGTGGGCAGGGAAGTCAAACTCGACTATCCTGCGCCGGGTGGGACCGGGAGATGCATCCCAGTCATATCCCTCCTCAGAGCTGGAGGAACTGGTCTCGCTGGTGCTAGAGCGACGGCGACGACGCCGACGCCTACGGCTGCTCCGGTTACCGGTCTTGGAGCTCCCCGCCCCATAGGATGCAAGGGGAGGAAAAGCTTGGCCGGTCCCAGGAGTCGAAGTCTCAGGAAGACCCGTAGAACCAGTCACAGCGGTGCCTTTGGCACTGCTAGTGCCCACAGGAAGAGGTGTATACACCCAGCTGCCATGTGTGGGTCCAGGAGTAAACACACCAGGGGCTATCCCTGGAGGTTGAGGAGTAGAACCGACAGGAGGGAGACGTCTGCTGCGAGCGGACTCAAACGCCGTTGACCCCGGGGTGGCTCCCACAGGAGGAACAGCCGGAGGAACGGGAGCACGAGGTACTTGGCCGCCAGTAGACTCCAGTCCGCTACCGGATGTCACACCCAGCTCTGCTTCACCCGTAGGGAGATTGCCGGGCTGGGCACCGTCCCCCGCGGTGACCAGGGATGCGTCAACGGACGCGGGGTCTACCCCTTCGGGCACCGTCGTGCCAGGGAGGGTAGCCATGTTGGTCTCTTGACAGCCACAGTCCAGTCACCTGCGTGTCCAAAGATCGCAAGACCACAAGAGAGGGGTTGGAGAGCCAGGAATGGGATTCCCGTGAACGGGTGCAAATAAGTCCCAAACCACAGAAAAAGACAGAACAGGAACAACCCAACCGCTGCTCCCAAATGTCTCTTCTCAAACACTCCAATCAATCCCCTGCTGCTCCACCAAATATGTGGTACAAAACTCGATCCTCTCATACACGTGTCAATATCCCTCGGGGGAAAGGGACAGGTAACACAGAAAGGGGAACTACGAAAATGGTATGCATGTTGCCTCACGTGCCTGCTCGCAGAGCAAACAGATACGCACGGTAGTGCACACGGGGAAGAGGAAAGCAAACGCGCAGTTGTCTTTTTCCTGATGGCGCGGGCCAAGGGCGCCTCGCTGTCCCTCTTAATGTGCATCTGGGGGAGCCTCGGCACGTTGGCCAGGTAGCCCCCCCATAACCCCGAGTGGCCCCGACCCGAGTCTAACCTCGTCAGGTCGGGGGCCACTATCACTACTAATTCTATTCCCACTCACTAATCTCACACTCAATTTCTCTCAAATCAAGTCCCTCACAAGTATGCAAAAACCCATCAGCAGTCCCTCTCTCACGTGTGGATAGCGTAGTCCACCGCATCCCAGTGCTGGGCACGGGCCACGGCCGCCAACCATCACCACACGGCGGGCGTGTTCTGGCACCTGGTGCCCTCTGGTTGTAGTCCCGGGTCGGCGCCAAGTCGGGGCCAGGGATGCTACACAGAACATCGGGAGGAAGTACCTTGAGCCCACCGTGGCGCCATTTTCAAGCGGCACCTCTGAGGTGCCCGTACAGCGTGGAGGGCGAGATGACGAGAGAGTTTTAAAGAACAGAGTACCAGGCAGGGGTTTAAGCACACATCAGGTCACTCACTCTCTTGTCCACGCTGCGGCAGCGCCAATGTCACTGGCGTTTGTCGTCATCGTCCGCTGCACCTGCGCCGTTGCGCAAAACAAGTGTGAGCTCGCAGAGTATACGCGCCAACACATCCACAGACTTGCGCTCAAACTCGGCAATCTCTCGGTGGGAGGGGCCCTCGCTCGCCGCCACCATGGACCGCAAGTCTTTCAGATTGGATATCATCCAACGGGTGTGAGCGTTCATCACCTGGGCGACCGTCTGCGTCACTTCATCGACACAGTAAGAGCGCAAAGTAGAGCGCAGCGTCCCACGAGCATGCATATTGGTCAGGTAGACCAGAAAGCTGTCGCTGTTTGCCCTCCAGTCACCAAGGCGCATCACCAGCTCGTACTTACCGGTACGGTCCAGCAGATCTTGGGCACCACCGCGGCGGAAGCCGTACATACGACACGGCCGCTGCCCATTGACACGGCTCTCTCCAATGCGGGCACTGTTGGCGGCAAAGCGGGAGTGTATCTCGTTCTCGGACATAGGCTTGATGGCGCTCACGGCACCACGGCGAGTACGTACAGTCGTGAAGGTAAAGAGCGGGGTGTCGGCAAGAACCAGAGGGTCCATGGACACCAGTGGGTGTTCCATAGCCAGGCTGATGAGACCTTGGTACAAACTGGGCAGGTTCACATGCTGCGCAGAGCACCGGATGACACTCGGCTGGCCCAGCTCTTCCTGCTCCTCATCCGAGACTTCCGCAAAGCAGCTGAAAATGCGGAGTACCAGCACGTCCGACGTCTTGTCGCCGCGCTTAGTGACTCGCACCTTGACGTTGATGAACCGGTGGTGTCCGTGGCTGCTTGATAAAGGGGGTAGAAGCAGCATCCAACGCAGGAGAGGGTGAGGAGCAGCACGTGAGAAAAAGAGTGCCCGCCAAGGTCAGATGACGCCACAGATTAAGGCGGTTCGCTGCGCACAGAGAGGAGAGTGAACCCTCCACGACAGAAGAGTGACGTGACGACTTACATGTTCATAAACTCTTGGTTCCTAGGCAGTCCGAAGTCGGGCAGGGACACGTCCCTGTGCTTCATGCTGATGAGCGAAAGGGGACGCGCAAGGGTCGTCCAAGCAAACGCGTACAGGCAGTACAAAATGAAGTCGAAACGAGGTAAAAAGGACGGGACCGGCGTCCGCACGTGAGCAGCAGACTCTGAAGCGGCTGCCCCGTCAATACCAGTGCCCAAAGTCGAAGAAGCCGTAGCACCTGGTCCAGGGAGGTAGGCCATGACCAATGTGGCGTACAAACGGCGCATCATTGCCATCGTTACCGGGGCGGAAGTCACGGACTGCTCCCCATTGATCCTCGCGTCCTTCTCCGCCGCGCTCTTGTACTTCTTTACGACATCAGTGTGCATGGGGTTGCCCATCATTGTTCCTGGATCCTGCCGGATCTTGGCCTCCTCGGTCTTCTCCGCGACGCCTTTCCGCTTCCACTCGGAGTTCCTCCGCTCACAGTCTGGGACGATCTTCACACCACCACTGGTACCTTCCAGTAACGCCTCCCCGAACAGAAGCACCAGCGCCGACGAGTAGTCCTCGAGCGTCAACACCGTGATGGGGGCCGATGAACCGGCCACAGGGTAGCCCCTTCGACGCGCCTCCAAAAGTTGTGTGGTGTATGATCGAGTGTCTGGGGTCATGCAGCGAAATGCGCGGCGGACGCGGTGGTCGAGCTCTCCCTGTGTCGGGGGCGCCTCCTTGGGGTCGCGGCAGACAGTGCGACACAAGAAGTCGGCAAAGCAAATGGCAGTGCGCCGGCGAGTCCCCCACGTCTTGACAGTCGCGTTCGTGCCC
This sequence comes from Pyropia yezoensis, assembly GCA_009829735.1. NCBI lineage: Eukaryota > Rhodophyta > Bangiophyceae > Bangiales > Bangiaceae > Pyropia > Pyropia yezoensis. Next base: position 1,634,260 of record CM020618.1, on the reverse strand, counting down.
TCGACGAATGCAGCTGTGATGTCCTGCTCGTCCGCGTCGATGTCACGTCTGCTCTTGCTATTGGAAGGCTGGGGCCACGTTGCCACGACGGCACGCATCCACGCGCACGTTGACGTGTCGGTGTTGAGACACAGCTGCGCCAGAGTGGGGGGTCGTTGATGCTTGTAGCCGATCTCAATGCCGGAGCGAACCTCCGCCGACCCTGCATTGAAAATACCCTCAGCACCGGCGCCGTCCAAGTCAACCTCACGGCGCCCTCGCCGCGTGTCGTCATTCATTGGTTGGGGTGAGCCACTACCGCTGTCTGCAGAGGATTTTGCCTGTGCAAGGCGACGTCGACCAGCGACGAGAAGCTCAGCACCAGCACTCGCCGTCCCCCCAGTCCCTCCCGCAGCGTCCATGTCAACCCACGCGACCACCTCATCCGACAAAGGGCTCCCTTCCGAGCGCTGGTTCCCGTCCACGGGCATGGCGACGACGTCTAGGTCATCCTTCGTGGGAAGCGCCCGACAGTCCTCGATCGCGGCCTCTTCCGAGAGTTGATGAGCCAGCTGAGCTGCTTGCAGCACACGGGACAAGGGGAGGCTGTCCACTGCAGCAATGGAGGCCCCAGCTAGGTCCCTCCCAGCGACATCAAAGACACGGTCAATGTCTCCTCCGGCGGGAGACGCTGCCACGCCAGCACACGGCGGACCCACCAGCCTAGACGATACGCAGACGTCAAGCCAAGCGTGACAGGCGCAGACCGGAGTCACAGCCGCCAAGCCTGCTGCAGTGAGCGCGCCGGCGGCGCCGTCCTGCTCCAAGTACGAGTAGTAAGGTGCGCCTCCCCTGCCTCAAAGCAACCGAGGGCGAAGGTCACCGTGACAGACGACCAGCAAGAGGCGCTGGTCACTGTCGCAGGGGATGGAAGAAGAGGGAGTGGTAGGCAAGCGATCTGTGGGGAGGCGGCGCTGTCTGGTCATAGGCGACAATTGGCGGCTGCAACGACGGCGGTTGGAGTGCTGGACAGAAGAAAACCTCACGGCGGCGTCTGGAGCGTTTGCTGTCACAGGTCCGAAGTCACGTGAGGTTGCGTCGGTGCTTCGGTAGCTGGGACGCCAGAATCGTGGCCACAAGAGAGCATCCTCGGGGGGCGGGGCGAGTTGCTTAACAGCTAGCCCCTCGTTGCCGCGGTAGATCCACAGTGCCATCGCGCGAGCGCCTGGCCTCGTCCTGCGCGGCATTGGAAGCAATGATATGGCCAGCAGCGACAGAGCTCCTGTGGAGCCGTGTGAACACCCTGGGACAACGAAAGCACAGGCAGGGGAACGAAGGGCCGACTTGCTGAAGCGGGCGGGGGTGGCGGATCCAGCAGAGACCGACGCTTGGTGCCAGGTCCTCTTCGACTGACGTGATTCGACGGCGCTGTCACCAGAGCACAACAGGGCCAGCGCGACATCGTCCAAGCCTCATTCTGTGGTGTCGCGCTGCACAAAAAGGAACCGTTCCAAAACTTTCGAGCCGAATGAACTGCTTTTTTCGCACTGCGGCTTTGAGCAGCCCTCCCAAGGGCACTCAGCGAAGTCGCACCATTCAAAATTCAAGTGGACACTCGTTGTTCTTTGAACTTTGCCTTTCTCGTCATGAATTCCCTTATCGTACTCAGCACGGCAGACTGCGCTCCAACGTCCGAGCTGAAGGCTAGGCTGGGAGCAACGCTTAATCGAGGAATGCGCCCGAGAGTGGCGCCCTCCTTCAGAGCTCATTTTCGACATCAAAAACAGGCGGTCACCGCAGCCGTAAATGCTCACGCTCGTCCGGGGTAAGAGAGTATTTAGTAGCACTTCTAAACCTGGGACCGACTGGTAACCGCTCCTCAACTCCACTAAGAGCAACCCCTCACTGACACGACACCCGTCGCCGTGACTGGAACGTCGGGCTTCGCGCGCTCGGCGACGAAGATGCCTCTGCGTCGGCCACCCTGGATACACACCCCGTGGCAGACGACCAACCCGAACTCCACCCACCCCCCGGCCAGACACGAGCGCTGCGCTTGTGTCACAGAAGACCCAGAACGGCGGGCATCCCGCCTGTGACGCTTCCACCAATGTCCGTTTCCCACGGCCGCTTGCAAAGAATGCTTTCATGTTGATGCACGGTAGTCACAGTAGCTCGTCCTGTTCTAAGGCATATTGCACTGGTGTATCTCTTTCTTTTGGCTATAGCTGTTCATCGCACGAAAGCCCTCCCTGGTTTTTACTGTCGACGGGGGCTGTGGCGCAGTGAGAGCTCTGATGCTGGAGCAGCGCTCCATTGAGGTTGCTCCATCGTCCGCGCTTGAACCAAAGGACCGGCAGTTGAGGCGTGCGCATTCAAGCAGCCCGTACATACCTGGGTTCTTTCTCACACTGTGGCTGTATCCATGAGGAGAAGGAAGGGTTTGTCTTGCAAGTGACTTACATGGCGAACGGCTTGCTGGTGAGTCCTGTGAGTATCGTGTACTCAGGGTTTGCAGAAACTGTTTGGATGCGTATAATTTTTTAAGGCATCAAGTGGTGAGTGTGGTATAAAACTTGATCCTCTCAGACACGTGTCAATATCCCTCGGGGGAAAGGGACAGGTAACACAGAAAGGGGAACTACGAGAATGGTATGCCTGTTGCCTCACGTGCCTGCTCGCAGAGCAAACAGATACGCACGGTAGTGCACACGGGGAAGAGGAAAGCAAACGCGCAGTTGTCTTTTTCCTGAGGGCGCGGGCCAAGGGCGCCTCGCTGTCCCTCTTAACGTGCATCTGGGGGAGCCTCGGCACGTTGGCCAGGTAGCCCCCCCATAACCCCGAGTGGCCCCGACCCGAGTCTAACCTCGTCAGGTCGGGGGCCACTATCACTACTAATTCTATTCCCACTCACTAATCTCACACTCAATTTCTCTCAAATCAAGTCCCTCACAAGTATGCAAAAACCCATCAGCAGTCCCTCTCTCACGTGTGGATAGCGTAGTCCACCGCATCCCAGTGCCGGGCACGGGCCACGGCCGCCAACCATCACCACACGGCGGGCGTGTTCTGGCACCTGGTGCCCTCTGGTTGTAGTCCCGGGTCGGCGCCAAGTCGGGGCCAGGGATGCTACATAGCTCCCTCCCTAGTCCGGCACGTCCTCGGGCCGAACCAGGTGCCACCGTGCACAGCCTCGAGCACGTCCACACCGGTGCCGAGGTCGAGCGTCTTCACCCTGGTCACGATCACCTGCTCCGGTTCTCTGCCCCCCTTCGCTCCTTCACCTTGGCCCTCTCGTTCCCCCGGAGTCTGGACGTCATGTCCAGTTCCGAGATCCAAGCTGGGCCCGTGGTTCCGGCGGCGAGTGTTGCGGAGGAGAACTCGGGTAGCCGCGCCCCTCTCCTGCCTCCGGTTCCTCGGGTGTGGATGTCGGCGCCGGTCGCCACGGCGGGGATGGATCGGGTTCCCCCGGCTTCTGTGATGCACCCGGTCGAGACCCCCCCGGTGGGTCTCCCGGAGATGCTTCTTGGGCAGGACCCTCTGGCGGCCCGGCGTGACTCCACGGTGGTCGGCAACGCCGGCGCGGCCCAGTGCCAGCAGGATTGCTTGGACCTCTGGCGCAAGGAACTCCAGCGCGGGGTCTTGACAGAGATGGATAAGGCTCGTCTTCACACGGCGGACCAGATGCGCCTGGCACAAGACCGCTCCCAGAGCTTCTCGGGTTCCTCTTGGGTTGCTCGTCTGGAGGATCTCCCCTTCGCGCTGGTGCTGGATCTACCCTTGAGCGAGCGTCGCGTGTCCGCGTCCGTTCTCCGGTGGCCAGAGGAGGAAGGGTGCGTCCACCGGGCGCTCAAGGTCTGGGAGGAGGCGCTCAAGGGGTCGGGGAGCCTGAACTGCGACCCCAATCCGAGCATGGTCGCTCTGGAGCCGCCTTTCCTGACCCGGAAGTACTCCAAGTTGTCACCGGCACGGGAGCAAGGTGAGCGACGCGGCCGTCAGCGTGACTTCCTCGTGAGCTGCAACCATCAGGAGTTCTGGAAGCTGGATAAGGCTAACCGGGCGGCGTACTACCCCAAGGTCATCCCGCAGCAGCAGGAAGTCGAGATCCCGGTCGGGTTCGCTCCTTCCAGCATCCCCTTCACCTGGTACTTCTTGGACGCCTTGACTCAGGCGTCGATCAAGGGCTTCTTCCACTCGATCCCGTACATGATGTACACGTCCGAGATGACAGTCTTGGCGGCCAACCACTGGCTTTACGAGGTCTTGGTGTCCAACCGGCTTTGGTTTCTCCCTGACCTCCTGATGGTCTGGATTGTCGACAAGTTGACCGTCGACTTCCTGTGCAGCCAGGACGAAGAGTACAAGGGGCTCTTCCAGGCGATGATTGACTTCCGGCGTCTGGTGCCGGTGCATGACCGGAACTTCTTGAACGCGATTGCCGACCAGAACCGCCCGCGTCTGGATGGCTTCGGTTGGGCGCAGGTGGTCTACCAGTCTTCTCCGGCCAAGGTGCAGCTGGCGACACCGCTTCCGGCGTGGTCGCAGCTAGGCAGCTTTCCTGCTCCGGTCGCCCTCGATCTTCTGCCGACTGGGCCGCCTGTGCAAGAGTCGGGATGGGCCGCGGCGGTCGGTCGGGCGTCTGCGGCGGCTCCGCTCCCTCCTGTTGCACCTGTCGCCCCGGTGGCCTCGCCTGAACCGTCGCCGGCGCGTCTGCGTTCCGCTCCGTCTGTGCCGGTGCTTCAAGCTCCTCCGGCACCACGCTTGTCTGCAGCGAGTCTGGGGGTGGCTGCGCGGTCGCCGACTACTCCGGCCGCTCTGCCTCGGACGCCTTCTTCAAACGTTGGCGGCCCTGTGCCTCCGCTGGAGTTGGGGACTCCGGTTTCTGGGGCTGTTGTGGACCGTCCGGTAGTGGCATCCTCGGGGCGGTTCGAGATTCCGGCGCCGACTCTGCGCCTTACCCGCTTCCGGGTGCCTGACTGGTACCTGAACAAAGGTGGCCCGACATGCGACCAGTACGACGTCGGTATGATTGAAGACCAGCTCGGTCGTCTTCCGGTGCAGGTTGAGGGCGTCGGGTCTTCCCTGGTGCTGGGCACTTACGCCAGCGTCTTGAACAACGTGGTTGACCGGGTGTTTGCTTGCGCGGACAGCGGCCAGATGTCGAACAGCCCGGTGGTTGGCGAACTTCTGGCGACCTTGACGCGGCATGGCTTGGCCCAGCAGTGGTCAGAAACCTTCACAGGCTTCCAGGGGCGCCGACGGGCATATCTGGATGAGCGGGAGCCCCCGGCAACTACCGGTACTACTCCGATGGCGTCATACCGGGATGCACCGCGTCCACCGCACTACGTCATCCCTTCTTCCTCCGGTTTCCGTCGTGCCGCGGAAGCAGCGCTGGAGGTCACTCCCGCGGCTCAGCGTCTGCGCCGGGAGTAGTAGTTGGAGGCAAGGAGGGTGAGGGTCTTGGGAGAAGCGAGGAGGGAAGAGGCGGAGAGAAGGGTTGCCCAAGCGGGTGCTTGTTTTCCTTGATTGTTCCTTGCTTGTATTGCGTGTTCTCCGAGATATACCCGTTCCCTTCTTCTCAATCCTCTTGTTCCGCATCCGTTGCGGATGAGCTCGGCTCGTCCCGAGGGTCTTGGTTGGCCCCATCCTCTTGGTCCTCCTCCGAGTCCGACTCCAGAATCTTGCCGGCTCTGGCCACTGGAGTGCCCTCAATCCCGTTCCGTCGCGTGTAGGCACAGACATCCGCGATGGGTAGCCGGTTTGAGGGTTCCCAGGTATCATCTGCCGGGTTAAAACCGAACCAGCGTACTCGCAGGTACAAGCGCCCGTCTCTCCAGGCATGGTCGACAAACTTGACGTAGACATATTCCCGACCTTCTTCTTGGGATAGCCAGGGTACTGCGGCCCGCTTGCGCCGGGTCAAGTCCCGTTCGCTTGGCGGTGGAGCTCGGGTGACATGGTCGCTGCTCACGCGGTACGGGGAGCTATCCACGTCTAGAAGAAAGGTCCAACCGTCCGTATTCAGGATCTCATAAGGTCCATCCGTCTTAGAGTCCAGCTTCCCCCGGGTCTTGCTATGGTTGTCCACAAAAACCCAGTCGCCACCACCCAGTTCCTTGTTCTTTTCCCGAACGCCGTTTTCATAGCCCCGCTTGTATCGCTCCTGGGTCTTCGATATTGACTCCTTGACTCTGGGGAGCAGGAGCTTCAGTTGTTCCAGGAACTCATCCTTTGCCTTGGGACCTGACTTCAGTGCAGGCTGGAGACCGTCTGGTATTCTTTCCAGGGAGAAGTTGGTCAGCCGCCTTGGGGTGACAAAGTCGAGTGGAGCAACCCCCGTTGTCCGGTGAACTCGGGAGTTGTAGGCTAGAGTGAGGACAGCCAGGAGCTCGTCCCAGTCTTCTTGGTGCTCCTCCACGTAGTGCCGTAGCATGTCTACTAGGGTCCGGTTGAATCGTTCCACCTGGCCGTTCGTTTGAGGGTGGTACGTCGTAGTGTACAAGTTCTTGATGCCCATCAGGTCACAGGCTCCTTGGAAGAACAGGGATGCAAACTGGGGACCGTTGTCGGTTAAGACGGAGTCTGGAGGGCCGTAGGCAGCTATCCAGTACTCGCAGAAGGCTGACGTGACATCCAGAGCCGTGATGGTCCTCAGCGGGATTGCTCGAGTGAACTTGGAGAACCGGTCACATATGATAAGCAGGTATATGTTGCCACTGGATGTTTCAGGTAGGGGCCCCAGGATGTCCATGCTTAAGCTTGCAAAGGGCTCCGCCGCAGGGAATAGGCGTAGCTTAGAAGTCTTCTTCCTCTGGGACAACCGGTTCCTTGCACACGAAACACAAGCCTCCAGGTGCTTATGGACGTCACTGGCCATGGTTTCCCAGGAATAGTGTCGTCTCATGGAAGCATACATCCGATTGATACCAGGATGTCCGGCCTGGGGAGACGAGTGCTCCAGGCGTAGGATGTCAGCTCGTAGGCCCCGGGGTACGTAGACTTGAATGGCCCCATCGAAGGGTGACACCCGTACTAGGAGTCCGTCCGTAGACTCGGAGAAACGACTGTTCCGGTTCAGGTCCATTTGGTGGCGAAGCTCCAAGCATTGAGGATCCGTCAGTTGTGCCTCCAGCATCCGGTGAATGGTCACCGGTTGATGAGCTTCAGGTGTCTCATACAGGGGAGCATGCCAGCCACGTCCAACATTCGGGAGGATGAAGCAAGGTATTTCCTCCGGGATAGGACCGGTATCGGCTGCAGGAGTCTCCAGCCGGGACATGGTGTCGGCGCAGTGGTGCTCCCTCCCTGCTCTGGTGCACACCTTGTACTTGAACTCCGAAAGGCGTAGGCGCCACCGGGCGACCCTTCCTTGACTGCTGTCCATACATAGCAGCCACCTTAGGCTGGCGTGGTCCGTCCGGATGAGGAACTCTTGTCCTTCAAGATATGGCCGTAACAGGAAGCAAGCCCAGACGACTGCCAAGCACTCGCGCTCGGTCGTGGAATAGTTCTTCTCAGCTGGAGTCAAGACGCGACTGTAGTAGCCTATCGGGAGAAAGTGCCCATCAGGTTGCTGCTGGAGTAGTGAGCACCCCACCTGGACGCCACAGGCATCCGTCTCCAGAACAAACTGGCCCTCCCGCTTGGGTAACGCCAGTACTGGAGTGGTGGTCAGGCGCTTCTTGAGCTCTTCGAAGGCCACGGTCTGCTTCTCGTCGAACACCGGGAGTTGTGCGGGAAGCTTCTTGCTGGTCAGCTTGGTCAGTGGCCGGGCAATCAGAGCATAGTCCCGTACGAACCGGCGATAGACGTTGCACATACCCAGGAAGCTCTTGAGTTCCGTCTGGTTTTTGGGTTGCCGTGCATGCCGGAGGGCCTTGATGTTCTTCTCATTGACTCGGAGCTCCCCTGGACTCAGCACATGCCCCAGATACTCCACCTCAGTCTAAAACAGGTGGCCCTTCTCGGCCTTGAGGGTAACTCCAGCCTTGGACAGGAGGGCCAGGACCTCTCGAAGGTGCTCCAGGTGTTCCGCTGGGGTCTTGGAGAAAACGATAATGTCGTCCAGGTAGACCAAACATGTTCTCCACCTTAGCCCCGACAGGATGATGTCGATGGGTCTTTGGAAAGTGGCCGGAGCATTGGTGAGACCAAAAGGAAGACGCTTGCACCGGAATAGTCCCAGGTGGCACGTGAAGGTGGTCTTGTCCTTGTCCTCGTCAGCCAGAGGGATCTGCCAGTAACCGGCATCACAATCCAGCGTCGAGAAGAGGGTGGCATCACCAAGAAAGTCGAGGCAATCATCCATCCGGGGTATCGGGTATACGTCCTTGACTGTCATCTCGTTTAGGCGCCGGTAGTCAACGCAGAAACGGAAGTGACCGCCGGTTTTCGGGACGACTACCACCGGGAAGGCCCACTCGCCATCAGACGGCTCGATAACATCCATCTTGAGCATCTTGTTAACCTGCTTCTCAATCTCATCCTGGCGATGAGGTCCAGCCCGGTATGGTAGCAGGTGTACTGGCTTAGCTTCCGGCTTGAGTTGAATCCGGTGTAGAGTGGCGTCCATCTTGCCCAGCTCTCCCGACCACAGGTGCCGATATTCCTGGAGAAGCTTCTCCAGTGCCTCCTTCAAGTCGGGAGGGACATTTTCTTGCTTGACCTTCGGCATCCCGGGTGGTGCTTGTTCGGGATTCGGAGTAGCGCTGCCAGCCTGCTCTTGTTTCGGAGGTACGTCTAAGGCCGTCAAGTTGGATGCCAGTTCTTGTTGCAGGTTCAGGAGGTCTTCCTTGCTCATATCACGGGCGGATCCCCGGTAAGGCTCTGCTGTACCAACTCGGGTGCCCTTGGCGAGGGTTATTGGCTTCCGGCTCACGTTGACGATCAGCACCGGGAACGGGGTGTGCCTTTCTACCTTCTTGTGATGTCCGTGGGCCAAGTATAACCGGTGTTTCGCCAGAAATTCCTTACGTCCGTAGATCAGGCATTGACCTGCAATCCGGGTCGTTACTTTAACCTTGGTCTCCGAGCGAGGAGGTAGGAGCACCGGTTTGAAGAGAGTCAAGGTAGAGGGTGGGATGCGTTCCCTCTTGTTCTTGGCTACACGAACTTTGGTGTCCAGATGCTCCAATACCGGTGACACAAACCCATGGTTGAACTGCACCTTCCCTTCTCCGGGTAGGATGCTCTTGACATGCTGCTTCTGGAAGTCCCAGCCTAGGATGAGGGGGACTGATAGGGTCTTGACTACTAGAAAGGGAAAAAGCATTGGTTCATTGTTGACATAGATGGCGACAGGAAGGCGGCCAAGCGGTCGTAGGGTTTGACCCGAAGCGTCGACGATATGGGTCCGGGTAGGCGCTCTCCAGGCATGTCGACGCCAGCCCGGAGGTAACAGGTTCTCAGTGATGACGCTTGGTCCGGCTCCCGTGTCAACCACCGGCGTAACAGCTTGGGGGAGGCTATCCCCCACACGCATACGAGCATTAATCTTGAGGTCTTCCTTACGCAGGACGAGCAATGTCCCCTTGATCAAACAGGGTGTCCAGGCGGCTACCGGTTGAGCGGGTAACTGCCGTCCTTTCTCCCGGCACGCAAGGGGAGAACAGGTAGAAGTACCCTGCCGTCGGAGATTCGGGAAGACGCTTGGGGAGAGCGCCTGCCCTACTCGTTTCCCGGGTCCGAGGAGTCCTTAGAGGTTTCGGTCTCCAGGTCAAAGTCCGTAGGAGCTTCCCTTGTCAGAGCCTCCGTGATGCTCTGTAAGGTTGCCACTCGGATTGCATGTACCTGTGCCTTGTCCATCTTGGAGGGTGCCCGCCGGTCAGCCAAGTTCACCGCCTTTGCAAACACCAGTCCTTGACGCTTGAGTTTCTCCTGGAGGTCCTTGGGAATGGTCGGGCACTGGTAGGACATGTGATCCTCCTTCTGGCACAGCCAACAAGACCGGAACCGCTGGTTCTTGACTTGCTTGGGGGCGACCAGGGATGGTTGCTCCTTAGAAACGAAGCCGCCCCACTTGTCCTCTGACCCCACGGGTGAGGCCTCGCCAACTGCGAGTACCGGTACAGGGCTATCACCTCCCTTATACTTGTCGGGTCCGGGACGAACTCGCGACAACGGCTTGGGAGTTGATACCATGGGAGCTTGGAGGGCCTTGGCTTGCCGGTACTTGCCCTGCGTGTAGGCCATCAACTGCTGGAAGGTATGCTCTTGATGTTCCTGGTTGTAGTTCTCCGCATCCACTTGAAGATATTCAGGAAGCCCTTCCGAGAAGATCATCTTGAGCCTGTCCTCAGGGTAAACGTTGCCACAAGCATCGCTCATCTCCCGGACACGACGGGCGAACGCCTCTGGAGTCTTTTGTCTTTCCATGGTTGCCCGGTTCAGCCTGCCGACTGCTTTACGCAGAGAGTCCGCGTCAGCGTAGTTGGACAGGAGCCAGTTGACCGCGTCCGGATAACTCGCGACGGTACGTCCGACAATGTGTCCGGCAGAGTCTGGTAGAACCTGTGCAAACCGCTGTTCCGCTTCTCCGGTCATGAAGTTAACCAGGAGGTAGAGAGCCTTGCCCTCGGACACATCGTTGTCATTGCATGCCTTGACAAACCGGCGCAGGAAGGCAAAGATAAGCGCCGGTCTCTTCCCGGAAAACTTAGGATGTCCCCCGAAGCTCGGCTGCATTCGCCGGTTCAGGGACGCCATCTTCTTGGCCATCTTCCGGGTGTAACCTTGGTCTTGGTTCTCCAGCCGGTAGTTACCCCAATACGTGGCCTTGTTCAGGGTGGCAACTCCCACTTTGTGGGCAGGGAAGTCAAACTCGACTATCCTGCGCCGGGTGGGACCGGGAGATGCATCCCAGTCATATCCCTCCTCAGAGCTGGAGGAACTGGTCTCGCTGGTGCTAGAGCGACGGCGACGACGCCGACGCCTACGGCTGCTCCGGTTACCGGTCTTGGAGCTCCCCGCCCCATAGGATGCAAGGGGAGGAAAAGCTTGGCCGGTCCCAGGAGTCGAAGTCTCAGGAAGACCCGTAGAACCAGTCACAGCGGTGCCTTTGGCACTGCTAGTGCCCACAGGAAGAGGTGTATACACCCAGCTGCCATGTGTGGGTCCAGGAGTAAACACACCAGGGGCTATCCCTGGAGGTTGAGGAGTAGAACCGACAGGAGGGAGACGTCTGCTGCGAGCGGACTCAAACGCCGTTGACCCCGGGGTGGCTCCCACAGGAGGAACAGCCGGAGGAACGGGAGCACGAGGTACTTGGCCGCCAGTAGACTCCAGTCCGCTACCGGATGTCACACCCAGCTCTGCTTCACCCGTACGGAGATTGCCGGGCTGGGCACCGTCCCCCGCGGTGACCAGGGATGCGTCAACGGACGCGGGGTCTACCCCTTCGGGCACCGTCGTGCCAGGGAGGGTAGCCATGTTGGTCTCTTGACAGCCACAGTCCAGTCACCTGCGTGTCCAAAGATCGCAAGACCACAAGAGAGGGGTTGGAGAGCCAGGAATGGGATTCCCGTGAACGGGTGCAAATAAGTCCCAAACCACAGAAAAAGACAGAACAGGAACAACCCAACCGCTGCTCCCAAATGTCTCTTCTCAAACACTCCAATCAATCCCCTGCTGCTCCACCAAATATGTGGTACAAAACTCGATCCTCTCATACACGTGTCAATATCCCTCGGGGGAAAGGGACAGGTAACACAGAAAGGGGAACTACGAGAATGGTATGCCTGTTGCCTCACGTGTCTGCTCGCAGAGCAAACAGATACGCACGGTAGTGCACACGGGGAAGAGGAAAGCAAACGCGCAGTTGTCTTTTTCCTGAGGGCGCGGGCCAAGGGCGCCTCGCTGTCCCTCTTAATGTGCATCTGGGGGAGCCTCGGCACGTTGGCCAGGTAGCCCCCCCATAACCCCGAGTGGCCCCGACCCGAGTCTAACCTCGTCAGGTCGGGGGCCACTATCACTACTAATTCTATTCCCACTCACTAATCTCACACTCAATTTCTCTCAAATCAAGTCCCTCACAAGTATGCAAAAACCCATCAGCAGTCCCTCTCTCACGTGTGGATAGCGTAGTCCACCGCATCCCAGTGCTGGGCACGGGCCACGGCCGCCAACCATCACCACACGGCGGGCGTGTTCTGGCACCTGGTGCCCTCTGGTTGTAGTCCCGGGTCGGCGCCAAGTCGGGGCCAGGGATGCTACACAGAACATCGGGAGGAAGTACCTTGAGCCCACCGTGGCGCCATTTTCAAGCGGCACCTCTGAGGTGCCCGTACAGCGTGGAGGGCGAGATGACGAGAGAGTTTTAAAGAACAGAGTACCAGGCAGGGGTTTAAGCACACATCAGGTCACTCACTCTCTTGTCCACGCTGCGGCAGCGCCAATGTCACTGGCGTTTGTCGTCATCGTCCGCTGCACCTGCGCCGTTGCGCAAAACAAGTGTGAGCTCGCAGAGTATACGCGCCAACACATCCACAGACTTGCGCTCAAACTCGGCAATCTCTCGGTGGGAGGGGCCCTCGCTCGCCGCCACCATGGACCGCAAGTCTTTCAGATTGGATATCATCCAACGGGTGTGAGCGTTCATCACCTGGGCGACCGTCTGCGTCACTTCATCGACACAGTAAGAGCGCAAAGTAGAGCGCAGCGTCCCACGAGCATGCATATTGGTCAGGTAGACCAGAAAGCTGTCGCTGTTTGCCCTCCAGTCACCAAGGCGCATCACCAGCTCGTACTTACCGGTACGGTCCAGCAGATCTTGGGCACCACCGCGGCGGAAGCCGTACATACGACACGGCCGCTGCCCATTGACACGGCTCTCTCCAATGCGGGCACTGTTGGCGGCAAAGCGGGAGTGTATCTCGTTCTCGGACATAGGCTTGATGGCGCTCACGGCACCACGGCGAGTACGTACAGTCGTGAAGGTAAAGAGCGGGGTGTCGGCAAGAACCAGAGGGTCCATGGACACCAGTGGGTGTTCCATAGCCAGGCTGATGAGACCTTGGTACAAACTGGGCAGGTTCACATGCTGCGCAGAGCACCGGATGACACTCGGCTGGCCCAGCTCTTCCTGCTCCTCATCCGAGACTTCCGCAAAGCAGCTGAAAATGCGGAGTACCAGCACGTCCGACGTCTTGTCGCCGCGCTTAGTGACTCGCACCTTGACGTTGATGAACCGGTGGTGTCCGTGGCTGCTTGATAAAGGGGGTAGAAGCAGCATCCAACGCAGGAGAGGGTGAGGAGCAGCACGTGAGAAAAAGAGTGCCCGCCAAGGTCAGATGACGCCACAGATTAAGGCGGTTCGCTGCGCACAGAGAGGAGAGTGAACCCTCCACGACAGAAGAGTGACGTGACGACTTACATGTTCATAAACTCTTGGTTCCTAGGCAGTCCGAAGTCGGGCAGGGACACGTCCCTGTGCTTCATGCTGATGAGCGAAAGGGGACGCGCAAGGGTCGTCCAAGCAAACGCGTACAGGCAGTACAAAATGAAGTCGAAACGAGGTAAAAAGGACGGGACCGGCGTCCGCACGTGAGCAGCAGACTCTGAAGCGGCTGCCCCGTCAATACCAGTGCCCAAAGTCGAAGAAGCCGTAGCACCTGGTCCAGGGAGGTAGGCCATGACCAATGTGGCGTACAAACGGCGCATCATTGCCATCGTTACCGGGGCGGAAGTCACGGACTGCTCCCCATTGATCCTCGCGTCCTTCTCCGCCGCGCTCTTGTACTTCTTTACGACATCAGTGTGCATGGGGTTGCCCATCATTGTTCCTGGATCCTGCCGGATCTTGGCCTCCTCGGTCTTCTCCGCGACGCCTTTCCGCTTCCACTCGGAGTTCCTCCGCTCACAGTCTGGGACGATCTTCACACCACCACTGGTACCTTCCAGTAACGCCTCCCCGAACAGAAGCACCAGCGCCGACGAGTAGTCCTCGAGCGTCAACACCGTGATGGGGGCCGATGAACCGGCCACAGGGTAGCCCCTTCGACGCGCCTCCAAAAGTTGTGTGGTGTATGATCGAGTGTCTGGGGTCATGCAGCGAAATGCGCGGCGGACGCGGTGGTCGAGCTCTCCCTGTGTCGGGGGCGCCTCCTTGGGGTCGCGGCAGACAGTGCGACACAAGAAGTCGGCAAAGCAAATGGCAGTGCGCCGGCGAGTCCCCCACGTCTTGACAGTCGCGTTCGTGCCCTCGACGAATGCAGCTGTGATGTCCTGCTCGTCCGCGTCGATGTCACGTCTGCTCTTGCTATTGGAAGGCTGGGGCCACGTTGCCACGACGGCACGCATCCACGCGCACGTTGACGTGTCGGTGTTGAGACACAGCTGCGCCAGAGTGGGGGGTCGTTGATGCTTGTAGCCGATCTCAATGCCGGAGCGAACCTCCGCCGACCCTGCATTGAAAATACCCTCAGCACCGGCGCCGTCCAAGTCAACCTCACGGCGCCCTCGCCGCGTGTCGTCATTCATTGGTTGGGGTGAGCCACTACCGCTGTCTGCAGAGGATTTTGCCTGTGCAAGGCGACGTCGACCAGCGACGAGAAGCTCAGCACCAGCACTCGCCGTCCCCCCAGTCCCTCCCGCAGCGTCCATGTCAACCCACGCGACCACCTCATCCGACAAAGGGCTCCCTTCCGAGCGCTGGTTCCCGTCCACGGGCATGGCGACGACGTCTAGGTCATCCTTCGTGGGAAGCGCCCGACAGTCCTCGATCGCGGCCTCTTCCGAGAGTTGATGAGCCAGCTGAGCTGCTTGCAGCACACGGGACAAGGGGAGGCTGTCCACTGCAGCAATGGAGGCCCCAGCTAGGTCCCTCCCAGCGACATCAAAGACACGGTCAATGTCTCCTCCGGCGGGAGACGCTGCCACGCCAGCACACGGCGGACCCACCAGCCTAGACGATACGCAGACGTCAAGCCAAGCGTGACAGGCGCAGACCGGAGTCACAGCCGCCAAGCCTGCTGCAGTGAGCGCGCCGGCGGCGCCGTCCTGCTCCAAGTACGAGTAGTAAGGTGCGCCTCCCCTGCCTCAAAGCAACCGAGGGCGAAGGTCACCGTGACAGACAACCAGCAAGAGGCGCTGGTCACTGTCGCAGGGGATGGAAGAAGAGGGAGTGGTAGGCAAGCGATCTGTGGGGAGGCGGCGCTGTCTGGTCATAGGCGACAATTGGCGGCTGCAACGACGGCGGTTGGAGTGCTGGACAGAAGAAAACCTCACGGCGGCGTCTGGAGCGTTTGCTGTCACAGGTCCGAAGTCACGTGAGGTTGCGTCGGTGCTTCGGTAGCTGGGACGCCAGAATCGTGGCCACAAGAGAGCATCCTCGGGGGGCGGGGCGAGTTGCTTAACAGCTAGCCCCTCGTTGCCGCGGTAGATCCACAGTGCCATCGCGCGAGCGCCTGGCCTCGTCCTGCGCGGCATTGGAAGCAATGATATGGCCAGCAGCGACAGAGCTCCTGTGGAGCCGTGTGAACACCCTGGGACAACGAAAGCACAGGCAGGGGAACGAAGGGCCGACTTGCTGAAGCGGGCGGGGGTGGCGGATCCAGCAGAGACCGACGCTTGGTGCCAGGTCCTCTTCGACTGACGTGATTCGACGGCGCTGTCACCAGAGCACAACAGGGCCAGCGCGACATCGTCCAAGCCTCATTCTGTGGTGTCGCGCTGCACAAAAAGGAACCGTTCCAAAACTTTCGAGCCGAATGAACTGCTTTTTTCGCACTGCGGCTTTGAGCAGCCCTCCCAAGGGCACTCAGCGAAGTCGCACCATTCAAAATTCAAGTGGACACTCGTTGTTCTTTGAACTTTGCCTTTCTCGTCATGAATTCCCTTATCGTACTCAGCACGGCAGACTGCGCTCCAACGTCCGAGCTGAAGGCTAGGCTGGGAGCAACGCTTAATCGAGGAATGCGCCCGAGAGTGGCGCCCTCCTTCAGAGCTCATTTTCGACATCAAAAACAGGCGGTCACCGCAGCCGTAAATGCTCACGCTCGTCCGGGGTAAGAGAGTATTTAGTAGCACTTCTAAACCTGGGACCGACTGGTAACCGCTCCTCAACTCCACTAAGAGCAACCCCTCACTGACACGACACCCGTCGCCGTGACTGGAACGTCGGGCTTCGCGCGCTCGGCGACGAAGATGCCTCTGCGTCGGCCACCCTGGATACACACCCCGTGGCAGACGACCAACCCGAACTCC
This sequence comes from Pyropia yezoensis, assembly GCA_009829735.1. Taxonomy (NCBI): domain Eukaryota; phylum Rhodophyta; class Bangiophyceae; order Bangiales; family Bangiaceae; genus Pyropia; species Pyropia yezoensis. The sequence goes on along the minus strand of CM020618.1, from coordinate 1,618,078 downwards.
ACCCACCCCCCGGCCAGACACGAGCGCTGCGCTTGTGTCACAGAAGACCCAGAACGGCGGGCATCCCGCCTGTGACGCTTCCACCAATGTCCGTTTCCCACGGCCGCTTGCAAAGAATGCTTTCATGTTGATGCACGGTAGTCACAGTAGCTCGTCCTGTTCTAAGGCATATTGCACTGGTGTATCTCTTTCTTTTGGCTATAGCTGTTCATCGCACGAAAGCCCTCCCTGGTTTTTACTGTCGACGGGGGCTGTGGCGCAGTGAGAGCTCTGATGCTGGAGCAGCGCTCCATTGAGGTTGCTCCATCGTCCGCGCTTGAACCAAAGGACCGGCAGTTGAGGCGTGCGCATTCAAGCAGCCCGTACATACCTGGGTTCTTTCTCACACTGTGGCTGTATCCATGAGGAGAAGGAAGGGTTTGTCTTGCAAGTGACTTACATGGCGAACGAGTTGCTGGTGAGTCCTGTGAGTATCGTGTACTCAGGGTTTGCAGAAACTGTTTGGATGCGTATAATTTTTTAAGGCATCAAGTGGTGAGTGTGGTATAAAACTTGATCCTCTCAGACACGTGTCAATATCCCTCGGGGGAAAGGGACAGGTAACACAGAAAGGGGAACTACGAGAATGGTATGCCTGTTGCCTCACGTGTCTGCTCGCAGAGCAAACAGATACGCACGGTAGTGCACACGGGGAAGAGGAAAGCAAACGCGCAGTTGTCTTTTTCCTGAGGGCGCGGGCCAAGGGCGCCTCGCTGTCCCTCTTAACGTGCATCTGGGGGAGCCTCGGCACGTTGGCCAGGTAGCCCCCCCATAACCCCGAGTGGCCCCGACCCGAGTCTAACCTCGTCAGGTCGGGGGCCACTATCACTACTAATTCTATTCCCACTCACTAATCTCACACTCAATTTCTCTCAAATCAAGTCCCTCACAAGTATGCAAAAACCCATCAGCAGTCCCTCTCTCACGTGTGGATAGCGTAGTCCACCGCATCCCAGTGCCGGGCACGGGCCACGGCCGCCAACCATCACCACACGGCGGGCGTGTTCTGGCACCTGGTGCCCTCTGGTTGTAGTCCCGGGTCGGCGCCAAGTCGGGGCCAGGGATGCTACATAGCTCCCTCCCTAGTCCGGCACGTCCTCGGGCCGAACCAGGTGCCACCGTGCACAGCCTCGAGCACGTCCACACCGGTGCCGAGGTCGAGCGTCTTCACCCTGGTCACGATCACCTGCTCCGGTTCTCTGCCCCCCTTCGCTCCTTCACCTTGGCCCTCTCGTTCCCCCGGAGTCTGGACGTCATGTCCAGTTCCGAGATCCAAGCTGGGCCCGTGGTTCCGGCGGCGAGTGTTGCGGAGGAGAACTCGGGTAGCCGCGCCCCTCTCCTGCCTCCGGTTCCTCGGGTGTGGATGTCGGCGCCGGTCGCCACGGCGGGGATGGATCGGGTTCCCCCGGCTTCTGTGATGCACCCGGTCGAGACCCCCCCGGTGGGTCTCCCGGAGATGCTTCTTGGGCAGGACCCTCTGGCGGCCCGGCGTGACTCCACGGTGGTCGGCAACGCCGGCGCGGCCCAGTGCCAGCAGGATTGCTTGGACCTCTGGCGCAAGGAACTCCAGCGCGGGGTCTTGACAGAGATGGATAAGGCTCGTCTTCACACGGCGGACCAGATGCGCCTGGCACAAGACCGCTCCCAGAGCTTCTCGGGTTCCTCTTGGGTTGCTCGTCTGGAGGATCTCCCCTTCGCGCTGGTGCTGGATCTACCCTTGAGCGAGCGTCGCGTGTCCGCGTCCGTTCTCCGGTGGCCAGAGGAGGAAGGGTGCGTCCACCGGGCGCTCAAGGTCTGGGAGGAGGCGCTCAAGGGGTCGGGGAGCCTGAACTGCGACCCCAATCCGAGCATGGTCGCTCTGGAGCCGCCTTTCCTGACCCGGAAGTACTCCAAGTTGTCACCGGCACGGGAGCAAGGTGAGCGACGCGGCCGTCAGCGTGACTTCCTCGTGAGCTGCAACCATCAGGAGTTCTGGAAGCTGGATAAGGCTAACCGGGCGGCGTACTACCCCAAGGTCATCCCGCAGCAGCAGGAAGTCGAGATCCCGGTCGGGTTCGCTCCTTCCAGCATCCCCTTCACCTGGTACTTCTTGGACGCCTTGACTCAGGCGTCGATCAAGGGCTTCTTCCACTCGATCCCGTACATGATGTACACGTCCGAGATGACAGTCTTGGCGGCCAACCACTGGCTTCACGAGGTCTTGGTGTCCAACCGGCTTTGGTTTCTCCCTGACCTCCTGATGGTCTGGATTGTCGACAAGTTGACCGTCGACTTCCTGTGCAGCCAGGACGAAGAGTACAAGGGGCTCTTCCAGGCGATGATTGACTTCCGGCGTCTGGTGCCGGTGCATGACCGGAAACTTCTTGAACGCGATTGGCCGACCAGAACCGCCCGCGTCTGGATGGCTTCGGTTGGGCGCAGGTGGTCTACCAGTCTTCTCCGGCCAAGGTGCAGCTGGCGACACCGCTTCCGGCGTGGTCGCAGCTAGGCAGC
>CM020618.1:1586686-1607555 GCA_009829735.1 Pyropia yezoensis | reverse complement strand
AACGGTCTCATAGACCTCCCAGCAGGAGGGTCGTCCCTCCTAGTGATGGCGAACTATCGCCGTAAGGCAGTCACCCTCCCGAAGGAACTATCCTCGGGATTGCCGAACTCTACGAAGGAGATATCCTTACCCCTGATAAGGAAGGTCAAGTGGAACCACTTGAAGTACTGGCGGTCGCCGAGACCACCGAGCGACAGCAACCCGATGACGGGAAGCTAACCCATCGGCGGCTCCGGCGGACCTGCCGCCAAAGGACCAAGAGGCCTTGAAGGCACTGGCCGAGGCTGACCTCGACCACCTTCCCCCTTCGGTAGCCGAAGGGGTACGACGGATGCTAAGAAAGCATGACGTTATGTGGACAGGCGGGGCCTTGGGGACCATTGGGGCAACCCAACATCGTATAGACCTGGTACCAGGCGCACGACCCGCCCGCTCACAACCGCACCGAGCGGGACCTATGCAACGAGAGATCGTTGATGGAGAAGTGAAGAGGATGAGTGAAGCTAAGGTGATCCGACCTTCGATGTCGGAATGGGGTGCCCCAGTCGTTATTGTGCCGAAGAAGGATCAAACCCCTCGGTTTTGCATCGATTATCGACGCCTCAACTTGGTTACCAAGAAGGACTCATACCCTTTACCAAGGATGGATGAATGCATCGACTCCCTGGGGGAGGCTACGGTGTTTACCACCATCGACTGCAATGCCGGATACTGGCAGATCCCGGTGGCGGACGAGGATATCCCCAAGACGGCATTCGTCTGTCACAGTGGAGTGTACGAGTTCCTAAGGATGCCCTTCGGATTGTCCAACGCCCCCGCTACATTCCAGCGGGCTATCGACATCATACTGTCGGGGGTGAAGTGGCGTAACTGCCTAGTGTACCTCGATGACGTCATCGTCTTCTCGCGTAGCATGGATGACCATGTGCAACATGTGGACGAGGTACTCACCCTCTTGAGGAACGCCGGGGTAACCCTGCGTCTGAAGAAGTGCGCCTTCTTCCAACAGACGGTCGAGTATCTGGGCCACCAGATAACCCCTGGTAAACTAGGGGTACTCGAAGCCAATACCCGGGCACTCCGGGATGCCCGGTTCCCTAACACCCAGACGCAGCTCAAGAGCTTCCTGGGAATGTGCAATGTATACCGACGGTTCGTCAAGGACTTCGCTCGGATAGCTAAACCGTTAACGGTTCTTACGAGCAGTACCTTACCCAAGGTACTCCAACCCCCTTCGCCTAGCGAAGAGGAGGCATTCGAGTCGCTGAAGCGAGCCCTACTAGCCCCACCCGTCCTTGCGTTACCGCATAGACGGGGTACCTTCGTCATCGATGTCGATGCGTGTGATACACAAGTGGGATGCACCCTGTTACAGGGAGAGACGTTGATCGGTACCGATAACGTTATCCCGGACCTACGTCCGGTAGGGTACTTCAGCCGGACACTCAACCCGGCTGAGCGGAACTATAGTGCCACCGAGCGTGAATGCCTCGGAGTTATATGGGCAGTGCAACTGCTCCGTCCATACCTGGAGGGCTCCAGGTTCATCGTGAGGTCCGACCACGAACCCCTACGATGGCTCCTCAACCTTGGTGACAAGGATTCCGATAGCCATGGGAGGCTAGCCCGATGGAGGCTGAAGATGGCCGAGCACGACTACCGCACGGTGTATAAGGCTGGGTCAACCCACCACCTCGGAGACGCGTTGTCTCGACTCGACACCCCGAGCGGGGATACCCGCCCGGTGGACGAGGACATCCCGGTGGTACCGGTGTGCATGGTGGGTAATGCTACCCAGGGTATGGTTGACCATACCATGGCACACCTTGCGTGCCCATTGACCCTCGCGGACTTCCGCGAGGCACAGGCCAACGACGATGACTGTAGACGTCATCGTGCTAACCTCCTGGCCGGTACGGCCGGCATCTTCTCCGAGAACGAAGACGGACTCATATACCGGCGGGCACCCGCCGATGGACGACATCAAGTCGTGGTTCCCGTGTCCTTACGGCAAGCCGTCATGGAACGAGAACATGAGAACCCTACAGCCGGACACCCGGGGGGTTCACGTATGTTCGCAGCAATGCGAAGGTTCTTCTACTGGCCAGCAATGGCCGTCGACGTGGTCGACCACGTAAGGGGATGCCACCCCTGTGCACGTAACCGCATGAGTCTACATAGGCAGGCGTCTGCCATGAAGCTATTCCCACCTGATGGGCCCAACGAACAAGTCGCTATCGACATACTCGGGCCACTTCCGATAACGGAAGAAGGGAACAGGTACATCCTGGTCATGTCTGACCGATTCACTAAGCTGTCAAGAGCGGCAGCCATCCCGAATGATACGGCATACACGATCATGAACGCAGTGGTTGACCACTGGATCAGTGCATACGGAGTCATGAAGCAACTCCTCTCCGATAACGGAGCAAACCTTACGTCGGCATTCTGCACAAAGGTCCTGGGCATGTTCGGTATCGAACCACGTCGGGCATCCGACTACCACCCGCAGTCCAACGGGCAGGTGGAGCGGTTCAACCGCACCATCTTAAAGATGCTACAGTGCTACGTGGCCGAGCACACGAACACTTGGGACAGGCTTCTGTCCGTACTCACCCTGGCATACAATGCCAGGCCACATCGGAGCACAAACATTGCTCCGCTGGAGTGGGTCATGCCACTAGGCGTCGGTAACCTGACGCTGCCACCCGGCAGGTGCACTCGGTATGATACACCGAAGGGCCGACCCGCCGAACGCATCCACCTAGCTTGGTTGGCCAAGCTATCGTGGATGATTCCTAAGCTCAAGGGTGCCCTTGACAGAACACAACTTCGATATAAGAAGAACTTCGACGCCCGACTACGGGTGCGCAACGCAACCCTGGTAACAGGTGACTGGGTCTATATCAGACACCAGAAGTTCCGAGGGAACAAGCTTATGCAACCGGTCAAGGGACCGTACCAGATCCTCCACAGAGATGACCACTCTGTTATCTTACACTCCGATACGGAGATTCAACGCATCAGCATGAATGATGTCACACCTGCTCCGAAGCCGGAACAGCCTCAGCCGGTACCGGCTGGGTTGCTACATGAAGCCCTTACAACCCACCGATCAGATGACCCGGTGGGACCGGATGGCATTCCATACCAAGTAGAGAGCGTGGTCGGACACACCGACCCGGACCTACCAGGACCCTGGTACGTCAAGGTTATGTGGGTCGGATACGACTCACCCACCTGGGAACAGGCGGCAAACATACCCCGCCAACTCCTCATGCCTTACATGAGGCGACGACGCCTACTGTAACAACCCAACCGATACCGACTTCGGCTGTTGGGGGGTGAGGCTTATACCTACTAAGTAGGGTGTGACATGGGTACGGCAGACTTAGGTTTCTAAGTCAAATCAGACTTAGGTTTCTAAGTCGAACCAAGCTTAGGTAACTAAGTAGAGCTAAGCTTAGGTAACTAAGTAAAACCTGAACCTTAATAAGTTAACTTAAAGGTAAAGGCTAACTCCGATAATATCGAAGTAACTAGGGGGCTTACACGGGAGGATGACCTCCCCAAGCCAAGACACCAAGTGAGGGAGGATGACCTCCCCAAGCATGAACCAACCGGAAGAAGTTGGACGGGAGGCAAGGCACCACTGAGCCAGAAGGGGTGCTCCCCAGGGCAGCAAACAGAGGCAAGCAATGCCCCCAAAGGGGGATGAGTTTATACTCACTACTACCCGGCTACCATAAGGGTTGCCGGGGCCCTCTCCCGCACAAACAATAGCACTCCTCAGTGGGTAGACCCACTGCCCGAGGGAGGCCACTCACGCGTAAGCGCGTATACCTCCGTGCTCCACCGGTCGGCAATGTCACGACGGTCGACCACCCGAGTTACCTCGGTGCATAGCTGGACGAGGGTGCTGCGGCCAGCCTCCACGTCCTCCAGAGCTTTCTGGAGGCGGTCCAGCACGCCACCGAAGCAACGCGCTGACCTAACCAGCGCAGCACCTGGGGGGATATCCCCCCAGCTAACAGAGAGACCCCCACGCATTGCGCGGGTAACAAGGGCGTCAACGCCCTCATACCAGAGACGGGGACCCCCGTCATGTAGGGCAGGGGCGGGAGGTGACACTGACGCAGCCAGAGGAGCCACAGGAGCCGACACGGCTACCACCGGAGCCGGTGGCACCTGATACGAGGCCCGGTAGGACCCTACCGAAGAGGCTCCACCGTAACCACGGCGGTACTCCGCCCGACGACGGGACACCTCACGCTCCCCACCCACAGAGCCCCACTCTCGGGGACGACGGCCAACCGCCGCCGGCATCGGGTTACCGAACCACGGAGCAAGGACCTGAAGAGGGTCATGGATAACCATGGGAATACCCAGGTCAGCAACAGCCTCGGTGGATGCCCACCCATGGCAACTGGGCTCACCTGGCTGAGTACGCCGGACACGCAACGAGTGACGAGGCAAGGGGGAAGCCCCAGCCTGCGGGTCCCGGTACGGGGGAAGGGCCAACACCCCAGCCCAGTTCACGGCATCGTGAACAGCCAGCAGGGCTTCGAACTCCCGGGCCAACCCGGTCTTGGCGGCTATCAGATCCACGCCCAACTGCGCGATGTGCCGACGGACACCCGTCGGAAGATGAAACAGACGACCCTGCCGGCGGACGGACAGCAAGAAGGATGAAGCCTGCCCGAGGGTAACCTCAAGGGTGAAGGTACCCTGCAACGGGTGGACCGGTCGCGAGGCCAACACACTCCCGAAGTAGCGAAGACAGGAGCCGGTGTCAAACCGGAAAGCAGGGGCGGGTTCCCACCCCTCCTGCCATAGCGGCGGGCGCACGGGAGTGTATACCGGAGCACGACCGTTGCCGGTCTGCAACGCACACGTTATATCCGTGCGGAACGCATCCGCCATGACACCATGGTTACGTCGCCAACTCGACGCCGACTTCAACCCCGCCATGGGCGGGTAGGGAGCCGTCAACGACAGATACGGGGGTACCCCCGGGTAGTAGTCAAAGTCGGGATACCGACCGGTACTGCTCACCGTCTCCCCAAACGCAACCGGCTCCGCCGCCGCCGCAATCCCCCGAGCACTAGCCGGGTAGTCAATCTCCCGCGGCAACGCGGGGGCAATCAGGTCGCAGACCCCGAAGTTGGGGTCGAGGTAGACCTCACCCCGTCCCACCCGGGTGCGCCAGAGCTGCGCATGCCGGTCGTCCGGCTGACTCAGGATCCAATGGTGTTCCACCCGGACCGCGTTCGGCTGGTTGACCAGCCGCACCAACTCCCGCTCCCAGCTCGGGTCCACCTTGACGCGCCGGGAGGACTCTCCACGGGGATGCACCAGGTGGAAGTCCACCCGCATGCGCCCATCGGACTCCATCGACTCTTGCACCGTGAGGCCTCGAACCCGAGCCACCAAGTCGGACACCGACATGGCGGGTTGACTCGCCGCCACGGCGACGCCGCCACCCAACGGGGCAACCCGGGCAGGACCAGGAAGAATCGGGGGCGCCGGGGGACGCACCACCGGCAGAGGGGCCGACGTCGGAGATTGACGAGGCCGAGGAGAAAGAAGAAGGGCGGGCGCCCGCCCGGAGTAACTCCCGGTGTCAACCGCCATGGGAGAAGGAGCGTCTTGACCGCTCGACACCCGCGGCACCGCAGGTACGGTACCGGCGCCGGCACCACCCGTCGGCGTAGCCCCCGCCTCGGAAGGGGAAGGCACTTGGACAGCCTCCGGAGCCGGAGCCCCGGCCGTGCGGGCACCCGCACCGTCTTGACCCGCCGCACCGGGTGTCGCACCGCCACCACCACCCGCGTCAACGTCGGGACCGCCTCGAGGAGTCACCGCCCGGACACCCGGACCACCTTGACCAGCCGGAGTCGGCTGCGGGTCGCCACCTCCGCCGCAGGGCGGACCATCTTGAGGTAGCTGCGGTGAGCCGGCACCGGCACCAGGCTCCATCCGGGCAGCCGGCAGAGAGGGGGTAGAAGCCGCCACGCGCGGTTGACCGCCGGGTTGACCGCCGGCCGACGGCACCGTCGTGCCGCTGCACACGGACGACAGTCCTCCGGCCGACAGACGGACGGACACCGCAGGCCCGTCGTCGTCAGACGAGCTCACCCCGTAACGCGCGGCGTCGGGACCGACAGGCGCGTCGTCCTCCATCTCCTCCCCGATCAGGAGGTCTTCCTCCTCTTCAAGCACCTGGGGATAGGACATGATAACGGGTGCGGAGTCCCCCGCGCCCACAAGCCGTCGACGGCTACGACCCGGTACGGTGGGTTAACCGGGACGAGCCAGGGAAGCGCGGGCACCCGCGCTTATGACCAGAAACGGCCACGAGAAGCGCCGCAGGCACGCGGGTCGACCCGCGCCCCACGGGGCTACGACCGCGCTCCACCCAGGCACCTGGGCGGGACGGGGCCACCCCCACACCCGGGGTAAGCAAGGGGGGTCACCCCCAACCGACCCCACTCAATCGTCCACACGAGAGGGGCCCCCCTACCACCAGGCACCTGGTGGCGGATCCGCTTGCACCACCCCTCAGAGAGGGGTCGTGAACAGCAACCCGCATCGGGAATTTAACGGTCCGGAAAACGAATCGTGTGTGGGTACCACACAAAGGGGGGCACCCCCCTCAGACAACCTCGAAAAGGGGTGTCTGTCCCGACGGGGCGCAAAGCCCCACCCGACTGGTAAACGGTCACGCGACCCACTTACATTCGGTAACCCGAATGCAACTCGACCCGAGGACGGGCCGAATCTAAGGGGGGGATATGTAGCAATATGGTTGTCCGTATTGTGACCCTAATATTAGGGGGGCTACTTCTAATCCTTAACTTCAATTTGAGAGTCCGAGCTGGTCACGGTATCTATAAGTTACGTATGACCAGAGGGACTTGCATCTTGGGGTGGAGGGTAGTTAGTAGTGTCTCCGAGGGTTTATAACGAGGGGGCCGGTGGCGAATCCACCGCCGGCCAAGGTAGAACAACAAACCCCTCCCATTTGGGCTCCCATCTTGGTCCCGTGGCTTGCGCTCCAAGGACAGCAACCTTGGCCTCCCGGTGACGTTGGTGCCGATCCCCCTTGGTGAGTGTTCCCTGAGAGTGGACGTGCGACGGATTCCTATTGTGCTACACTAGACCACGAAAGAACGCAAGAATAGCAAGAGATTCTGGCTCTTTCCGAGACGACGGTTTAGTAGGCTCAGCGCTGAATGCCTGGTGATCTGCGGCTGGCGCGTTCGATCACCTTATGATGCGGGGCAATGGCGGCACGGGCCAATATCCGTCTGACACCAGTTTTTCACTAGTGACACCAGTTTTTCACAACTTCCGCTTATATAGAAAACCCACAGTGTTCACATACGAGAACCCCTTCCGAACGGCCGCAGAAGTCGACGGCAGCCGCAAGGCAACTCGTACTAAAATATGATCCAGTGCGAGGGGGTGTACGTGAGTCGCACCGTTGAGTGTGCCAGCTCACAGGCTCTTCAACGATATAAAGAAGAAAAAAATAGGAGCACAGGTGCGCGACCGTAGCCTCACAAGCGGAAAAGAGAGCGCTCCTGCAGAGGTCAAATTGGTTCTAATTACCGCCCCGGAACGCTCATCTGACTGATTGATGGCCCGAATCCGACTTCTTCGCAACGCATCCGTGCGTCCGCTCGCCCCACCTGTGCCCCGCTGCCCTCTTCCTCCGCCTATACCGGGTTCGAGCACCTTGGCAAAGTCACCAGAAGAGCAGAACACGTCTGTGAGCCTTTCCCGGCCTATCAGTACCTCTCTCTTTGCTGCAGTGGGCTGACAGTGGCGCAAGCGCCTCTTCCCGCGCGCCCTCACCCGCCCCACCTTCCCCCCTTAAACCCCCCCGGCTGTTCTCGATAGGGTGTTGGCGGGAGCCAGCAGGCGCGCCCCACACCGCTGCACAACAATAGTCCGCCCAACGCTTTCCCCAGCACGTCCACCCTCCCTCACGGACGCGTCGCAGTCAGCGAGGGGCGAGGGAGGAGCTATCATCAGGCTCATTCAAGTGCGAAAAGAGCATCTGCTCCAGCGTTATTTCAGACGCAAAGTGCTACCCGTGGAGCAGGCGAGCATCTCTACCAGCCGCAGAGTACCAGCGAGCTCTGTCGTTTTTGGGGGGCGGGGGGGGGGACGTAACCACCCCGGAGGAGGGGGGAATGCTTTTTGGAGCAAACGGGCTCTGATGCCGAACATAACAATCTCGAAGGGGCCATGCTGCTTCAGCTCTCATTGGTCGACGGACGTGAAAAGATGCTCCACGAGGGGCCAGCGCGACGCGACGTGCGAATTCCGGGTTTCAATCAAAAACCAAAAATTGCCCTCTGCACCGCGGTGCGTGTCGGTCCAAGACGCCGCTTTCTGTGCAAATGCTTTCTAAATATCGTCTCTGTCTGTGGCCACTCCAAGCTAAGCTACCACATGATGCCGCTGGTGGGTGGTGGTGGGCGTCGAAAATGCCGCTGGTGGGTGGTGGGGGGCGTCGAAATATCGCGGGTTGGCCGACCAGTGCGCATCAACGTTCGATCACCGTATGTGTGGCGACACAGGCGGAACTGTGGGAGGTAAATGCTCCAAATATCGATGCCATGTCGGATGGCACCAAAGCTGCTGGCCTCAGCTCATGCACGGGGGGCCAGCGCGACGCGGCGTGCGAATTCCGGTTTTCAATCAAAAACCGGAAGTTGCCCTCTGCATCGCGGTGCGTGTCGGTCCAAGACGCCGCTTTCTGTGCAAATACTTTCTGAATATCGTCTCTGTCCGTGGCCACTCCAAAATCAACCGCCGCACGATGCCGCTGGTGGGTGGTTGGGGCCGTCGAAATAACCCGGGTTGGCCGACCAGTGCGCATCCACGCTGGACCACCGTACGTGTGGTGACACAGGCCGAAGCGTGGGTGGTGAATGCTCCAAATATCGATGCCATGTCGGATGGCACCAAAGCTGCTGGCCTCAGCTCATGCACGGGGGGCCAGCGCGACGCGGCGTGCGAATTCCGGTTTTCAATCAAAAACCGGAAGTTGCCCTCTGCATCGCGGTGCGTGTCGGTCCAAGACGCCGCTTTCTGTGCAAATACTTTCTGAATATCGTCTCTGTCCGTGGCCACTCCAAAATCAACCGCCGCACGATGCCGCTGGTGGGTGGTTGGGGCCGTCGAAATATCCCGGGTTGGCCGACCAGTGCGCATCCACGCTGGACCACCGTACGTGTGGTGACGCAGGCCGAAGCGTGGGTGGTGAATGCTCCAAATATCGATGCCATGTCGGATGGCACCAAAGCTGCTGGCCTCAGCTCATGCACGGGGGGGCAGCGCGACGCGGCGTGCGAATTCCGGTTATCAATCAAAAACCGGAAGTTGCCCTCTGCACCGCGGTGCGTGTCGGTCCAAGACGCCGCTTTCTGTGCAAATGCTTTCTGAATATCGTCTCTGTCCGTGGCCACTCCAAAATCAGCCGCCACACGATGCCGCTGGTGAGTGGTGGGGGGCGTCGAAATGTCCCGGGTTGGCCGACCAGTGCGCATCCACGCTGGACCACCGTATGTGTGGCGACACAGGCGGAAGTAAAGGTGGTGAATGCTCCAACTATCGATGCCATGTCGGATGGCATCAAAGCTGCTGGCCTCAGCTCATGCACGGGGGGCGAGCGCGACGCGGCGTGCGAATTCCGGTTTTCAATCAAAAACCGGAGTTTGCCCTCTGCACCGCGGTGCGTGTCGGTCCAAGACGCCGCCTTCTGTGCAAATACTTTCTGAATATCGTCTCTGTCCGTGGCCACTCCAAATTCAGCTACCCCATGATGCCGCTGGTGGGTGGTGGGGGGCGTCGAAAATGCCGCTGGTGGGTGGTGGGGGGCGTCGAAATATCGCGGGTTGGCCGACCAGTGCGCATCCACGCTGGACCACCGTACGTGTGGTGACACAGGCGGAAGTGTGGGTGGTGAATGCTCCAACTATCGATGCCATGTCGGATGGCACTAAAGCTGCTGGCCTCAGCTCATGCACGGGGGGCCAGCGCGACGCGGCGTGCGAATTCCGGTTTTCAATCAAAAACCGGAAGTTGCCCTCTGCACCGCGGTGCTTGTCGGTCCAAGACGCCGCTTTCTGTGCAAATACTTTCTGAATATCGTCTCTGTCCGTGGCCACTCCAAAATCAGCCGCCACACGATGCCGCTGGTGGGTGGTGGGGGGCGTCGAAATAACCCGGGTTGGCCGACCAGTGTGTATCATTAATCATTCATTTTGTTAGTGTCAGTAATCGCACAAAGCAAGTCATGCTGAAGGGTGCTGTTCTGCCACTAATTGCTGTCCACGGCGTCGCCGAGCATGTTCTGCTGTACCCCGTGGGTGACATCTGCTTCGTGCCTGTGGAGCTGGTGGCGATCCGGCCCGCCCTTTCCCAAGACAGCCCAGCGCGGTCTACTTCGCACTTGCCCCTCACATGAATTCGTGTAGGGACGTATGATGGACTCTCGCACAGCTGCTGAGATCGGAGACTGCGCACGACGTTCAAGCGATTTTGGGGGTAGCGGTTGGATCGGCACGTCAGCGAGGGCTGTGGCTCAAGAAGGACGTACGGCGGGGGTCAGACAGGCTGCAGATGATGGTGCTGGAGGCTCAGGGCTCCCGGCCTCGCGCCCCAGCATCGGCTCGGGCCGCAGGGCGAGTGACACGATGTTGGAGTTTAATTTTCTGCCTGGAGTCGGGGCTTTCTGTCGCGTTTCAAACGAGCTGGTGAAGGAGGGGGGGGGGGGCGCCGGCTCAGCCTCTTCGCAGGGCCCTCGCGCAGTCTCGACGGAGGGGCTATCGACGATAGCAGTGAACGGAGAAAGGGGTTGGCGCAACCGCCGGCATGGCAAGCGCGCGGAGAGATTGCCGAAAAAACTACGGTCAAGTTTAAATTGTTAGTCGCTTTTAGTATAAGAGGTCACGTAAGTACATAAATAATCTATGAATGGTGGGTCCCTGAGACCCTTTCATTAATGTACTCATTAATTGAAACATTAATGAAAATAAAATGAACTCATGGAACCCCGTAGATGACAACCCTTGTCATCAGACCAAACGGACAGGGCCTGTGAGAAGTCACGGAGCTAGTCGGAAATCTGGGTTCATTTGGCCAATGAACTTAGGCGACGGCTGGCCCGTCGATGGCGGGAAACACACGTGACAAAGTGCGTTTCCAGGCCATATCCGTCTGGCGGGTACATCTGACCACGGCGGGTAAACGTGACATGCCAGAATCATCCGTTTCACAGTGTTTCTATAAGAACCCGCCTGCTCGACGTCTCCGTTCGATCATGTCATCACCTATAGCAAAGCAAGAAAAAACACACTCAATAACTGCGTGACATGGGCGTCTTCCTCTCGAGAAGTGCCATTTTTATGGTCGTCCAGGGAAAAGGAATAACAATGCAGCACTAAGGTACGTCCTTTTATGAGACGCTCGTAGCGACACGGAAAGACCTAATTCGAAGTAGACCGTATCAAGTACAGTTTGATTCTGACCTGGAAACGCACTGTCGGCGGGAACACCACAGCTATGAGGCACACGCCGTGGCAGCAACAGCTGCTATTGCCTCCAGAAGGAGTCCTTGAGCGATTCTCTGAGCAGTTTCTCGCCCCAGTACACGATGCACACCTTTGTACACCCCCCCCTTCTTCTCACGAAGAACAGCAGGCACGGGTTCTTCTTCCTCCGAGTTCTCCTTGCAGCCAAGGAGACCTCCATAAGCGATCTGGTGGGACGACCACAGGGCAGAAGTGAATGGAGCCTTTCATTTTTTGAGCTCACTGGCGTGACCGCGAGGTCAGAGAGGCACGAGTTGCACCTTGTCCGTCTGAAGAAAGGCCATGTGGCGAATGGGGTGCAAACAGCCAAGTTGATGAGAGGAGAGTAGGGAGCATATCCACCGAGGTGGACGTGAACCGTGTTGCAACCGTGCTCAATGAATCAGGGTTGACACATATTTTCTTTTTTTATATTAATCTGTAGATTAATCTATAGACTAATCTATTTGGGGCTCTGCGCTTTTAGATTAATCAAAGAACAACTTCTGTATTGATACCACGTACATTCCTGATTTCTGAGGCAATTGCGGCCACAATTGTTCGACTGAGACTGGCTGTTGTCTCACATGGACGCTCCTCCTCATCGCACGAAAGTCCCCCCTCGGAGCGCCTGCGGGCCAGGATTGTCGGAGTCACGAGGTGGCTCCCAAAGTCACAAGGAAATCATTCTTCCTCCAGCCCATCCATACCGCGCCCGCCCTCACCCACACTATCGGTTGCACCACCACTCTCCCCATCCTCTGCAGCAACTGAACCAAAGAAGTCGATGTCGTCCTCGCTCATGTTTACGCCTTCCAGGAGCTTGAGGTTCATGTGCACAAACATTAGCTTGGCCACTTTGTCATGTGTCAACCTGGTCCGGATGAGGGAGTGGATAAACTTCTGCGTTGAGAAGGACCTCTTTACAGCTCAAATTCTGTCGATCCTAGACCTGACTTATTTTATACTTATCAACATTGATTAAACGTAGTAACACTAAATTACTAAAAACGGTATTGATTTAATCTATGGATTAATGAAGTCAAAATCAAAAAATGTTACGTTTTTGCCAACCATGCAAGGATTGGTGCGCTGGGCCAGACGACCAGAGAATACTAGCCGTGCGGATCACTTCCTTCGCCAGAAGAATCGCTCTCTTGTGAGGGCGTTCATAAGTACACAATGTCCACTGGTCAGATCTACCCGCACATCTTTTCTTGTCCGACAACAGGAAATAATACAATAACACATGCGTTCATGAAGCGGGAAAAACGAGGGGGTGCGAGAGACTTTCCCGAGCACGTTCATACTTTTTTTTGTTCAACAGGGTGCGTCATGGCCGCCTCTCTGGGGCGGAACGTGGGCGCTGGTCAGAATTACCCGCCAGACGGATATGGGCCTTTTCTCCTGGCCAGAATTCTATAGCAGGTCATGCAGGTCGTGACAACAGATTGAGGTCGTTCCATTATGTACTTCGCCCCTACCAAAGCGTACCTCTTTGCTTCCACCGCGTCCGTCGCCGCTGAGGCCGCCTCTCTTGCCCCTGCCGCGGCCTCTCTCCCCGCTGCCCCCTTCACGTGCAGTACGACAGTCGCTGAGGTTGTCACCACAGTCATCGCGCGGACTGCACTGCTCGCATCAGCCCTCCCCCCCCCCCCCCCCCCCGCGCAACTGCCATTTTAGCTGGTGCTGCCGCTGCCTCCGCTGCTGCCGATTGCTGCCCTTTGCATGCGCCACACCTACCGGTGCGGCCTATGCCTCGCCGTGCGGCTGATTCGTGACTCTACCCGCCCATGTTGCGGAACCTGTCGGGGGTGGGGACGAGCTGCATGTCCCCCCCCTCACGCCGCCCTTTTCCTGGGGTTGTCATCTTGCTTTCTTTCTCTTCGGGGTCGCGCTCGGTACGTAAGTTTCCAACAGGGTCATGTGGTCTCTCATCGCGTATGGCCTTTGTCCTCAATGCTGCCATCCTCCCATGGACACAGGAACCGACGCTTGGGTTGCGGATTTGTGGGCGGCGTGAACGTCGTGCGTCGCTCGTTGGCCATGGCAGCTGTCATGGGGTTGTGCGAGCGCCTCTGCGCATCCCGGTGTCGTGTCGCGCGCGTTCACGTTCTGGGCAGCCGGGTGGAGATAACCCTAAGCCGGGCTTGACCGAGAAGCTGGACGTGATCAAGGAAGAGGTGCGGACGACAACAAACGCGTTGGAGATGGCATCGACTGAGCGAAGGCAAGTTGTTCAACGAATGTCGGACATCAGGCGTAAGCTGGAGCAGCCAGGCCTGAGTGCCTCCGACATGGCCGACCTGCGAGCTGATTTGGAGGACACCAGAGTTGATAGGGCAAGCATCGACGACGACAAGAAGTGGTTGACCAAGCGCCTGACGCTGCTGTATGAAGAGCTTGCTCGTCTAAATACCGCCAGCAAGGACAATGCCTCACCGCTAGCGAAGGTACGCTAAGACGTCGGTGGCGGTGCGCGAGGCAAAATCAATCATGCCGGTCATGTCGATGTGGTGTTCTCCGTGCGTTCTTTGCGCTGACTGAGTACCTCCAGCTTCTCACGTTCTTTTCGTGTACTGTTGCCCGTGGTTGGCCTTTTTTTCTTCTTTGGTTCAATCGCGTGGCTCTCTTACTGACCTGCAATGCACCTCACGACTGAGCTTACCGTGTGTCATTGTTTGAATGTGGACGTAGCTGCCGATCACTGGTCCCTCGCCCTTGCATGCGGAGCCCGTCACGGAGGTGGCCAGACGATTGCGGCATTTTATTGCACCCAACCCGCAGTTTGGCACCGGGCTGTTCGAGAGGCGCTTTGGCGTCAACCCGGTACCTGCTGCTGTACGTGAACTGCACGCGTTTCGGATGGACGCCCGCGGCACTGGGTACGTGATGGGCTCTCCTGGTCGTGGCAAGACGCTGCTCCTGCTCCTGCTGCTCCTGTCTATTGTGAAGGAGCCGGACCTGGTTATGTCGCTGACCCGGGCGATGCGGGACTGGTGGCAAAGTCTACCCGTCTATGTGCTGTCGTTCAACGGGATTACCAAGGTCACTGCTGATGACCACGTGCTTGCCTGGATTGACAAACGCTTACCGCTTCTCGTGCGCATCATCTTCGTGGAGTCCTGGGATCCGACTTCCACGAGCAACACCTTTGGCATGTATCGGGACCATGTGCTCAAGCTGCTGACCGAGGGACGTGTCAGCGTCGCCGAAGTCGAGGTGGTTGCCACCAACCTCGTGCAGGCTCGGCTGCTGCCGTCGTCGACGAATGGGATGCGTGGGCTCTTGCTCATTGATGAGCTGCCCCGTCTTTCTTTTGCTACCCTGTCCAATGATGAGTGCGAGAATTTGCTGGAGCGGCTGCAGAATCTTAGCAGGGACAAGGGCGTGCTGCAGCGCATGTTTGTTGGAGGCGAAGGGGCGGCTGGACTGGCATCTTCAGCGACGGACACGGCAACGACAAGGCCGTCAGCCGCTCTCGAGCAGTTGCTACCAGCGTCGCAGGCGGCGGCGACAGCTACCACGGCAGAAGCGGTGGCTACGACGACGGCCGCGGCAATATCCGCAGCGAAGACGGCCACTAGAACCGACGCGGAGTCGACTTCCTTGACGGGCGAGAAGAACGCGGCGGGCGCATCTGCTGCAGCAGTCGCAGACGCCCTCAGGCGGGACCGGGCAAAGCCGATCACGAGCGTTGAAGAGAACCACACCTCGCTACCTGAAGACCCAGTCATGGTGACAGCTGAGGCAGTGCGGAAAGCGGTCTGTGATTGGTGTGAAGCGCTGCGCATTCGCCCGGTGATGACTGCGTTCAATGAGCGCTTTGCTGAGCGGCAAGCTGGCGCGCGGACGGGGTCTCTGTCAACAGTCAGGGAAGTCGTCCGGATTCCCCTTCTACCTCTGGAGGAGGTACAAGATCAACAACGTCGCCGCCTTCTGGACCTGAGGGTTGCCCTACGCCGGTCTACTGCTGTGGGACAGCGGCGGCTGCTGCCTGTTGGAACTGTAGCAAGGCATCTTGCGTTGCTCACGCTGGGTCATCCTCGGGCGGCCATCGTGCTTGATGGTGCTGTCGAGGCGTCGAGCGACGGCGACCACTTCTTCTCCATCCTCGTTGATGCCCTCGCACCATCGGGCCTATCCGTGGCCCAAAAGAGCGTCAACATCTTGGCCCAGCACCCGCTGGTGATGGCTGTCGGCCTGCTCAATTACGACGCGCCCTCGTCTGGCACGTTGACGGAGGAGCTGTCTTGGAACACGGTCTTTGGGGAGGGCGCTCTCATGCAGCGGCCAAGCAGGCGATCCAAGACCCGGAACCCCACCATCATCGTGACATTCTTCTTGGCGGCACTGGAGGCCAGGCTGCAGATGGACCTGGCGTCGGCCATCGCGGGCTCTGGCACAGCTGCCAATTACGTTCTTCCTGCCTCTGACAAGTTCGGCGCAAGTAGTCAGCCAGAGCACTTTGTGGTGGCGGCGGACCTCGACGGCGGAGAGGAGGATTTTCACGAGGACTCGGTGGAGGCAACTGTCTACGACATATCCGGGGACGACGGCGGGTTGTACGCTGCGTGCAACGAGGTGCGACGCGCTCTGCTCGTCGGTGATGTTCCTGTGGCGTGGGAGAACCTCTTCCTGTGGACCGAGGTGCTGCTGAGCTGCTGCCGGGCACTCCTGTGTCGAAACCAGGCTGCTCTGCACGCGTCGGGGCCTCTTCCGTACTGCAAGTACTCGTTGCGAAAGCTGTATCCCGCACCTGACCGCCTCACGGGCCAGGCGCGGTGGCTGTCACAAGCTGCTGTGGACGCGTCGATCGCTTGCCGTGGCGTCGTCTACTTCTCATCCATCCCGCAGCTTCTTCAAGACTACTCCGAAGAGGACCTGCTTCGGCATGTGTGGAGGCCGTGGAGCTCCACCTTCCCAGGCATCGACGGTATCACGTTCTTACGCTGCGTGCGTGGTGCCAAAGGAGGGCCTCGGACAGGTGAACTCGTGGCGAGAGCGGAGCAGTACAAGAGCGGTGAGCGGCTGGTGCCTAACGAGGACATTTCCAATTCCTGCTCCTCTCTGCGTGGTCTGTTCGGACCTGAGTTGTGGAAGCAGTGGGAGCGGCGCACTGCCCTTATCATCACAACGCGTTCTCAAGCGCCTACAAGGCTGGACTTGCGCACCCACAAGCCTACGTTTGCGATTGAGAGCGTGATTGTGGTGGACGTCGACTCTATGGATAAGGCGTACGGTAATACTATCGCTACATTCGCGGTGTGTGCCGACTCGCTGTTTGGCACGCACGTCGTGTCGCGGCCAAGCCTGGGCCAGCCACCGAACAAGCGTCATCGGCGCGCCTCTTCGTGACACCTTTGCGCACTGCCGGCAGCAGCGTCCAATGTCGCGCCGCACGCGCCACCGCCGCCCCTCTGGCGGGTGTCGCCGCCATTGACCGCGCCGTCCTTCCCCTGTACGTTCTGTTTGGGGCGCGCCTCGGCCCCGCTTTGGCCGCGGCCGTCCACTTTGGCGTTGTTTCGGGGCAGATTGTGGTGGGCTCTACATGGCGCGCGGAGCACAGGCGTAGACGGCCCGCACAGAGGCGGGAGAGGCGTAAGCGCCCAGCATGCGGGTGATGGTGATGACACAATGATGGCGGCGGCGTCGCCGGTGGCGGGCACCCCGTCGTCGCCGCCGCCCTCTTCCGCCGCACGAAGGACGCGATGGCGGTAGTGGCCGCGGCGGTGGCCGCCCGACCCGTCGACGGTGCCTTCCCTCCGGCGTCGTGAGACACTGCGGAAGCGACATTGCGCACGTGGCGTCGCCGATCACCAAGACTGTGTGCGTCCCACCGCCGTCACGGCAGCGGCGGCGTCGCCGACGGACGGCGTCCCGTCGTCGCCACCACCCTCCCCATGGCTGTGGGCGGCACGGCCGCGATGATGGCGATGGCATCACCGACGGACGGCGTCCTGTCGTCGCCACCACCCTCCCCGCCGGGGCTTGACCGCGATGGCGGTGGCGGCCGCTGCAGACGGGTTGTCTGGCTAGTACGCAGGCGGCCTTGTTTTGGCTGGAGCACACGGCCGCCGGGCGAAGGGGGACCCTGGTAGGCGCATGTCCCCACAGACCCTGCACTATCGATATTTCCACGTGTCCGTCTTGGTTGACCCCCGTTCGGTGACGAGTGTTCGCGCGAGGCGCGTAGCTCCACAGCCGCTTTATCGATCCCTTTCCCGCCTCCCCCCGCTGCATACGTCAAGCAGTCATCTCACCCCCACTCGCTTTCCCCCCCCCCCGCCCCCCCCTGCACCTGGCGAACGGTCACTCCCGCACCTCTGCGTACTCCCCGCCACCCCCTCCCACCCCCCCCACGTGCTCCTCGTCGCCCTCCACGGCGGCCAGCCCGCCCGCCAGCAGTGCCTCCAGCTGCGCCTTCCCCACGACGCGCACGCCCGCCGAGGCGGCGCGGCGGAGCTTGGCCGCCGCCGACCGCGACGCGCCCGCCACCAGCACGCCCGTGCGGGGGGTGAGTGTGGTGCGGACGGTGCCGCCGCCGGCGGCGACCGCTGCCGCCGCGTTGGCGCGCGTACGGCCGGTGAGGCCGCCGGTGAAGGCAACGGTGACGCCGTCCAGCGGGGCTGCTGGTGGCGGGGGGCAGGCGTCCGAAGCGACCGCGGCCGTGGCTGCGCCTGCGCCTGCGGCAACGGCCGGCGACAGCGGCGGTGGCGGTGGCGGCGACGGCGGGACGGCGGCTCCCCCTCTCCCGCCCCCGCCGCCGCTGTAACCTCGGCCGCCGCCGCCGCGACCAGCGCCGCCTCGTCGGCGCCCGCAACGCCCGCGGCGACCAGCCGGGCCATCTCCGTAGCCACCGTCGGGTGGCGAAAGAGCGCGCCAATCGCCGCCGCCGACGGGGCGCCAATGCCCGGTAGTGCCAGCAGCGCCGCCGCCCCGTCGGGCGCGCCTGACACGGCGTTCACAGCCGCCAGGCGCGCCGCCTGACGCGCCAGCACCTGCGCCGTCACGACGCCGACGCCAGGGGGACCCAGCGCGTGGACAATGGCGGCCAGGGGGCGGGCGGTGCGGCCGGTCGCGAGCGCGGCGGTGAGGGCAACGGCGGTCCTGGCGCCGGAGGGGGGGTGTGGTGCCGGCGCCAGCCAATGACGGGGCTGCTGAGAGGGAGGGAGGGAGGGAGGGAGGGAGGGAGGGGGGGGTGCCGGCGCCAGCCAATGGCGGGGCTGCTGAGAGGGGAGGAAGAAGGGGGGGGGGGGCTCATCTGGAGGTGTCCGCCGGAGTGGTCGAGTGGATCGCCTCCCACGAAGGTCCCTCCCCGCCCACTCGTGCGACGCCGAGCACTCGGCCCGGCGTCTCGCCCAGCAGCAATCTGTGGACGAGGGGCATGGGAGGCGGCCAAAGGAGGGGCGGAACAGGGTGGGGGGCATGTGTGCGGTGGGGGGGGGGTTGGGGGGGGGGGGGCACTTGCGGGTGCCCCGGCGACAAGGGATAAACCGACAGCACTCAGAGCCACAAGGACTGCAGCAACCTGCGCTGCCGCCATCAAGCCAGCGTCGACGCCGCCCGGCCCGCCGAGCACACCCGCAGCACCACCACAGTCGGCCGCACCACCACTGTTGGCACGGCCAGCCCCGGGATGGCCGCGGCGGTGACGGCGTCGGCGGTGAGGGCGTAGAGGTCGGCGGGGGAGGCGACGAGGCCCGCGTCGACCAGCCGCCGCGCGGTAGCGGCGCCGAGGCCGCAGATGTCCACGCAGGCGGGGCGGCCAAAGTGGGCCACCCGCCCGACCACCTGCGCGGCACAGCCGCCGGCGTTCGTGCACCGCGCCACCGCCACCGCGCCGCCGCGGCGGGGGGGGGCGGCCGCGTGGGCCGCGTCCCGGGCGGCCGCCGCGCCGTCGGCGACCTCTTCCGCCGTCCCGTCGGCGCCATCGCCACCGCCGCCGCCGTCCCTGTCAGTGACATGCACCGGGGATCTACACGCAGGGCACGTGGCGAGGGGGGCGACGGGCACCCCCCCCGGCGGCGGCGCGTGGACGGCGACAATCTTCGTGATGACGTGCCCCCCGCGGGCAACGGTGACGAGTGCGCCCACCGCCACGCCCAGCCGGCCCGCGCCGGCGCGGCCATAGTTGTGCAGCGTCGCTCGGGCCACCGACACCCCCCCCAGGGGGAGCGGCGGCGCCAGTACCGCCACCGGCATCAGCACCCCCGCCCGGGACACCTGGTGGTCCACCCCGACGAGGCGGGTGACGCCCGCGGCGGCGGCAAACTTGAGCGCCACCGGCGCCCGCGGGGAGCGGGCGGTGGCGCCCGCCGCGGCGGCCGCCGCCGCGTCGTCGAGGCGCACCACCACGCCGTCCACGTCCAGGGGGAGGCCCCCGCGCACCGCCGCCACGTCGGCGGCAAACGCCACCGCCGCCGCCGCGTCAGCGCAGGGACGCCAAAGGGGCATGGGCGTAAAGCCGGCGGCAGCCAGCCACCGCAGCAGGTCCGTGTGGGTGTCGGTGACGGCGGCCGTCACTGGGCGGCCGTCGGTATCACGGCTGTCATTCGCATCGCCGCCGCCGCGGCTGCCCCCGCCACCGCCGCCACCGCCGTCGCTGCCGCCGCCGCCGCCGCCGTCGCCGCCGGCGTTGACACCCCCCGCGGAGGCCCCCGCCAGCGCCGCCGCCGAATAGGCCACCGCCGCATAGGGCGCAAACGACAGCCGCCGACTGGCGGCAGCAGCCGGGTTATGCAGCTGGAGCGCCCCCGCCGCCCGCGTTGCGCGCATTCGCAAGCCGCGGCCCCGGGCGGGGCGTGAACGCCGCCAGCGCCGCCCGCTCCATCTACACCTCCCGCGAATGTCCACGACCACAGGGCCATCCACGGCGCCGCCGCCGCCGCGGCCACTGCCGCCGCCGCTGCCGCTTGGCCTCCATGACGGCCCGCCGCCACGCGGGTCGCCGCCGCCGCCGCTGCGGCGGGCGGCAGTGCCGCCGGCACGGAGGCCCGCGTCGACCAGCGCCGCCCGCACATTGGCCGCCACGTCGTCGCCGGTGGTCCCCTCGCCGCTGGTGGCGGCGGACGCCAGGACGCCGTCGACGTAGCGGAGGGAGGGGTGACGCCGTCGACTTGGAGGTCCGCCACCAGCGCCGCGGCGGACCGCCGTCGACGCCGGGGGGGGGCCCCGCGGCGGCCCAGGCAACGACCTCGTCGGCCGCGTAGGTGTTTGTGAGGGAGAGCATGGGCACCACGTGCGCCGCGGCGGAAGAAGGGGGCGCCCGACGCGCGGGG
>CM020618.1:1574052-1586186 GCA_009829735.1 Pyropia yezoensis | reverse complement strand
ACATCAACACTGCCATTGCGTCCTCCGTCCGATCTTGACGGGCGTCGAGCCCGGAAAACCGGGCCTCGATGCGGGCCAATGATGCCATCAGGGAATCCCTGGTGAAGGAGGCGGCGGAGTGAGGTCGGTCGACGACAGTTGAGGCGGGCCCCCCGCCTCCTGCCGTCCGAGCCGTGCCAAACGTCGATCCGGCACCGGAAAGCATTGGCGTCTCAATGTTATCGATCGGGTTCCCGATCCCGGTTCCCGTAGTCACCTCCGGGGTCGGCGTCGACGCCGATCCGTCATCTTGAACGTTCCCCGTCTCTTGGGTAGACATGGTCACAATCAGTCAACCGACGTATCAATCACCACGAACAAGAGAGCGAGGGGGTAGATTGGGGAGAGTACAGTAGATCACAGTCAAAGGTAAAAACTCAACACAATCGATCAGGTCGCAACACCACGAGTACAAGAAAAGGACCGGATCCCTATCCGTGTGCCAGGGCCGAAGACGGCGTCACCACAAGGGTGACGGAAACCCGTCCCCTGCTGCTCCACCAATGTAGCACAATAGGGATCCGTCGCGCGTCCACTCTCAGGGAACACTCACCAAGGGGGATCGGCACCAACGTCACCGGGAGGCCAAGGTTGCCGTCCTTGGAGCGCAAGCCACGGGACCAAGATGAGAGCCCAAATGGGAGGGGTTTGTTGTTCTACCTTGGCCGGCGGTGGATTCGCCACCGGCCCCCTCGTTATAAACCCTCGGAGACACTACTAACTACCCTCCACCCCAAGATGCAAGTCCCTCTGGTCATACCTAACTTATAGATACCGTGACCAGTACGGACTCTCAAATTGAAAGTTAAGGATTAGAAGTAGCCCCCCTAATAGTAGGGTCACAATACGGACAACCATATTGCTACACACACTCCGGGTGTAGAACCCGGTAGGCGTCCCCTAGGGACTTGCACATATGCATCAGTCGACTGAAGTTCGTCCGTGCCGTGTTGGCGCCCCGTGCGGATATCCGCACGTAGTTGGGTACTCCTGCGAACAGGATGGCCCGTAGCTCCCCTTCTCCGAGAAGCTTCCCCAGCTCGTAGTCGAGCTCTTGGATCCGGCGTCCAAACATCTCCTCATCCTCCCAGGACTGGGCGGTGGCAGTGCGAAGGGCCCGATAGTGGTCCTCGCACTTGTCCTCACTGAGGTAGCTGCTCTGCAGCTCCTTCAATATCCCACGGTAATCCATGGGGGTGGCCGCGACCCTCATTCCCGGCATCGGGGATGCCTGGCGAAGAATGCCTCGCACCCGTTCATCAACAAAGAACGGGAGGATCTCCAGGGCCAGCCCCTCGTTAACGAGCGCCTTGTCCGCGGCTGCCTTGAAGCTAGTCAAGAAGCCGATGACTGCCAACGGGCGTCCGTTCGGCCCCCCGAACATAGGGACTCCCTTCATAAGGGTCTGCATAGAGCGGATCGCCCGATGCGACGTATTACGCATCGATTCCGATACGGTGGTAGAGCGGTCCTCCAAACGATAACGTTCCGGAGTAAGAACCGACCGGAAGACCTCGTTGACGATCTCCGTGTCAGCGTCCTGGATATCCAGTCGCTTAGCCAGTTGATGAGCGAACTCATCGGACTCCATCCGCTTCAGTAGGCTCGCAGTTACCTGCGCGGTCATAGCTTCCATCACTGAAGATGGTACTTCAGGCGTCGGCACCTCGGGAACCCGAGTTGCCTGGCCTCCTTCGTCGTGGGGGTACTGCGAGAGGGTACCCCTCCCCCAATTACCGACTCTCCCCCGGCGTAAGTATCCGCCGGGTCGTTTCCGCGGAGTCCGCTTCGGGTGCTCCGAGCGTATCGCTCCGTGTGACTCCGTTCCAACTCTGCCGACGAGTCGGACCCATATCCCATTGTGTCCGGGGGTTGTCCAGGAGTAGCAACCCCGGGATTGACCCTGGTGGACTCCGAAAGTGGACCGGCCGGTTCGAACCGTACCGGTGTGGGAGGAACACGACGGGGTCCCGTCGTGTGCCGTGTTGACATCAACACTGCCATTGCGTCCTCCGTCCGATCTTGACGGGCGTCGAGCCCGGAAAACCGGGCCTCGATGCGGGCCAATGATGCCATCAGGGAATCCCCTGGTGAAGGAGGCGGCGGAGTGAGGTCGGTCGACGACAGTTGAGGCGGGCCCCCGCCTCCTGCCGTCCGAGCCGTGCCAAACGTCGATCCGGCACCGGAAAGCATTGGCGTCTCAATGTTATCGATCGGGTTCCCGATCCCGGTTCCCGTAGTCACCTCCGGGGTCGGCGTCGACGCCGATCCGTCATCTTGAACGTTCCCCGTCTCTTGGGTAGACATGGTCACAATCAGTCAACCGACGTATCAATCACCACGAACAAGAGAGCGAGGGGGTAGATTGGGGAGAGTACAGTAGATCACAGTCAAAGGTAAAAACTCAACACAATCGATCAGGTCGCAACACCACGAGTACAAGAAAAGGACCGGATCCCTATCCGTGTGCCAGGGCCGAAGACGGCGTCACCACAAGGGTGACGGAAACCCGTCCCCTGCTGCTCCACCAATGTAGCACAATAGGGATCCGTCGCGCGTCCACTCTCAGGGAACACTCACCAAGGGGGATCGGCACCAACGTCACCGGGAGGCCAAGGTTGCTGTCCTTGGAGCGCAAGCCACGGGACCAAGATGGGAGCCCAAATGGGAGGGGTTTGTTGTTCTACCTTGGCCGGCGGTGGATTCGCCACCGGCCCCCTCGTTATAAACCCTCGGAGACACTACTAACTACCCTCCACCCCAAGATGCAAGTCCCTCTGGTCATACCTAACTTATAGATACCGTGACCAGTACGGACTCTCAAATTGAAAGTTAAGGATTAGAAGTAGCCCCCCTAATAGTAGGGTCACAATACGGACAACCATATTGCTACACACACTCCGGGTGTAGAACCCGGTAGGCGTCCCCTAGGGACTTGCACATATGCATCAACCGACTGAAGTTCGTCCGTGCCGTGTTGGCGCCCCGTGCGGATATCCGCACGTAGTTGGGTACTCCTGCGAACAGGATGGCCCGTAGCTCCCCTTCTCCGAGAAGCTTCCCCAGCTCGTAGTCGAGCTCTTGGATCCCGGCGTCCAAACATCTCCTCATCCTCCCAGGACTGGGCGGTGGCAGTGCGAAGGGCCCGATAGTGGTCCTCGCACTTGTCCTCACTGAGGTAGCTGCTCTGCAGCTCCTTCAATATCCCACGGTAATCCATGGGGGTGGCCGCGACCCTCATTCCCGGCATCGGGGATGCCTGGCGAAGAATGCCTCGCACCCGTTCATCAACAAAGAACGGGAGGATCTCCAGGGCCAGCCCCTCGTTAACGAGCGCCTTGTCCGCGGCTGCCTTGAAGCTAGTCAAGAAGCCGATGACTGCCAACGGGCGTCCGTTCGGCCCCCCGAACATAGGGACTCCCTTCATAAGGGTCTGCATAGAGCGGATCGCCCGATGCGACGTATTACGCATCGATTCCGATACGGTGGTAGAGCGGTCCTCCAAACGATAACGTTCCGGAGTAAGAACCGACCGGAAGACCCTCGTTGACGATCTCCGTGTCAGCGTCCTGGATATCCAGTCGCTTAGCCAGTTGATGAGCGAACTCATCGGACTCCATCCGCTTCAGTAGGCTCGCAGTTACCTGCGCGGTCATAGCTTCCATCACTGAAGATGGTACTTCAGGCGTCGGCACCTCGGGAACCCGAGTTGCCTGGCCTCCTTCGTCGTGGGGGTACTGCGAGAGGGTACCCCCTCCCCCAATTACCGACTCTTCCCCCGGCGTAAGTATCCGCCGGGTCGTTTCCCGCGGAGTCCGCTTCGGGTGCTCCGAGCGTATCGCTCCGTGTGACTCCGTTCCAACTCTGCCGACGAGTCGGACCCATATCCCATTGTGTCCGGGGTTGTCCAGGAGTAGCAACCCCGGGATTGACCCTGGTGGACTCCGAAAGTGGACCGGCCGGTTCGAACCGTACCGGTGTGGGAGGAACACGACGGGGTCCCGTCGTGTGCCGTGTTGACATCAACACTGCCATTGCGTCCTCCGTCCGATCTTGACGGGCGTCGAGCCCGGAAAAACCGGGCCTCGATGCGGGCCAATGATGCCATCAGGGAATCCCCTGGTGAAGGAGGCGGCGGAGTGAGGTCGGTCGACGACAGTTGAGGCGGGCCCCGCCTCCTGCCGTCCGAGCCGTGCCAAACGTCGATCCGGCACCGGAAAGCATTGGCGTCTCAATGTTATCGATCGGGTTCCCGATCCCGGTTCCCGTAGTCACCTCCGGGGTCGGCGTCGACGCCGATCCGTCATCTTGAACGTTCCCCGTCTCTTGGGTAGACATAGTCACAATCAGTCAACCGACGCAACGATCACCACGAATAAGAGAGCGAGGGGGTAGATTGGGGAGAGTAACAGTATGTCACAGTCACAGGTAAAAGCTCAACACAATCGATCAGGTCGCAACACCACGAGTACAAGAAAGGACCGGATCCCTATCCGTGTGCCAGGGCCGAAGACGGCGTCACCACAAGGGTGACGGAAACCCGTCCCCTGCTGCTCCACCAATGTAGCACAATAGGAATCCGTCGCGCGTCCACTCTCAGGGAACACTCACCAAGGGGGATCGGCACCAACGTCACCGGGAGGCCAAGGTTGCTGTCCTTGGAGCGCAAGCCACGGGACCAAGTGGGAGCCCAAATGGGAGGGGTTTGTTGTTCTCCTTGGCCGGCGGTGGATTCGCCACCGGCCCCCCTCGTTATAAACCCCTCGGAGACACTACTAACTACCCTCCACCCCAAGATGCAAGTCCCTCTGGTCATACGTAACTTATAGATACCGTGACCAGCTCGGACTCTCAAATTGAAAGTTAAGGATTAGAAGTAGCCCCCCTGATATTAGGGTCACAATACGGACAACCATATTGCTACACGCAGGTACTCTCCTCCAATTTCGTCACCAATGAAAACAACTAGCATCTTCACAGCAATCTTGATCGCGGTGGAGGAAATGGAGCAGTACTTATCGGCTCGGTCAGTGGCTTCCCCATACCCCAACACGGGAAAAGCGGCAACCAGCTTCTGCAGCGGGTGTCCCTGCCGTTGGGCCGGTGGCGTTGACCTTCTGCGCCCACCACGAGCGGTCCTTCAATGCTCGATACACCTAGAAAAATACAGCGCGAAGGACGAGAAAACTGCGCTCAAAGTAGGCCTCCGAGTACACAGGGGGGGCGCCATTCACACCAAAAGAGTCACGTAGGATACAAAACATGCCGAACGCGAAGTCCCCGCGGCTTGTTCTGCCGGCCCCGCGCAGATCCGCGGTACCGCGGCCGCTTCTCCTGACGGGTCGCGCGCACACGGGAGCGATGGCGCCGCATAAAGGACAGGTGGGCAGCTACCGCCAAGGCCGCCTCAATGTCCTCCTGTTCCCGCATCATCGCGCGAACGTCCAGATCAAGCTCCTCGTCCATGCCGGCGGGTACACAGGTCTATTGGCGGGGGGGGAAGGACCTACTAGCAGGCGTAGGGACGCGGGTGTGACGATGGTGATCGTGACGTCGACGACAATGGGCGTGACGGCGGTGCCGACGGCGGTGGCGACGGCGGTTGCCGTGCCACCAGGGTTGGCCGTCCCCCCAGGAATCGGCCCCACGGGCAGTGTCGCAACGGCTACGCCGCGCCTTCGCCCTCGACCCCCCAGCACATGCTTGCAGACGGCGGTCGGGTGGCCAGAGCTCGCCAGCACATTTCTCGCTTCCCGTTGCCCAGCAAGGAAACACTATTGGCAGGGCGGGGGGGCTCGTCGGCCGTTCCTAGGCTCTTCCGCCTGCATCAAATCACCCAATCAGCTGACGGCAATCACTGTGGCGCCGCTGCCTCTCCACGCCAGATGCCCATTCCACGCATTTTCTGAAGGTGGGGGCACTTTCGCTATCGCTGCAGGAAATCAACGGTCCCAGTAAGGGGGGATGGCAACTGAGCACACACGTGTTGTCATCGAGACCACGGGGAGGATTGCAGACAGCGCGGCCGGCAAACAACACGTCCGAACGGGATGGCCGGCATGCGCTTCGGCACACGAGGGCGATATCACTTCAGAAAGCCGACGGAGGGGCGCATCGAGCGCCAGTTAGGAGGCGATCGTGGGGCGACGCGGAAGCGATCGTCTACGTCTATTGTGGCATTCAAAAAATTGCCATGCGGCACGCCAGATCGCCTGCCAGAGGCGCCTCGAGAAACTGGACTTGGCTTGGTCCTCCCCCATTTCTGAAAACATTGGGACGGGACCAAGACCAACCCGCATTCCTGATTCTCAATCGACAAGGAGTTCCCGTCTGTCAGGTAAACGAATCCGAATTGGTTGCAATAGTCTTGGGGTCCCAGTGTTGCTGCAGGCAACCCGACCAACCTGTTTATTGACGAATCGACCACATTTGTGTCATATTGGAGTGGCTTGGGGGGCAATGTCCTGGCACGTTTACATATTCGGTTCAGGTTTGCGGTTGAAGGTGTGGTATAAAACTCGATCCTCTCAGACACGTGTCAGTATCCCTCGGGGGGAAAGGACAGGTAACACAGAAAGGGGAAACTGCGAGGAGTGTTATGCCTGTTGCCTCACGTGCCTGCTTGCAGAGCAAACAGATACGCACGGTAGTGCACACTGGGAAGAGGAAAGGAATCGCGCAGTTGTCATTTTCCTGAGGGCGCGGGCAAAGGGCGCATCGGTGTCCCTCTTAACGTGCATCTGGGGGAGCCTCGGCACGTTGGCCAGGTAGCCCCCCCCCCCATACCCCCGAGTGGCCCCAACCCGAGTCTCGCCACAATCTGATTCAGAATAGTATTCGTCATCGTGACCACCAGGTCCGGCAAAGTCTGCCGCAACACATTCGTCGCCTCCCGACGGACAGTTTCCGCGAGGAGTGGATTGACGACTCCAGTTGAGTCTCGGTCCGCCTCCGGGAGTCCACCTGAAGGGTAACCACGTTCCTCAGGGGTCTCAACCGGGGGCATGGGCGCGAGCCCATCGCCGACCAACGGAGGTCCGCCGTCCTCCGAAAGCCTAGTTGGCGACGGCTCCAACCCAAAGTTGGCTCCAACCCGAGTGGAATCCGCGGGGACAGTCCTCACCCCTTGGGACGTTCCCGTTGAGTATACCACACGGTGGCCAGACTTCGGCCCACCCACATCAGAAGTGCCACCCGAGTGAACTCCCGACTGAGTCGGGGTGGCCTGTTGCCCGCCCGCACTTCCAGTCCTGCTGGCTTGAGGGACCTCTAGTCCCTCTGCGACCCCAGGTAAACCCACCTGTGTCTCACCAGTATTCAAAGGCACTGAAGTACGTGCGTCACCCGTGTACTCCCGGACGACGGGGGGTCCGAGCTAGCCATGTTGGCTGACGATCCGTATGAAACGGTCCAAGTCCACCGTTCCTCTGAGACAGAGGGCCCCCTACACCCGGGTGCACCCGGAGGTAAAGTTTACCTCTATCCCCTGCTGCTCCACCAAATGTGGCAAAAACCACTTGCACACACGACACCCAAGCTGGGGCGGTGTACAAGGGCTGCCTCCCGTGTCGGGGGAACCGGAAGAAGTGCAAGTCGCAGACACTCTGTCCCTGTTGTGGGGCAAACCCCCCACTGACAAACAAGAGGATGGTGTGTGGTCCAACAGTTTCTTGGTCGGGACGGGGACGCAGGGCCAAGCCCCGCTGTCCCTCCCCTTATCCCCCCAGGGTCCCCTCAGAATCTCGCCACTCAGAATCTCCCACCCCAGCACCTGCCCACCGGGCCACACGAAAATTCAAGACGATAAATGCAGAAAAACCCTCAAATCCAAGTTGGATTACCACCAAGCTAACTATCCAAACTTAGGGAATACGGACCCAAATGCAGGGGGAGAAACGGGTCAGGCTAGTGGCCTGCCGCCCCTTGCATGGCACGTGTTGCCCCCCCTACCTGGAGGTCATTACTGCCACAGTGCGCACGAACCTGTAGATCATCATCTCGGAGGTCCAGGGCGTGGCCGGCAGCACCAACTTGGGGTAGACCGTGAGTAGGGTGGTGTGAGGAGCCACCCACACTTGGGCAGCCCTCAACGTACTCGTGATGGTGTCAGCGACCCGTGCCAGCCAATAGGGCGACAGGGTGCGGGGAAGAGGATGGAGTGGTGACGGTGGTGGGTCTGGGGAAGAGGACGGCGCGACGTCGGTGGTGATCGAGAGTGTTCAAAGGGTGAGGGTCGTCTTTGGTCTGTGGTCTTTGGTTGCCCTTCCGGTCTCCCCCGGTGGCGCCGACACTCACGCACTATATACTCGCGTCGGGGCACCCGAGGCGCCCCAAAGCATGCGTTTCCCCGTCGCTCCACCGGTAGGCACAAAACGGCCCAAAAACAAAGCATGGCTCTCAGAACAAAGCATGGGCGGGCGTGCGCACTAAAGGAGTGCAGCCCCAGTTTGCCCCAAACGAAGGGGTCCGGCGTGCGGCGCCTAGGGCGCCGCCCCAGCCGGCTCCAGACGCCAGTCGGCCCGAAGGTCCGAGAGGCGTGTAAGCACGATTCGATCGAGTCGGCCGAATCGGCCAGCCGGCTAGCCAGTCACATCGCTGCAATGCTGCCAGCGAGGACATTTTAACGGACTCGCCAGCTGTGGCAGATGTGGCTCGTCATGGGTGCTGACGGTGGCGCCTTTCGACAGGCCATGATGGGCTGTCGATGGCGGCTGTCGTGCGGCCGGCAGACACCGTGAGACAGCGGCTGACTCATCTTGCGTCTGGAAGGTACACCGCGTCATGCCCCACAATACAAGGAGTTGATCCATGTTGCCAGGAGTTGATTCGGCAGGATCTGTAAGGAGAGGTCCCAGATATTATCCCTTAAGTATTAGGCATGGGATTAGGGGGGAAATCTTTACACCTCCCCCCCCTTAGGATGTGCGTCGAAGGAAGGCGTCGAGAACCTCAGGTGCGTTGTCGAGGTCTTGCGTGGTTAGCCAGGTATTCTCACTGACATCGCAGCCTTTCCACTTGACCAGGTACTGCAGTCGTCCCACGGCGTTTTCGTGACCGAATAATGGAGTCCACTTCGTACTCAACCGATCCGTCCGGAAATGCCTACCGGAGCTGGAGCGGGAGGAAGTCGACCATACGGATCAGCGTTGTACGGCTTGAGTAGACTGGCGTGAAAGGCGTTGTGCACCTTTCGATCAAGGACTGCTTGAGGCAGATCCAGACGGAACGTAACATCATTGATGTTTTCAGTGACTCGGTATGGTCCCGAAAACTTGGGCATCAACTTGCGAGCGCCCTGGAAGGCGTCCGGCATAAGGTTCTTGGTGCTCAGGAGCACGAGGTCGTCGACAGCGATCGTAACATGGTCGGCGTCGACGGTTAGCGTACGCCGGAGCGCGTCTCATTGGCCTTCTTGATAGCGGTATTGGCAGTCTCCTGAGCTTTTTTTCAGACTGCTTAGCCAATCTGAGACTGCTGGTAGTTTCGATTCCTTGCTCTCGACGATGTCGACAGGTACTGTCCTTGGTTCAAAGCCGTAGTTCAGGAAGAATGGGGAGTACGTCGTGACCGCATTGGGTGACCGGTTGTAAGCTACTTCTGCAGCAACAAGGAAGAGGTCCCAATCACCCTGATGATGGTTCACGAAGTTTCGCAGGACTTCTTCAATCTTCTTGTTCATGATCTCGGCTTGTCCGTCCGTCTGGGGATGATAGGCTGAAGATGCCTTGATCTTGACCTTGAGAATTTTGGTGAGCGACTGCCAGAAGTTGGAGAAGAAGATACGGTCTCGGGTCGCAGACGACGTCGGATGGTAGACCGTGATGACGGTAGACGTGATCATGGTAAGAGTTGCGCTACGACTGGTGCAGTACAGTCGGGTTTCATTGGTGCTAGTCGAATCATCTTCGACAGTCTGTCCACAATGACGTAAATGCCATTGTGGCCCCTTTGGGTCAGTGGAAGAGGGGTGATAAAGTCCATGGAGACACTTGCCCATCGTTGGTTCGGTGGATCTAGTGGTTTGAGGTGACCCAGAGGTGAATGGGTGCCAGCTTTGTTCCGCTGGCACAAATCACATGATTGTACGTATCTTTGGATGTCCTTTCGTATTGTCTTCCAGTAGTATTTGGAAGCAGTAGCGTTGGTGGTTTTCTTAACTCCCATATGTCCTTGGCTTGGGATGTCGTGGTAGTCATGGAGTAGTCTTTGGCGTAGAGTACCAACGGGGATGCACGTACGGTCACCTCGTTTTCAACAAACCTCATGTGAAGCCGGTAGGGAGATACCGGGTCTTGACTAGGTCGGCAAACTCGGGATCCGCGTTGTACTCTTGGTCTAGGGTGGCAAGGTCTTGATCACTTTGGCTTATGGTCATGAGGTTGTTGATTTCAGTTTTCTTGGGTAGGCTTTCGATGGTCTTGGTTAGCACGCGACTAAGGAGATCTTGATTGGGAGCGTGCTTATCGGGGGCGTCTTGTGGTTGCCTTGAAAGAGCATCAGCTACGGGTTGGAAGTGCCCTTGATGGGGATGATCTTGAAATCGAATTGCTCCAACAGCTCTAGCCACTTGACTTGGCGGTCGTTGAGCTTCTCTTGGGGTTTTCAAGTACCTTAGGGACTCATGGTCGGTGTGCACCTCGAACGACCTTCCATGGAGGTAGCAGCGCCAGTGTCGAATGGCTTGTACAACTGCGAGCAGTTCGCGCTCACGGATACTGTAGCGCTGTTCGTGGATGTTCAGCGTCAATGAGAAGTAGGCCACTGGGCGTCGTCCTTTTCCGTCATCTTGTTCAAGGACAGCGCCAACAGCATACCCACTGGCATCTGTGGAGACGAAGATTGGTACCTCTTGTCGAATGGCCTCAGTACTGGTGCACTTGTCGTCAGGGTTTGTAGTTGCTCAAA
Organism: Pyropia yezoensis; assembly: GCA_009829735.1. NCBI lineage: Eukaryota > Rhodophyta > Bangiophyceae > Bangiales > Bangiaceae > Pyropia > Pyropia yezoensis. Next base: position 1,575,242 of record CM020618.1, on the reverse strand, counting down.
AGCCTTCTGGGCGTCAGAGTTCCATTCGAAGTCGACGTTTCCAGTAAGCCTTGTGAGGGGTGCAGCCACGGATGCCATTCCCCTTAATAAATCGACGATAGAAGTTGACCATGCCGAGGAAAGATTGCACATCTTTTTTGCTCTGTGGCGTTGCCCATGATCGGAATGGCCTTGGACCTTGTAGTCCTCCATAGAGGAAGCCTTCGTTGGAAATGACATGGCCGAGGTAGTCCACAGTTGTTCGCGCAAATTGGCATTTGCTGAGTTTTGGCGTAGAGCTTATGCTCTCGCAGCTTGTCCAGGGCTTGCCTTAGGTGCTTTAGATGATCTTCGTAAGCTTCACTGTAGACCAGGATGTCGTCGAGGTAGACGCAGATAAACTCGTAGAGATAGGGTCGGAAGACGTCATTCATTAGGTTCATGAAGACCGCGGGGCATTTGTTAGCCCCAAAGGGGTAGCACGGTAAATTCGTAGAACCCGTATTTTGTTCGGAACGCCGTCCAGTGGGATAGTATCAGGGTCAAGCCGGATCTGGTGGTAACCTGATCGGAGGTCGATCTTCGTGAAGTACTTGGCCTTTCGCAGTTGGTCGAAGATGTCGTCAATTCTTGGTGAGGGATATGCGTTCTTGATAGTGGCTTTGTTCAATGCTCGATAATCGATGCACATTCGCCAGCCACCGTCCTTCTTTGCGGCAAAGAGTACAGAAGAGCCCCACGGTGAGGCACTTGGATGGATGAACCCCTTTCGTATGAGGGTTGCAAGTTGTGTCTTGAGTTCATCGAGTTCCCATTCAGATAGGCGATAAATGCCACTGCGACGTGGTTGAGCGTCCTCCGTAAGCTTGACGCTAAACTTGTGACTGCGTTCAGGAGGAAGTCCATCGGGAAGCTCTTCCGGGAAGACGTCGGCGTACTCGTTGAGAATCTCTTGGACGTCATTCTTGTCTTCAGCTTCTCCCATTTTGATCGCATTGATGTCAAAGGTGCTGGAAGGATCTTCGGATTGCAGGTAAATGGCGAAGACACGAGCTTTTTGAATAAGGTCCTTGGCGAGGCGTTGCCTACTAATCAGGCCATGGGGTTTCTTGAGGGAGGCAGTGATGGAGATGTTCTTTTGGTTAAACTTGAAAGAGATCTTGTTCTTCTTGTTGTTGATTTTGGCGTCCTTGTCGTCACGCCATTTCTTT
>CM020618.1:1555285-1567961 GCA_009829735.1 Pyropia yezoensis | reverse complement strand
GTCTTCGGCTCGACACTTGCGTACACCTCAGCCACGTTAACGTGGCTCCCTTGTAGCGTCAGGTCCCTGACGATAGCCGTGTGTCCTCGCTTCGTCCCGTCGGTTTCTTGAAGCTCGACGGTCCTCCGGCCTGGCCGGATTGCATCAACGTGAACGTTGATGAAGGTGCACCCCAGTATGCAGGGCACCGATAGGGTCTCACACACCAGGAAGTCGACTTCCGTAGTGAGTTCCCCGATGGTAACCCGCAGTGACATCGCTGCGGTCGTACGAATGAGGCGACCATTCGCGTCCTTGATGGTGGGTCCCCGAGGCACTCTGACTCGCGGAAGCCACTTGTCCGGGAGGGTATCCTTCCGGATAAGGTTGGGTCCAGCCCCTGTATCCAGTACAGGGTAGTACGATCGTGTCGACTGGGGGTCAACCCCCAGTGTGGCTGATACCTTGAAGTTCTCCAAGGTAAACAGCACGTGGCCTACACCGATATCCGGTGTAGCTCGGGCATCCTAAACAGGGCCCTTGTCTGGTTCCATGTGACGGGGCTTCCCGTCCTCTCCTCCCAACCTTGGTGGTTGGTCATCAATCCCCTGACGCCGTGTCGTCGGGGCCGGAAGGTGTACCCGGGGGTTGATGCGGCGTCGGCTCAACCGCGCTCTCCGTGGGGCTTTCCCCGCAGTACTCCGGGGTGGCTTGCTTGGGTTACCCCAGCGCCCCCCGGTCATCCTGCCTCTTACTCGTTTCCCGCCCTTGGTAGGGTGCTGTCCGCCGGGACATCCGGCTGAGGCGGTGCCTCCTCGACGGCCAGTACTCCACCTGGAGCTGGCTGCCTACCCGGTGCGGGTCCGGGTGCTCTGGCGGGATACCCCCCGGTGGATGCCTTGCGTTGCGCCGCTGCCCGCCGAGACTCCTCGGGGATGAGTGGGCAGGAAGACACCCAGTGTTGGGGATCCCCACACAACATACATCCGGACGTGCCAGTCCCCCCTTGAGTTCGCATCGGGGTAGCCCCGTAGCTGCGGTTGCCTCCCTCGGGCGCCCGAGTGCCTGCTCCCTGGTAGGCCTTGGGTCCTTGGGTCAACCGGAACATGGACTCCCCCAACCGGTTGGGTCGGCCCGCAATCTGCGGGGGTGCCTCCGTGCGCACCGCCCATGTTGGCAAGGGTTGGTGAGGGTTACCCGTCACCGGGGAGTACCCCGTAGTCCGTACGTACGGGACGCGACGTCCCGTGCCCTCGCTGACCTGGAACTGGGTCCCCGCCGGGGCGATGTACGCTACCGTACCGTGCTCATCAATCACCGGCGTCGCCGGTAGCAACAGGTGGCCCTGTTGGTCAACTAGAGGTTCATCCTCACCAATAGGGGGATGTTCGGTCGCCACCAGTACTGGTGCGGCCTCACGTTCCACCTTCTCTGGCCTCGGTACCGGGGTAAGACTGGGCTTGCCTCCCTCACCCTTGGGCTTCGGGGCCAAGGCACACTCCGGGTGTAGAACCCGGTAGGCGTCCCCTAGGGACTTGCATATATGCATCAGTCGACTGAAGTTGGTCCGTGCCGTATTGGCTCCCCGAGCGGATATCCGCACGTAGTTGGGTACTCCTGCGAACAGGATGGCCCGTAGCTCCCCTTCTCCGAGGAGCTTCCCCAGCTCGTAGTCGAGCTCTTGGATCCGGCGTCCAAACATCTCCTCATCCTCCCAGCTCTGGGCGGTGGCAGTGCGCAGGGCCCGGTAGTGGTCCTCGCACTTGTCCTCACTGAGGTAACTGCTCAGCAGCTCCTTGAGGATCCCACGGTAATCCATGGGGGTGGCCGCGACCCTCATTCCCGGCATCGGGGATGCCTGGCGAAGAATGCCTCGCACCCGTTCATCAACAAAGAACGGGAGGATCTCCAGCGCCAGCCCCTCGTTGACGAGCGCCTTGTCTGCGGCTGCCTTGAAGCTAGTCAAGAAGCCGATGACTGCCAACGGGCGTCCGTTCGGCCCCCCGAACATCGGGACTCCCTTCATAAGGGTCTGCATAGAGCGGATCGCCCGATGCGACGTATTACGCATCGATTCCGATACGGTGGTAGAGCGGTCCTCCAAACGATAACGTTCGGGAGTCAGTACCGACCGGAAGACCTCGTTGACGATCTCCGTGTCAGCGTCCTGGATATCCAGTCGCTTAGCCAGTTGATGAGCAAACTCATCGGACTCCATCCGCTTCAGTAGGCTCGCAGTTACCTGCGCGGTCACAGCTTCCACCACTGAAGATGGTACTTCAGGCGTCGGCACCTCGGGAACCCGAGTTGCCTGGCCTCCTTCGTCGGGGGGGTACTGTGAGAGGGTACCCCCTCCCCCAATAACCGACTCTCCACCGGCGTAAGTATCCGCCGGGTCGTGTCCGTGGAGTCCACTTCGGGTGCTCCGAGCGTATCGCTCCGTGTGGCTACGTTCCAACTCAGCCGACCAGTCGGATCCATACCCCGTTGTGCCCGGGGGGTGTCCAGGAGTAGCAGCACCGGGGTTGACCCTGGTGGACTCCGAAAGTAGTCCGGCCGGTTCGAACCGTACCGGTGTGGGAGGAACACGTCGGGGTCCCGTCGTGTGGCGTGTTGACATCAACACTGCCATTGCGTCCTCCGTCCGATCTTGTCGGGCGTCGAGCCCGGAGAACCGGGCCTCGATACGGGCCAATGATGCCATCAGGGAATCCCCTGGTGAAGGAGGCGGCGGAGTGAGGTCGGTCGATGACAGTTGAGGCGGACCCCCGCCTCCTGCCGTCCGAACCGTGCCAAACGTCGATCCGGCACCGGAAAGCATTGGCGTCTCAATGTTGTCGGTCGGGTTCCCGATCCCAGTTCCCGTAGTCACCTCCGGGGTCGGCGTCGACGCCGATCCGTCATCTTGAACGTTCCCCGTCTCTTGGGTAGACATCGTCACAGTCAGTCGACCGACGTAACAATCACCACGAATAAGAGAGCGCGGGGGTAGATTGGGGAGAGTAACAGTAGATCACCGTCACAGGTAAAAACTCAACACAATCGATCAGGTCGCAACACCACGAGTACAAGAAAAGGACCGGATCCCTATCCGGGTGCCAGGGCCGAAGACGGCGTCGCCACAAGGGTGACGGAAGCCCGTCCCCTGCTGCTCCACCAATGTAGCACAATAGGGATCCGTCGCACGTCCACTCTCAGGGAACATTCACCAAGGGGGATCGGCACCAACGTCACCGGGAGGCCAAGGTTGCTGTCCTTGGAGCGCAAGCCACGGGACCAAGATGGGAGCCCAAATGGGAGGGGTTTGTTGTTCTACCTTGGCCGGCAGTGGATTCGCCACCGGCCCCCTCGTTATAAACCCTCGGAGACACTACTAACTACCCTCCACCCCAACATGCAAGTCCCTCTGGTCATACGTAACTTATAGATACCGTGACCAGTACGAACTATCAAATTGGAAGTTAAGGGTTAGAAGTAGCCCCCCTAATATTAGGGTTACAATGCGGCCAACCATATTGCTACACTATACCAAAGTGTCTGCACCGTTGAACCACTTGGTAAGTTCCAAGATGCCCAAGCGCTTGGATGCTCCCAAACCCCCGGAGCAAGAAGCGTTTGATAGGTTGCGAGAGCTTCTCTGCAACCCACCGGTTTTAGCGATCCCAAGACCGGGGGCTCACTACATCGTTGATGTGGACGCAAGTTACGACCAACTTGGTCGTTTCTTACTCCAACAACAGCCTTCGGGGGAGTATTTACCCGTTGGCTACTTTAGCAAAGGACTCTCACCGGCCCAGAAGAACTATTCTGTGACGGAGGTAGAGGGCCTTGGCGTAGTATGGGCAGTCTCCATGCTACGGCCATACATCGAAGGAAGGAAGTTCTTCATTCGATGTGACCACAAGGCTTTGAAGTGGATACTCACCACTACAGCCTGTACGAATAACCGACTCAATCGATGGCGACTCTGCCTCGCTGAGTTCGATTATGACGTTGAGTATCGGCCAGGCCCGAAGCATGCGGTTGCGGACGCGTTGTCTCGCATACCGACGGATGGGAAAGACTCTTCCCCCATCCCTGAGGAACTCCCTCATGTGGCAGTGACCACTCGCTCCGGAACTGTCCTCGACCCGAGGATGCCTGGCTTGGCCAAGCTATTACCCGTGTCTCTGGATGAGTTTGTCCAGGCACAGGAGAGAGACAAACTTTGTCGACAACTCAGGAAGGAGCTCGACCAGGCTCAACCGACTCGGTTCTTCCTGAATGACAACGGCATACTCTGCCGTAAGGGATATACCCAGGGGGACAAGCAAGTCGTCGTCCCCAAGGAGTTACGCAAGAGTATCCTCCAACGGGAGCACTCCTCACCGTTGGGTGGACACCCAGGGTCTACGAGGATGTATCAGACCCTACGCAAGAAGTACTATTGGCCATCACTCGTGGCTGATGTGTACGGGTGTGTAGCCGCATGCGCGACTTGCGCGAAGAATAGACTCATGGAGTCCCGGCAGACTTCCTCCATGAGACTCTTTCCTGCAACAGAGCCGTTTTGCAGCGATAGCAGTGGACTTACTCGGTCCACTACCACGAACACCTGAAGAATATGAGTACCTTCTGGTGAAGTGTGATCGCTTTACTAAGCGCACACGGGTATCCCCACTCAAGGATATCACAGCCGTGGACGTTCTGAGTGAGTTACTCGACGTCTGGGTTGCCAGTTATGGCATCCCCGACTCTATCCTTTCGGATAACGGACCAAAGTTTGCGTCCGTCCTGTATCAGGGAGTCATGAAGATGTTGGGGGTGCAGAATAATTTCGCAACCCCTTACCACCCCCAGACTAATGGGCAGGTGGAACGATTCAACAGGACTCTAGTGCGCCAGTTGCGTCACTATGTCCATGACCATGTAGTCACATGGGCTCGTTATGCGTCACTACTCCTGACAGCATACAACTCCCAGGTACACAGTAGTACGGGAGAGGCACCGTTTGCCTTCGTCTGCCCCCGACGACTTCCGTCAGTAGCTGTGGAGCGTCTCACCCAGGCAGAGGGTGAGACTTCGACTCAAACACCGAGTCAGGCGAAAGCCTCCCTACTCCAGAGACTGGAGGAGATGATACCCCTTGTCCGGGCAACTATGGAGAAGGCCCAAGCTCGTTACAAGAGGTACTTCGACGTCCGAGTCAGACATCGTCGCGATCCGCTCCGAGTTGGAGATTGGATTTATGTCAACTCCCACGACAATAAGGGAGGGAAATTGGTCTTCAAAACTCTGGGACCATATCACATCCTTAAGACGGATGGACGGCGGTTAACCATCGAGAGTGATGATGGTATCCGGACGATAAATGGGAATCACGCGACTCGCGCACCCGAACCCCCAGAGGGAGATCCCGCTTGGGAAAGGGCCTTGCAAGCATGGAAAGTCCCATCCTTGCCGACCTCCTCCAATAAACCGTTGGAGGCGGTGTTCGACAAGTTTGTCGGACACGGATACGATGAGTCGGGGCGACTCATGCTCCGAGTCAGGTGGTTCGGGTATGGACCAACTTCCGACACATGGGAGTTTGTAGAGGACCTACCAGTAGAGAAGGTCCGTAGATACTGCCAGGCTGCGGGCATATCTATACGCCGACGTAGCACTCGTACGTCGGGGGATGAAGTCCCTGCTCCAAGTCAGAGCAGAGCGGCAAACCATCCATGAGTACAAACGCATACCATGGTTCTTCAAAGATTCTCTACTAACAAAGCCGACTATGGCACAATACAAAACGAGAAGAACACACACCACTCTTCTCGCCAAGAAAAGAACAAGTCGTTCGACCGCTGACTCTAGCGTTCCATATGCCCACCCCCACCACTATAGGGACCGGCCGCACACGAACCCCCAGGGTCGTAGGCCGGTAGCGGAGGGGCGTAACCCACTCGGGAGGGCCCCGGAGTGGAAGCACTGGGAGGGGCCCGCCGACTCGCGGACCCATCCCCGTCGTAAGAAACATGTCCGGAGGTACTCCCTCCGTGACGCGGAAGCTGCTGCTGAGTCGACAGCAGCCGTTGGACAAACTCGTGTCCAACCGCGAGGCGAGTGACCTCAGCTGCCAATGACTGTCGCGCCGTGGCTGAGTCGCCCCACGCGAGGAAGTGACTGACACGCCGGGTGACCCAAGCCAACGTGTCAAGGGAGGCCACGAGTGAGGCCTCCACCGTGGCGTCATACATGATGGCTCCCAAGTTGGGAAGCATCTCGCCGACGCCACGCGCAATCGGCATCGGGACCGGAGTTCGGACCCGTAGCGAGCCCAACGCCACGTCGGGGAAGGGTTCGAGGAACTGGAAGGGTGGAGCCTGAGTCGGCTCCACACCCCCCGAGGTCGGAGTCGCGACCCGCGGGGAGGACGTCGGCACAGCTCGCCCGCGGCTTCGAGGGGCTCCTCGATGAGCACCACGACGAGTCGTCGCCGATGACGTCGCCCACCCAGAGCCAGGGGGCGACGTAGAGGGAGTAACTCCCTCCGCGTAGGGAAGGGAAGGGTCCCCCAACCCCTCACGCAGGAGCAGCTGCCCCTGCACCAGAGTATGGGTGACATGGACGAACTCCCGGGGTGGCTCACTCTCCAACCCCGGCTCTGAACGCTTGTTGCGGCGGAGGAAGGGGTCCAGCTGCGCCCAATCGAGTCGATTGTGCAGGGTGACCATACCCTTGAGGAGGAACGGAGCCAGGTCCCCCGCGCCCAAGGCTAACCAGTGGAAGCCAAGGGTTTCCATACCCTCCACCACAGCCGGTGGGAGGTGCCACAGGTAACCCCGATGGACTACATCGGAGTACCAGCCCCGAGCCACCACGACCACCCAGTGCGTGGCGAGGTAGGCGAAGACCCGGTTGCCCTCCGAGCTGGAGCGTAGCACGGAGCCAAAGTAGGCAACGAGGAGGGGGATCCGAGCCGGAAACCCACAAGGTACCTCCACTGTCTCCCACCACCCTGGGAGAAGAGGGTACTGGTGCTCACGCTCCTCCAGAGGTACGTGGGTGAACTCCACCCGCGACCCGTGGATGAGGAAGCCCGAGGAGCCCCGGAGTCGGAACTCCTCTCGCACCACACCGTGTTGGGCGTGGGCGTCCTCTCCGCCCAGGTAGGGACGAGGAAGGACACACCACTCGGTAGACACCACCGCGTGGGTGTCGTCGATCTCCACGTCGCCCGACCCCATGGCGAGGGAGGTTGACAACGCCTGGACTTCAGGCGCGTCCGCCAGGCAGAGTAGCGCTGGTAGGTCGCAGACCACCCCATCAGGTAGAGTCACCTGGTTGGGGTACCGACGAGTCCGGCGGTACCATACGTCGGTCCGCCGTGGCTCGGGGATGATCAAGTAGACATCCTTAAGCTTGCAGTCGGGAAGCTCCCCGACTGACTTGGGAGGCGCCCAGGCTCGGGACCCCATAGGAGGACGGGGCCGCGGCGGGAGTAGCAGCCGCGACTCAGGAAGGCGGGGGATGGGAGTCACATCCCCTTCCGCCACCGGGTTGGAAGACCCATCCCCCGGTGGGACCACAGCCGAGGGGGCAGTAGGAGGTGATGGAGCGGGGACGGTTGAGGCGGCCGCCTCCGACCCTCGCCCGGGACGAGTCGTCTCCATGGCCGACCCCCGGCTGAGAGACGCCTCAGTCCCGAGGGCCTCCTCTCCCGCCCGTCGCTTGTCCGATAGAGACGTCGGGGACGGGGACAAAGGCCGACTCGGCTCACCCGCCATCTTGAATATCCTTGACCAACTCGGTGAGGTTGAGCACGGGGGGGGGATACGACCCGCTCCCCCTCCTTGACCGCCACCAGGTTATCTCAACCTGGGCCTTGAACGACAGGAGGGGGACACGACCCACACCCCCCAACGACAACAAAGAAGCCCGACACAAGGGGCAGCGCGGGGAAAACACAACCCCGCCGACGAAGAGCAACAAGGGGGGGACGCAACCCACGCCCCCACCGACAACGAAGACGCCCGACACAGGGGCAGGGAGGGGGAAGACACCACCCCAAGCTGCGACACAAACCGCACGGCGGGAAGAGACAGACCCGCCGACGCGAGGGAGCAGCGGCGGGAGGACACACACCCGCCCACACATACGAAGGGGAGAGAAGACCCCGCACCGGCGGCCGAGTACCACCGCCGGCGACCGAGTGCAACACCCCCAACTCGGGGTGCGCACACCCCTCAACCCTGACTAGAAGGGAGAGGGAAAGGAGTGAGGAACACCCCGCAGAGAGCCAGCTGGGGGTGGATCGAGCTCTAAGGGGGGGACACAACCCGACCCCCCGAGAGCAACCGTACCCCAACTGAAGGGGCAGGTGCAGGTCGACGTTCCGAGTGAGAACGTCGACGCCCTACTCCTCCAGTTGAGGGGCAGGGGGTGTGGCGGAGGAACGCCGACACCCAGGTTAGGGGGCCCACCCACACGGGAGTCCACCCGTGGAGCACCCTGACCAGGTGGGGGACGACTTTCCCCCACACCTGTTTCGCGTGGAGGGGGCTCCTCTACCCAGTGTTAGGGCAGAGAGCGCTCCCCACGGAGAGGGACTGCCTCTCCCGGAGGGCCCCGCCGGACGCGAGTGCAACCCCGGCGTAACCCTGGTGCACGCTAGACGCCAGCGATGCACCGTACTTTGCATCCCGACTCGGGAATTGCATCCTCCTCTCCCGGTCACTGCGACTCGCAGCTGATTGGACGTCCACCGGGACGGCTGGACTTTTGAGATGGGGGAAATGTGGGAGATTGGGCCGGAATTCGGTACCAATACTTTGGAAATTCGGGTCAAGTGGACCTGACCGGAAGTCGAAATTCACCCGACCCACGATGGTGAAACTTCTGACTTCTGGACGGAAATTCGACTAGGACTTCCGACATACTAGAGCAGGGTAATGCTGCTGGTATTTGTTTCTTGGGATTTTTGCACGGGAGCCAGACGGATTTCTACGCTTTGAGTGCTTTGCATGTGGAGTGATATGATTGGTTTGTTTTGAGGGTTCATTTCCTGAGTGTTTTGAGAGGTTGCGTGAGCGTGTGAGGAGGGTTGATAAGGCGGGACAGCAAGGCGGGGAGGGCCCACCTTGGCTGGCCAAGCAAGTAAACACCGTCTGGCTCCGACACATCTTGTTCGTGCCTTGGTGAGCTGACCCGTTCACCACACGCAAGTTCCGTGTTCGGCTGTGTGGAGGTGCTTGCTTCCGGTGTCCCAAGTTGGGATATCGGCAATACTCCTCTTCCTTCCCTGACTCGGGGTTGGTGGTTGGGAGTACTGCTACAACGCCGGGAACCAGTAGGGGACCTCAACTTGAGGCCACCACTCGGGCTTCTTCGGATAGTATTGCTCCTTACTGGCAGCAGACTGCTGAGGGAACTCAAGTTGAGCCGAGGTCACCAAGTAGGGACCTCGCCGGAAGTCCTTCTCCATCCGCACATCAAAGTGATGAGTGTGCGGATCGGCCTCGTGAAGGTACGGGGGGCGAGTTGCCACCGCGTCCCAAGTAAAGGTCGGCAAGTCGCCGGGACCCGGGATAGTTCCCCCGCGGTCCACCATGGCCTTGGCCCGCTGTACGTCTTCGACCTCCTCGTCGTCCAGGAAGGCAAACTGGTCCGTCCTGAGGCCGGTAGGGAACCCGACCCTACGGGGATACTTCTCCCGTAGGCGGTCCCATACCCGGCCCATCGCTGCGCCAAGTCGGCCACAGCGAAGAACAGTCAACCCCTCCTCAAAAAGAGAGGCCAAGCGGGGTAAAACCAGCGCCCCAAGGCCTCACGCGGGACAACATGTCCCGCCTCCGGGGGAGATCCCGCCGTCAACCCAAAGCCGGGTGACGCGGGAGTCCCATCCCCCGGAGCGATCGCGGAGCCCCCGCCGGAAGTCCCGGCGGGCGCTGCACCGTAGGAGGTGTCCTCCATACGCTCGTCGAGAGAGTCCGTCTCCACTCCCGGGTCGCCATGGCTCTCCCCAAGCTGGGGAGAGACGCTCTGGCCATCGCAGCACGAGACCCGCCTCGAGTTGAGGGGGACTCGGATCGTGGGTAGACGGGTGGCCTCCCCAGCGTGGGGCGGCCCCGTGGAAGGTGAAGGGGAGGTGGTGGCGATGGTGAAGTGTGAACCGAGGAGAGCAAGCTGCCGAGTGGGCAAGCTTGAGGAGAGCGGCGGTCAACGTGACCGCCTCCACGTCCACGTTACGTACTCGAGGGGGGACAGCAAGTCGCGCCCCCAACGCCGAGACGTGCGTTTACGCACCCCCTCACAGGGCCGACCGGGTGGGTCGGAACTGAGGAGAGGGAGTGTGGCAGTATTGACCCCCAGGTAGGGGGGCAACACGTGCCATGCAAGGGGCGGCAGGCCACTAGCCTGACCCGTTCCTCCCCCTGCATTTGGGTCCATATTCCCTAAGTTTGGGATAGTTAGCTTAGTAGTAAATCCAACTTGGATTTGAGGGTTTTCTGCATTTATCGTCTTGAATCTTCGTGTGGCCCGGTGGGCAGGTGCTGGGGTGGGAGATTCTGAGTGGCGAGACTCTGAGGGGACCCTGGGGGGATAAGGGGAGGGACAGCGGGGCTTGGCCTCGCTTCCCCGTCCCGACCAAGAAACTGTTGGCCCACACACCATCCTCTCGTTTCGTCGTGGGGGGATTGCCCCGCAACAGGGATAGCGTGTGTGCGACTTGCACTTCTTCCGGTTCCCCCGACACGGGAGGCAGCCCTTGTACACCGCCCCAACTTGGGTGTCGTGTGTGCAAGTGGTTTTTGCCACATGTACCTGGCGCAAGGCGCGGCCGCTGCCCCCCAACTAGAGGTCGCGGCTACCCTCGGGCTCCGCCGACTCGGCGTCTCCCTTCTCTTCCTCCAGTTCCGTACCAGCGGCACGGGGACATCCCGATCGGCGTTGCAGTCGAGTCGTTCAGGCCCGTGTCCCCCAACGTGGGGGCCCAGTCTACTTACGATCTACCCCCAGTTGGTGTTGCCGACGGCGCCTTTGACGTCGGAGGTGATGATCACCACATCGGTGCATACGATGTCGTGGATGTCCGCGTCGGCCGCCACCCTCCAAGCGTTGGAGGCTACTCAACTGGAGGAGTGCTCTCGAACAGTCATCTCGACCGTGAGTTGCGACTCGGTAGCGGGTTCATGACGGCCGAGTTGTCTCGTATCGGCTCGAGCATGCCTTTGTCGGCCCCAGTTGGGCGCGGCAAGTGTCGAACGAGCCGGGCATACTCACCTCCTCGCCGTCATCGCCGCCACTGGCGGCGCTCTCCCTCCGTATCGGAAGGCGAGCTGTCTTGTTCCGTGTCGGACTCATCCACCCCGTCCAGCACCGAGTCCGTCATGCGTCTGCGTCGCCAACTAGCGCGCAAGACAAAGCAGGTTGGTAGCCGTAGTCGTCGTCACCCTCTCGACCATGTTGGTCACGACGGTTCCGACTTGAAACCGCCGGCCTCACCGACGTGATTCTCGCCGTTCCCCTCTACATGAGGTTGGGGGTTGTCAGGGTGGAGAGTCTAGCATGCATGACTCGTAGGCAGCTGCCTTTGTTGTGAGAGCGAGAGGGTTAAGGCTCCAGTTAAAGCCACTTTACGTACAACTTCGACTTGAAGCACACTCTTGGCACAGCCACTTGACCTTCCCTTACGTTGAGGGGGACAGTCCGGGTTGGTATTGATCCGGGCGCAGTACGCCCGGACTCTCTCAGCTGGGAGGACCTCTACCTACTCTCAAGTATCGTCCATGGCACGAAAATCCATAAACAACGCACCCTCAACATGAGGCGGTCAGGATCCTCATCCCAGCCGTGGTCGACGAACTTGTCGAACACGTACTCCTGCGGGCCCTGGTTGGCCGCAGGCAGCAAAGGCAAACGCCACGCTTTCAGTGCACGCACTCAAGCCGGGTCGCCTGCAGGGGGTGATGCAACTTTCACAACGTCCTGTCCGTTTACGGTACGGATCCCATCGTCACTTTCGATGGTGAACCGCCGCCCATCAGTACGAAGGACATGGTATCGTCCCTTCGTCTGAAACACCAGCTTACCCCCAGTCAGGGTATGCGAATGTGGCAGCACCCAGTCACCCGGCTTGGGGACGTGCTTGGCGTTACGCAATTTCTTGTTGAAAGCACGCTTGTAGCGCTTCTGCGCCCTCTCCACCTCAGCCCTGACTTTATGGATGAGCCTCTCGAGCCTTGAAGCAAACTCCGTCTTGCTCTCAGTAGGAGTAGGTGTCCTGCCACCGGCCTCCCCAGTTGGGAGTGACCGCCGTACAGCAATAGACCGCGAGCGGCGTGGATTCACAAAAGAAGGGGGTGCTTCCCCCGTATGAGACTGAACCTGCGAGTGGTAGGCCGTAGGCAAGATAAAAATGTATTGGTACCACTTTTCCCGTGCTCACTCGCATGGTGGCGCAGTTGCCTAACAATATTTTTGTTGAAGCGCTTCACCTGCCCATTAGTTTGTGGGTGGTAGGGTTTGGCATAGTCTGCCCGGACCCCCAACATGTCCAGCACTCCCTGAAACAGACCGGACGCAAATTGCGGTCCGTTGTCTGATAGCGTACTATCTGGGATGCGATACGCGCAACCTAGTGATCTAGGAAGGCGGACACGACCGACATGGCCGTGATCTCTGCCAGTGGGATCGCTCGCGTAAGTTTCGTGAAGCGATTGCAGATGACCAG
>CM020618.1:1497572-1508035 GCA_009829735.1 Pyropia yezoensis | reverse complement strand
CCACTTCACCAGGGGACTCCCTGATGGCATCATTGGCTCGCATCAAAGCCCGGTTCACCGGACTCGACGCCCGTGAAGAGCGTACGGAGGACGCAATGGCTGTGCTGATGTCAACAAGCCACACGACAGTACCCCGTCGTGTTCCTCCCACACCGGTACGGTTCGAACCGGCCGGACTACTTTCGGAGTCCACCAGGGTCGACCCCGGTGTTGCTACTCCTGGCAACCCCCGGACACGGCGGGTTATGGATCCGACTCGCCGGCTGATTTGGAACGTAGCCATACGGAGCGCTACGCTCGGAGCACCCAGAGCGGGCTCCGCGGACATGATCCGGCGGATACTTACGCCGGAACCGAGTCGGCGAGGGGGGAGGCGGTACCGTCTCGCAGTGTCCCATCGACGACGGAAGCCAAGCAACTCGGGTACCCGAGTGTAGCAATATGGTTGGCCGTATTGTAACCCTAATATTAGGGGGGCTACTTCTAACCCTTAACTTTCAATTTGATAGTTCGTACTGGTCACGGTATCTATAAGTTACGTATGACCAGAGGGACTTGCATCTTGGGGTGGAGGGTAGTTAGTAGTGTCTCCGAGGGCTTATAACGAGGGAGCCGGCGGCGAATCTACCGCCGGCCAAGGTAGAACAACAAACCCCTCCCATTTGGGCTCCCATCTTGATCCCGTGGCTTGTGCTCCAAGGACAGCAACCTTGGCCCTCCCGGTGACGTTGGTGCCGATCCCCCTTGGTGAGTGTTCCCTGAGAGTGGACGTGCAGCGGATACCTATTGTGCTACATTGGTGGAGCAGCAGGGGACGGGTTTCCGTCACCCTTGTGGTGACGCCGTCTTCGGCCCTGGCACACGGATAGGGATCCGGTCCTTTTCTTGTACTCGTGGTGTTGCAACCTGATCGATTGTGTTGAGTTTTTTACCTTTGACTGTGATCTACTGTTACTCCCCCCAATCTACCCCCTCGCTCTATTATTCGTGGTGATTGTTACGTCGGTTGACTGATTGTGACTATGTCTACCCAAGAGACGGGGAACGTTCAAGATGACGGATCGGCGTCGACGCCGACCCTGGAGCTGAACCCGGGAATCGGGATCGGTAACCCGATCGACAACATTGAGACGCCGATGCTCTCCGGTGCCGGATCGACGTTTGGTACGGCACGGACGGCCGGGGGCGGCGGATTTCCAGAACCGTCCTCTGCCGACCGCACTCCGCCGCCACCTTCACCAGGGGACTCCCTGATGGCATCATTGGCTCGCATCAAAGCCCGGTTCACGGACTCGACGCCCGTGAAGAGCGTACGGAGGACGCAATGGCTGTGCTGATGTCAACAAGCCACACGACAGTACCCCGTCGTGTTCCTCCCACACCGGTACGGTTCGAACCGGCCGGACTACTTTCGGAGTCCACCAGGGTCGACCCCGGTGTTGCTACTCCTGGACAACCCCCGGACACGGCGGGTTATGGATCCGACTCGCCGGCTGATTTGGAACGTAGCCATACGGAGCGCTACGCTCGGAGCACCCAGAGGGCTCCGCGGACATGATCCGGCGGATACTTACGCCGGAACCGAGTCGGCGAGGGGGGGAGGCGGTACCGTCTCGCAGTGTCCCATCGACGACGGAAGCCAAGCAACTCGGGTACCCGAGTGTAGCAATATGGTTGGCCGTATTGTAACCCTAATATTAGGGGGGCTACTTCTAACCCTTAACTTTCAATTTGATAGTTCGTACTGGTCACGGTATCTATAAGTTACGTATGACCAGAGGACTTGCATCTTGGGTGGAGGGTAGTTAGTAGTGTCTCCGAGGGCTTATAACGAGGGAGCCGGCGGCGAATCTACCGCCGGCCAAGGTAGAACAACAAACCCCTCCCATTTGGGCTCCCATCTTGATCCCGTGGCTTGTGCTCCAAGGACAGCAACCTTGGCCTCCCGGTGACGTTGGTGCCGATCCCCCTTGGTGAGTGTTCCCTGAGAGTGGACGTGCAGCGGATACCTATTGTGCTACATTGGTGGAGCAGCAGGGGACGGGTTTCCGTCACCCTTGTGGTGACGCCGTCTTCGGCCCTGGCACACGGATAGGATCCGGTCCTTTTCTTGTACTCGTGGTGTTGCAACCTGATCGATTGTGTTGAGTTTTTACCTTTGACTGTGATCTACTGTTACTCCCCCCAATCTACCCCCTCGCTCTATTATTCGTGGTGATTGTTACGTCGGTTGACTGATTGTGACTATGTCTACCCAAGAGACGGGGAACGTTCAAGATGACGGATCGGCGTCGACGCCGACCCTGGAGCTGAACCCGGGAATCGGGATCGGTAACCCGATCGACAACATTGAGACGCCGATGCTCTCCGGTGCCGGATCGACGTTTGGTACGGCACGGACGGCCGGGGGCGGCGGATTTCCAGAACCGTCCTCTGCCGACCGCACTCCGCCGCCACCTTCACCAGGGGACTCCCTGATGGCATCATTGGCTCGCATCAAAGCCCGGTTCACCGGACTCGACGCCCGTGAAGAGCGTACGGAGGACGCAATGGCTGTGCTGATGTCAACAAGCCACACGACAGTACCCCGTCGTGTTCCTCCCACACCGGTACGGTTCGAACCGGCCGGACTACTTTCGGAGTCCACCAGGGTCGACCCCGGTGTTGCTACTCCTGGACAACCCCCGGACACGGCGGGTTATGGATCCGACTCGCCGGCTGATTTGGAACGTAGCCATACGGAGCGCTACGCTCGGAGCACCCAGAGCGGGCTCCGCGGACATGATCCGGCGGATACTTACGCCGGAACCGAGTCGGCGAGGGGGGGAGGCGGTACCGTCTCGCAGTGTCCCATCGACGACGGAAGCCAAGCAACTCGGGTACCCGAGTGTAGCAATATGGTTGGCCGTATTGTAACCCTAATATTAGGGGGGCTACTTCTAACCCTTAACTTTCAATTTGATAGTTCGTACTGGTCACGGTATCTATAAGTTACGTATGACCAGAGGGACTGCATCTTGGGGTGGAGGGTAGTTAGTAGTGTCTCCGAGGGCTTATAACGAGGGAGCCGGCGGCGAATCTACCGCCGGCCAAGGTAGAACAACAAACCCCTCCCATTTGGGCTCCCATCTTGATCCCGTGGCTTGTGCTCCAAGGACAGCAACCTTGGCCTCCCGGTGACGTTGGTGCCGATCCCCCTTGGTGAGTGTTCCCTGAGAGTGGACGTGCAGCGGATACCTATTGTGCTACATTGGTGGAGCAGCAGGGGACGGGTTTCCGTCACCCTTGTGGTGACGCCGTCTTCGGCCCTGGCACACGGATAGGGATCCGGTCCTTTTCTTGTACTCGTGGTGTTGCAACCTGATCGATTGTGTTGAGTTTTACCTTTGACTGTGATCTACTGTTACTCCCCCAATCTACCCCCTCGCTCTATTATTCGTGGTGATTGTTACGTCGGTTGACTGATTGTGACTATGTCTACCCAAGAGACGGGGAACGTTCAAGATGACGGATCGGCGTCGACGCCGACCCTGGAGCTGAACCCGGGAATCGGGATCGGTAACCCGATCGACAACATTGAGACGCCGATGCTCTCCGGTGCCGGATCGACGTTTGGTACGGCACGGACGGCCGGGGGCGGCGGATTTCCAGAACCGTCCTCTGCCGACCGCACTCCGCCGCCACCTTCACCAGGGGACTCCCTGATGGCATCATTGGCTCGCATCAAAGCCCGGTTCACCGGACTCGACGCCCGTGAAGAGCGTACGGAGGACGCAATGGCTGTGCTGATGTCAACAAGCCACACGACAGTACCCCGTCGTGTTCCTCCCACACCGGTACGGTTCGAACCGGCCGGACTACTTTCGGAGTCCACCAGGGTCGACCCCGGTGTTGCTACTCCTGGACAACCCCCGGACACGGCGGGTTATGGATCCGACTCGCCGGCTGATTTGGAACGTAGCCATACGGAGCGCTACGCTCGGAGCACCCAGAGCGGGCTCCGCGGACATGATCCGGCGGATACTTACGCCGGAACCGAGTCGGCGAGGGGGGAGGCGGTACCGTCTCGCAGTGTCCCATCGACGACGGAAGCCAAGCAACTCGGGTACCCGAGTGTAGCAATATGGTTGGCCGTATTGTAACCCTAATATTAGGGGGGCTACTTCTAACCCTTAACTTTCAATTTGATAGTTCGTACTGGTCACGGTATCTATAAGTTACGTATGACCAGAGGGACTTGCATCTTGGGGTGGAGGGGTAGTTAGTAGTGTCTCCGAGGGCTTATAACGAGGGAGCCGGCGGCGAATCTACCGCCGGCCAAGGTAGAACAACAAACCCCTCCCATTTGGGCTCCCATCTTGATCCCGTGGCTTGTGCTCCAAGGACAGCAACCTTGGCCTCCCGGTGACGTTGGTGCCGATCCCCCTTGGTGAGTGTTCCCTGAGAGTGGACGTGCAGCGGATACCTATTGTGCTACATTGGTGGAGCAGCAGGGGACGGGTTTCCGTCACCCTTGTGGTGACGCCGTCTTCGGCCCTGGCACACGGATAGGGATCCGGTCCTTTTCTTGTACTCGTGGTGTTGCAACCTGATCGATTGTGTTGAGTTTTTACCTTTGACTGTGATCTACTGTTACTCCCCCCAATCTACCCCCTCGCTCTATTATTCGTGGTGATTGTTACGTCGGTTGACTGATTGTGACTATGTCTACCCAAGAGACGGGGAACGTTCAAGATGACGGATCGGCGTCGACGCCGACCCTGGAGCTGAACCCGGGAATCGGGATCGGTAACCCGATCGACAACATTGAGACGCCGATGCTCTCCGGTGCCGGATCGACGTTTGGTACGGCACGGACGGCCGGGGGCGGCGGATTTCCAGAACCGTCCTCTGCCGACCGCACTCCGCCGCCACCTTCACCAGGGGACTCCCTGATGGCATCATTGGCTCGCATCAAAGCCCGGTTCACCGGACTCGACGCCCGTGAAGAGCGTACGGAGGACGCAATGGCTGTGCTGATGTCAACAAGCCACACGACAGTACCCCGTCGTGTTCCTCCCACACCGGTACGGTTCGAACCGGCCGGACTACTTTCGGAGTCCACCAGGGTCGACCCCGGTGTTGCTACTCCTGGACAACCCCCGGACACGGCGGGTTATGGATCCGACTCGCCGGCTGATTTGGAACGTAGCCATACGGAGCGCTACGCTCGGAGCACCCAGAGCGGGCTCCGCGGACATGATCCGGCGGATACTTACGCCGGAACCGAGTCGGCGAGGGGGGGAGGCGGTACCGTCTCGCAGTGTCCCATCGACGACGGAAGCCAAGCAACTCGGGTACCCGAGTGTAGCAATATGGTTGGCCGTATTGTAACCCTAATATTAGGGGGGCTACTTCTAACCCTTAACTTTCAATTTGATAGTTCGTACTGGTCACGGTATCTATAAGTTACGTATGACCAGAGGGACTTGCATCTTGGGGTGGAGGGTAGTTAGTAGTGTCTCCGAGGGCTTATAACGAGGGAGCCGGCGGCGAATCTACCGCCGGCCAAGGTAGAACAACAAACCCCTCCCATTTGGGCTCCCATCTTGATCCCGTGGCTTGTGCTCCAAGGACAGCAACCTTGGCCTCCCGGTGACGTTGGTGCCGATCCCCCTTGGTGAGTGTTCCCTGAGAGTGGACGTGCAGCGGATACCTATTGTGCTACATTGGTGGAGCAGCAGGGGACGGGTTTCCGTCACCCTTGTGGTGACGCCGTCTTCGGCCCTGGCACACGGATAGGGATCCGGTCCTTTTCTTGTACTCGTGGTGTTGCAACCTGATCGATTGTGTTGAGTTTTTACCTTTGACTGTGATCTACTGTTACTCCCCCCAATCTACCCCTCGCTCTATTATTCGTGGTGATTGTTACGTCGGTTGACTGATTGTGACTATGTCTACCCAAGAGACGGGGAACGTTCAAGATGACGGATCGGCGTCGACGCCGACCCTGGAGCTGAACCGGGAATCGGATCGGTAACCCGATCGACAACATTGAGACGCCGATGCTCTCCGGTGCCGGATCGACGTTTGGTACGGCACGGACGGCCGGGGCGGCGGATTTCCAGAACCGTCCTCTGCCGACCGCACTCCGCCGCCACCTTCACCAGGGGACTCCCTGATGGCATCATTGGCTCGCATCAAAGCCCGGTTCACCGGACTCGACGCCCGTGAAGAGCGTACGGAGGACGCAATGGCTGTGCTGATGTCAACAAGCCACACGACAGTACCCCGTCGTGTTCCTCCCACACCGGTACGGTTCGAACCGGCCGGACTACTTTCGGAGTCCACCAGGGTCGACCCCGGTGTTGCTACTCCTGGACAACCCCCGGACACGGCGGGTTATGGATCCGACTCGCCGGCTGATTTGGAACGTAGCCATACGGAGCGCTACGCTCGGAGCACCCAGAGCGGGCTCCGCGGACATGATCCGGCGGATACTTACGCCGGAACCGAGTCGGCGAGGGGGGAGGCGGTACCGTCTCGCAGTGTCCCATCGACGACGGAAGCCAAGCAACTCGGGTACCCGAGTGTAGCAATATGGTTGGCCGTATTGTAACCCTAATATTAGGGGGGCTACTTCTAACCCTTAACTTTCAATTTGATAGTTCGTACTGGTCACGGTATCTATAAGTTACGTATGACCAGAGGGACTTGCATCTTGGGGTGGAGGGTAGTTAGTAGTGTCTCCGAGGGCTTATAACGAGGGAGCCGGCGGCGAATCTACCGCCGGCCAAGGTAGAACAACAAACCCCTCCCATTTGGGCTCCCATCTTGATCCCGTGGCTTGTGCTCCAAGGACAGCAACCTTGGCCTCCCGGTGACGTTGGTGCCGATCCCCCTTGGTGAGTGTTCCCTGAGAGTGGACGTGCAGCGGATACCTATTGTGCTACATTGGTGGAGCAGCAGGGGACGGGTTTCCGTCACCCTTGTGGTGACGCCGTCTTCGGCCCTGGCACACGGATAGGGATCCGGTCCTTTTCTTGTACTCGTGGTGTTGCAACCTGATCGATTGTGTTGAGTTTTTACCTTTGACTGTGATCTACTGTTACTCCCCCCAATCTACCCCCTCGCTCTATTATTCGTGGTGATTGTTACGTCGGTTGACTGATTGTGACTATGTCTACCCAAGAGACGGGGAACGTTCAAGATGACGGATCGGCGTCGACGCCGACCCTGGAGCTGAACCCGGGAATCGGGATCGGTAACCCGATCGACAACATTGAGACGCCGATGCTCTCCGGTGCCGGATCGACGTTTGGTACGGCACGGACGGCCGGGGGCGGCGGATTTCCAGAACCGTCCTCTGCCGACCGCACTCCGCCGCCACCTTCACCAGGGGACTCCCTGATGGCATCATTGGCTCGCATCAAAGCCCGGTTCACCGGACTCGACGCCCGTGAAGAGCGTACGGAGGACGCAATGGCTGTGCTGATGTCAACAAGCCACACGACAGTACCCCGTCGTGTTCCTCCCACACCGGTACGGTTCGAACCGGCCGGACTACTTTCGGAGTCCACCAGGGTCGACCCCGGTGTTGCTACTCCTGGACAACCCCCGGACACGGCGGGTTATGGATCCGACTCGCCGGCTGATTTGGAACGTAGCCATACGGAGCGCTACGCTCGGAGCACCCAGAGCGGGCTCCGCGGACATGATCCGGCGGATACTTACGCCGGAACCGAGTCGGCGAGGGGGGGAGGCGGTACCGTCTCGCAGTGTCCCATCGACGACGGAAGCCAAGCAACTCGGGTACCCGAGTGTAGCAATATGGTTGGCCGTATTGTAACCCTAATATTAGGGGGGCTACTTCTAACCCTTAACTTTCAATTTGATAGTTCGTACTGGTCACGGTATCTATAAGTTACGTATGACCAGAGGGACTTGCATCTTGGGGTGGAGGGTAGTTAGTAGTGTCTCCGAGGGCTTATAACGAGGGAGCCGGCGGCGAATCTACCGCCGGCCAAGGTAGAACAACAAACCCCTCCCATTTGGGCTCCCATCTTGATCCCGTGGCTTGTGCTCCAAGGACAGCAACCTTGGCCTCCCGGTGACGTTGGTGCCGATCCCCCTTGGTGAGTGTTCCCTGAGAGTGGACGTGCAGCGGATACCTATTGTGCTACATTGGTGGAGCAGCAGGGGACGGGTTTCCGTCACCCTTGTGGTGACGCCGTCTTCGGCCCTGGCACACGGATAGGGATCCGGTCCTTTCTTGTACTCGTGGTGTTGCAACCTGATCGATTGTGTTGAGTTTTTACCTTTGACTGTGATCTACTGTTACTCCCCCAATCTACCCCCTCGCTCTATTATTCGTGGTGATTGTTACGTCGGTTGACTGATTGTGACTATGTCTACCCAAGAGACGGGGAACGTTCAAGATGACGGATCGGCGTCGACGCCGACCCTGGAGCTGAACCCGGGAATCGGGATCGGTAACCCGATCGACAACATTGAGACGCCGATGCTCTCCGGTGCCGGATCGACGTTTGGTACGGCACGGACGGCCGGGGGCGGCGGATTTCCAGAACCGTCCTCTGCCGACCGCACTCCGCCGCCACCTTCACCAGGGGACTCCCTGATGGCATCATTGGCTCGCATCAAAGCCCGGTTCACCGGACTCGACGCCCGTGAAGAGCGTACGGAGGACGCAATGGCTGTGCTGATGTCAACAAGCCACACGACAGTACCCCGTCGTGTTCCTCCCACACCGGTACGGTTCGAACCGGCCGGACTACTTTCGGAGTCCACCAGGGTCGACCCCGGTGTTGCTACTCCTGGACAACCCCCGGGACACGGCGGGTTATGGATCCGACTCGCCGGCTGATTTGGAACGTAGCCATACGGAGCGCTACGCTCGGAGCACCCAGAGCGGGCTCCGCGGACATGATCCGGCGGATACTTACGCCGGAACCGAGTCGGCGAGGGGGGGAGGCGGTACCGTCTCGCAGTGTCCCATCGACGACGGAAGCCAAGCAACTCGGGTACCCGAGTGTAGCAATATGGTTGGCCGTATTGTAACCCTAATATTAGGGGGGCTACTTCTAACCCTTAACTTTCAATTTGATAGTTCGTACTGGTCACGGTATCTATAAGTTACGTATGACCAGAGGGACTTGCATCTTGGGGTGGAGGGTAGTTAGTAGTGTCTCCGAGGGCTTATAACGAGGGAGCCGCGGGCGAATCTACCGCCGGCCAAGGTAGAACAACAAACCCCTCCCATTTGGGCTCCCATCTTGATCCCGTGGCTTGTGCTCCAAGGACAGCAACCTTGGCCTCCGGTGACGTTGGTGCCGATCCCCCTTGGTGAGTGTTCCCTGAGAGTGGACGTGCAGCGGATACCTATTGTGCTACATTGGTGGAGCAGCAGGGGACGGGTTTCCGTCACCCTTGTGGTGACGCCGTCTTCGGCCCTGGCACACGGATAGGGATCCGGTCCTTTTCTTGTACTCGTGGTGTTGCAACCTGATCGATTGTGTTGAGTTTTTACCTTTGACTGTGATCTACTGTTACTCCCCCCAATCTACCCCCTCGCTCTATTATTCGTGGTGATTGTTACGTCGGTTGACTGATTGTGACTATGTCTACCCAAGAGACGGGGAACGTTCAAGATGACGGATCGGCGTCGACGCCGACCCTGGAGCTGAACCCGGGAATCGGGATCGGTAACCCGATCGACAACATTGAGACGCCGATGCTCTCCGGTGCCGGATCGACGTTTGGTACGGCACGGACGGCCGGGGGCGGCGGATTTCCAGAACCGTCCTCTGCCGACCGCACTCCGCCGCCACCTTCACCAGGGGACTCCCTGATGGCATCATTGGCTCGCATCAAAGCCCGGTTCACCGGACTCGACGCCCGTGAAGAGCGTACGGAGGACGCAATGGCTGTGCTGATGTCAACAAGCCACACGACAGTACCCCGTCGTGTTCCTCCACACCGGTACGGTTCGAACCGGCCGGACTACTTTCGGAGTCCACCAGGGTCGACCCCGGTGTTGCTACTCCTGGACAACCCCGGACACGGCGGGTTATGGATCCGACTCGCCGGCTGATTTGGAACGTAGCCATACGGAGCGCTACGCTCGGAGCACCCAGAGCGGGCTCCGCGGACATGATCCGGCGGATACTTACGCCGGAACCGAGTCGGCGAGGGGGGAGGCGGTACCGTCTCGCAGTGTCCCATCGACGACGGAAGCCAAGCAACTCGGTACCCGAGTGTAGCAATATGGTTGGCCGTATTGTAACCCTAATATTAGGGGGGCTACTTCTAACCCTTAACTTTCAATTTGATAGTTCGTACTGGTCGGTATCTATAAGTTACGTATGACCAGAGGGACTTGCATCTTGGGTGGAGGGTAGTTAGTAGTGTTCCGAGGGCTTATAACGAGGGAGCCGGCGGCGAATCTACCGCCGGCCAAGGTAGAA
>CM020618.1:1484427-1497072 GCA_009829735.1 Pyropia yezoensis | reverse complement strand
AAATGCAGAAAACCCTCAAATCCAAGTTGGATTTACTACTAAGCTAACTATCCCAAACTTAGAGAATATAGACCCAAATGCAGGGGGTGGAACGGATCAGGCTAGTGGCCTGCCGCCCCTTGCATGGCACGTGTTGCCCCACTACCTGGGGTCAATACTGCCACACTCCCCTCTCCTCAGTTCCGACCGACCCGGTCGGCCCTGTGAGGGGGTGCTTTAAACGCACGTCTCGGCGTTGGGGGCGCGACTTGCTGTCCTCCAGCGTGTACGTAACGCGGATGTGGAGGCGGTCACGTTGACCGCCCCTCCCCTCAAGCTTGCCCACTCGGCAGCTTGCTTTCTTCAGTTCACACTTCACCTTCACCACCACCTCCCTTTCACTTTCCACTGGGCCGCCCCACGCTGGGGAGGCCACCCGTATACCCACGATCCGAGTCCCCCTCAACTCGAGGCGCGGGTCTCGTGCTGCGATAGCCAGAGCGTCTCTCCCCAACTTGGGGAGAGTCATGGCGACTCCGGGAGTGGAGACGGATTCTCTTGACGAGCGCATGGAGGACACCTCCTACGGTGCAGCACCCGCCGGGACTTCCGGCGGGGGCTCCGCGATTGCTCCGGGGGATGGGACTCCCGCGTCACCCGGCTTTGGGTTGACGGCGGATCTCTCCCGGAGGCGGGACAAGTTGTCCCGCGTGAGGCCTTGGGGCGGTGGTTTTACCCCTCTTGGCCTCTTTATGAGGGGGTTGACTGTTCTTCGCTGTGGCCGACTTGGCGCAGCGATGCGCCGGGTATGGGACCGCCTACGGGAGAAGTATCCCGTAGGGTCGGGTTCCCGGCGGCTTCAGGACGGACCAGTTTGCCTTCCTGGACGACGAGGAGGTTGAAGACGTCCAACGTGCCAAGGCCATGGTGGACCGCGGGGGAACTATCCCGGGTCCCGGCGACTTGCCGAACTTCACGTGGGACGCTGTGGCAACTCGCCCACCGTACCTCCACGAGGCCGATCCGCACACTCATCACTTTGATGTGCGGATGGAGAAAGACTTCCGGCGAGGTCCCTACTTGGTGACCTCGGCTCAACTTGAGTTTCCTCAACAGTCTGCTGCCAGTAAGGAGCAGTACTATCCGAAGAAGCCCGAGTGGTGGCCTCAAGTTGAGGTCCCCTACGGGTTCCCGGCGTTGTTGCCCCGGTTGCTTGACCACTTCGGCTCCGTCATGTTGACGGCTGCCCCTGATCACCTGGTGTGGGCCATGTTGGCCACCCAGTGGCTCCTCGAGGTCATGTCGACCTGGGTGTCCTGTGTTCAGCGGCGGGGGATGCTCTGGCATCTCCCCCTCCGGCTCATCCAGGGTTTGGAACAGCTCACCCCTCAGCTAGTTGCTGAGGGGTGCTCATCAGGACAACTCACTCTACTTGAGGAGATGCTCCGGCTCCATAAGTTTATCGAGTGGGAGAGCATTGAGCACAAGTTGCGCCGCCCCACTCGTGGGCCCAAGGACGATGGCGCACTTCGCCAGTTCGTGTGGGTCGCTCGTGAACTTCACGACGGCCGTGTGGTCCTACGAGAGGGGTTGGGCATCGGGGACTACCCGTATGCCCCGGGGGTGGATCGCCACACTGCGCCACCCCCGGACAAGCCCATAGTTATGGCCGTGCCGTCCTATGATGACCACATGACTCAACCCACTGCGGGAGCCCCAAGTCGGGGTCGCAGTTACACCCGGGTACCGCCACCTCGGCGGGCCCCTCCGCTTCCTCCGGTTCCTTTCCAACCTCACGGGAACATCCCGATCAGCGTGGCCGTGGAGTCTTCCACCCAGGTGTCCCCCAACTTGGGGGCCACCCTCCTGACGGTATACCCCAAGTTGGTGTTGCCGCCCACGCCTCTAACCTCAGAGATGATGATCACCACGTTGGTGCGCACCATTTCCTGGTTGGCCGCGTCGACCGCAACCCTACAGAGTTCCGAGACTCCTCAACTTGAGGAGCGCGTTCGTACTGCAGTAGCGACCGCGAGTTGCGAGTCGGTGGCGGAAGTTATGACAGCCGAGTTGGCTCGTATTGGGGCTATTATGCCCCAGCCAGCCCCACTTGGGCGTGGCAAACATCGCGCGAGCCGGGCATACTCGCCTCCTCGCCGTCGTCGCCGACACTCTCGGCGCTCTCCCTCCGTGTCGGAAGACGAGTTGTCTTACTCCTTCTCGGAGTCCTCTACCCCGTCGGAGACGGAGTCTGTCCAGCGTCTGCGTCGCAAACTTGCGCGCAAGACTAAGCAGAAGAGGAGCCACGGTCGGCGCCACTTGCGCGACCGTGAGGGGCGCGACGGTTCCGACTTGGAGCCGCCGCCCCCTCCAACAAGTGGAGACCGTTATCGGCGTGGGTCTCGCCGCTCGCCTCCACGTGAGGGCGAGGGCCGTGGAGTGGGAGAGTCTAGCATGCGTGCCTAGTTGGCAGCTGCCTTTGTTGTGAGAGTGTGAGGGTTAGGGCTGTAGTTAAAAGCCACTCTGCGTACCACTTCGACTTGAAGCACTCTCTTGGCACTGTTACTCGGCCTTCCCTCACGTTGAGGAGGGCTGTTAGGGTCTATCTCATTCCGGGCACAGTACGCCCGGACCTTCTCAGCGGGAAGGTCCTCCACATACTCCCACGTATCATCCTTGGCTTTGTAGCCAAACCAACGCACCCTCAACATGAGGCGGTCAGTGTCTTCATCCCATCCGTGGTCGATGAACTTATCGAACACGTACTCCTGCGGGCCCTGTTTGGCCGCAGGCAGTGAGGGGAGGCGCCACGACTCCAACGCACGTGCCCAAGCTGGGTCGCCTGCAGGCGGTGGTGCAACTTTGACCACGTCCTGTCCGTTCACTGTGCGGACCCCATCGTCACTTTCGATGGTGAAGCGCCGCCCATCAGTACGAAGGACCTGGTACGGTCCCTTCGTCTGGAATACCAGCTTACCCCCAGTTGGGGTGTGCGAGTGTACCAGCACCCAGTCACCCTGCTCGGGGACATGCTTAGCATTGCGCACCTTTTTGTCAAAGGTACGCTTGTAGCGCTTTTGTGCTTTGTCCATCTCAGCCCTGACTTTAGGGATGAGGTGCTCCAGCCTAGCAGCGAACTCCGCCTTACTCTCAGTAGGAGTAGGCGTACTGCCACTACCCTCCCCAGTTGGGAGCGACCGCCGCACGGCAATAGACCGCACACGACGGGGGGTCACAAAAGCGAGGGGTACTTCCCCTGTAGATGAGTGAACCTGCGAATTGTAGGCAGTAGTAAGGATAGAAATGTATTGGTCCCACGTCTTCACGTGCTCACTCACATAGTGGCGCAGCTGCCTCACAATAGTTTTGTTGAAGCGCTCCACCTGCCCATTAGTTTGTGGGTGGTAGGGGTGGCATAGTTTGCCTTAACCCCCAACATATCCAGCACTCCCTGAAACAGTACAGACGCAAATTGCGGTCCATTGTCCGATAGTGTACTATCCGGGATGCCATACGCGGCAACCCAGTGATCTAGGAAGGCTGACACGACCGACATGGCGTGATCTCTGCCAGTGGGATCGCTCGCGTAAGTTTCGTGAAGCGGTCACAGATGACCAGGAGGTACTGGTTGCCCTCCTCGGTCACTGGCAGTGGCCCAAGGATGTCCACCGCCAACGCGGCGAAGGGCTCCTTGGCCGGGAACAATAGCATAGCCGTACTAGGCCGCCGTTCCATCACACGGTTCTGTGCACAACTTGTGCAGGCAGCCACCCAACTGTAGATGTCCACCACCATGGACGGCCAGTAGTACCTGGTCCTCAGGGTCTGGTACAGTTTACTAGACCCCAGGTGTCCACCCGTGGGAGCGTTGTGCTCCCTCTCAAGGATACTGTCCTTGAGGGATGCGGGGACGACAAGTTGTTCAGTCCCCTGGAATACCCCCTCCTCATGAGGAGGCCATCATCTCCCAGAAAGAAGCGCGTCTCAACCACCGTATCCAATGTATCCCTCTGCGACTTGCAGAAGGGATCCTCGGCCTGGGCCTTCACCACCTCGTCCAGGGACAGGGGCAAGTACTTCTTGTTCCCTGGCGCCTCGGGGTTCAACGCCTGACCCGAGCGCGTGACTACCCCCACGATGGGGATGTCCTCATCGACTGGGTTAGTGTCCAGCCCCTCGGTGGGTACCCGAGAGAGGCCATCGGCAAGGGCATGTTGCCTGCCAGGTCGGTACTCAATGTCAAAGTTGAAGGGTGCCAGTCGCACCCTCCACCGGTTGAGACGAGTGTTCGTACAGTCCGTCTTGAAGATAAACTGCAACGCGCGGTGGTCACAGCGGATGAGGAACTTCTCACCCTCTAGATAGTGACGAAGTGACGTCACCGCCCATACCACTGCGAGTCCTTCCAACTCGGTGACTCCGTAGTTCTTCTCGGCCGAGTTCAGCCCCTTACTGAAGAATCCCACCGGCAAGTACTCCTTGTCCGGCTGCTGCTGAAGCAACACACAACCAATTCGGTCGTACCTAGCGTCCACATCCAGGGTGTAGTGGCCTTCCAACCTGGGAATTGCCAAGATGGGGGGCTTCAGCAGAAGGTCCCGAAGAGCCTCAAAGGATTCCTGCTCCACCCGACTTGGGGGAGGCAGGTTCTTCGGTAGCGTTGAGCTCACTAGCTCATTCAACGGCTTCGCCACCTTGGCGAAGCCCTTAGTGAAACGTCGGTACACGTTACACATCCCGAGGAAGCTCCTCATCTGGGTCTGGGTCCGGGGGTACTGAGCCTTACGTATGGCCCTCAAGTTCTTCTCGTAAACACTGAGACGCCCCGGACGGACAACATGTCCCAAGTACTCCACCTCTTGAGTGAAGAGGTGGCACTTACTCGCCTTCAGTGACACACCGGCGTCTGCAAGTAGCTTGAACACCTGGCCAAGATGGCCAATGTGTTCCTCCGGACTTCGGGAGAACACAATGATGTCGTCTAGGTACACAAGACAGATCTGCCACCGTACTCCGGCCAGAATCATGTCCATAGCGCGCTGGAAAGTTGCCGGCGCGTTACACAGACCAAACGGTAGGCGCTTGCACTGGTAGGTACCACAGTGACAGGTAAAGGTAGTTCTATGCCTGTCCTCCGGGGCAATGGGAATTTGCCAGTACCCCGCGTTACAGTCCAGGGTAGAGAACACGTTCGCCTCCCCCAGAGAGTCCAGACAGTCATCCATCCTAGAAAGGGGATAACTGTCCTTCACCGTGCTCTCGTTGAGCTTACGGTAGTCGATACAAAACCGTGGGGTCCCATCAACTTTGGGGACTATAACCACCGGACTCGCCCACTCGGCGTTGCTGGCCTCGATCACATCGAGGGCCTCCATGCGAGCAACTTGCTCCTTAACGAGGGCCCTTGAACGGGGTCCTCCCCTATACGGTTGTTGGCGTATAGGGGGTGCACCGGGCTTCAACTCGATCCGGTGTTGGGTAGCTCTCATGAGTCCCAATTGACCATCCCACAACTCGTGTTATTGGTCCAAGAGGCGTTCAACTTGAACCCTCAACCTGGGGGGAACACCCTCCATGTTCACATGGGGCCGAGGAGAGGTGGCCGACTTGGCTTGATGCTTCTCCTTTCCGGACTTCGGGTCGCTACTTGCGCCCGCGTTGAGGGTGACCGCTACTACCGGTCCCTCATGTTGGTCGATATAGCCGAACTTGGCTCCCGACTTGAAGTACTTGGGCGTCGGACTCAGGTTCGTCACCTGGATCCTCCACGGGACTCCGGCTTTGGAGTCCATCGTGCCAAGGGCAACATGCACTTGGTGCTTGCGAGCAAGACGGGGGTTAGGGTGCACCAACCCGTTCCCCGAAAAATCAGTTACAACGTCAACGTGCGCCACCGAGTTGGGGGGCAACGTGACTTTGCGGGCTAAACGCAGGGTAGCAGTAAACCCTTCCCTCACAGAGCAAACAGGCTTCGACTGTGAGACTGTCACAGGAGCCACAGACTTTCCCTTACCAAGGATGGGGATAGTCTCCCCATTCATCAACTTGACCCAGTACTCGGGGCCACGGATCAAAGGCACTTGTGTTACGACATAAGGGGTACCCAGAAGCAGGGGTACCGATATATTCTCAACTACACCATAGGTCACGTCGACCTCATGGGTCCCCAACCTAGTTGGTAGGGTCACGGCACCAACGATGGGAAGTACCCCACCATTGATGTCAATCATATGGTCAGCCTTGGACCTCCAGCGTTGGAGCTTCACCTCCTTTGGTAATAGCGACTTGCGTATCAAGGAGGCTCCTGACCCGGTATCAAGCACGATACGGGCACAACAGGCGCGGCCGGGGGCAAGTTGCACCCGTCCAGCCACCTGGAAGTTCTCACCCGTCAGCACCGCGATGACCCGACGTGGGTTCACGTTCTTGGGGAGTCCTACCCGAGGTGGGCGGACTCCCTTAGGTCGCCGCAGTATCCGGCACGGTTGGTTCGTCCTCCTGGCCCACTTGGCCGAGGCTGCCGTTGTGAGCTTCGGACGGCCAGCTCCAACGGTCATTCGTTTCCCGCCGACTTGGCGTCCGAATCTGAGGGCGGGGAGGAAGACGACGAGTCCGAGGACGACGTGTCCGCCTCCTCCGCCGAGGGTGTGGCGACCGCGACGACCGGTCGAGACCCACCCTCGCGGCGTGAACGTACTTCGCTCGTAGCCGACTTCTTACTCGCATTCCTAACAAGTTGTTGGATGCGTTTACTCAACTTGGGGCAATCATATGCCCAGTGACCATCGGAGTTGCAGTTCCAACACCGATGGTCCGGTCCGGGAGGGGTCTTCCAACTGGGGAAGACGAAGGGATACCCTGGGAAGTTCCCACGGCAGCTACCACCCTTTACTTGCGGATTCGGCGTGCCTCTCTCAACTCTCTGGCCTGGCGCGCCTCCTCACGTTCCTTGGCCAACTCGGCCTGACGCTCCTGGCGTTGTTCCTCCCGCAACTTGCGGTAGGCCTCACCTCTGCGGTAGGCGAACCTAGCCAACTCGGCCAGGGTCGCCCGGGCAGTGTTATGCTCCCGGGTCTCCATCCGGACTGACCAATGGAGTCCCTCCACAAACCGACTCTTTACCACAGCTTGTGGATGAAGAAACCCACAAAGATTGTTGAGCTTACGGACTCGCTCCGCAAAGGACAACTCGTCCTCCGCCTCTTCCTGATGGGCTTGCGTAAACTCCTCGACTTGAGAAGCCAACGCTGCCTCATCAACCATGGCTCTCAACAACCAGTTGACGAGCTCCAAATAGGACGTCACCTCCCCAGCGCCTCCACTTGAGGAGCTGGGCATGACGGACATAAGTTCTGTCCGCAGGTCTCCCTTCGTAAACTCCTGTAGCATGTAAAAAGCCATGCCTTCACTTATGGCATTGTCGTCACAGGCTTTTGTGAAACGACGTAGGAACTCAAAGACACGGAGGGGGGGAGTTCCATCCCACTCCGCTCTGTGCCCAAAAGAATGAAGTGCATTCTTCTTGGCACGGCCCATAGCTCGGGCCTGGTCAGGACCATACGCCACCGACTTGTTGTGGAGGGCGTAGGTCTCACAGTCAAAGATCCGCTGGTAGACCGGGTTGGCTACCTGAATCTTGGGCGGCACCTCACGTTGAGGGAACAGCCGCTGTGGCACTGGGGTAAGTCCACCCTCAGTGCCTGTAGTCTGGTACGGCGAGCTTGGTGTAGCCGCCGGCGTTTCCGAGGGGAACTCCCCCGTGAAGGGCGTACGCCCCACCGCGTATGGTGTGGCTCCCTCGTTGGGAGTCACAGGTGTCGCCCCCAGTTCGGGGCGACCCGAGGTAGGCGTCAGGAGAGATTCCCCCTGCGCCTGTGGGCTCGAAAGCCCCAATCCGGTCTGGACATTAAGGCCATCTGGCAAACTCGCCACAATCTGATTCAGAATAGTATTCGTCATCGTGACCACCAGGTCCGGCAAAGTCTGCCGCAACACATTGGTCGCCTCCCGACGGACAGTTTCCGCAAGGAGGGGATTGACGACTCCAGTTGAGTCTCGGTCCGCCTCCGGGAGTCCACCTGAGGGGTAACCACGTTCCTCAGGGGTCTCAACCGGGGGCATGGGCGCGAGCCCATCGCCGACCAACGGAGGTCCACCGTCCTCCGAAAGCCTGGTTGGCGACGGCTTCGAGCCAAAGTTGGTTCCAACCCGAGTGGAACCCGCGGGGACAGTCCTCACCCCTTGGGACGTTCCCGTTGAGTATACCACGCGGTGGCCAGACTTCGGCCCACCCACATCAGAAGTGTCACCCGAGTGAACTCCCGACTGAGTCGGGGTGGCCTGTTGCCCGCCCGTACTTCCAGTCCTGCTGGCTTGAGGGACCTCTAGTCCCTCTGCGACCCCAGGTAAACCCACCTGTGTCTCACCAGTATTGAAAGGCACTGAAGTACGTGCGTCACCCGTGTACTCCCCGGACGACGGGGGGTCCGAGCTAGCCATGTTGGCTGACGATCCGTATGACACGGTCCAAGACCACCGTTCCTCTGAGACAGAGGGCCCCCTACACCCGGGTGCACCCGGAGGTAAAGTTTACCTCTGTCCCCTGCTGCTCCACCAAATGTGGCAAAAACCACAAGCACACACGGCACCCAAGTTGGGGCGGTGTGCCAGGGCTGCCTCCCGTGTCGGGGGGAACCGGAAGAAGTAAAAGTCGCACACACTCTGTCCCTGTTGTGGGGCAAACCCCCCACGGACAAACAAGAGGATGGTGTGTGGTCCAACAGTTTCTTGGTCGGGACGGGGACGCAGGGCCAAGCCCCGCTGTCCCTCCCCTTATCCCCCAGGGTCCACTCAGAATCTCGCCACTCAGAATCTCCACCCCAGCACCTGCCCACCGGGCACACGAAAATTCAAGACGATAAATGCAGAAAACCCTCAAATCCAAGTTGGATTTACTACTAAGCTAACTATCCCAAACTTAGAGAATATAGACCCAAATGCAGGGGGTGGAACGGATCAGGCTAGTGGCCTGCCGCCCCTTGCATGGCACGTGTTGCCCCACTACCTGGGGGTCAATACTGCCACACTCCCCTCTCCTCAGTTCCGACCGACCCGGTCGGCCCTGTGAGGGGGGTGCTTAAACGCACGTCTCGGCGTTGGGGCGCGACTTGCTGTCCTCCAGCGTGTACGTAACGCGGATGTGGAGGCGGTCACGTTGACCGCCCCTCCCCTCAAGCTTGCCCACTCGGCAGCTTGCTTTCTTCAGTTCACACTTCACCTTCACCACCACCTCCCTTTCACTTTCCACTGGGCCGCCCCACGCTGGGGAGGCCACCCGTATACCCACGATCCGAGTCCCCCTCAACTCGAGGCGGGTCTCGTGCTGCGATAGCCAGAGCGTCTCTCCCCAACTTGGGGAGAGTCATGGCGACTCCGGGAGTGGAGACGGATTCTCTTGACGAGCGCATGGAGGACACCTCCTACGGTGCAGCACCCGCCGGGACTTCCGGCGGGGGCTCCGCGATTGCTCCGGGGGATGGGACTCCCGCGTCACCCGGCTTTGGGTTGACGGCGGGATCTCTCCCGGAGGCGGGACAAGTTGTCCCGCGTGAGGCCTTGGGGCGGTGGTTTTACCCCTCTTGGCCTCTTTATGAGGAGGGGTTGACTGTTCTTCGCTGTGGCCGACTTGGCGCAGCGATGCGCCGGGTATGGGACCGCCTACGGGAGAAGTATCCCCGTAGGGTCGGGTTCCCGGCCGGCTTCAGGACGGACCAGTTTGCCTTCCTGGACGACGAGGAGGTTGAAGACGTCCAACGTGCCAAGGCCATGGTGGACGCGGGGGAACTATCCCGGGTCCCGGCGACTTGCCGAACTTCACGTGGGACGCTGTGGCAACTCGCCCACCGTACCTCCACGAGGCCGATCCGCACACTCATCACTTTGATGTGCGGATGGAGAAAGACTTCCGGCGAGGTCCCTACTTGGTGACCTCGGCTCAACTTGAGTTTCCTCAACAGTCTGCTGCCAGTAAGGAGCAGTACTATCCGAAGAAGCCCGAGTGGTGGCCTCAAGTTGAGGTCCCCTACGGGTTCCCGGCGTTGTTGCCCCGGTTGCTTGACCACTTCGGCTCCGTCATGTTGACGGCTGCCCCTGATCACCTGGTGTGGGCCATGTTGGCCACCCAGTGGCTCCTCGAGGTCATGTCGACCTGGGTGTCCTGTGTTCAGCGGCGGGGATGCTCTGGCATCTCCCCTCCGGCTCATCCAGGGTTTGGAACAGCTCACCCCTCAGCTAGTTGCTGAGGGGTGCTCATCAGGACAACTCACTCTACTTGAGGAGATGCTCCGGCTCCATAAGTTTATCGAGTGGGAGAGCATTGAGCACAAGTTGCGCCGCCCCACTCGTGGGCCCAAGGACGATGGCGCACTTCGCCAGTTCGTGTGGGTCGCTCGTGAACTTCACGACGGCCGTGTGGTCCTACGAGAGGGGTTGGGCATCGGGACTACCCGTATGCCCCGGGGGTGGATCGCCACACTGCGCCACCCCCGGACAAGCCCATAGTTATGGCCGTGCCGTCCTATGATGACCACATGACTCAACCCACTGCGGGAGCCCCAAGTCGGGGTCGCAGTTACACCCGGGTACCGCCACCTCGGCGGGCCCCTCCGCTTCCTCCGGTTCCTTTCCAACCTCACGGGAACATCCCGATCAGCGTGGCCGTGGAGTCTTCCACCCCGGTGTCCCCCAACTTGGGGGCCACCCTCCTGACGGTATACCCCAAGTTGGTGTTGCCGCCCACGCCTCTAACCTCAGAGATGATGATCACCACGTTGGTGCGCACCATTTCCTGGTTGGCCGCGTCGACCGCAACCCTACAGAGTTCCGAGACTCCTCAACTTTGAGGAGCGCGTTCGTACTGCAGTAGCGACCGCGAGTTGCGAGTCGGTGGCGGAAGTTATGACAGCCGAGTTGGCTCGTATTGGGGCTATTATGCCCAGCCAGCCCCACTTGGGCGTGGCAAACATCGCGCGAGCCGGGCATACTCGCCTCCTCGCCGTCGTCGCCGACACTCTCGGCGCTCTCCCTCCGTGTCGGAAGACGAGTTGTCTTACTCCTTCTCGGAGTCCTCTACCCCGTCGGAGACGGAGTCTGTCCAGCGTCTGCGTCGCAAACTTGCGCGCAAGACTAAGCAGAAGAGTGGCCACGGTCGGCGCCACTTGCGCGACCGTGAGGGGCGCGACGGTTCCGACTTGGAGCCGCCGCCCCTCCAACGAGTGGAGACCGTTATCGGCGTGGGTCTCGCCGCTCGCCTCCACGTGAGGGCGAGGGCCGTGGAGTGGGAGAGTCTAGCATGCGTGCCTAGTTGGCAGCTGCCTTTGTTGTGAGAGTGTGAGGGTTAGGGCTGTAGTTAAAAGCTACTCTGAGTACCACTTCGACTTGAAGCACTCTCGTGGCACTGCTGCTCGGCCTTCCCTCACGTTGAGGGAGGGCTGTTAGGGTCTATCTCATTCCGGGCACAGTACGCCCGGACCTTCTCAGCAGGAAGGTCCTCCACATACTCCCATGTATCGTCCTTGGCTTTGTAGCCAAACCAACGCACCTCAACATGAGGCGGTTCAGTGTCTTCATCCCATCCGTGGTCGATGAACTTATCGAACACGTACTCCTGCGGGCCCTGTTTGGCCGCAGGCAGTAAGGGGAGGCGCCACGACTCCAACGCACGTGCCCAAGCTGGGTCGCCTGCAGGCGGTGGTGCAACTTTGACCACGTCCTGTCCGTTCACTGTGCGGACCCCCATCGTCACTTTCGATGGTGAAGCGCCGCCCATCAGTACGAAGGACCTGGTACGGTCCCTTCGTCTGGAATACCAGCTTACCCCCAGTTGGGGTGTGCGAGTGTACCAGCACCCAGTCACCCTGCTCGGGGACATGTTTAGCATTGCGCACCGTTTTGTCAAAGGTACGCTTGTAGCGCTTTTGCGCTTTGTCCATCTCAGCCCTGACTTTAGGGATGAGGTGCTCCAGCCTAGCAGCGAACTCCGCCTTACTCTCAGTAGGAGTAGGCGTACTGCCACTACCCTCCCCAGTTGGGAGCGACCGCCGCACGGCAATAGACCGCACACGACGGGGGTCACAAAAGCGAGGGGTACTTCCCCTGTAGATGAGTGAACCTGCGAATTGTAGGCAGTAGTAAGGATAGAAATGTATTGGTCCCACGTCTTCACGTGCTCACTCACATAGTGGCGCAGCTGCCTAACAATAGTTTTGTTGAAGCGCTCCACCTGCCCATTAGTTTGTGGGTGGTAGGGGTGGCATAGTTTGCCTTAACCCCAACATATCCAGCACTCCCTGAAACAGTACAGACGCAAATTGCGGTCCATTGTCCGATAGTGTACTATCTGGGATGCCATACGCGGCAACCCAGTGATCTAGGAAGGCTGACACGACCGACATGGCCGTGATCTCTGCCAGTGGGATCGCTCGCGTAAGTTTCGTGAAGCGGTCACAGATGACCAGAGGTACTGGTTGCCTTCCTCGGTCGCTGGCAGTGGCCCAAGGATGTCCATCGCCAACGCGGCGAAGGGCTCCTTGGCCGGGAACAATAGCATAGCCGTAGTAGGCCGCCGTTCCATCAGACGATTCTGTGCACAACTTGTGCAGGCAGCCA
>CM020618.1:1469313-1483927 GCA_009829735.1 Pyropia yezoensis | reverse complement strand
AAACATGAAGTTGTATTGTCATGGCAAATCCATATGTTCTAACAGGTACACGCGTACAATAAAAAAGCACTCAATGGCGCCTGTTGATTGGCTATGGCACTTGTGTAAGATCCCACCAAGATCTCATAAGCCCACTCACAAAAGTTGTCGCAGGACGCTGACGGCAGAGGGCCCAACGGTTTTTTCTCTGTCCCGCTCCATCTTTGGGTAACGGAACGCGGCATCTACCTTATGCTCGAGGGCTCCTGGGAAGCTGGTGAAAAAAAGACAACGGCGCAGAGGTCCACGCGTCCTCTTCCCAACACGCCGCGTCTGCTTTAATTTTTGTTAGCCCCATCCGTGAACGTCGCCTCGGAGCTTACTTGCCACCACCTCGGAGAACCCTGTCGCCTGCCACCCTCCTACGGGTCCGCTGCACGCTATGGGCAACGAAGGGGAAAAACGAGTTGACTTTGATCGGGATGCCTGGGCATCATGAAACTCATTGAAATCCCCTCTGTTGGCCATGATGGCCAACAGAGGGGACGTCAATGAGTTTTCCATCAACAATAATAGAAAGCAAAATCATCAGGAGGATGCGAAGCATGTGAAGAGATGCGAGAGGGGCAGCGGAAACAAACGGGGGGCACAGAGAGGCAGACAGTGAGAGCGAGGGGGTACACCAACGGGGAAGGAGGGGGACAGCAGAAGGCAGACGATGCATAACAGAAGGGGGGAACGGCGACCACCGGGGGGGGAGAGAGGACGATGGGGGGGGGGCAACAAGGACGGTGGGAGCGACGACGACGACGGGTACTGCTGGAGGGGGAGGGCGATGACGGGGGCGGGGGACGACGATGGTCGGGTGGGTGGCGGATGACGCAGCTGAATACAGCAGGCGGGGGGTTGCTTTTTAATGGGTGCGATGATCGAATCTTTCCACCAAATTCCGCATGCATTTCCCGCATCCTTACACCTCGGAACAGATGGAAGTGAATTGCTCGATTGGTTGTGCTCGGGTCATGCTGTAACGGTGCACGAAACATGTTACGATACACGTTGCGCATCTCAACCTGCATGAGCTACTTTTTGGGGGATGCACAATGGCGTCTTGCAGTGTCCTTCAGACCACGGGGTGCGTCTGTCGCCCCCGTCTCCGCCCGACGTACACCGTCAATGGAACTCTCGGCCGCCGTCACCCGGTCCCCACCAGGGAGCACCGCGTCACATCATAGAGGACGGCGCCGTCGCGTTGCCGTCGACAACCCCCCCACCGCCACCGCCACCGCCGATCTCGTGTCGCAGTCGTGCACCCGCATGGGAGCTGGGGCCTCGCTCCTTGGGGTACTTCTGAGACACACGCCGGGTCAGGAGATGCAGTGGTCTGTGCTGGCAGACCGGCGGGATCTTGGACGCGCCTGAGATCACTTGGTCCGCTCCTGTTGCACTTCAAGGCGGTCTGGGTCGGCCCGTGAAGGGCATGGAACGCTGGTGCCGCTTCGGGCCTTGCGCAACGTCGCCCGGTTGGGAATGGCTGGGCGCGAGAAAACATGAAGTTGTATTGTCATGGCAAATCCATATGTTCTAACAGGTACACGCGTACAATAAAAAAGCACTCAATGGCGCCTGTTGATTGGCTATGCACTTGTGTAAGATCCCACCAAGATCTCATAAGCCCACTCACAAAGTTGTCGCAGGACGCTGACGGCAGAGGGCCCAACGGTTTTTTCTCTGTCCCGCTCCATCTTGGGGTAACGGAACGCGGCATCTACCTTATGCTCGAGGGCTCCTGGGAAGCTGGTGAAAAAAAAGACAACGGCGCAGAGGTCCACGCGTCCTCTTCCCAACACGCCGCGTCTGCTTTAATTTTTGTTAGCCCCATCCGTGAACGTCGCCTCGGAGCTTACTTGCCACCACCTCGGAGAACCCTGGTCGCCTGCCACCCTCCTACGGGTCCGCTGCACGCTATGGGCAACGAAGGGGAAAAACGAGTTGACTTTGATCGGGATGCCTGGGCATCATGAAACTCATTGAAATCCCCTCTGTTGGCCATGATGGCCAACAGAGGGGACGTCAATGAGTTTTCCATCAACAATAATAGAAAGCAAAATCATCAGGAGGATGCGAAGCATGTGAAGAGATGCGAGAGGGGCAGCGGAAACAAACGGGGGGCACAGAGAGGCAGACAGTGAGAGCGAGGGGGTACACCAACGGGGAAGGAGGGGGACAGCAGAAGGCAGACGATGCATAACAGAAGGGGGGAACGGCGACCACCGGGGGGGGGAGAGAGGACGATGGGGGGGGGGCAACAAGGACGGTGGGAGCGACGACGACGACGGGTACTGCTGGAGGGGGAGGGCGATGACGGGGGCGGGGGACGACGATGGTCGGGTGGGTGGCGGATGACGCAGCTGAATACAGCAGGCGGGGGGTTGCTTTTTAATGGGTGCGATGATCGAATCTTTCCACCAAATTCCGCATGCATTTCCCGCATCCTTACACCTCGGAACAGATGGAAGTGAATTGCTCGATTGGTTGTGCTCGGGTCATGCTGTAACGGTGCACGAAACATGTTACGATACACGTTGCGCATCTCAACCTGCATGAGCTACTTTTGGGGGATGCACAATGGCGTCTTGCAGTGTCCTTCAGACCACGGGGTGCGTCTGTCGCCCCCGTCTCCGCCCGACGTACACCGTCAATGGAACTCTCGGCCGCCGTCACCCGGTCCCCACCAGGAGCACCGCGTCACATCATAGAGGACGGCGCCGTCGCGTTGCCGTCGACAACCCCCCCCCGCCACCGCCACCGCCGATCTCGTGTCGCAGTCGTGCACCCGCATGGGAGCTGGGGCCTCGCTCCTTGGGGTACTTCTGAGACACACGCCGGGTCAGGAGATGCAGTGGTCTGTGCTGGCAGACCGGCGGGATCTTGGACGCGCCTGAGATCACTTGGTCCGCTCCTGTTGCACTTCAAGGCGGTCTGGGTCGGCCCGTGAAGGGCATGGAACGCTGGTGCCGCTTCGGGCCTTGCGCAACGTCGCCCGGTTGGGAATGGCTGGGCGCGAGAAAACATGAAGTTGTATTGTCATGGCAAATCCATATGTTCTAACAGGTACACGCGTACAATAAAAAAGCACTCAATGGCGCCTGTTGATTGGCTATGCACTTGTGTAAGATCCCACCAAGATCTCATAAGCCCACTCACAAAGTTGTCGCAGGACGCTGACGGCAGAGGGCCCAACGGTTTTTTTCTCTGTCCCGCTCCATCTTGGGGTAACGGAACGCGGCATCTACCTTATGCTCGAGGGCTCCTGGGAAGCTGGTGAAAAAAAAAGACAACGGCGCAGAGGTCCACGCGTCCTCTTCCCAACACGCCGCGTCTGCTTTAATTTTTGTTAGCCCCATCCGTGAACGTCGCCTCGGAGCTTACTTGCCACCACCTCGGAGAACCCTGGTCGCCTGCCACCCTCCTACGGGTCCGCTGCACGCTATGGGCAACGAAGGGGAAAAACGAGTTGACTTTGATCGGGATGCCTGGGCATCATGAAACTCATTGAAATCCCCTCTGTTGGCCATGATGGCCAACAGAGGGGACGTCAATGAGTTTTCCATCAACAATAATAGAAAGCAAAATCATCAGGAGGATGCGAAGCATGTGAAGAGATGCGAGAGGGGCAGCGGAAACAAACGGGGGGCACAGAGAGGCAGACAGTGAGAGCGAGGGGTACACCAACGGGGAAGGAGGGGGACAGCAGAAGGCAGACGATGCATAACAGAAGGGGGGAACGGCGACCACCGGGGGGGGAGAGAGGACGATGGGGGGGGGGCAACAAGGACGGTGGGAGCGACGACGACGACGGGTACTGCTGGAGGGGGAGGGCGATGACGGGGGCGGGGGACGACGATGGTCGGGTGGGTGGCGGATGACGCAGCTGAATACAGCAGGCGGGGGGTTGCTTTTTAATGGGTGCGATGATCGAATCTTTCCACCAAATTCCGCATGCATTTCCCGCATCCTTACACCTCGGGAACAGATGGAAGTGAATTGCTCGATTGGTTGTGCTCGGGTCATGCTGTAACGGTGCACGAAACATGTTACGATACACGTTGCGCATCTCAACCTGCATGAGCTACTTTTTGGGGGATGCACAATGGCGTCTTGCAGTGTCCTTCAGACCACGGGGTGCGTCTGTCGCCCCCGTCTCCGCCCGACGTACACCGTCAATGGAACTCTCGGCCGCCGTCACCCGGTCCCCACCAGGAGCACCGCGTCACATCATAGAGGACGGCGCCGTCGCGTTGCCGTCGACAACCCCCCCACCGCCACCGCCACCGCCGATCTCGTGTCGCAGTCGTGCACCCGCATGGGAGCTGGGGCCTCGCTCCTTGGGGTACTTCTGAGACACACGCCGGGTCAGGAGATGCAGTGGTCTGTGCTGGCAGACCGGCGGGATCTTGGACGCGCCTGAGATCACTTGGTCCGCTCCTGTTGCACTTCAAGGCGGTCTGGGTCGGCCCGTGAAGGGCATGGAACGCTGGTGCCGCTTCGGGCCTTGCGCAACGTCGCCCGGTTGGGAATGGCTGGGCGCGAGAAAACATGAAGTTGTATTGTCATGGCAAATCCATATGTTCTAACAGGTACACGCGTACAATAAAAAAGCACTCAATGGCGCCTGTTGATTGGCTATGCACTTGTGTAAGATCCCACCAAGATCTCATAAGCCCACTCACAAAGTTGTCGCAGGACGCTGACGGCAGAGGGCCCAACGGTTTTTTCTCTGTCCCGCTCCATCTTTGGGTAACGGAACGCGGCATCTACCTTATGCTCGAGGGCTCCTGGGAAGCTGGTGAAAAAAAAAGACAACGGCGCAGAGGTCCACGCGTCCTCTTCCCCACGCCGCGTCTGCTTTAATTTTTGTTAGCCCCATCCGTGAACGTCGCCTCGGAGCTTACTTGCCACCACCTCGGAGAACCCTGGTCGCCTGCCACCCTCCTACGGGTCCGCTGCACGCTATGGGCAACGAAGGGGGAAAAACGAGTTGACTTTGATCGGGATGCCTGGGCATCATGAAACTCATTGAAATCCCCTCTGTTGGCCATGATGGCCAACAGAGGGGACGTCAATGAGTTTTCCATCAACAATAATAGAAAGCAAAATCATCAGGAGGATGCGAAGCATGTGAAGAGATGCGAGAGGGGCAGCGGAAACAAACGGGGGGCACAGAGAGGCAGACAGTGAGAGCGAGGGGGTACACCAA
Organism: Pyropia yezoensis; assembly: GCA_009829735.1. NCBI lineage: Eukaryota > Rhodophyta > Bangiophyceae > Bangiales > Bangiaceae > Pyropia > Pyropia yezoensis. The sequence continues at coordinate 1,478,688 of CM020618.1, read as the reverse complement.
CGGGGAAGGAGGGGACAGCAGAAGGCAGACGATGCATAACAGAAGGGGGGAACGGCGACCACCGGGGGGGGGGAGAGAGGACGATGGGGGGGGGGCAACAAGGACGGTGGGAGCGACGACGACGACGGGTACTGCTGGAGGGGAGGGCGATGACGGGGGCGGGGGACGACGATGGTCGGGTGGGTGGCGGATGACGCAGCTGAATACAGCAGGCGGGGGGTTGCTTTTTAATGGGTGCGATGATCGAATCTTTCCACCAAATTCCGCATGCATTTCCCGCATCCTTACACCTCGGAACAGATGGAAGTGAATTGCTCGATTGGTTGTGCTCGGGTCATGCTGTAACGGTGCACGAAACATGTTACGATACACGTTGCGCATCTCAACCTGCATGAGCTACTTTTTGGGGGATGCACAATGGCGTCTTGCAGTGTCCTTCAGACCACGGGGTGCGTCTGTCGCCCCCGTCTCCGCGCCCGACGTACACCGTCAATGGAACTCTCGGCCGCCGTCACCCGGTCCCCACCAGGAGCACCGCGTCACATCATAGAGGACGGCGCCGTCGCGTTGCCGTCGACAACCCCCCCACCGCCACCGCCACCGCCGATCTCGTGTCGCAGTCGTGCACCCGCATGGGAGCTGGGGCCTCGCTCCTTGGGGTACTTCTGAGACACACGCCGGGTCAGGAGATGCAGTGGTCTGTGCTGGCAGACCGGCGGGATCTTGGACGCGCCTGAGATCACTTGGTCCGCTCCTGTTGCACTTCAAGGCGGTCTGGGTCGGCCCGTGAAGGGCATGGAACGCTGGTGCCGCTTCGGGCCTTGCGCAACGTCGCCCGGTTGGGAATGGCTGGGCGCGAGAAAACATGAAGTTGTATTGTCATGGCAAATCCATATGTTCTAACAGGTACACGCGTACAATAAAAAAGCACTCAATGGCGCCTGTTGATTGGCTATGCACTTGTGTAAGATCCCACCAAGATCTCACAAGCCCACTCACAAAGTTGTCGCAGGACGCTGACGGCAGAGGGCCCAACGGTTTTTTCTCTGTCCCGCTCCATCTTTGGGTAACGGAACGCGGCATCTACCTTATGCTCGAGGGCTCCTGGGAAGCTGGTGAAAAAAAAGACAACGGCGCAGAGGTCCACGCGTCCTCTTCCCAACACGCCGCGTCTGCTTTAATTTTTGTTAGCCCCATCCGTGAACGTCGCCTCGGAGCTTACTTGCCACCACCTCGGAGAACCCTGGTCGCCTGCCACCCTCCTACGGGTCCGCTGCACGCTATGGGCAACGAAGGGGAAAAACGAGTTGACTTTGATCGGGATGCCTGGGCATCATGAAACTCATTGAAATCCCCTCTGTTGGCCATGATGGCCAACAGAGGGGACGTCAATGAGTTTTCCATCAACAATAATAGAAAGCAAAATCATCAGGAGGATGCGAAGCATGTGAAGAGATGCGAGAGGGGCAGCGGAAACAAACGGGGGCACAGAGAGGCAGACAGTGAGAGCGAGGGGGTACACCAACGGGGAAGGAGGGGGACAGCAGAAGGCAGACGATGCATAACAGAAGGGGGGAACGGCGACCACCGGGGGGGGAGAGAGGACGATGGGGGGGGGCAACAAGGACGGTGGGAGCGACGACGACGACGGGTACTGCTGGAGGGGGAGGGCGATGACGGGGGCGGGGGACGACGATGGTCGGGTGGGTGGCGGATGACGCAGCTGAATACAGCAGGCGGGGGGTTGCTTTTTAATGGGTGCGATGATCGAATCTTTCCACCAAATTCCGCATGCATTTCCCGCATCCTTACACCTCGGAACAGATGGAAGTGAATTGCTCGATTGGTTGTGCTCGGGTCATGCTGTAACGGTGCACGAAACATGTTACGATACACGTTGCGCATCTCAACCTGCATGAGCTACTTTTTGGGGGATGCACAATGGCGTCTTGCAGTGTCCTTCAGACCACGGGGTGCGTCTGTCGCCCCCGTCTCCGCCCGACGTACACCGTCAATGGAACTCTCGGCCGCCGTCACCCGGTCCCCACCAGGAGCACCGCGTCACATCATAGAGGACGGCGCCGTCGCGTTGCCGTCGACAACCCCCCCACCGCCACCGCCACCGCCGATCTCGTGTCGCAGTCGTGCACCCGCATGGGAGCTGGGGCCTCGCTCCTTGGGGTACTTCTGAGACACACGCCGGGTCAGGAGATGCAGTGGTCTGTGCTGGCAGACCGGCGGGATCTTGGACGCGCCTGAGATCACTTGGTCCGCTCCTGTTGCACTTCAAGGCGGTCTGGGTCGGCCCGTGAAGGGCATGGAACGCTGGTGCCGCTTCGGGCCTTGCGCAACGTCGCCCGGTTGGGAATGGCTGGGCGCGAGAAAAACATGAAGTTGTATTGTCATGGCAAATCCATATGTTCTAACAGGTACACGCGTACAATAAAAAAGCACTCAATGGCGCCTGTTGATTGGCTATGCACTTGTGTAAGATCCCACCAAGATCTCATAAGCCCACTCACAAAGTTGTCGCAGGACGCTGACGGCAGAGGGCCCAACGGTTTTTTCTCTGTCCCGCTCCATCTTTGGGTAACGGAACGCGGCATCTACCTTATGCTCGAGGGCTCCTGGGAAGCTGGTGAAAAAAAAGACAACGGCGCAGAGGTCCACGCGTCCTCTTCCCAACACGCCGCGTCTGCTTTAATTTTTGTTAGCCCCATCCGTGAACGTCGCCTCGGAGCTTACTTGCCACCACCTCGGAGAACCCTGGTCGCCTGCCACCCTCCTACGGGTCCGCTGCACGCTATGGGCAACGAAGGGGAAAAACGAGTTGACTTTGATCGGGATGCCTGGGCATCATGAAACTCATTGAAATCCCCTCTGTTGGCCATGATGGCCAACAGAGGGGACGTCAATGAGTTTTCCATCAACAATAATAGAAAGCAAAATCATCAGGAGGATGCGAAGCATGTGAAGAGATGCGAGAGGGGCAGCGGAAACAAACGGGGGGCACAGAGAGGCAGACAGTGAGAGCGAGGGGGTACACCAACGAAGGAGGAGGGGGACAGCAGAAGGCAGACGATGCATAACAGAAGGGGGAACGGCGACCACCGGGGGGGGAGAGAGGACGATGGGGGGGGGGCAACAAGGACGGTGGGAGCGACGACGACGACGGGTACTGCTGGAGGGGAGGGCGATGACGGGGGCGGGGGACGACGATGGTCGGGTGGGTGGCGGATGACGCAGCTGAATACAGCAGGCGGGGGGTTGCTTTTTAATGGGTGCGATGATCGAATCTTTCCACCAAATTCCGCATGCATTTCCCGCATCCTTACACCTCGGAACAGATGGAAGTGAATTGCTCGATTGGTTGTGCTCGGGTCATGCTGTAACGGTGCACGAAACATGTTACGATACACGTTGCGCATCTCAACCTGCATGAGCTACTTTTTGGGGGATGCACAATGGCGTCTTGCAGTGTCCTTCAGACCACGGGGTGCGTCTGTCGCCCCCGTCTCCGCCCGACGTACACCGTCAATGGAACTCTCGGCCGCCGTCACCCGGTCCCCACCAGGAGCACCGCGTCACATCATAGAGGACGGCGCCGTCGCGTTGCCGTCGACAACCCCCCCACCGCCACCGCCACCGCCGATCTCGTGTCGCAGTCGTGCACCCGCATGGGAGCTGGGGCCTCGCTCCTTGGGGTACTTCTGAGACACACGCCGGGTCAGGAGATGCAGTGGTCTGTGCTGGCAGACCGGCGGGATCTTGGACGCGCCTGAGATCACTTGGTCCGCTCCTGTTGCACTTCAAGGCGGTCTGGGTCGGCCCGTGAAGGGCATGGAACGCTGGTGCCGCTTCGGGCCTTGCGCAACGTCGCCCGGTTGGGAATGGCTGGGCGCGAGAAAACATGAAGTTGTATTGTCATGGCAAATCCATATGTTCTAACAGGTACACGCGTACAATAAAAAAGCACTCAATGGCGCCTGTTGATTGGCTATGCACTTGTGTAAGATCCCACCAAGATCTCATAAGCCCACTCACAAAGTTGTCGCAGGACGCTGACGGCAGAGGGCCCAACGGTTTTTTCTCTGTCCCGCTCCATCTTGGGGTAACGGAACGCGGCATCTACCTTATGCTCGAGGGCTCCTGGGAAGCTGGTGAAAAAAAAAGACAACGGCGCAGAGGTCCACGCGTCCTCTTCCCAACACGCCGCGTCTGCTTTAATTTTTGTTAGCCCCATCCGTGAACGTCGCCTCGGAGCTTACTTGCCACCACCTCGGAGAACCCTGGTCGCCTGCCACCCTCCTACGGGTCCGCTGCACGCTATGGGCAACGAAGGGGAAAAACGAGTTGACTTTGATCGGGATGCCTGGGCATCATGAAACTCATTGAAATCCCCTCTGTTGGCCATGATGGCCAACAGAGGGGACGTCAATGAGTTTTCCATCAACAATAATAGAAAGCAAAAATCATCAGGAGGATGCGAAGCATGTGAAGAGATGCGAGAGGGGCAGCGGAAACAAACGGGGGGCACAGAGAGGCAGACAGTGAGAGCGAGGGGGTACACCAACGGGGAAGGAGGGGGACAGCAGAAGGCAGACGATGCATAACAGAAGGGGGGAACGGCGACCACCGGGGGGGGGGAGAGAGGACGATGGGGGGGGGCAACAAGGACGGTGGGAGCGACGACGACGACGGGTACTGCTGGAGGGGGGAGGGCGATGACGGGGGCGGGGGACGACGATGGTCGGGTGGGTGGCGGATGACGCAGCTGAATACAGCAGGCGGGGGGTTGCTTTTTAATGGGTGCGATGATCGAATCTTTCCACCAAATTCCGCATGCATTTCCCGCATCCTTACACCTCGGAACAGATGGAAGTGAATTGCTCGATTGGTTGTGCTCGGGTCATGCTGTAACGGTGCACGAAACATGTTACGATACACGTTGCGCATCTCAACCTGCATGAGCTACTTTTTGGGGGATGCACAATGGCGTCTTGCAGTGTCCTTCAGACCACGGGGTGCGTCTGTCGCCCCCGTCTCCGCCCGACGTACACCGTCAATGGAACTCTCGGCCGCCGTCACCCGGTCCCCACCAGGAGCACCGCGTCACATCATAGAGGACGGCGCCGTCGCGTTGCCGTCGACAACCCCCCCACCGCCACCGCCACCGCCGATCTCGTGTCGCAGTCGTGCACCCGCATGGGAGCTGGGGCCTCGCTCCTTGGGGTACTTCTGAGACACACGCCGGGTCAGGAGATGCAGTGGTCTGTGCTGGCAGACCGGCGGGATCTTGGACGCGCCTGAGATCACTTGGTCCGCTCCTGTTGCACTTCAAGGCGGTCTGGGTCGGCCCGTGAAGGGCATGGAACGCTGGTGCCGCTTCGGGCCTTGCGCAACGTCGCCCGGTTGGGAATGGCTGGGCGCGAGAAAACATGAAGTTGTATTGTCATGGCAAATCCATATGTTCTAACAGGTACACGCGTACAATAAAAAAGCACTCAATGGCGCCTGTTGATTGGCTATGCACTTGTGTAAGATCCCACCAAGATCTCATAAGCCCACTCACAAAGTTGTCGCAGGACGCTGACGGCAGAGGGCCCAACGGTTTTTTCTCTGTCCCGCTCCATCTTGGGGTAACGGAACGCGGCATCTACCTTATGCTCGAGGGCTCCTGGGAAGCTGGTGAAAAAAAAGACAACGGCGCAGAGGTCCACGCGTCCTCTTCCCAACACGCCGCGTCTGCTTTAATTTTTGTTAGCCCCATCCGTGAACGTCGCCTCGGAGCTTACTTGCCACCACCTCGGAGAACCCTGGTCGCCTGCCACCCTCCTACGGGTCCGCTGCACGCTATGGGCAACGAAGGGGAAAAACGAGTTGACTTTGATCGGGATGCCTGGGCATCATGAAACTCATTGAAATCCCCTCTGTTGGCCATGATGGCCAACAGAGGGGACGTCAATGAGTTTTCCATCAACAATAATAGAAAGCAAAATCATCAGGAGGATGCGAAGCATGTGAAGAGATGCGAGAGGGGCAGCGGAAACAAACGGGGGGCACAGAGAGGCAGACAGTGAGAGCGAGGGGGTACACCAACGGGGAAGGAGGGGGACAGCAGAAGGCAGACGATGCATAACAGAAGGGGGGAACGGCGACCACCGGGGGGGGGAGAGAGGACGATGGGGGGGGGGCAACAAGGACGGTGGGAGCGACGACGACGACGGGTACTGCTGGAGGGGGAGGGCGATGACGGGGGCGGGGGACGACGATGGTCGGGTGGGTGGCGGATGACGCAGCTGAATACAGCAGGCGGGGGGTTGCTTTTTAATGGGTGCGATGATCGAATCTTTCCACCAAATTCCGCATGCATTTCCCGCATCCTTACACCTCGGAACAGATGGAAGTGAATTGCTCGATTGGTTGTGCTCGGGTCATGCTGTAACGGTGCACGAAACATGTTACGATACACGTTGCGCATCTCAACCTGCATGAGCTACTTTTTGGGGGATGCACAATGGCGTCTTGCAGTGTCCTTCAGACCACGGGGTGCGTCTGTCGCCCCCGTCTCCGCCCGACGTACACCGTCAATGGAACTCTCGGCCGCCGTCACCCGGTCCCCACCAGGAGCACCGCGTCACATCATAGAGGACGGCGCCGTCGCGTTGCCGTCGACAACCCCCCCACCGCCACCGCCACCGCCGATCTCGTGTCGCAGTCGTGCACCCGCATGGGAGCTGGGGCCTCGCTCCTTGGGGTACTTCTGAGACACACGCCGGGTCAGGGAGATGCAGTGGTCTGTGCTGGCAGACCGGCGGGATCTTGGACGCGCCTGAGATCACTTGGTCCGCTCCTGTTGCACTTCAAGGCGGTCTGGGTCGGCCCGTGAAGGGCATGGAACGCTGGTGCCGCTTCGGGCCTTGCGCAACGTCGCCCGGTTGGGAATGGCTGGGCGCGAGAAAACATGAAGTTGTATTGTCATGGCAAATCCATATGTTCTAACAGGTACACGCGTACAATAAAAAAGCACTCAATGGCGCCTGTTGATTGGCTATGCACTTGTGTAAGATCCCACCAAGATCTCATAAGCCCACTCACAAAGTTGTCGCAGGACGCTGACGGCAGAGGGCCCAACGGTTTTTTTCTCTGTCCCGCTCCATCTTGGGGTAACGGAACGCGGCATCTACCTTATGCTCGAGGGCTCCTGGGAAGCTGGTGAAAAAAAAGACAACGGCGCAGAGGTCCACGCGTCCTCTTCCCAACACGCCGCGTCTGCTTTAATTTTTGTTAGCCCCATCCGTGAACGTCGCCTCGGAGCTTACTTGCCACCACCTCGGGAGAACCCTGGTCGCCTGCCACCCTCCTACGGGTCCGCTGCACGCTATGGGCAACGAAGGGGAAAAACGAGTTGACTTGATCGGGATGCCTGGGCATCATGAAACTCATTGAAATCCCCTCTGTTGGCCATGATGGCCAACAGAGGGGACGTCAATGAGTTTTCCATCAACAATAATAGAAAGCAAAATCATCAGGAGGATGCGAAGCATGTGAAGAGATGCGAGAGGGGCAGCGGAAACAAACGGGGGGCACAGAGAGGCAGACAGTGAGAGCGAGGGGGTACACCAACGGGGAAGGAGGGGGGACAGCAGAAGGCAGACGATGCATAACAGAAGGGGGGAACGGCGACCCGGGGGGGGAGAGAGGACGATGGGGGGGGGGCAACAAGGACGGTGGGAGCGACGACGACGACGGTACTGCTGGAGGGGAGGGCGATGACGGGGGCGGGGACGACGATGGTCGGGTGGGTGGCGGATGACGCAGCTGAATACAGCAGGCGGGGGGTTGCTTTTTAATGGGTGCGATGATCGAATCTTTCCACCAAATTCCGCATGCATTTCCCGCATCCTTACACCTCGGAACAGATGGAAGTGAATTGCTCGATTGGTTGTGCTCGGGTCATGCTGTAACGGTGCACGAAACATGTTACGATACACGTTGCGCATCTCAACCTGCATGAGCTACTTTTTGGGGGATGCACAATGGCGTCTTGCAGTGTCCTTCAGACCACGGGGTGCGTCTGTCGCCCCCGTCTCCGCCCGACGTACACCGTCAATGGAACTCTCGGCCGCCGTCACCCGGTCCCCACCAGGAGCACCGCGTCACATCATAGAGGACGGCGCCGTCGCGTTGCCGTCGACAACCCCCCCACCGCCACCGCCACCGCCGATCTCGTGTCGCAGTCGTGCACCCGCATGGGAGCTGGGGCCTCGCTCCTTGGGGTACTTCTGAGACACACGCCGGGTCAGGAGATGCAGTGGTCTGTGCTGGCAGACCGGCGGGATCTTGGACGCGCCTGAGATCACTTGGTCCGCTCCTGTTGCACTTCAAGGCGGTCTGGGTCGGCCCGTGAAGGGCATGGAACGCTGGTGCCGCTTCGGGCCTTGCGCAACGTCGCCCGGTTGGGAATGGCTGGGCGCGAGAAAACATGAAGTTGTATTGTCATGGCAAATCCATATGTTCTAACAGGTACACGCGTACAATAAAAAAGCACTCAATGGCGCCTGTTGATTGGCTATGCACTTGTGTAAGATCCCACCAAGATCTCATAAGCCCACTCACAAAGTTGTCGCAGGACGCTGACGGCAGAGGGCCCAACGGTTTTTTCTCTGTCCCGCTCCATTCTTGGGTAACGGAACGCGGCATCTACCTTATGCTCGAGGGCTCCTGGGAAGCTGGTGAAAAAAAAGACAACGGCGCAGAGGTCCACGCGTCCTCTTCCCAACACGCCGCGTCTGCTTTAATTTTTGTTAGCATCCCGTGAACGTCGCCTCGGAGCTTACTTGCCACCACCTCGGAGAACCCTGGTCGCCTGCCACCCTCCTACGGGTCCGCTGCACGCTATGGGCAACGAAGGGGAAAAACGAGTTGACTTTGATCGGGATGCCTGGGCATCATGAAACTCATTGAAATCCCCTCTGTTGGCCATGATGGCCAACAGAGGGACGTCAATGAGTTTTCCATCAACAATAATAGAAAGCAAAATCATCAGGAGGATGCGAAGCATGTGAAGAGATGCGAGAGGGGCAGCGGAAACAAACGGGGGGCACAGAGAGGCAGACAGTGAGAGCGAGGGGTACACCAACGGGGAAGGAGGGGACAGCAGAAGGCAGACGATGCATAACAGAAGGGGGGAACGGCGACCACCGGGGGGGGGAGAGAGGACGATGGGGGGGGGGCAACAAGGACGGGGGAGCGACGACGACGACGGGTACTGCTGGAGGGGGGAGGGCGATGACGGGGGCGGGGGACGACGATGGTCGGGTGGGTGGCGGATGACGCAGCCTGAATACAGCAGGCGGGGGGTTGCTTTTTAAT
>CM020618.1:1451142-1468813 GCA_009829735.1 Pyropia yezoensis | reverse complement strand
ACCAACACGAGGGGACCGGTAGTAGCGGTCACCCTCAACGCGGGCGCAAGTAGCGACCCGAAGTCCGGAAAGGAGAAGCATCAAGCCAAGACGGCCGCCTCTTCTCGGCCCCATGTGAACATGGAGGGTGTCCCCCCCAGGTTGAGGGTTCAAGTTGAACGCCTCTTGGACCAATATCACAAGTTGTGGGATGGTCAATTTGGGACTCATGAGAGCCACCCAACACCGGATCGAGTTGAAGCCCGGTGCACCCCCTATACGCCAACAACCGTATAGGGGAGGACCTCGTTCAAGGGCCCTCGTTAAGGAGCAAGTTGCTCGCATGGAGGCCCTCGATGTGATCGAGGCCAGCAACGCCGAGTGGGCGAGTCCGGTGGTTATCGTCCCCAAAATTGATGGGCCCCCCCAGTTTTGTATCGACTACCGTGAGCTCAACGAGAGCACGGTGAAGGACAGTTATCCCCTACCTAGGATGGACGACTGTCTGGACTCTCTGGGAGAGGCAAACGTGTTCTCCACCCTGGACTGTAACGCGGGTACTGGCAAATTCCCATTGCCCCGGAGGACAGGCATAAAAACTACCTTTACCTGTCACTGTGGTAACCTACCAGTGCAAGCGTCTACCGTTTGGTCTGTGTAACGCGCCGGCAACTTTCCAACGCCGCTATGGACATGATTCTGGCCGGAGTACGGTGGCAGATCTGTCTTGTGTACCTAGACGATATTATTGTGTTCTCCCGAAGTCCGGAGGAACACATTGGCCATCTTGGCCAGGTGTTCAAGCTACTTGCTGACGCCGGTGTGTCACTGAAGGCGAGTAAGTGCCACCTCTTCACTCAAGAGGTGTAATACTTGGGACATGTTGTTCCGTCCGGGGCGTCTCAGTGTTAACGAGAAGAACTTGAGGGCCATTCGTAAGGCTCAGTACCCCCGGACCCAGACCCAGATGAGGAGCTTCCTCGGGATGTGTAACGTGTACCGACGTTTTCACGAAGGGCTTCGCCAAGGTGGCGAAGCCGTTGAATGAGTTAGTGAGCTCAACGCTACCGAAGAACCTGCCTCCCCCAAGTCGGGTGGAGCAGGAATCCTTTGAGACTCTTCGGGACCTTCTGCTGAAGCCCCCCATCTTGGCTATTCCCAGGTTGGGAGGCCACTACATCCTGGATGTGGACGCTAGCTACGACCAACTTGGTTGTGTGTTGCTTCAGCAGCAGCCGGACAAGGAGTACTTGCCGGTGGGATACTTCAGTAAGGGGCTGAACTCGGCCGAGAAGAACTACGGAGTCACCGAGTTGGAAGGACTCGCAGTGGTGTGGGCGGTGACGTCACTTCGTCACTACCTAGAGGGTGAGAAGTTCCTCATCCGCTGTGACCACCGCGCGTTGCAGTTCATCTTCAAGACGGACTGTACGAACACTCGTCTCAACCGGTGGAGGGTGCGACTGGCACCCTTCAGCTTTGACATTGAGTACCGACCTGGCAGGCAACATGCCCTTGCCGACGGCCTCTCTCGGGTACCTACCGAGGGGCTGGACAATCATTCAGTCGATGAGGACATCCCCATCGTGGGGGTAGTCACGCGCTCGGGTCAGGCGTTGAACCCCGAGGCGCCAGGGAACAAGAAGTACTTGCCCCTGTCCCTGGACGAGGTGGTGCAGGCCCAGGCCGAGAACCCCTTCTGCAAGTCGCAGAGGGATACACTGGATACAGTGGTTGAGACGCGCTTCTTTCTGGGAGACGATGGCCTCCTCATGAGGATGGGGGTATTCCAGGGGACCAACCAACTTGTCGTCCCCGCATCCCTCAAGGACAGTATCCTTGAGAGGGAGCACAACGCTCCCACGGGCGGACACCTGGGGTCTATTAAACTCTACCAGACCTGAGGACCAGGTACTACTGGCCGTCCCATGGTGGTGGACATCTACAGTTGGGTGGCTGCCTGCACAAGTTGTGCACAGAACCGTCTGATGGAACGGCGCCCTACTACGGCTATGCTATTGTTCCCCGGCCAAGGAGCCCTTCGCCGCGTTGGCGATGGACATCCTTGGACCACTGCCGGTGACCGAGGAGGGCAACCAGTACCTCCTGGTCACCTGTGACCGCTTCACGAAACTTACGCGAGCGATCCCACTGGCGAAGATCACGGCCATGTCGGTCGTGTCAGCCTTTCTAGATCACTGGGTTGCCGCGTATGGCATCCCGGATAGTACACTATCGGACAATGGACCGCAATTTGCGTCTGTACTGTTTCAGGGAGTGCTGGATATGTTGGGGGTTAAGGCAAACTATGCCACCCCCTACCACCCACAAACTAATGGGCAGGTGGAGCGCTTCAACAAAACTATTGTTCGGCAGCTGCGCCACTATGTGAGTGAGCACGTGAAGACGTGGGACCAATACATTTCTATCCTTACTACTGCCTACAATTCGCAGGTTCACTCATCTACAGGGGAAGTACCCCTCGCTTTTGTGACCCCCCGTCGTGTGCGGTCTATTGCTGTGCGGCGGTCGCTCCCAACTGGGGAGGGTAGTGGCAGTACGCCTACTCCTACTGAGAGTAAGGCGGAGTTCGCTGCTAGGCTGGAGCACCTCATCCCTAAAGTCAGGGCTGAGATGGACAAAGCACAAAAGCGCTACAAGCGTACCTTTGACAAAAAGGTGCGCAATGCTAAGCATGTCCCCGAGCAGGGTGACTGGGTGCTGGTACACTCGCACACCCCAACTGGGGGTAAGCTGGTATTCCAGACGAAGGGACCGTACCAGGTCCTTCGTACTGATGGGCGGCGCTTCACCATCGAAAGTGACGATGGGGTCCGCACAGTGAACGGACAGGACGTGGTCAAAGTTGCACCACCGCCTGCAGGCGACCCAGCTTGGGCGCGTGCTTTGGAAGCGTGGCGCCTCCCCTCACTGCCTGCGGCCAAACAGGGCCCGCAGGAGTACGTGTTCGATAATTTCATCGACCACGGATGGGATGAAGACACTGACCGCCTCATGTTGAGGGTGCGTTGGTTTGGCTACAAAGCCAAAGACGATACGTGGGAGTATGTGGAGGACCTTCCCGCTGAGAAGGTCCGGGCGTACTGTGCCCGGAATGAGATAGACCCTAACAGCCCTCCCTCAACGTGAGGGAAGGCCGAGCAACAGTGCCAAGAGAGTGCTTCAAGTCGAAGTGGTACGCAGAGTGGCTTTCAACTACAGCCCTAACCCTCACACTCTCACAACAAAGGCAGCTGCCAACTAGGCACGCATGCTAGACTCTCCAACCCCACGGCCCTCGCCCTCACGTGGAGGCGAGCGGCGAGACCCACGCCGATAACGGTCTCCACCAGTCGGCGGGGCCGGCAGCTCCAAGTCGGAACCGTCGCGCCCTTCACGGTCGCGCAAGTGGCGCCGACCGTGGCTACTCTTCTGCCTGGTCTTGCGCGCAAGTTTGCGACGCAGACGCTGGACAGACTCCGTCTCCGACGGGGTAGAGGAATCCGAAACGGAGTAAGACAACTCGTCTTCCGATACTGAAGGAGAGCGCCGCGAGTGTCGGCGACGACGGCGAGGAGGCGAGTATGCCCGGCTCGCGCGACGTTTGCCACGCCCAAGTGGGGCTGGCTGGGGCATAATAGCCCCAATGCGAGCCAACTCGGCTGTCATAAACTCCGCCACCGACTCGCACCTCGCGGTCGCCACTGCAGTACGAACGCGCTCCTCAAGTTGAGGAGTCTCGGAAGTTTGAAGGGTTGCGGTCGACGCGGCCAACCAGGAAATGGTGCGCACCAACGTGGTGATCATCATCTCTGAGGTTAGAGGCGTGGGCGGTAACACCAACTTGGGGTATACCGTCAGGAGGGTGGCCCCCAAGTTGGGGGACACCGGGGTGGATGACTCCACGGCCACGCTGATCGGGATGTTCCCGTGAGGCTGGAAAGGAACAGGAGGAAGCGGAGGGGCACGCTTAGGTGGCGGTACCCGGGTGTAACTGCCACCCCGACTTGGGGCCCCCGCAGTAGGTTGAGTCATATGGTCATCATATGAGGGCACAGCCATAACTATGGGCTTGTCCGTTGGTGGCGCAGTGTGGCGATCCACCCCCGGGGCATACGGGTAGTCCCCGATGCCCAACCCCTCTCGTAGGACCACACGGCCGTCGTGAAGTTCACGAGCGACCCACACGAACTGGCGAAGTGCGCCATCGTCCTTGGGCCCACGAGTGGGGCGGCGCAACTTGTGCTCAATGCTCTCCCACTCGATAAACTTATGGAGCCGGAGGATCTCCTCAAGTAGAGTGAGTTGTCCTGATGAGCACCCCTCAGCAACTAGCTGCGGGGTGAGCTGTTCCAAACCGTGGATGAGCCGGAGGGGGGGATGCCAGAGCATCCCCCACCGCTGAACACAGAACTCCCAGGTCGACATGACCTCGAGGAGCCACTGGGTGGCCAACATGGCCCACACCAGGTGATCAGGGCCAGCCGTCAACATGACGGAGCCGAAGTGGTCAAGCAACCGTGGCAGCAACGCCGGGAACCCGTAGGGGACCTCAACTTGAGGCCACCACTCGGGCTTCTTCGGATAGTACTGCTCCTTACTGGCAGCAGACTGTTGAGGAAACTCAAGTTGAGCCGAGGTCACCAAGTAGGGACCTCGCCGGAAGTCTTTCTCCATCCGCACACCAAAGTGATGAGTGTGCGGATCGGCCTCGTGAAGGTAAGGGGGGCGAGTTGCCACCGCGTCCCAAGTAAAGGTCGGCAAGTCGCCGGGACCCGGGATAGTTCCCCCGCGGTCCACCATGGCCTTGGTCCGCTGAACGTCCTCAACCTCCTCATCGTCCAGGAAGGCAAACCGGTCCGTCCTGAAGCCGGCAGGGAACCCGACCCTACGGGGATACTTCTCCCGTAGGCGGTCCCATACCCGGCCCATCGCTGCGCCAAGTCGGCCACAGCGAAGAACAGTCAACCCCTCCTCATAGAGAGGCCAAGCGGGGTAAAACCAGCGCCCCAAGGCCTCACGCGGGACAACTTGTCCCGCCTCCGGGGGAGATCCCGCCGTCAACCCAAAGCCGGGTGACGCGGGAGTCCCATCCCCCGGAGCGATCGCGGAGCCCCCGCCGGAAGTCCCGGCGGGTGCTGCACCGTAGTAGGTGTCCTCCATGCGCTCGTCAAGAGAGTCCGTCTCAACTCCCGGAGTCGCCATGGCTCTCCTCAAGTTGGGGAGAGACGCTCTGGCTATCGCGGCACGAGACCCGCCTCGAGTTGAGGGGGACTCGGATCGTGGGTATACGGGTGACCTCCCCAGCGTGGGGCGGCCCAGTGGAAGGTGAAGGGGAGGTGGTGGTGATGGTGAAGTGTGAACTGAAGAGAGCAAGCTGCCGAGTGGGCAAGCTTGAGGAGAGGAGCGGTCAACGTGACCGCCTCCACATCCGCGTTACGTACTCGATGGGGGACAGCAAGTCGCGCCCCCAACGGCGAGACGTGCGTTTACGCACCCCCTCACAGGGCCGACCGGGTCGGTCGGAACTGAGGAGAGGGGAGTGTGGCAGTATTGACCCCCAGGTAGGGGGGCAACACGTGCCATGCAAGGGGCGGCAGGCCACTAGCCTGATCCGTTCCTGGCGTCCACCATGTCTCGGGTGCCGTGCACATACGAGATTTCCGCTTTGATTAGGGACGCTTTTGAATGTTGATTAGAGCTTCCCGTGCTATCTTAGATTATTAAAACAATTGAGTGTTTGCTGCACGCCATGTAGGAGGCGGTGGAGAGAGCGGCGTCATCGTGTATAACTGACGTTCCATCCATCGTCGGATAGTCACGTTGGTGGGGACGCCCTACATAAAGTTTTTTTTTTTAAGATCGGTCGACTGCACGTCTCCAGGTCCCCACGTTGACAGGTCAGATGCTGTTTGCCGGCTGAGCGTGGATTCTCGTATGAGCATGGCACCTGAGCCTCCAGCGCGCCGTGCGGGGGGGAGCAGGCGCCATTGGACAACGAAGCCCGTGTCAGGCCAGGGTGCCCAACGAGTTGGATGCGACCGTATCCGATACAGTGCGTTCCATGAAGATGGTTTCAGAGTTGGTCTTGTCCAAAAAAATGACATCGTGACACTACGCTCAACTATCGACCCCTCCGGGAAACATCCGACTCATCCTGGGAAAGGTCCCCGGGAAAAGCCGGCGTCTAACCTGCTAGTGAACGGCCGACAATTACCCATAATTGGCTCGTCGGCGAAAAAGGGGGCGGGTGACGCACCCCGTGGTAGGTGAGGGTCACGGGCAAGATGTGCGCTGTCTTTGCGTTTTGCAGTGTCCACCAGACCACGGGGCGCGTCTGTCGCCCCCGTCTCCGCCCGACGTACCCCGTCCATGGCACTGCCGGCCGCCACCACCCGTTCCCCACCCGGAGCACCGCGTCGCGTCGTACAGGACGCCGCCGTCGCGTCGCCGTCGACAACCCCCCTACCGCCACCGCCGCCGCCACCGCCGCAGCCACCGCCACCGCCACCGCCGCCGCCGCCACCGCCGCCACCGCCACCGCCACAACCGCCACCACCACCGCCACCACCGCCACCGCCGCCACCGCCGCCACCGCCACCGCCACCACCGTCGACGACAGTGTCCACTGCAGCCAGTACGGGCCACACATCGACCCGCGTAGTCGCACGGGTGCGACGTACAGGCGGGACGGGAACACCACTTGGAGGACGCTTGGTCGTCCAGGCCCACCTCATACCAAACGGGCGCTTGAAAGGCCACACGATGGTACCCGTTAGACGACGAGCGGCCACCCACGCCATGTTGCGGGCCGCAACGTCGTCGCGATTGCGAATCGCGGGCGGGTGTGGCGCTGGGTGACCGGGGCCTTGTGGGGCCGCGAGAGAGCACTTGTAGCAGCCCTTGGCCGCCCACTCGCTCAGCCTCCTCGGGTCGGCATGGACGGCGCGGTCCTCGACGGCACAGGGGGCCAGCGCGGCCGCGCGCCGCGCCACAGCTTCAGCACGGGCAGTGGCTCGGACGGCCGCCCGGTAGGCGTCGGGGTCCGGTCCTCGGCCCGTCACGTGGGTCGCAGAGGGGAGGGCCCGCTTTGGCCGCCCCCGACGCGAACCGGCCACCATCCGCACACGCCGTGTCGACGGCAGAGGGCCGGCCGGCGGCCCATACAGCTCTCTTGGAATCTTGGGGGGGGAGTTGGCCGTCGAGTAGATGAGCACCATCTTGTCGTGACACTCAGAGCACGCCTGGCTCGTGTTGAACTCGTCCAGGTCGACAAACCAGCACAGCCGTCGGAGGTGGCGGCGGAGCCAGGCGTCCCCCCCGCGCACGCGCGCGGTGCCCATGGCCACGACGACCGCGCCGCCGCCGCGGACCTGGCGAAGGAGGCCGCTGGTCAGGTCCCGCGCAACCGAGGCAGCAAAGTGGCCGAGTTGGATGGCCATGCGCACAAGCGCCGCCCGCAGGTGTCGCGTGGCTTGCGCGCTAAATCGCTCGCCGTACGCGGCCGTGTCGCGACGGGCGGCCAACTCGAGCGTTGCTTGCAGGTATTTCCCGTCGTCGCCGGTACGCATTGTGTCGTGTGCTGCTGCCAAGTCGACGGGCGGTAGGTGGCCAGCGACGCCGCCTACGTCACCCGCCGCCGCTACCAGTCCCGCCACCGCCGCCGCCACCTGTCCAGCTTCAGTATCGCTGCATGCCCGCCACTGCTTTCACGCACGGGCCAAAAAGTTACCGCCGCTGGCCTCGCGAAAGTGGGCGGCACTCAGGCTGTAGCGAAGGCCGGGGACGGGTGCCAGTCGACGACACCCCTTGCGCCGGGGCAGCGCGTCCAACCGGTCCTGCAGCAGCGCGTCTGGGATGGTGCTGCTGTCACTGTTGCCCGCCGCGGCAGTGGGGTCCACCAGCCACGGTGCCACCTTTTCCGCCTCGTGAAGGGGCACAGTCCGCCGGGACAGGCGCGTGCGACGCAGCACACGCCGCACTGAAGTGGCGAGCTGGGTGCGGCGGGCCCGTCGGATGGACGCCTGCGGCCCACGCCGCACGCGCCCGTGGCCACCGCCGGGGCTCGCCGTCTGGTAGGTCTTTGCCTCGGGGGGTGTCGTCGCACCCGCCGCCGCCGGAGCCACCGCCGCCGCATCATCGACGCTCCCCTCGGGTGACAACCGCCGCGCTTGTCGCTTGGAGCGGCCCCCCCCTGTCCCCGCCCCTGCAGCCGGGGCGCCCGCCGCCGCCCGCTTCCGAGACCCCCTGGGTGGGTGGCCCTCGGGCACGGTTGCGGCTGCCGCCCCTCCGTCTTGGACGCCCCCCCTACGCAGGAGCGCCACGGCCGCCCGGTTGAGTGCGTCCAAGTCCATGTGGCGGGACCACGAGGCGCGCATCGCGTCTTCAGCGGGGCGGGCGGGGAGGTCTGCCGTCGCCACGCGCTCATTCGGTGCTGCCGACAGTTCGGCAGACCGTCCCGGGTCTCCGCCGACCATCTGGAGCCACCGGACGCGCGCCAACGGCAGGCCAGCCCGCTCGAGCTGCGTCAGTACCCCCACTCGGGACGCAAAGCCTTTGCCGCTGCGGTCCCGTGCACGTCCACCGCCGTTCAGCTTCTTGGCCCAGGCCACCGCCCGCGCCTCGGCCTCTGCGGCCGTGTCGGGTCGAGACAGAAAAAACGTCACCGCCACGCCGTTGGTAGACAGCTGGGAGGCGGCCCGGTTTGCGCGGCCACCGACACCAGCCATGGCGGCCAGCACCGCTGCACCGCCCGTTCGCAGCTCTGGCCATGCCCGAAGACTGGGGTGGCCACGCACCCCCACGCCAGTAGCGACCGAAACTGCCCGCAACAGGGCGAGCATCTTGTCCGGCACCAGCGTGCCGTGACCGTGGAGCACCGCTCGGGCGCCAGGGATGAGGGCGTCCGGGCTCTCCACACCCACATTCAGGACGTGGAGGAGATACGGCACGTACGCCCACCAGCGGCGCTTCTTCACAGGCGTTGCTGCAAAGAGGCCCGCCACAGAGGGTGGCATGGCCGCCCGCATGACGGCCACCCGTTGGGCCAGCGTCTGGACCAGGTGCTGGGGGACGCCGTCGAGGCCCCGCCGGCCCGGCGTTGTCTTGTCCGCGGTAACCGTCCGGAAGCGCGCGGCCGCCCACTGTGTCAGCCGCCGCTCCGTTTCCCAGGCAGAGCCGCCCGCTGGAGCAGCCGTGGCAGCGGGGGAGGTGGCCAGCGCGTCCTTGGCCGCCTTGGCGCCAGCTTGCGACACGCCGCGTCCACACAGCGCCCGGCGTGAGTGGCCACGATGGTGGCTACGGGCTCCCATCGTGCCGTGTTGTTGCTCGCCGGAAGATACCGGTCGCACGCAGCTGCCGTGACGGCCATCACCTGCGTCAGGGCGTAGGAGAGCGCCTTGTGGCAGTATTGACCCCCAGGTAGGGGGGCAACACGTGCCATGCAAGGGGCGGCAGGCCACTAGCCTGATCCGTTCCTCCCCCTGCTTTTGGGTCCATATTCCCTAAGTTTGGGATAGTTAGCTTAGTAGTAAATCCAACTTGGATTTGAAGGTTTTCTGCATTTATCGTCTTGAATTTTCGTGTGGCCCGGTGGGCAGGTGCTGGGGTGGGAGATTCTGAGTGGCGAGATTCTGAGTGGACCCTGGGGGGATAAGGGGAGGGACAGCGGGGCTTGGCCCTGCGTCCCCGTCCCGACCAAGAAACTGTTGGACCACACACCATCCTCTTGTTTGTCCGTGGGGGGTTTGCCCCACAACAGGGACAGAGTGTGTGCGACTTGCACTTCTTCCGGTTCCCCCGACACGGGAGGCAGCCCTTGCACACCGCCCCAACTTGGGTGCCGTGTGTGCATGTGGTTTTTGCCACATTTGGTGGAGCAGCAGGGGACAGAGGTAAACTTTACCTCCGGGTGCACCCGGGTGTAGGGGGCCCTCTGTCTCAGAGGAACGGTGGACTTGGACCGTGTCACACGGATCGTCAGCCAACATGGCTAGCTCGGACCCCCCGTCGTCCGGGTGTACACGGGTGACGCACGTACTTCAGTGCCTTTGAATACTGGTGAGACACAGGTGGGTTTACCTGGGGTCGCAGAGGGACTAGAGGTCCCTCAAGCCTGCAGGACTGGAAGTGCGGGCGGGCAACAGGCCACCCCGACTCAGTCGGGAGTTCACTCGGGTGACACTTCTGATGTGGGTGGGCCGAAGTCTGGCCACCGTGTGGTATACTCAACGGGAACGTCCCAAGGGGTGAGGACTGTCCCTGCGGGTTCCACTCGGGTTGGAGCCAACTTTGGCTTGGAGCCGTCGCCAACTAGGCTTTCGGAGGACGGCGGACCTCCGTTGGTCGGCGATGGGCTCGCGCCCATGCCCCCGGTTGAGACCCCTGAGGAACGTGGCTACCCCTCAGGTGGACTCCCGGAGGCGGACCGAGACTCAACTGGAGTCGTCAATCCACTCCTCGCGGAAACTGTCCGTCGGGAGGCGACCAATGTGTTGCGGCAGACTTTGCCGGACCTGGTGGTCACGATGACGAATACTATTCTAAATCAGATTGTGGCGAGTTTGCCAGATGGCCTTAATGTCCAGACCGGATTGGGGCTTTCGAGCCCGCAGGCACAGGGGGAATCCCTCCTCACGCCTATCTCGGGTCGCCCCGAACTGGGGGCGACACCTGTGACTCCCAACGAGGGAGCCACACCATACTCGGTGGGGCGTACGCCCTTCATGGGGGAGTTCCCCCCGGAAACGCCGGCGGCTACACCAAGCGCGCCGCGCCGGACTACAGGCACTGAGGGTGAACTTACCCCAGTGCCACAGCGGCTGTTCCCTCAACGTGAGGTGCCGCCCAAGATCCAGGTAGCCAACCCGGTCTACCAGCGGATCTTTGACTGTGAGACCTGCGCCCTCCACAACAAGTCGGTGGCGTATGGTCCTGACCAGGCCCGAGCCATGGGCCGTGCCAAGAAGAATGCACTTCATTCTTTTGGGCACAAAGCGGAGTGGGATGGAACTCCCCCCCTCCGTGTCTTTGAGTTCCTACGTCGTTTCACTAAAGCCTGTGACGACAATGCCATAAGTGAAGGCATGGCTTTTTACATGCTACAGGAGTTTACGAAGGGCGACCTACGGACAGAACTTATGTCCGTCATGCCCAGCTCCTCAAGTGGAGGCGCTGGGGAGGTGACGTCCTATTTGGAGCTCGTCAACTGGTTGTTGAGAGCCATGGTTGATGAGGCAGCGTTGGCTTCTCAAGTCGAGGAGATTACGCAAGCCCATCAGGAAGAGGCGGAGGACGAGTTGTCCTTTGCGGAGCGAGTCCGTAAGCTCAACAATCTTTGTGGGTTTCTTCATCCACAAGCTGTGGTGAAGAGTCGGTTTGTGGAGGGACTCCATTGGTCAGTCCGGATGGAGACCCGGGAGCATAACACTGCCCGGGCGACCCTGGCCGAGTTGGCCAGGTTCGCCTATCGCAGAGGTGAGGCCTACCGCAAGTTGCGAGAGGAACAACGCCAGGAGCGCCAGGCCGAGTTGGCCAAGGAACGTGCGGACGCGCGCCAGGCCAGAGAGTTGAGAGAGGCACGCCGAATCCGCAAGGAGAGGGTGGTAGCTGCCGTGGGAACTTCCCAGGGCATCTCTTTGTCTTCCCCAGTTGGGAAGACCCCTCCCGGAACAGACCATCGGTGTTGGAACTGCAACTCCGATGGACACTGGGCATATGATTGCCCCAAGTTGAGTAAACGCATCCAACAACTTGTTAGGAATGCGAGTAAGAGGTCGGCTACGAACGAAGTACGTTCACGCCGCGAGGGTGGGTCTCGACCGGTCGTCGCGGTCGCTACACCCTCGGCGGAGGAGGCGGACACGTCGTCCTCGGACTCGTCGTCTTCCTCCCCGCCCTCAGATTCGGACGCCAAGTCGGCGGGAAACGAATGACCGTTGGAGCTGGCCGTCCGAAGCTCACAACGGCAGCCTCGGCCAAGTGGGCCAGGAGGACGAACCAACCGTGCCGGATACTGCGGCGACCTAAGGGAGTCCGCCCACCTCGGGTAGGACTCCCAAGAACGTAAACCCACGTCGGGTCATCGCGGTGCTGACGGGTGAGAACTTCCAGGTGGCTGGACGGGTGCAACTTGCCCCCGGCCGCGCCTGTTGTGCCCGTATCGTACTTGATACCGGGTCAGGAGCCTCCTTGATACGCAAGTCGCTATTACCAAAGGAGGTGAAGCTCCAACGCTGGAGGTCCAAAGCTGACCATATGATGGACATCAATGGTGGGGTACTTCCCATCGTTGGTGCCGTGACCCTACCAACTAGGTTGGGGACCCATGAGGTCGACGTGACCTATGGTGTAGTTGAGAATATATCGGTACCACTGCTTCTGGGTACCTCTTATGTCGTAACACAAGTGCCTTTGATTTGTGGCCCCGAGTACTGGGTCAAGTTGATGAATGGGGAGACTATCCCCATCCTTGGTAAGGGAAAGTCTGTGGCTCCTGTGACAGTCTCACAGTCGAAGCCTGTTTGTTCTGTGAGGGAAGGGTTTACTGCTACCCTGCGTTTAGCCCGCAAAGTCACGTTGCCCCCCAACTCGGTGGCGCACGTGGACGTTGTAACTGATTATGCGGGGAACGGGTTGGTGCACCCTAACCCCCGTCTTGCTCGCAAGCACCAAGTGCATGTTGCCCTTGGAACGATGGACTCCAAAGCCGGAGTCCCGTGGAGGGTCCAGGTGATGAACCTGAGCCCGACGCCCAAGTACCTCAAGTCGGGAGCCAAGTTCGGCTATATCGACCAACACGAGGGACCGGTAGTAGCGGTCACCCTCAACGCGGGCGCAAGTAGCGACCCGAAGTCCGGAAAGGAGAAGCATCAAGCCAAGACGGCCGCCTCTTCTCGGCCCCATGTGAACATGGAGGGTGTCCCCCCCAGGTTGAGGGTTCAAGTTGAACGCCTCTTGGACCAATATCACAAGTTGTGGGATGGTCAATTGGGACTCATGAGAGCCACCCAACACCGGATCGAGTTGAAGCCCGGTGCACCCCCTATACGCCAACAACCGTATAGGGGAGGACCTCGTTCAAGGGCCCTCGTTAAGGAGCAAGTTGCTCGCATGGAGGCCCTCGATGTGATCGAGGCCAGCAACGCCGAGTGGGCGAGTCCGGTGGTTATCGTCCCCAAAATTGATGGGCCCCCCCAGTTTTGTATCGACTACCGTGAGCTCAACGAGAGCACGGTGAAGGACAGTTATCCCCTACCTAGGATGGACGACTGTCTGGACTCTCTGGGAGAGGCAAACGTGTTCTCCACCCTGGACTGTAACGCGGGGTACTGGCAAATTCCCATTGCCCCGGAGGACAGGCATAAAACTACCTTTACCTGTCACTGTGGTACCTACCAGTGCAAGCGTCTACCGTTTGGTCTGTGTAACGCGCCGGCAACTTTCCAACGCGCTATGGACATGATTCTGGCCGGAGTACGGTGGCAGATCTGTCTTGTGTACCTAGACGATATTATTGTGTTCTCCCGAAGTCCGGAGGAACACATTGGCCATCTTGGCCAGGTGTTCAAGCTACTTGCTGACGCCGGTGTGTCACTGAAGGCGAGTAAGTGCCACCTCTTCACTCAAGAGGTGTAATACTTGGGACATGTTGTCCGTCCGGGGCGTCTCAGTGTTAACGAGAAGAACTTGAGGCCATTCGTAAGGCTCAGTACCCCCGGACCCAGACCCAGATGAGGAGCTTCCTCGGGATGTGTAACGTGTACCGACGTTTCACGAAGGGCTTCGCCAAGGTGGCGAAGCCGTTGAATGAGTTAGTGAGCTCAACGCTACCGAAGAACCTGCCTCCCCCAAGTCGGGTGGAGCAGGAATCCTTTGAGACTCTTCGGGACCTTCTGCTGAAGCCCCCCATCTTGGCTATTCCCAGGTTGGGAGGCCACTACATCCTGGATGTGGACGCTAGCTACGACCAACTTGGTTGTGTGTTGCTTCAGCAGCAGCCGGACAAGGAGTACTTGCCGGTGGGATACTTCAGTAAGGGGCTGAACTCGGCCGAGAAGAACTACGGAGTCACCGAGTTGGAAGGACTCGCAGTGGTGTGGGCGGTGACGTCACTTCGTCACTACCTAGAGGGTGAGAAGTTCCTCATCCGCTGTGACCACCGCGCGTTGCAGTTCATCTTCAAGACGGACTGTACGAACACTCGTCTCAACCGGTGGAGGGTGCGACTGGCACCCTTCAGCTTTGACATTGAGTACCGACCTGGCAGGCAACATGCCCTTGCCGACGGCCTCTCTCGGGTACCTACCGAGGGGCTGGACAATCATTCAGTCGATGAGGACATCCCCATCGTGGGGGTAGTCACGCGCTCGGGTCAGGCGTTGAACCCCGAGGCGCCAGGGAACAAGAAGTACTTGCCCCTGTCCCTGGACGAGGTGGGTGCAGGCCCAGGCCGAGAACCCCTTCTGCAAGTCGCAGAGGGATACACTGGATACAGTGGTTGAGACGCGCTTCTTTCTGGGAGACGATGGCCTCCTCATGAGGATGGGGGTATTCCAGGGGACCAACCAACTTGTCGTCCGCATCCCTCAAGGACAGTATCCTTGAGAGGGAGCACAACGCTCCCACGGGCGGCACCTGGGGTCTATTAAACTCTACCAGACCCTGAGGACCAGGTACTACTGGCCGTCCATGGTGGTGGACATCTACAGTTGGGTGGCTGCCTGCACAAGTTGTGCACAGAACCGTCTGATGGAACGGCGCCCTACTACGGCTATGCTATTGTTCCCGGCCAAGGAGCCCTTCGCCGCGTTGGCGATGGACATCCTTGGACCACTGCCGGTGACCGAGGAGGGCAACCAGTACCTCCTGGTCACCTGTGACCGCTTCACGAAACTTACGCGAGCGATCCCACTGGCGAAGATCACGGCCATGTCGGTCGTGTCAGCCTTTCTAGATCACTGGGTTTGCCGCGTATGGCATCCCGGATAGTACACTATCGGACAATGGACCGCAATTTGCGTCTGTACTGTTTCAGGGAGTGCTGGATATGTTGGGGGTTAAGGCAACTATGCCACCCCCTACCACCCACAAACTAATGGGCAGGTGGAGCGCTTCAACAAAACTATTGTTCGGCAGCTGCGCCACTATGTGAGTGAGCACGTGAAGACGTGGGACCAATACATTTCTATCCTTACTACTGCCTACAATTCGCAGGTTCACTCATCTACAGGGGAAGTACCCCTCGCTTTTGTGACCCCCCGTCGTGTGCGGTCTATTGCTGTGCGGCTGTCGCTCCCAACTGGGGAGGGTAGTGGCAGTACGCCTACTCCTACTGAGAGTAAGGCGGGAGTTCGCTGCTAGGCTGGAGCACCTCATCCCTAAAGTCAGGGCTGAGATGGACAAAGCACAAAAGCGCTACAAGCGTACCTTTGACAAAAAGGTGCGCAATGCTAAGCATGTCCCGAGCAGGGTGACTGGGTGCTGGTACACTCGCACACCCCAACTGGGGGTAAGCTGGTATTCCAGACGAAGGGACCGTACCAGGTCCTTCGTACTGATGGGCGGCGCTTCACCATCGAAAGTGACGATGGGGTCCGCACAGTGAACGGACAGGACGTGGTCAAAGTTGCACCACCGCCTGCAGGCGACCCAGCTTGGGCGCGTGCTTTGGAAGCGTGGCGCCTCCCCTCACTGCCTGCGGCCAAACAGGGCCCGCAGGAGTACGTGTTCGATAATTTCATCGACCACGGATGGGATGAAGACACTGACCGCCTCATGTTGAGGGTGCGTTGGTTTGGCTACAAAGCCAAAGACGATACGTGGGAGTATGTGGAGGACCTTCCCGCTGAGAAGGTCCGGGCGTACTGTGCCCGGAATGAGATAGACCCTAACAGCCCTCCCTCAACGTGAGGGAAGGCCGAGCAACAGTGCCAAGAGAGTGCTTCAAGTCGAAGTGGTACGCAGAGTGGCTTTCAACTACAGCCCTAACCCTCACACTCTCACAACAAAGGCAGCTGCCAACTAGGCACGCATGCTAGACTCTCCAACCCCACGGCCCTCGCCCTCACGTGGAGGCGAGCGGCGAGACCCACGCCGATAACGGTCTCCACCAGTCGGCGGGGCCGGCAGCTCCAAGTCGGAACCGTCGCGCCCTTCACGGTCGCGCAAGTGGCGCCGACCGTGGCTACTCTTCTGCCTGGTCTTGCGCGCAAGTTTGCGACGCAGACGCTGGACAGACTCCGTCTCCGACGGGGTAGAGGAATCCGAAACGGAGTAAGACAACTCGTCTTCCGATACTGAAGGAGAGCGCCGCGAGTGTCGGCGACGACGGCGAGGAGGCGAGTATGCCCGGCTCGCGCGACGTTTGCCACGCCCAAGTGGGGCTGGCTGGGGCATAATAGCCCCAATGCGAGCCAACTCGGCTGTCATAAACTCCGCCACCGACTCGCACCTCGCGGTCGCCACTGCAGTACGAACGCGCTCCTCAAGTTGAGGAGTCTCGGAAGTTTGAAGGGTTGCGGTCGACGCGGCCAACCAGGAAATGGTGCGCACCAACGTGGTGATCATCATCTCTGAGGTTAGAGGCGTGGGCGGTAACACCAACTTGGGGTATACCGTCAGGAGGGTGGCCCCCAAGTTGGGGGACACCGGGGTGGATGACTCCACGGCCACGCTGATCGGGATGTTCCCGTGAGGCTGGAAAGGAACAGGAGGAAGCGGAGGGGCACGCTTAGGTGGCGGTACCCGGGTGTAACTGCCACCCGACTTGGGGCCCCCGCAGTAGGTTGAGTCATATGGTCATCATATGAGGGCACAGCCATAACTATGGGCTTGTCCGTTGGTGGCGCAGTGTGGCGATCCACCCCCGGGGCATACGGGTAGTCCCCGATGCCCAACCCCTCTCGTAGGACCACACGGCCGTCGTGAAGTTCACGAGCGACCCACACGAACTGGCGAAGTGCGCCATCGTCCTTGGGCCCACGAGTGGGCGCGGCGCAACTTGTGCTCAATGCTCTCCACTCGATAAACTTATGGAGCCGGAGGATCTCCTCAAGTAGAGTGAGTTGTCCTGATGAGCACCCCTCAGCAACTAGCTGCGGGGTGAGCTGTTCCAAACCGTGGATGAGCCGGAGGGGGGATGCCAGAGCATCCCCCACCGCTGAACACAGAACTCCCAGGTCGACATGACCTCGAGGAGCCACTGGGTGGCCAACATGGCCCACACCAGGTGATCAGGGCCAGCCGTCAACATGACGGAGCCGAAGTGGTCAAGCAACCGTGGCAGCAACGCCGGGAACCCGTAGGGGACCTCAACTTGAGGCCACCACTCGGGCTTCTTCGGATAGTACTGCTCCTTACTGGCAGCAGACTGTTGAGGAAACTCAAGTTGAGCCGAGGTCACCAAGTAGGGACCTCGCCGGAAGTCTTTCTCCATCCGCACACCAAAGTGATGAGTGTGCGGATCGGCCTCGTGAAGGTAAGGGGGGCGAGTTGCCACCGCGTCCCAAGTAAAGGTCGGCAAGTCGCCGGGACCCGGGATAGTTCCCCCGCGGTCCACCATGGCCTTGGTCCGCTGAACGTCCTCAACCTCCTCATCGTCCAGGAAGGCAAACCGGTCCGTCCTGAAGCCGGCAGAGAACCCGACCCTACGGGGATACTTCTCCGTAGGCGGTCCCATACCCGGCCCATCGCT
>CM020618.1:1437534-1450642 GCA_009829735.1 Pyropia yezoensis | reverse complement strand
TTGGTGGGCAGGGAAGTCGAACTCGACTAGCCTGCGCCGGGTAGGACCGGGAGATGCATCCCAGTCATATCCCTCCTCAGAGCTGGAGGGAACTGGTCTCGCTGGTGCTAGAGCGACGGCGACGACGCCGACGCCTACGGCTGCTCCGGTCACCGGTCTTGGAGCTCCCCGCCCCATAGGACGCAAGGGAGGAAAAGCTTGGCCGGTCCCAGGAGTCGAAGTCTCAGGAAGACCCGTAGAACCAGTCATAGCGGTGCCTCTGGCACTGCCAGTGCCCACAGGAAGAGGTGTATACACCCAGCTGCCATGTGTGGGTCCAGGAGTAAACACACCAGGGGCTATCCCTGGAGGTTGAGGAGTAGAACCGACAGGAGGGAGACGTCTGCTGCGAGCGGACTCAAACGCCGTTGACCCCGGGGTGGCTCCCACAGGAGGAACAGCCGGAGGAACGGGAGCAGGCGGTACTTGGCCGCCTGTAGACTCCAGTCCACTACCGGATGTCACGCCCAGGTCTGCTTCACCCGTAGGGAGAACGCCGGGTTGGGCACCGTCCCCGTGGTGACCAGGGATGCGTCAAGGGACGCGGGGTCTACCCCTTCGGGGCACCGTCGTGCCAGGGAGGGTAGCCATGTTGGTCTCTTGACAGCCACAGTCCAGTTACCTGCGTGTCCAAAGATCGCAAGACCACAAGAGAGGGGTTGGAGAGCCAGGAATGGGGTTCCCGTGAACGGGTGCAAATAATTCCCAAACCACAGAAAAAGACAGAATCGGAACAACGGCAACCGCTGCTCCCAAATGTCTCTTCTCAAACACTCCAATCCCTGCTGCTCCACCAAATATGTGGTATAAAACTCGATCCTCTGAGACACGTGTCAATATCCCTCGGGGGAAAGGGACAGGTAACGCAGAAGGGGAACTACGAGGAATGGTATGCCTGTTGCCTCACGTGCCTGCTCGCAGGGCAAACAGATACGCACGGTAGTGCACACGGGGAAGAGGAAAGCAAACGCGCAGTTGTCTTTTTCCCTGAGGGCGCGGGCCGAGGGCGCCTCGCTGTCCCTCTTAACGTGCATCTGGGGAACCCCGGCACGTTGGCCCGGTAGCCCCCCATAACCCCGAGTGGCCCCGACCCGAGTCTAACCTCGTCAGGTCGGGGGCCACTATCACTACTAATTCTATTCCACTCCACTAATCTCACACTCAAATTCTCTCAAAATCAAGTCCCTCACAAATATGCAAAAACACATCAGAAATCCCTCTCTCGCGTGTGGATAGCGTAGTCCACCGCATCCCAGTGCCGGGCACGGGCCACGGCCGCCAACCATCGCCACACGGCGGGCGTGTTCTGGCACCTGGTGCCCTCTGGTTGCAGTCCGGGTCGGCGCCAAGTCGGGGCCAGGGATGCTACAGGGTGCAAGGAGGCGGAAAAAGTCCGACGTGGGCGGCAACACGGGTGTCTGGCTGCCTGCCTTGTGCGGGGAGAGCTGCTCGACGGGAGACGGCGTGCCATCAGAGAGGGGGCTGACAGGTGGAGCACAGGAAGCGGGGACTGCCGCCTCTCGGCGGGCGGCGCGCTTGCGCCGGCCGCAGCACGTGTCACAGAGACCCCGAGGGGTACCGCTCGCGTCTGTGCCCAGTATCCCAGCGCCCTGCTTGCAGGCTAGCACAGGGAGGCTGGATACGACCGCAGGGGATGAACCTCCGTGGCAAGACTGCGCCCACTTCCGCCAGACGTCCATTCCCTGGGTTGGCTTCAGAAGGAGGCGCGAGTAGTCGACGCACAGGTAAGCCCATACCCTGCCTCGAAAGGCGGCAACAACGTCTGCTAAACAAGCTCTGTGTACGTAAAAAAAAGGAACAGAAACGGCGAAGAATAAAACAAAGGGGCGCAAGTGGGACCGGGAATGGCGGGCAGTGGGAGCGGAAGGAGTCAGCGTCGTCCCACGAGTGCAGCCCCTCTCTCCCACCTCGATCACGCCACGCCGTCTGCCATGTGCATGTCAGAAAAAACGTACGTCCTGTCTTTATTGTCGTCCGCCATGCTGAACCCACCGCAGGAAGACAGCGCAGTGACTGCACCAGCGACGCGGATCCGCGGGCTGCCTGGGCAGGCACCTGATGGCGACGGACGCCACAACGCCCGCCACAACGCCCGCCACAACGCGCGCGCGCGGGCAAGCTGTGATCCGGCGAATCAAAAGTCGTCCTCGACCCCTCTCAGAGAGGTCGTGGAGGCCGAAATTGGGACGCGCCAGCTTTCACAGCGGCCGGGACCTGGGAAATTGTGACGCGTCCCAATTTCGGTGTTTACGGTCTCTGTGAGCGGGGGCCGTCTCCGAGGACCACTCATATTCTAGCACGTTGCACCGGATTTTTTCAAACGGGTGATGTAAAGCTCTGACCAGGCTCAGACCCAGAAGAGCAGGCTTGACTATGCGTGAACCCGGCCGAAGCGACATCGAATATGAACCTAATGCTTGTCTGTTTTTCTATCCGGCTCTTGCATTGGTAGCTCTCCAGCTGGTATGTGGTACTTTTTCTCGTCTGGACCTGACGCCCGATCCAAGGTGCACTCGCTTGCTGTACGTGTACGTATAACGCTGCCCCCATTGGTGGGACCATGTAACGGCGTCACAAACGGTACAGACATACTCTGCCGGCGCCGCGAGGTCTAACCGCGATGTACGGCGATACATCGTCCTAGTCGTCGGATTTAATGTGGATCATCGGCCGCTAATCAGCAATTCTTGCGCCCACCGGAGCTCGCCTGCGCCGGACCTGTCCCAGGGACGTCACCAGGAAGCACGCGCTGGCCGCGTGGACGGGCCCACACCCGTCGAGGTCGGTTGACCGCATCCACCGCAGATGGCGTCACGCTGATTGACCCCCCTTCTTCCCCGTTGCCCACGTGCGCGGCTCCTCCCCCCACCTCCCCCCCCCCCCGCCTGCTGCCCTTACGCATGTGGCAGTATTGACCCCCAGGTAGTGGGGCAACACGTGCCATGCAAGGGGCGGCAGGCCACTAGCCTGATCCGTTCCTCCCCCTGCATTTGGGTCCGTATTCCCTAAGCTTGGGATAGTTAGCTTAGTAGTAAATCCAACTTGGATTTGAGGGTTTTCTGCATTTATCGTCTTGAATTTTCGTGTGGCCCGGTGGGCAGGTGCGGGGGTGGGAGATTCGGAGTGGCGAGATTCTGAGGGGACCCTGGGGGGATAAGGGGAGGGACAGCGGGGCTTGGCCCTGCGTCCCCGTCCCGACCAAGAAACTGTTGGACCACACACCATCCTCTTGTTTGTCAGTGGGGGGTTTGCCCCACAACAGGGACAGAGTGTGTGCCACTTGCCCTTCTTCCGGTTCTCCCGACACGGGAGGCAGCCCTTGTACACCGCCCCAACTTGGGTGCCGTGTGTGCGAGTGGTTTTTGCCACATTTGGTGGAGCAGCAGGGGACAGAGGTAAACTTTACCTCCGGGTGCACCCGGGTGTAGGGGGCCCTCTGTCTCAGAGGAACGGTGGTCTTGGACCGTGTCATACGGATCGTCAGCCAACATGGCTAGCTCGGACCCCCCGTCGTCCGGGGTGTACACGGGTGACGCACGTACTTCAGTGCCTTTGAATACTGGTGAGACACAGGTGGGTTTACCTGGGGTCGCAGAGGGACTGGAGGTCCCTCAAGCCTGCAGGACTGGAAGTGCGGGCGGGCAACAGGCCACCCCGACTCAGTCGGGAGTTCACTCGGGTGACACTTCTGATGTGGGTGGGCCGAAGTCTGGCCACCGTGTGGTATACTCAACGGGAACGTCCCAAGGGGTGAGGACTGTCCCCGCGGGTTCCACTCGGGTTGGAGCCAACTTTGGCTTGGAGCCATCGCCAACTAGGCTTTCGGAGGACGGTGGACCTCCGTTGGTCGGCGATGGGCTCGCGCCCATGCCCCCGGTTGAGACCCCTGAGGAACGTGGTTACCCCTCAGGTGGACTCCCGGAGGCGGACCGAGACTCAACTGGAGTCGTCAATCCACTCCTCGCGGAAACTGTCCGTCGGGAGGCGACCGATGTGTTGCGGCAGACTTTGCCGGACCTGGTGGTCACGATGACGAATACTATTCTGAATCAGATTGTGGCGAGTTTGCCAGATGGGCTTAATTTCCAGACCGGATTGGGGCTTTCGAGCCCACAGGCGCAGGGGGAATCTCTCCTGACGCCTATTCCGGGTCGCCCCGAACAGGGGGGGACCCCTGTGACTCCCAACGTGGGAGCCGCACCATTCTCGGTGGGGCGTACGCCCTTCACGGGGGAGTTTCCCTCGGAAACGCCGGCGGCTACACCAAGCTCGCCGTACCAGACTACAGGCACTGAGGGTGGACTTACCCCAGTGCCACAGCGGCTGTTCCCTCAACGTGAGGTGCCGCCCAAGATCCAGGTAGCCAACCCGGTCTACCAGCGGATCTTTGACTGTGAGACCTACGCCCTCCACAACAAGTCGGTGGCGTATGGTCCTGACCAGGCCCGAGCCATGGGCCGCGCCAAGAAGAATGCACTTCATTCTTTGGAGCACAAAGCGGAGTGGGATGGAACTCCCCTCCTCCGTGTCTTTGAGTTCCTACGTCGTTTCACAAAAGCCTGTGACGACAATGCCATAAGTGAAGGCATGGCTTTTTACATGCTACAGGAGTTTTACGAAGGGCGACCTACGGACAGAACTTATGTCCGTCATGCCCAGCTCCTCAAGTGGAGGCGCTGGGGAGGTGACGTCCTATTTGGAGCTCGTCAACTGGTTGTTGAGGGCCATGGTTGATGAAGCGGCGTTGGCTTCTCAAGTCGAGGAGTTTACGCAAGCCCATCAGGAAGAGGCGGAGGACGAGTTGTCCTTTGCGGAGCGAGTCCGTAAGCTCAACAATCTTTGTGGGTTTCTTCATCCACAAGCTGTGGTGAAGAGTCGGTTTGTGGAGGGACTCCACTGGTCAGTCCGGATGGAGACCCGGGAGCATAACACTGCCCGGGCGACCCTGGCCGAGTTTGCTAGGTTCGCCTACCGCAGAGGTGAGGCCTACCGCAAGTTGCGGGAGGAACAACACCAGGAGCGTCAGGCCGAGTTGGCCAAGGAACGTGCGGGGGCGCGCCAGGCGAGAGAGTTGAGAGAGGCACGCCGAATCCGGAAGGAGAGGGTGGTAGCTGCCGTGGGAGCTTCCCAGGGTATCTCTTCATCTTCCCCAGTTGGGAAGACCCCTCCGGGAACTGACAATCGGTGTTGGAACTGCAACTCCGATGGACACTGGGCATATGATTGCCCCAAGTTGAGTAAACGCATCCAACAGCTTGTTAGGAATGCGAGTAAGATGTCGGCTACGAACGAAGTACGTTCACGCCGCGAGGGTGGGTCTCGACCGGTCGTCGCGGTCGCCACACCCTCGGCGGAGGAGGCGGACACGTCGTCCTCGGACTCGTCGTCTTCCTCCCCGCCCTCAGATTCGGACGCCAAGTCGGCGGGAAAACGAATGACCGTTGGAGCTGGTCGTCCGAAGCTCACAACGGCAGCCTCGGCCAAGCGGGCCAAGAGGACGAACCAACCGTGCCGGATACTGCGGCGACCTAAGGGAGTCCGCCCACCTCGGGTAGGACTCCCCAAGAACGTAAACCCACGTCGGGTCATCGCGGTGCTGACGGGTGAGAACTTCCAGGTGGCTGGACGGGTGCAACTTGCCCCCGGCCGTGCATGCTGTACCCGTATCGTACTTGATACCGGGTCAGGAGCCTCCTTGATACGCAAGTCGCTATTACCAAAGGAGGTGAAGCTCCAACACTTGAAGTCTAAGGCTGACCATATGATTGACATCAATGGTGGGGTACTTCCCATCGTTGGTGCCGTGACCCTACGAACTAGGTTGGGGACCATGGGGTCGACGTGACCTATGGTGTAGTTGAGAATATATCGGTACCCCTGCTTTTGGGGACCCCTTATGTTGTTACACAAGTGCCTTTGATTTTTTTGCCCGGAGTACTGGGTCAAGTTGATGAATGGGGAGACTATCCCCATCCTTGGTAAGGGAAAGTCTGTGGCTCCTGTGACAGTCTCACAGTCGAAGCCTGATTGCTCTGTGAGGGAAGGGTTTACTGCTACCCTGCGTTTAGCCCGTAAAGTCACGTTGCCCCCCAACTCGGTGGCGCACGTTGACGTTGTAACTGATTATTCGGGGAACGGGTTGGTGCACCCTTACCCCCGTCTTGCTCGCAAGCTCCAAGTGCATGTTGCCCTTGGCACGATGGACTCCAAAGCCGGAGTCCCGTGGAGGATCCAGGTGATGATCCTGAGCTCGTCGCCCAAGACTTCAAGTCGGGAGCCAAGTTCGGCTATATCGACCAACACGAGGGACCGGTAGTAGCGGTTACCCTCAACGCGGGCGCAAGTAGCGACCCGAAGTCCGGAAAGGAGAAGCATCAAGCCAAGTAGGCCGCCTCTCCTCGGCCCCATGTGAACATGGAGGGTGTCCCACCCAGGTTGAGGGTTCAAGTTGAACGCCTCTTGGACCAATATCACAAGTTGTGGATGGTCAATTGGGACTCATGAGAGCTACCCAACACCGGATCGAGTTGAATCCCGGTGCACCCCCTATACGCCAACAACCGTATAGGGGAGGACCTCGTTCAAGGGCCCTCGTTAAGGAGCAAGTTGCTCGCATGGAGGCCCTCGACGTGATCGAGGCCAGCAACGCCGAGTGGGCGAGTCCGGTGGTTATCGTCATCAAAGTTGATGGGACCCCCCGGTTTTGTATCGACTACCGTAAGCTCAACGAGAGCACGGTGAAGGACAGTTATCCCCTACCTAGGATGGATGACTGTCTGGACTCTCTGGGGGAGGCGAACGTGTTCTCTACCCTGGACTGTAACGCGGGGTAACTGGCAAATTCCCATTGCCCCGGAGGACAGGCATAAAACTACTTTACCTGTCACTGTGGTACCTACCAGTGCAAGCGCCTACCGTTTGGTATGTGTAACGCGCCGGCAACTTTCCAGCGCGCTATGGACATGATTCTGGCCGGAGTACGGCGGCAGATCTGTGTTGTGTACCTAGACGATATTATTGTGTTCTCCCGAAGTCCGGAGGAACACATTGGCCATCTTGGCCAGGTGTTCAAGCTACTTGCTGACGCCGGTGTGTCACTAATGCGAGTAAGTGCCACCTCTTCACTCAAGAGGTGGAGTACTTGGGACATGTTGTCCGTCCAGGGCGTCTCAGTGTTAACGAGAAGAACTTGGGGGCCATTCGTAAGGCTCAGTACCCCCCGGACCCAGACCCAGATGAGGAGCTTCCTCGGGATGTGTAACGTGTACCGACGTTTCACCAAGGGCTTCGCCAAGGTGGCGAAGCCGTTGAATGAGTTAGTGAGCTCAACGCTACCGAAGAACCTGCCTCCCCCAAGTCGGGTGGAGCAGGAATCCTTTGAGACTCTTCGGGACCTTCTGCTGAAGCCC
Organism: Pyropia yezoensis; assembly: GCA_009829735.1. Classification (NCBI taxonomy): domain Eukaryota; phylum Rhodophyta; class Bangiophyceae; order Bangiales; family Bangiaceae; genus Pyropia; species Pyropia yezoensis. The sequence goes on along the minus strand of CM020618.1, from coordinate 1,443,173 downwards.
CCTATCCTGGCTATTTCCCAGGTTGGGAGGCCACTTCATCCTGGATGTGGACACTAGCTACGACCAACTTGGTTGTGTGTTGCTTCAGCAGCAGCCGGACAAGGAGTACTTGCCGGTGGGATACTTCAGCAAGGGGCTGAACTCGGCCGAGAACAACTACGGAGTCACCGAGTTGGAAGGACTCGCAGTGGTGTGGGCGGTGACGTCACTTCGTCACTACCTGGAGGGTGAGAAGTTGCTCATCCGCTGTGACCACGCGCGTTGCAGTTCATCTTCAAGACGGACTGTACGAGCACTCGTTTCAATCGGTGGAGGGTGCGACTGGCACCCTTCAACTTTGACATTGAGTACCGACCTGGCAGGCAACATGCCCTTGCCGACGGCCTCTCTCGGGTACCCACCGAGGGGCTGGACACTAACCCAGTCGATGAGGACATCCCCATCGTGGGGGTAGTCACGCGCTCGGGTCAGGCGTTGAACCCCGAGGCGCCAGGGAACAAGAAGTACTTGCCCCTGTCCCTGGACGAGGTGGTGAAGGCCCAGGCCGAGGATCCATTCCGCAAGTCGCAGAGGGATACACTGGATACAGTGGCGGAGACGCGGTTCTTCTTGGGAGACGATGCCCTCCTCATGAGGAGGGGGGTATTCCATGGGACCGAACAACTTGTCGTCCCCGCATCCCTCAAGGGCAGTATCCTTGAGAGGGAGCACAACGCTCCCACGGGTGGGCACCTGGGGTCTAGTAAACTGTACCAGACCCTGAGGACCAGGTACTACTGGCCGTCCATGGTGGTGGACATCTACAGTTGGGTGGCTGCCTGCACAAGTTGTGCACAGAACCGTCTGATGGAACGGCGGCCTAGTACGGCTATGCTATTGTTCCCGGCCAAGGAGCCCTTCGCCGCGTTGGCGATGGACATCCTTGGGCCACTGCCCGTGACCGGGGAGGGCAACCAGTACCTCCTTGTCATCTGTGACCGCTTCACGAAACTTACGCGAGCGATCCCACTGGCAGAGATCACGGCCATGTCGGTCGTGTCAGCCTTCCCAGATCACTGGGCTGCCGCGTATGGCATCCCAGATAGTACACTATCGGACAATGGACCGCAATTTGCGTCTGTACTGTTTCAGGGAGTGCTGGATATGTTGGGGGTTAGGGCAAACTATGCCACCCCCTACCCCCACAAACTAATGGGCAGGTGGAGCGCTTCAACAAAACTATTGTTAGGCAGCTGCGCCACTATGTGAGTGAGCACGTGAAGACGTGGGACCAATACATTTCTATCCTTACTACTGCCTACAATTCGCAGGTTCACTCATCTACCGGGGAAGTACCCCTCGCTTTCGTGACCCCCCGTCGTGTGCGGTCTATTGCCGTGCGGCGGCCGCTCCCAACTAGGGAGGATAGTGGCAGTACGCCTACTCCTACTGAGAGGAAGGCGGAGTTCGCTGCTAGGCTTGAACACCTCATCCCTAAAGTCAGGGCTGAGATGGACAAAGCACAAAAGCGCTACAAGCGTACCTTTGACAAAGAGGTGCGCAATGCTAAGCATGTCCTCGAGCAGGGTGACTGGGTGCTGGTTCACTCACACACCCCAACGTTGGTATTCCAGACGAAGGGGCCGTACCAGGTCCTTCGCACTGATGGGCGGCGCTTCACCATCGAAAGTGACGATGGGGTCCGCACAGTGAACGGACAGGACGTAGTCAAAGTTGCACCACCGCCTGCAGGCGACCCAGCTTGAGCGCGTGCGTTGGAAGCGTGGCGCCTCCCCTCACTGCCTGCGGCCAAACAGGGCCCGCAGGAGTACTTGTTCGATAAGTTCATCGACCACGGATGGGATGAGGACACTAACCGCCTCATGTTGAGGGTGCGTTGGTTTGGCGACAAAGCAAGTACGATATGGGAGTATGTGGAGGACCTTCCCGCTGAGAAGGTCCGGGCGTACTGTGCCCGGAATGAGATAGACCCTAACAGCCCTCCCTCAACATGAGGGAGGGCCGAGCAACAGTGCCACGAGAGTGCTTCAAGTCGAAGTGGTTCGCAGAGTGGCTTTTAACTACAGCCCTAACCCTCACACTCTCACAACAAAGGCAGCTGCCAACTAGGCATGCATGCTAGACTCTCCAACCCCACTGCCCTCGCCCTCACGTGGAGGCGAGCGGCGAGACCCACGGCGATAACGCTCCCCACCAGTCGGAGGGGCGGCGGCTCCAAGTCGGACCCGTCGCGCCCCCTCACGGTCGCGCAAGTGGCGCCGACCGTGGCTACTCTTCTGCTTGGTCTTGCGCGCAAGTTTGCGACGCAGACGCCGGACCGACTTCGACTGACGGAGTCGAGGACTCCGAGACGGAGTAAGACAACTCGTCTTCCGACACGGAGGGAGAGCGCCGCGAGTGTCGGCGACGACGGCGAGGAGGCGAGTATGCCCGGCTCGCGCGACGTTTGCCACGCCCAAGTGGGGCTGGCTGGGGCATAAATAGCCCCAATACGAGCCAACTCGGCTGTCATAAACTCCGCCACCGACTCGCAACTCGCGGTCGCTACTGCAGTACGAACGCGCTCAAGTTGAGGAGTCTCGGATCTCTGTAGGGTTGCGGTCGACGCGGCCAACCAGGAAATGGTGCGCAAACGTGGTGATCATCATCTCTGAGGTTAGAGGCGTGGGCGGTAACACCAACTTGGGGTATACCGTCAGGAGGGTGGCCCCCAAGTTGGGGGACACCGGGGTGGACGACTCAACGGCCAAGCTAATCGGGATGTTCCCGTGCGGCTGGAAGGGGACAGGAGGAAGCGGAGGGGCCCGCCGAGGTGGCGGGACCCGGGTGTAACTGCGACCCCGACTTGGGGCCCCCGCAGTAGGTTGAGACATGTGGTCATCATAGGACGGCACGGCCAGAACTATGGGCTTGTCCGGGGGTGGCGCAGTGTGGCGATCCACCCCCGGGGCATACGGGTAGTCCCCGATGCCCAACCCCTCTCGTAGGACCACACGGCCGTCGTGAAGTTCACGAGCGACCCACACGAACTGGCGAAGTGCGCCATCGTCCTTGGGCCCACGAGTGGGGCGGCGCAACTTGTGCTCAATGCTCTCCCACTCGATGAACTTGTGGAGGCGGAGCATCTCCTCAAGTAGAGTGAGTTGTCCTGATGAGCACCCTCAGCAACTAGCTGAGGGGTGAGCTGTTCCAAACCCTGGATGAGCCGGAGGGGGAGATGCCAGAGCATCCCCCGCCGCTGAACACAAGACACCCAGGTCGACATGACCTCGAGGAGCCACTGGGTGGCCAACATGGCCCACACCAGGTGATCAGGGCCAGCCGTCAACATGACGGAGCCGAAGTGGTCAAGCAACCGTGGCAGCAACGCCGGGAACCCGTAGGGGACCTCAACTTGAGGCCACCACTCGGGCTTCTTCGGATAGTACTGCTCCTTACTGGCAGCAGACTGCTGAGGAAACTCAAGTTGAGCCGAGGTCACCAAGTAGGGACCTCGCCGGAAGTCCTTCTCCATCCGCACACCAAAGTGATGAGTGTGCGGATCAGCCTCGTGAAGGTACGGTGGGCGAGTTGCCACAGCGTCCCACGTGAAGGTCGGCAAGTCGCCGGGACCCGGGATAGTTCCCCCGCGGTCCACCATGGCCTTGGCACGTTGGACGTCCTCAACCTCCTCATCGTCCAGGAAGGAAAACTGGTCCGTCCTGAAGCCGGCAGGGAACCCGACCCTACGGGGATACTTCTCCCGTAGGCGGTCCCATACCCGACCCATCGCTGCGCCAAGTCGGCCACAGCGAAGAACAGTCAACCCCTCCTCATAAAGAGGCCAAGCGGGTAAAACCACCGCCCAAGGCCTCACGCGGGACAACTTGTCCCGCCTCCGGGGAGACCCCGCCGTTAACCCAAAGCCGGGTGACGCGGGAGTCCCATCCCCCGGAGCGATCGCGGAGCCCCCGCCGGAAGTCCCGGCGGGTGCTGCACCGTAGGAGGTGTCCTCCATACGCTCGTCGAGAGAGTCCGTCTCTACCCCCGGGCCGCCATGGCTCTCCCAATTGGGGAGAGACGCCCTGGCTACAGCGGCACGAGACCCGCCTCGAGTTGAGGGGGACTCGGATCGTGGGTAGACGGGTGGCCTCCCCAGTGTGGGGTGGCCCCGTGGAAGGTGAAGGGGACGTGGTGGTGATGGTGAGGTGTGAACTGAGGAGAGCAAGCTGCCGAGTGGGCAAGCTTGAGGAGAGGGGCGGTCAACGTGACCGCCTCCACATCCGCGTTACGTACTCGATGGGGGACAGCAAGTCGCGCCCCAACGCCGAGACGTGCGTTTACGGGTCACAGGGCGACCGGGTCGGTCGGAACTGAGGAGGGGAGTGTGCAGTATTGACCCCCAGGTAGGGGGCCACACGTGCCATGCAAGGGGCGGCAGGCCACTAGCCTGATCCGTTCCTCCCCTGCATTTGGGTCCATATTCCTTAAGTTTGGATAGTTAGCTTAGTAGTAAATCCAACTTGGATTTGAGGGTTTTCTGCATTTATCGTCTTGAATTTTCGTGTGGCCCGGTGGGCAGGTGCTGGGGTGGGAGATTCTGAGTGGCGAGATTCTGAGGGGACCCTGGGGGGATAAGGGGAGGGACAGCGGGGCTTGGCCCTGCGTCCCCGTCCCGACCAAGAAACTGTTGGACCACACCACCATCCTCTGTTTGTCAGTGGGGGTTTGCCCACAACAGGGACAGAGTGTGTGCGACTTGCACTTCTTCCGGTTCCCCCGACACGGGAGGCAGCCCTTGTACACTGCCCCAACTTGGGTGCCGTGTGTGCACGTGGTTTTTGCCAAACGCTGGCGCCCGACGTACGTGCCGAATCGATCGGGCCACACACCTCCAGGTATCTTCCTCGGTCCTGCGCGATCTACGAGTGCTTGTCTTCGACGACCCCAACTCCCATCGTCTCTCCGTGTCAAACGCGACTTTCCTTCGGTCTGCTTTTCGTCGTTCTTCCCTTTCGGCCCCGCTCACCTTCAATCGCTACTGGCTCAGTTTGCTGCTGCTGCCCCCCACCTCCTTCCATCGATTTCTTTGGACTGTGACTTGCTCTCTGCTCCCCACGACTGCGTGTGCTTTTTGTCTCCCTTCTTGCCAGCGGTGGACGGCAGTGTTGTCGGCGGTCAAGGAGGGCAAGATTGACGCGGGGGCCATCCGGGATCTACCTCACTAAATCGCCGCGAGTAGCAGGAGCGGCAACGGGACAGCGTGCGGGGGCTGGAGCCGATGGAGAGAGAGGTGGGCGGAGGTGAGCTGCAGAGAGGGGGTGTTTCATCAGCGGTACGTGTCGTGTTGGTGAGAGTGCTTGCTGCTGCTTGTTTCCCTGGTTCATGCTCCACGCATGTGCATGAATGCGAGCGGACGTTTTACCAGCCGTGGTGGGGGTGACTTTGACGCTTTGTTCTTTATGGTGCATCGTTCCATCGTCCTCCAGCTAGGTCCCGTGGGGGAGACGGAGAGTTTTGTGTGTCGCCACACTCTCGACCTCTTTCTCGCAGCACATGTAGCACGTGTCGCAACGATTGGTGCCGCCTCCGACAAATAAATAAATCTTCTTGACAGTGCTCACGTTGCATCGAGTCATAAATTACACTCGCAGGAAGGA
>CM020618.1:1424696-1437064 GCA_009829735.1 Pyropia yezoensis | reverse complement strand
CGTCAAAAACGACCCGCTAGGTCGTCAAGAAACATCCAAAAACGAACGTCTAACGGAGAAGGGGCTCGAACCCTTGACTTTCGTTCCTAACTACTACCGAGGATCAACTCCTCCTGACTAGGTCCCACTATTACTCACCAATTGAAACCCCCACGCTCTCACACCCCAAAGGACCCTCCATACCCATCCCAGCCGGGTCCTCCACTTCAAAGCACCGAGCGTACCCATCGGCCACGGCACGGGCGTTGGACCGCCACAGCGCCACCGAGATGGCGCTGCGCAGTCGCGCCCGTGCCGTGGCCAGGCGGGGACCCCCAAAGGTGTCCCGCAGCCACGCCGCAGTGGCGGGCCCAACCCGCCCGTACACCTCCCACACCAGTGGGGTAAAGACGTGCGCGGGCGGGCCAGCGGGGAGGGCGCGGGCGTAGCGCCCCACCTTGACGCCCTCCCGCGTCTCGGCCGCCACGGGCGCCAGCGGGGTGCCAGCCACCCGCGGCGCCAGCACAGACGAAAAGGAGGACGCCACAGAGACGTCCCCCCAGGTCACCTCCCCCCCCCCCACGCGGGTGGCCCGGAAGTCAGGGCGGAGGGAGGCGCGGGAGGTGTCCAAACCCACCTCCACCACCACCTCCCCCCACCCCTCCGCCCGGCGCAGCGCCCCCGCTACAAGGTGCACCACGTGGTGGTGCAACCGCGTGTGGCGGGGGCGCTGCTCGGGGCAGGCCGACAAAAAGTGGCGCCCCGCGGCATCCGCGGCCGCCCCACAGCGGCAGCGGGCGGCCGGCGGCGACGACCGCGGCGCCACGCCGAGCCACAGACGCACAGCCGTGCGCATCGCCACCCCCGGGATGGCCTTCCCATCCAGCCCGGGGGTGGGCAGCGCCGACAGCCAGGCGGCGGCGCCATGCCCCTGGCACGCCGCCATGCCCGCGCGCTGCCAGAGCGAAAGCTCGGCGTAGGTGCGCGCGCGGGCGGCGGCGTGCGCAGGCAGCGACAGGTCCCGCTGGGACGCCCGGACGTCCCCCCCCCCCAGCAGCCCCCGCCACGACAGTGGCACGTGCGGCGCCGGACCGTGTAGGCCGTCGGCCGGTGTCCCAGGGGTGGCACCGGCGCCGCACAGGGGGGCGAGAGGGGAGGGGGGGCGGGCGGGGGGAGCCAGCGGGTCGCCGCCGCTACGGGCGGGCGCGCGCGGCGCGGGCCGCGGACGCACCCACAGCACGCCGCTGGTGGGGGCGGCACAGTGGGCCTGCTGGGCTGCAAGCAGCTCCAACAGGCCCCCACACAGCTTCGAGGACGCCGCCGTCGGCGGCGGCGGGCGGGACGAGAGCAGCGGCGGGGGGGTGGGGGGAGGAGGTGGACTCGCCGGCACGACCCACTCAAACTCCACCGCCTCCCCATCGGGGCCCCACCCCCACCAGCGCTCGTGCGGGGCGACCTCGGCGCGGGGGCGGACGCCCGCCGGACGCGCGGGGGCCCCAGGCGCGGCGGCGCAAGCTCCACGAGCTGGGGTGGAGGGGGTGTGCGCCGGTGGCCGCGCGGGGGGGCGCAGCGGCGCGCGGGCGGCCGGCCGCGGCGGCGGCCGGCGGGGCGGGGGGTCGAACAGGTGGCGTCCCAGAGGAGCCCCCCCCCCCCGCCACCGCCCACTGGTCGTTGTGGCGCTGCGTCGCTTCGTCACCCCCCCCGACACGCCCCCAGGGCGTCGGACAGCGGGGCGGGGCTGCGCAGGGCGGGGGGGAGCTCCCCCGCCGGGCTGGCACGGCGTCACGACGCCGCCGTCCGCCGCTGCCACCGGCAACCGCAGCAGGTCGTCGCGGATGGCGGCGAGGGCGGGGGAGTAGGCGGCGCCGGCGCGCAGGGCGTCCACCCAGGACGCCAGCGCCGCCGCCGGCAGCACACGCGCCCTGCCCCCAATACCCAGCCCCCCCATGGCCAGGGGGAGCGCCGCGCGATCCGCCACCGCCGTCCGCGTCGCGGCGCTGTCCCGCGCGTCGCACAGCGCGGACAGCACCACCCGCTGCGCGTCCCGGTCGACGGCCCCCGCCAGGCGGGCGCCCCACACCAGCGGCAGGGCGCGAAGCCAGTAGTTGGCTCGCGGGCCCGCACACAGGCGCAGCAGCAGCAGCTGCCCCTGCAGCTCAGCCGCAGGAAGTGCCGCGATGGCGGCGAACAGACGGCCGTGGTCGGCGGCGAGGGCATCCACCCCCGCCGCCACGTGGGCGTCGCTGCCGAGGGGGACAGAGAACTGCGTCACCCCCTCGGCCGCCCACGTCGCCGGCCACCCCGCCGGCGCAGGCAGCCCAGCCGGCGACCAGCCAACACACTTGGCTGGCGCAAGCTCGGCGTCGACCGCCAGGCCCAGGCGGTCGGCGTCAGCAAGCGCTGAGGGGAGGGAGGCGGGCGGGCCAACCACGACCACGTCGTCGTGGAAGGCCCGCACCAGCAGGTCGGGGTGGGCGGCAGCGAGCTGGCGCAGCACCAGCCACAGCGCGGCGGCGTGGAGCAGCGGGCCTAGCGGGTCACCCTGCTGGGCGCCCCGCTCGGCCTGCAGCACCAGCCGCCGCGGCGCGGCCAGCACCGCCCGGCCCGCGTCGCGTTCTTCCCCCCACTCCCCACCTGCTGCGCCGTCGGCCGCTCCCACCCCAGCACAGCCGGCCCCCCGCGCGCCAACGTCGCGCTCGCCACCGCCGCCCTCCGCCGTCCCGCCGTCGGCGCCTCCGGGCGCCCAGCCGTAGACAGGCGGCGCCGCCCCCCCCCCCTCCCCCCCATAGACCCACTCGAGGTAGGGGGACAGGACGGGGAGGGCCCGCGACAGCACCGCCCACGCGGCCGCACGCGACACGAGGTTGAACGCGTTCCGGAAGTCGAGCTGGAGGAGGGCGTGATGGGGGTGGAGAGCTAGGTGGGCCTCCAGCTCGTGGAGCATCCGCTCACACGCGCTGGAGACCCCCACCCCCATCTGCAGCGGCGCAAAAAGCGCCGCCGCAGCCCCACGCACCGACCGCGCCAGCGCCGCGGCGACGAGCTTGCGCAGCGTCTCCGGCATGCCAATCGGTCGGAGACCCGGCAGGCCGTCCGCCTGCACGGCGCCCGGCTTGGTCAATAAGACCAGGTCGGCGCCGGCCAGCGCGCGCGTGGCGACGGCCGGCACCCGCGGCAGGGCGGGGCCGCCGGCCAGCAGGAGGAGCACCTCGACGAGGGCGTCCTGGCCATCCGCGGCCAGGGCCCACAGGTGCTCCACCCGCAGGCCGGACGGCCCCGGCGACTTTCCGGGGCCGGCCGAGCGGATGGCCGCCTCCACCGCCGCCCGAGACAGCGCGGCGGGCGCGGGGGACGCCGCGGCGGCCGCCTCCGCCGCCTCCAGGTCGGCGGGGAAAGCGGCCGCCACCGACGCGGCCGTCGCCAGCCCTGGCGCGGCGCGCGCAAACAGGGCGCACGCCTTGCGCCACACCGCCGGCGACTTGGGCGCCGGCGGCTCGGCGAGGAGGGAGCGGGCGGCGGCGCTCAGCCGGCCGCTGCGCAGCTGGCGGAGCGCCCGGCGCTGCGCAGCGGTCAGGCGCGGCGCGCTGCGAGCCCCGCTGTCGGTGGCTGGCGGCACGGCGGGCCGCTCCGCTGGGCGCTGGGCAGGGGCGCCGGGACCACCGCCCCCCCCCGCAGGCGGCCGCCAGATGCCGGCGTCGCGGTCGGCCAGCGCGCCGGCAAAGTCTCCCTCCAGGAGCGCCGCCGCGCGAGCGGCAAGCGACAGGGCCGGGGGGGGGTCGCCGCCGGCGCGCCGGTCGGCCACCCGAACCGGCACGTGCAGGGCCAGCGAGGGGAGGGTGAGCAGCCACAGCCACGCCTGGCGCTGGGTGAGCTCATGCCACACCCAGTCCAGGGCGTCGGCAAAAAGCCGACGCCACGCGCCCGCCAGCGCCGCGGGCACGTGCGCAGCCGTGCGGGCGCCAGACGCCACCAGGACCGGCCACGCCGCGTCGGTGGGCGCGGCGGCGCGCAGAAACGCCGACCGCGCCCGCACCCACGCGGCGTGGTTTACCGCAAAAAGCGTGGCGGCGGCGCCCGTCACCGCGGCCGAAGCAGGAGCCGCAGCCGCCGCTGCCGCCGTCACCGCCAACCCCGCCGTCGCCGCCGGTGTCGCCGCCGCCGTCGCCACCGTCGCCGCGTCCGCCGTCGTCGCCGTCGCGACCGCCGCTGCTCCCGCCGGCGCCGTCGTCGTCGCCGCCCCCGCCGCCACCGCCAATGGCGCCGTCGTCGCCGTCGCCACCGCCGCCGTCGCCGTCCTGGGCGGAGCCGCGCGGGTGCGCTGCCGCCGGGGGTTGAGTCGGCACTGGGACTCGTGGGCGGACAGGGAGGACTTCCCTGACCGCCCACGAGCCACAGAAAAAGGCCGCTCACACCACCGGCAGCCGGCCGCCCCCAGGGCAGACAGCACCCCCGCCGGCACCTCTGCGGCCACATGGGCCTGGCGGAGGTGCAGCCGCCCCGTGGGCGCGCCAACGCCCCCCGCCAGCAGCACCCCACACCCCGGCACCGGGCAGGGCGTGGGGGTGGCCTCGGGCGGCACGCCCCCCCCACCCCCTCCTGCCGCCACGCCCATGCTGGGCGCGACGGCGGCAGGTGCCCCCGACACCGTCGGGGGCACGCCAGGGCCCGATCCACCACCCCGCGTGGGGCGGGGGGTCGGGCCCGCCGCCGCAGCGGCGCGTGGAGGCACAGGCGCCTCGTCGCGCCCAGCGGCGGCCACCCGACGGGCGTCACTCATTGTGACGCCCGTCGCTAGCGTGGGGGGGCGCCGCGGGCCCAGACCGCGGGGGCGCGGCGGGCAGCACAGCAGGCGCGGAAGGCACCGTGGCCGGCAGGTCGGCGGGGGCGGCCGGCATAGCCGCCGTACACGCCGCCGCCAGCGGGGGGGGCACAAGCCCCGCGCCGGTGGCGGTGGTGGTGCATGCGGGGGCCACCGCGGCAGCAGGGGCCGGCCCGACCGGCGACACCGCCGATGGGGCGGTGTCGTCGGCCGGGACGACGTCCATGGCCGCGGCGCCCCCGTCGGGCGCAGGCGCCGTGGGCCACGGGGTGGTGGCGGCTGCCGCCGGGTCAGCGGCGCCGCTGGGGGCGTCGGCCGGCACCGAGGGCGGCACCGGAGCCGTCTCCGCGGCGGCCGGTTGGGCAGCCGCGGGCGGGGTGGGGGTGGGCCGGAAAGCCGGCTGCACGCCCCCCGCCCCGCCAGCCGGCCGGCGCGCCGTGCCCTCCCTGCGGCGGCGGGGGCGCTGGGGCACCCCTGGCCGGGCGCCCGCCTCCGTCCGGCGGCGCTTGCGCGCCGGCGGCCGCGGGTCGGCATCGCCATCCGACCCCCCGCCGCGGGAGCCCGCGGCCGCGGCCGGGCAACCGTCCGCCGGCAGCGGCGTCAGCGCCGCCGCCATCGTGGCGGCGGCCAGCGGCAGCGGGATCGCCGCGGGCGGGGGCGGCAGGGGGGCCGGCGAGGGCACGGCCGCACTGCTCTCCGCCGCAGCAGGCGCGCTGGCGTCGGCGGGCGCAGCCGCACCGGCCGGCGGGGCCGCCACGACACCCTCCATGGCGTCACCCGACGCCATGGGGGTGGGGGTGGTGGGCCGCGCAGAAGGCGCATCGGCGGGGGGGGGGGCCACCCCACTGGGGGCTGCGCCGCTGGGCGGGGGGGCACTGGGGGCCGCACTGTCGTCAACCCCCTCCACCCCCTCCATGGGGGCCGGCGTCGCCCCGCCCTCCCCCGACGCGGGCGCGGCCGCAGGCGCGGTGGCCGCCGCGGCACGGGCCGCCCGGCGGCGCCGAGACCGCGCACGCGTGCGGCCGTTGGCGGTGGCGGCGGCCGCCGAGCCGGCGGCCCCGCCCGTGGTGGGGGGGGGCACGTCCGCCGCGGGCGAGAGCCCAGGGGCGGCAGACGGCCCATCAGAGGGCGGGCTTGGGGCCCCCCCCCCAGCGAAATCGCCCCCCCCTGCAGCGGCGTCGCCGGCATCCGCCGGCGACGCGGGCGGCACAGCCGGCGGCAAGGGCGCCACAGCGGGCGTGGCCCCCGGGCGCACCGCCCCGGCGGGCGTGGCCGCCCCCTCGTCGTGCGCCGCGAGCGCGCCCTCAATGTGGGCGCGCAGCGACGCCCGAAGGAGGGGGGGCATTGCCGGCCGCTGGGCCAGCTGCACCAGCTTGGCGGCCAGGCGACGGCGGCAAAAATCCGCCGCCACGCCCGCCGCGTCGGCCGCCGACAGCCCCTCCCGGCGGCGCGACCCGAGGAGCTTGGCGCTCCACGGGTCGGCGCCGGGCAGCAGGCGCAGCACCGCCGTGGCGGGGCCCGCCCGCACCGCGGCCCGAAAAGCGTCGGCCGCGGTGGCCACGACGGTCACCGCGGCGGTCGACCCAAACCGGTCGACGTCCGCCACGTGGCGGACGTCGACCCCGGTCAGGTCCGCCACCGCCGCGCGCAGGCGGTGGGCGCGGGCGTCACGTGACACCCCCGAGACATAGATGGTCTCGAGGGGCACGGCGAGCGCCCGCCGCGGGCGCCAGCGGGTGAGCTCGGCGGCGGCGGCGGCAGCGCGCGCAGTTGCGTCGGTGGCGGGGGGCAAGGCAATGCCCGCCGCCCCGGCCACCGTCGCACCCGGCGCACCACCCCAAGACCCGCCGCCGGCACCACCCAGTCCGCCACCGCCACCCCCACCGCCCCCGTCTCCACGCACAGCCGCCCCACCAGCACGGCCACGGCCCGCACCACGCCCACCAGCAGCCCCCCCACCACGCGCACCACCGCCCACAGGAGCGCCGTCAGCACCACCCCGCCCACCAGCAACCCCCCCACCACGCGCACCACCCCCCACAGGAGCGCCGCCAGCACCCCCAGGAAGAAAACCTTGACCACCAGCAGCCGCTCCCTCAGGACCGCCAGCACGGGGGGGAGCAGGGGGTGATACTCCCCCCCCCCCCACCCCGCGCCCGCCCTGGCCTTGATCACCTTGAGGATGTACCGGTAGATGCCCGCTGCCGCCACCGAGTCCCGCTGCCGCACCACCTTCTCCAACCGCACCGCCCGCAACAGCCCCAGCAGCACCACCCCCACCACCACCAGCACGCACACCACGGCCAGACCCACCAGCCCCCCCCCGCCAGAAGCCGGACCCCCACCAGCAGCAACCGGGCCGCCACCACCAGCACCCCCGCGGCCGAGGACGGCCGACGCCGCGACGCCCCGCCCAGCAGCCCCAGCAGCCGCAACCGCCGCCCAGCTGCGACCCGCCCCACCCGAGGGCCGCACAGAAGAACCCCCGGCCGCAGCCGGGGCGCCAGCCACCGAGGAAGCCGCCGCGAGGGCCCCACAGGCAGAAAGGAGAGCAGAGGGGGACCGCCCACCAGCGGCATCCGCCCCCCCACCGCCGCGCCCAACCGGCCCCACCGGCGCCACCGCGCACGAAAGGGTAGAGGGGGGCGGGGCCGAGCCAGCCCCGCCGCCCCCGGAGGATAAGCTCCTCTGGGGCGCCCCCAGGGGAGCGCCCAACACCGACGCTTCACCCCCCCCGGAAGCGCCCACCCCCGAAAACGGCGCAGAAGCGCGCGCCAGAACCGAAAGATCAGGTGGCGACACCCGGTTTTCACCAGATGCCGCCACCTGATTGGCCCATAATTGGGCAAAAACCGCCGTCAGTAATTCGGACCGGCGCCGAAAATTCGTTTTCGACGCCGGCCCGACCGCGACGTCGACAACGGCGTCCACGCCGCGCACCACCGACACCAAAACGTCCCGATCCAGCCCCATACCGCCCCGAGCGACCAAACCAAAGCGGTGGGGGGGTGAACCTCACCCCCCCACACCGCTAGGTCGTCAAGAAACCGTCAAAAACGACCCGCTAGGTCGTCAAGAAACATCCAAAAACGAACGTCTAACGGAGAAGGGGCTCGAACCCTTGACTTTCGTTCCTAACTACTACCGAGGATCAACTCCTCCTGACTAGGTCCCACTATTACTCACCAATTGAAACCCCCACGCTCTCACACCCCAAGGGACCCTCCAAACCCATCCCAGCCGGGTCCTCCACCCCAAAGCACCGAGCGTACCCATCGGCCACGGCACGGGCGTTGGACCGCCACAGCGCCACCGAGATGGCGCTGCGCAGCCGCGCCCGCGCCGTGGCCAGGCGGGGACCCCCAAAGGTTTCCCGCAGCCACGCCGCAGTGGCGGGCCCAACCCGCCCGTACACCTCCCACACCAGTGGGGTAAAGACGTGGGCGGGCGGGCCAGCGGGGAGGGCGCGGGCGTAGCGCCCCACCTTGACGCCCTCCCGCGTCTCTGCCGCCACGGGCGCCAGCGGGGTGCCAGCCACCCGCGGCGCCAGCACAGACGAAAAGGAGGACGCCACAGAGACGTCCCCCCAGGTCACCTCCCCCCCCCCCACGCGGGTGGCCCGGAAGTCAGGGCGGAGGGAGGCGCGGGAGGTGTCCAAACCCACCTCCATCACCACCTCCCCCCACCCCTCCGCCCGGCGCAGCGCCCCCGCTACAAGGTGCACCACATGGTGGTGCAACCGCGTGTGGCGGGGGCGCTGCTCGGGGCAGGCCGACAAAAAGTGGCGCCCCGCGGCATCCGCGGCCGCCCCACAGCGGCAGCGGGCGGCCGGCGGCGACGACCGCGGCGCCACGCCGAGCCACAGCCGCACAGCCGTGCGCATCGCCACCCCCGGGATGGCCGTCCCATCCAGCCCGGGGGTGGGCAGCGCCGACAGCCAGGCGGCGGCGCCATGCCCCTGGCACGCCGCCATGCCCGCGCGCTGCCAGAGCGAAAGCTCTGCGTAGATGCGCGCTCGGGCGGCGGCGTGCGCGGGCAGCGACAGGTCCCGCTGGGACGCCCGCACGTCCCCCCCCCCCAGCAGCCCCCGCCACGACAGTGGCACGTGCGGCGCCGGGCCGTGTAGGCCGTCGGCCGGTGTCCCAGGGGTGGCACCGGCGCCGCACAGGGGGGCGAGAGGGGAGGGGGGGCGGGCGGGGGGAGCCAGCGGGTCGCCGCCGCTAGGGGCGGGCGCGCGCGGCGCGGGCCGCGGCCGCACCCATAGCACGCCGCTGGTGGGGGCGGCACAGTGGGCCTGCTGGGCTGCAAGCAGCTCCAGCAGGCCCCCACACAGCTTCGCGGACGCGGCCGTCGGCGGCGGCGGGCGGGACGAAAGTAGCGGCGGGGGGGTGGGGGGAGGAGGTGGGCTCGCCGGCACGACCCACTCAAACTCCACCTCCTCCCCATCGGGGCCCCACCCCCACCAGCGCTCATGCGGGGCGGCCTCGGCGCTGGGGCGGACGCCCGCAGGATGCTCGGGGGCCGCCGGCGCGGCAGCGTCAGCTACCCCAGCTGGGGTGGAGGCGGTGAGCGCCGGTGGCCGCGCGGGGGGGCGCAGCGGCGCGCGGGCGGCCAGCCGCGGCGGCGGCCGGCGGGGGGGGGGGTCGAACAGGTGCCGTCCCTGAGGAACCCCCCCCCCCCGCCACCGCCCACTCGTCGTTGCGGCGCTGCGCCGCTTCGTCACCCCCCCCGACACGCCCCCAGGGCGTCGGACAGCCAGGCGGGGCGGCGCGGGGCGGGGGGGAGCTCCCCCGCCGGGCGGGCACGGGGGCACGACGCCGCCGTCCGCCGCTGCCACCGGCAACCGCAGCAGGTCGTCGCGGATGGCGGCGAGGGCGGGGGAGTAGGCGGCGCCGGCGCGCAGGGCGTCCACCCAGGACGCCAGCGCCGCCGCCGGCAGCACACGCGCCCTCCCCCCAATACCCAGCCCCCCCATGGCCGGGGGCAGCGCCGCGCGGTCCGCCACCGCCGTCCGCGTGGGGTCGCCGTCGCGCGCGGTCGCACAGCAGGGCGAGCAGCACCTGCTGCGCGTCGCGGTCGACGGCGCCCGCGAGCCGCGCCCCCCACACCAGCGGCAGGGCGCGGAGCCAGTAGTTGGCCCGCGGGCCCGCGCACAGGCGCAGCAGCAGCAGCTGCGCCTGCAGCTCCGCCGGGGGGAGCGCCGCGATGGCGGCGGTCAGCCGCCCGTGCTCGGCGGCAAGGGCATCCACCCCCGCCGCCACGTGGGCGTCACAGCGAGGGGAACAGAGAACTGCGTCAACCCCTCGGCCGCCCACGTCGCCGGCCACCCCGCCGGAGCGGGCAGCCCAGCTGGCGACCAGCCAACACACTTGGCTGGCGCCAGCTCGGCGTCGACCGCCCGGCCCAGGCGGTCGGCGTCGGCGAGCGCGGCAGGGAGGGAGGCGGGCGGGCCAACCACGACCACGTCGTCGTGGAAGGCCCGCACCAACAGGTCGGGGTGGGCGGCAGCAAGCCGGCGCAGCACCAGCCACAGCGCGGCTGCGTGAAGCAGCGGGCCTAGCGGGTCACCCTGCTGGGCGCCCCGCTCGGCCTGCAGCACCAGCCTCCGTGGCGCGGCCAGCACCGCCCGGCCCGCGTCGCGTTCCTCCCCCCCTCCCCACCCGCCGCGCCGTCAGCCGCTCCCCCCACCGCATAGCCGGCCCCCCCCGCGCCCCCGTCGCGCTCGCCGCAACCGCCCTCCGCCGTCCCGCCGTCGGCGCCTCCGGGCGCCCAGCCGTAGACAGGCGGCGCCGCCCCCCCCCCCTCCCCCCCATAGACCCACTCGAGGTAGGGGGACAGGACGGGGAGGGCCCGCGACAGCACCGCCCACGCGGCCGCACGCGACACGAGGTTGAACGCGTTCCGGAAGTCGAGCTGGAGGAGGGCGTGATGGGGGTGGAGAGCTAGGTGGGCCTCCAGCTCGTGGAGCATCCGCTCACACCGCGCTGGAGACCCCCACCCCCATCTGCAGCGGCGCAAAAAGCGCCGCCGCAGCCCCCGCACCGACCGCGCCAGCGCCGCGGCGACGAGCTTGCGCAGCGTCTCCGGCATGCCAATCGGTCGGAGACCCGGCAGGCCGTCCGCCTGCACGGCGCCCGGCTTGGTCAAAGACCAGGTCGGCGCCGGCCAGCGCGCGCGTGGCGACGGCCGGCACCCGCGGCAGGGCGGGGCCGCCGGCCAGCAGGAGGAGCACCTCGACGAGGGCGTCCTGGGCCATCCGCGGCCAGGGCCCACAGGTGCTCCACCCGCAGGCCGGACGGCCCCGGCGACTTGCCGGGGCCGGCCGAGCGGATGGCCGCCTCCACCGCCGCCCGAGACAGCGCGGCGGGCGCGGGGGACGCCGCGGCGGCCGCCTCCGCCGCCTCCAGGTCGGCGGGGAAAGCGGCCGCCACAGAAGCGGGCGTCGCCAGCCCTGGCGCGGCGCGCGCAAACAGGGCGCACGCCTTGCGCCACACCGCCGGCGACTTGGGCGCCGGCGGCTCGGCGAGGAGGGAGCGGGCGGCGGCGCTCAGCCGGCCGCTGCGCAGCTGGCGGAGCGCCCGGCGCTGCGCAGCGGTCAGGCGCGGCGCGCTGCGAGCCCCGCTGTCGGTGGCTGGCGGCACGGCGGGCCGCTCCGCTGGGCGCTGGGCAGGGGCGCCGGGACCACCGCCCCCCCCCGCAGGCGGCCGCCAGATGCCGGCGTCGCGGTCGGCCAGCGCGCCGGCAAAGTCTCCCTCCAGGAGCGCCGCCGCGCGAGCGGCAAGCGACAGGGCCGGGGGGGGGTCGCCGCCGGCGCGCCGGTCGGCCACCCGAACCGGCACGTGCAGGGCCAGCGAGGGGAGGGTGAGCAGCCACAGCCACGCCTGGCGCTGGTGGGCTCATGCCACACCCAGTCCAGGGCGTCGGCAAAAAGCCGACGCCACGCGCCCGCCAGCGCCGCGGGCACGTGCGCAGCCGTGCGGGCGCCAGACGCCACCAGGACCGGCCACGCCGCGTCGGTGGGCGCGGCGGCGCGCAGAAACGCCGACCGCGCCCGCACCCACGCGGCGTGGTTTACCGCAAAAAGCGTGGCGGCGGCGCCCGTCACCCCGGCCGAAGCAGGAGCGCCGCAGCCGCCGCTGCCGCCGTCGCCGCCAACCCCGCCGTCGCCGCCGGTGTCGCCGCCGCCGTCGCCACCGTCGTCGCGTCCGCCGTCGTCGCCGTCGCGACCGCCGCTGCTCCCGCCGGCGCCGTCGTCGTCGCCGCCCCCCGCCGCCACCGCCAATGGCGCCGTCGTCGCCGTCGCCACCGCCGCCGTCGCCGTCCTGGGCGGAGCCGCGCGGGTGCGCTGCCGCCGGGGGTTGAGTCGGCACTGGGACTCGTGGGCGGACAGGGAGGACTTCCCTGACCGCCCACGAGCCACAGAAAAAGGCCGCTCACACCACCGGCAGCCGGCCCCCCAGGGCAGACAGCACCCCCGCCGGCACCTCTGCGGCCACATGGGCCTGGCGGAGGTGCAGCCGCCCCGTGGGCGCGCCAACGCCCCCCGCCAGCAGCACCCCACACCCCGGCA
>CM020618.1:1407456-1424196 GCA_009829735.1 Pyropia yezoensis | reverse complement strand
GGGGGGGGATGATGGCGCTGTGACCCTATATAAGCAGCGCCACCGCGGCTTCTTCCCCGTTTGGCCGACCCGGCTCGTCATCCGTGCTCCATCTCCCCCTCCTTCGTACTTCTCACCACCGTTGTTGGCTAGCGCCCGCGCTTTCGTGGCCAAGCACCTGCCTATCCCCTTTCCCCCCTCACTCTTCCCATTCGCCGACTCCCCCATCTCTACTCCGGCCCCTGTCCCGCGTTCGTTCCCACCCCACACCCTCGTCCGTGACCATGGCATCGATGTCCGCCACGACGCCCGTGACCACCGTGCTCCGCACCAACCCCCCACGCGGGGCCACCTCCACCGACCGTCTTCCACCCCTGCCACCCACCGCCGGCGCCGCGGCGACGGCGCGCGCCTCCCGCGGCGGCCGTTCTGCCGCCGCGGCCCCCCCGCCCGTGGCCGCTGACCGTAGCCGTACCCGGGCCGTCACGAGGCGCCGCGCGCCGTGCCGCCGCACGATCGGCAACGGCACCCCCCCCCGGGGGGCCGAGTCGGGCCGCCTCTCGCTCGACCGCACCCACCACCGCTTCCGCGTCGACCCGGCGGCGACGGCGCCCGAGACACGGGCGAGAGGCAAGGGGCGTCCCGCTGTGGTGGCCAGGCCGCGGTTGTCAAGCGCGGCCCAGGCGGAGGCCCGGGCGTCGCTTGTGGCGGCGCGTGAGGCTAGCGACACTGCCGCTGCCGCCGCCGGAGCTGCCGTCGATGCGGACGCGCGCCACTTGGGTGGCGGCCCCGCACGAGTGGGTACGGTGGGCGCGCCATTGTATGGCAAGCGGCCAACGTCTGCCAAGCGGCCATCGCATGCCAAGCGGCCAAGGGCGGGCATGCTGGCCGACCACACCGACGCCCGCCGCCGAGCGGTGACGGATCGGGCGTTGACGGCGCGCCTGCAGACCAGGAGAGCAGAGCCGCGCGGCAACGGCGCGACGGCGGAGGCCACGGGGGCTGCTCATGCGCGCCGCCGAGCGGCGACGGCTCGGGCGTTTACGGCGCGCCTGCAGACCACGAGCGCAGTGCCGCGCGGTAATGACGCGACGGCCGAGTACACGGCGGCAGCAAAGGCCATATGCGCGGCTGCCGCGGCCGCCGGCCGCGCCCGGCAGGCGGCTGTATCAAGGACAGCGAGGGCAGGCGACGCCGCCGGTGCGGGTGGCAGCCAACACCGCCGGCATGCCGGGCCTGCCCGCCGTGGGCTGTGGCGGGGCGGGCTTGGTGGGGTGGCCACCGCCGCGGCTGGACTGGTGATGGGTGCGGCGCTGGCGGCGCTGGCACGGGTGGGACGGGCGGACGATTGAGGATCGCTGGGGGTTGGCCGGGCGCCCAAAAGGGAAGGGCAGGGTGGGGGATGGATAGGAGGAAGGGCCGCATGTTTGCAAGCGTCTGTTGCACAGAAGACCCGCACGTACGGGCGTAGGGTTGGGGATGTTGTTGTATGTTTAGCTGTTTGCTCTGCTATTGTTGTTGTTGGTCTTTGTCTTTTTTTGTCTTGCCCTCGTGTTTGTGCATTCATTCATTGGTTGAAGACAGTAGTTCGCTATGTATTTCTTACTGCATCGACATCGCCATCGCTGTGACTGGCTCTGCTCTTTCGTTGCCCCTCCTCCCTCGGCAGACGGATTCTGGGCGCTTCCTGCCGGCACACGTCGAGACGCTACTGCTCTCACCCCGTCGTTCCCCCCTCTAGGAAACAGGTCTGTTTCCATCCCCATCATCATCCAGAGGCTTTCCTTGAACACGGGTGCACCCCTCCCCGCCTCCCCTCTGTCCTCCCCCCCCCCAGCCGCCACCGCCGCCCCGTCAGGCAGTGCCCGTCAGTCACGAACGCGCCGCGCGTCTCGCACAGCGGCGTGGCGACTGTCCGCCGCACACAGACGGCAATCTGCGTGGCATTGCCCGGGCGCGGCGGAAACCCATTAAAAAAAAAGGCATGGAACGCACAGAGGTGCTATTCAACGCTTACAAGTCGCCAGTCAAAGAGGTGGGAGCACAAGACGGCCAAGAGAGGAACCGACTCTGACGTGACGGGGGCGCAGGTGTGCTTGCCATGAAGCGAGTCCTCACGCTGGACCCCACCAGAGAAGACCGCTGATCGTTACATCATGGCTGCCGTGCACGATTCGCTGACGGATTGACGTCCGCAGCATTGCCTGGGCGGCGGGGAGCGCGCGCGAGGGCGACGGGCTGCCCACAAACAGAGAGTCTCGTTAGGACATTGGGGGGTCATTGGAAAAGAAGATACAAAAATGCGCTACAAGTTACCACACAGACAGGTCAGATCGGCGTGAACGGGGCGGGCGCCACAGGCGGGCACTCCTCAGTAGTCAAACCGCGCAGCAGGTGACGCGTCCATCACCGCGTCAATCACCGCGTCGCCGCCCACACCGCCGGCGCCGCCGTTGCCGCCGTCGGGGCCGGCGCCACCGTTGCCGCCATTGCCGCCATTGCCGCCGACACGGACGTTGGCGGCGACAAAGTGGCGGTGGGCACCGCAGTGGGCACCGCAGTGGGAGCAACCGTGGGGGCGGCCGTGGGCGCTGCCGTGGGCGCCGCAGTCGGCACCACCACGACACCACCCTTCTTGTTGACCACCGCCGTCACCACCTTGCCGAGCAGGTTCACCCACGTCTTGGTCGGCACCCCCAGCACCCCCTTCTTCTGCACCACCGCCGCCTTGGGCGCCACCACCTTGGGCGTCCGCGTCGTCCGGGGCGCCCGCGTCGCCTTGGCCGTCGCGCACGGCACCACACACTTGGCCGCCGTCACCACCTCCTTGCTGCACGTCTTGGCCGTCTTCTTCAGCGTCTGGCAGATGGCCAGCGGCTTGCCCGCCGCATCAAAGAACTCGGCCGTCTTGGGGCACGCCACCACCACCGCCGTCGTCGTCGAGCAGTCCACGTCCACCGTCTCCACCTTGTTGCACACCACGCTCCGCGTGCACGGCGTCGGCACCGGCGTCGCACACGCCTTGACGCACGTCCGCGCCACCGGCACCGTCTTGGTGCACGGCCGTGACACCGTCACGTCGGCGTAGCAGGTGGTCGACCCGTACTTTTGGACGGCCCACTTGTGGCCGCCGCCGCCGTGGCACGCCACCGCCTGCCGGACGACCGTCGGGCACTGGGCGGCGATGGTGCGGGCGGTGGAGCAGTCGAACTTGACGAGGCAGGGGGTAGGCTTGGGCGTCGGCGCCCGCGTCGGCGCCGCGTCGGCGCCACCACCACCGGCTTGTGGACGACCACAAACGTCCGGTCCGATGCCGCCACCGACGCGGCCGCCACAGACGAAGCGACGGCGGCGGTGGCGGTCACGGCGGCAACGGCCACGACGAGCGAGCGGCGAGCACCCATGGCGACGAGCGAGAGATGAGATGAGCGCTGGGGAGGATTGGTCGCGGCAAGAGTGGCGGAAAGGTTGCAGATGGTAAGGAAGGGAGATGCACGAGGGAGGGAAGGGTAGCTGGTGCGCAAGACAGCGGAGCGTGCGACTTGTGACGAAGCAAGACGGCTCCCTCCTTTCGGTCCACGGGGTCATCTTAACGACCGCCTGCCACCCATGGCACGCACGCTGGGGAAGGCAGTCACAGCGACGCCAGTCCCGACGCTGCCACCCGTCAACAGCTCCCGCACAGCCGCACCCACGGCTCTCCCACAGCCTCGTCCATCGCCCCTCACAGCTGCGCCCGCCGCCCGATGCCCGTCACCGCCACCCACCGCCAACTGCTGCTGCCGCTACCGCCGCGGCGGCCGCGCGTGGCACATCCCACGGCTGTCATCCATGTGTCCACCGCCGCAAGGGTGCTTGTCATGCCGTGGCGCACCCGACAGACAGTGAATGAGGGGGGGGGGGGCAGCGGCGGCCGTGAGTCGACGGCCGCGTCCTGTGGATGCAAGGCGACAGCGCGCAGTAACAGAGGCCGCCTGCCCAGACCGACGAGAACTTGGCAGCTGCCAGGTGGTGGCACGGGAATGTGGAGGATCGAACAGACCTCTGGCCGGGTCGCCGCGGCGTGCCTTGAACGGCACAGCCGGCCGCGTCCCGGTTGAGCGTGCTGCCATCAACAAGCCGAGCAGGTGGGTGACGTGCGGATGCACGGACATTCTCGTCGGCATCCGCTTGCCAAGCGATTGATGGTGATCCCTTTGACTTTGGAGAAAACTGAGCAGGTTTCCTCCTTTCCCAGAGTGAAGACGCAAACGGTTAGGTTCCCACTTTCTTATCGTAGACGCAAAGAGGTCTCATTTCATTGCTGGCCCAATGGGCGACAAGAACTCTCTTGGCCGAGAAAGTACATAGACATAGTACGGCAGACGCGAGACGCAGATTTTGTGCAGCGAGGAGGGGGGACCGCTGTCGTGTCTGGCGTTTTGGCCCCCCCCCCCGCGGCCACACGATTGTGGCACTCCCCCACCGCAACGAGGGGCATGAGGGGGGATACGGAGAAGGGCGCGGAGAAGCTCTGGCGCCCCTATTTCGCTCCTCCGACGCTTCCCCCACCCCCCACCCCCCCCGGCTGGCAGCAGCGGTGGAGGCCGTTCAGACGTCACCCACCCCCTCTGCCCTATCTCCGCTCTGTGCACACGTACGTGCCGCCGCTAGGAGCTGAAAGGGCGCACGCCACGTTACTTCCGGGTGCCATGGGAACGCCCGCGGGGAGGGGGTGAGGCAAGGCCGATGGAGGGCGAGGAGGAGCGGAGGGGGGTGGGGGGATCCGTGCCACGGTGGCCTCCCCCGTGCCAGCCGTGTTTCCTGAAGGGCCACTGCGAAGGAAGTGGGAAAAGGTATGGTCGACGATGGCTTTGGGGCAGGGGAGGGTCGCGCCGCTGTCGTGCCACCGGGAGCCGTGTCACCCCTCCAATCCCCTCTTTCTGTACGCCTGTGGTGGGGGATCGCTGCTGCGGACACGCCTCTGTGCGGGACTTTCCGTGGCGCCATGTGTGCCGCGAGCGGCAGTGGTGGCAGCGGGACGTCGTCCTGTTGAGGGCATTCCTTGGGTACATAGGCAGGGGGTGAGCGGCGGGTGGGATGGAGAACGTGTGGCCATCCAGCAGCTTCATCCCGCACCGCATCCACTCCCAGCTTCTCCACTCCCCATCTCATCGCCACCTTGTACCCCAGCACCCCCATCCCCCCTCTCCGCCTCATCGCTATCGTCACCTTCATCACCAGCCAACACCAGCACGCCTCTATCCAGGCCCACGGTGCGGTTCTATTCTTGAGTTGGACACCACCCGCGCTTATCCCAACGGCCCGCCCCCTCCCCCACCCCGCTGCACCACAATGACGCGGTATCACCCCGCCCTGGCAGCGGCGACGGCCGTCCTTGCCACGGCTGCTGCGGCTTCGGGTCTTCTTCTTGCATCGCTCTCCCCCGCAGCCGCTGCACCTGCGCCCGCCGTCCTAGCAATCAATGCCGGCAACGGCGGCGGTAGCGGCCCGTTCGCCGCCGACAACCCGGCGGCCTACGTCTCTGGGGCAGCCACCACCTCCTACACCATCGTCAGCGGCCCCATCACCGGCACCACCCGCCCGCTCTTTTCACCACCCAGCGCTACGCCTCGAGCGGTGGGGCGTTCACGTACACCCTCCCCCTTCCCGCGGGTGCCTACACGGTGACTCTCCACTGGGCAGAGGTGTGGTCAGGCGCCTATGCCCCCGGCCGCCGTATGCTTGACGTGGCGGTGGGGGGGGTGACGGTCGAGACGGGGCTCGACATTTTTGTGGCTTCAGGCGGGGCGCGGACCGCCCTGGTACGCTCCCTACCCTGCCGCGGTGGAAGGAGGGGGGGGCTGGCTGTGACCTTCACCAGCAAGGTGCAGAACGCGTTTGTCAGCGCCATTGAGGTCCACCGCGGAGCACAACGGGCGGCGACGATGGCGCGGGAAGCGACAATGGGGCAGGCGGCGACGATGGGACGGGCAGCGACGATGAGGCGGGTAGTGACGACGAGGAGGACACCGATGATGAAGGGGGCCCTGCCACCGAGGTGGAAGAGAAGGAGCCCACGGCACCTGCGCCGGCAACGCTGCGGCTCAACGTGGGCGGCCCCGCCGTGGCGGGCTATACCCCCGACACCCCGTATGTGACCAACGGCCCTGCAACGAAGGTGTGGACGAGCGCGAAGGAGGTGTCCACCGCTGCGCCAGACGCGGCGCCGGCTGCCATCTACGCCACTCAACGGTGGGGTAAGGAGCTGGCCTACACGTTTCCCCTTCCGGCGGGCACCTACACCCTGCGGCTCCACTTTGCTGAGCTGTACAGCGGAGCAGCGTTCATTGGCGGGCGGGTGTTTTCAATCACTGCCACCGGGGGAGGGGCGACCGTGACGCTGGACAAGGTCGACGTGTTTGAGTCGGCATACTGGGCGACAGCGTCCAGCCGCACACTGTCGGTGGCGGTGGTCGGGTCGGGCGGCCTTCACCTGATGCTCAAGTCGAGTGTGGAGAACGCGATGCTGCAGGGGATTGAGGTGATGGCCGCTGCGGGAGCACCCGCGACGCCGCCCGTGGTCACCCCAGTCCCCCCGACGCCCATGACACCAACGGGGACCGCGGCGGGCGCCCCCCCCCCACGCCTGATGACCACTTTGCGCACGCGGTCATTGACCCTCACCCCTCGGCTGTAGTGGACATTGACGGCAACGGGCGACAGAGCGTCACGCTTTCTGCCTACGACTCGCACACCCACCGCTTCCACGACGACGGCTCTTCCGGGGAGCTCTTGTCGTTCATTTGGACGGCGATGGCGACGGGTGAGGAGCTCGGGTCGGGCATCTCGGTGGTAGTGGAGTTTCCCCTTGGCACCACCGCTGTCAAGCTGACGGTGGTGGACGATGGGGGTAACGCGAGCGACGCTGAGTCAGTGGTGACGGTGGTGGGCTCCCTGGCGCCAGGCGCCTACTGCTACTACTACGCAGGCAACGCTGGTGGGGAGGAGAAACCCATCTTTGCGGCGGTGAGCGAGGACTTGAACTTCCCGACGGCGGCCTCCTTCCCAGAGGGCCCCCAAGGGCGGTCTGGCTTCAAGCAGCGCTGCCTCTTCTTGTACAAGGCACCCGTCGATGGGGCGTATGCGTTTGATGCGGCCTTTGCCAGCGGTGAGATGGAGCTGACCGTGGACGGGGCATCGGTGCTGGCAGCGTCGGCGGGCGGATCGTCGACGGCCTCTGGGCAGGTGTGGCTGGCTGCGGGGATGCACGAGGCGGTCACCACCTACCGCCACAACAGCGGCGGTGCCGCGGCGACGGTATCCGTGACTGCCGCCGGGAGCGGCCCCATGCCAAAGGGGTCCATGGAGTGGGACCGCGCGACGGTGGTTCCCGTTGTTACTGGTATTGAACCCGCGTCGGGTGGGCTGAGCCAGGGCACCCGCGTGACTGTGACGGGGGTGGGTTTTTACACGGCCGATACGCAGGTGACATTTGGGGGAGTCTCTGCAACGGCGGTGGTGCGGGACGGGTCGACCCGGCTGACGGTGGAAGCGCCGGCGGCGGCCGCCGCGGGTGACGTGGACGTGGTGGTGACGACGGGAGGGGGCGTGGCCGGAGAGGGCGGCGTCAGCGGCGGCTTGACATACACCTACGAGGCGGCGGCTGCGGACCCTATCAAGTTTACTGAGACGTCGCTCAAGTCGGCCAACGGTGGGGACTACTACATTGCTGGGCCAACATCCATTGCGCTCGGCCCCGACGGCCGCGTGTACGTCGGCCAGTACAAGGAGTACATCCAGGCGCTGACGGTGGACCCCACCACGCACGTGGTAACGGACTCGTGCGTCTCCGAGTCGGTGGGGGAAAAGCGGAGCGTGCTGTCGCTGGCGTTTGACCCCATGGCGGACGGCGACGGCCTGTCCCTCCTGGCGGCCACCAGCCTGCTCTACTATACGCAGAACCACGGCCGCCCGCTGTCCGAGTGGGACAATGGGGAAGTTGTGGTGCTGCGGCCCAGCACCGGCGACAACTGCCTGGTGGTGGATCAGGTGCTGCTGTCGGGGCTGCCCGTATCGAACCACGACCATGCGGTTCAGGCGCTGGAGTGGGACCAAGAGGGTCGGCTGCTGCTGGTCGCCGGCGGCCAGACCAACATGGGCGCCAACGTGCGGGGGATTCGTCTGGGCGGCGTTGACGAAACGCCCCTGTCGGCGGCAGTGCTGCGGGCGGCCGTGCACGCTCCTAACTTTGACGGCCACGTCACCTATGACCAGACGGCCGATGCGCGGATGTCGAGGCAGACGGGAGGCTGGGGTGTGGCCGTCCACGCGTCGGGTATCCGCAACAGCTACGCCATGGTCCTCCACACCAACGGTGAGCTTTACGGAACCGATAACGGGCCCAATGGGGGCTTTGGCGACGTCGCCATTGGCTGCGACGCCTCGGCGGCGGGCTTTACCCAAAAGGACAAGCTCCTCCGCCTGTCGCGGGGCGGCTACTATGGCCACCCCAACCGGAACCGCGCCCGCGACGACGGCCGGCAGTGCACTTACCACCGCAACGCGGAGGCATCGCGGGGCGGCTACACGGGGCCGCTGGCCGACCTCGGCCGCTCGTCCATCAATGGGGTGACAGAGTACATGGCCAACCTGTTTGGGGGGCCCTCAAGCACGACCTGCTGCTGGCTAAGTTTAGCGGCCGCTCCTCGTCGGGCTCCACGCAGCGGGTGCAGTTGGCGGCCGGCGGCGCCCGCGTGGCGTCCATCACTGACCTGTTTGGCTTTTCGGGACTGCTCATGGCCCAGACGCCGGCGGGGGTGGTGCTGGCGCCACAGCCCCAAAAGAACCGGGTGCTGGTGGCGGCGCCCGACTACCCGACGCCGCCGGCTGCAGCGGGGCCGGTGGTGGTGGGGGTGGGACCCCACCGGGGGCGCGCGGCGGGTGGAAACACGGTTACCATCGCGGGGCACCACTTTGGGGAGGGGATCCCCGCCGCCACCATTGGCGGCGCCCCCTGCACGGACGTGCGCGCCGTGGCTGTCGACGGGCGGTCCTTCCAGTGCACCGCGCCGCGGGGGACGCCCGGCTCCCTGGTGCGGGTAGTGGTGACCACCTCCGAGGGGCGGGTGAGCGCCATGACGGCAGGGCGGGGGGACTACTGGTACATGGACAAGTAGGGGCGGGCAAGGAGGGGGGTGGTGATATCGTGGTATCGTAGGACGTTTAACATATAACTATTTGTGGCGAGCTTTACAAGGGCTGCCACGTCACACATCGTGTTCCGCAGGCGAGAAACGAAAGAAAGCATGAGACACAACAATGTCAACAGACACAGGAAGCATACAGAACGTGTCGTTTATTTTACAGTTACCACAATGGTCGACGTGTCATGGATGGGGCGGACCGCGGGCACGGCGGGCGCAGCCTCAGTAGTCAAACCGCGCAGCAGGCGACGCGTCAATCACCGCGTCGCCGCCCACACCGCCGGCGCCGCCGTTGCCGCCGTCGGGGCCGGCGCCACCGTTGCCGCCATTGCCGCCATTGCCCGCCGACACGGACGTTGGCGGCGACAAAGTGGCGGTGGGCACCGCAGTGGGCACCGCAGTGGGAGCAACCGTGGGGGCGGCCGTGGGCGCTGCCGTGGGCGCCGCAGTCGGCACCACCACGACACCACCCTTCTTGTTGACCACCGCCGTCACCACCTTGCCGAGCAGGTTCACCCACGTCTTGGTCGGCACCCCCAGCACCCCCTTCTTCTGCACCACCGCCGCCTTGGGCGCCACCACCTTGGGCGTCCGCGTCGTCCGGGGCGCCCGCGTCGCCTTGGCCGTCGCGCACGGCACCACACACTTGGCCGCCGTCACCACCTCCTTGCTGCACGTCTTGGCCGTCTTCTTCAGCGTCTGGCAGATGGCCAGCGGCTTGCCCGCCGCATCAAAGAACTCGGCCGTCTTGGGGCACGCCACCACCACCGCCGTCGTCGTCGAGCAGTCCACGTCCACCGTCTCCACCTTGTTGCACACCACGCTCCGCGTGCACGGCGTCGGCACCGGCGTCGCACACGCCTTGACGCACGTCCGCGCCACCGGCACCGTCTTGGTGCACGGCCGTGACACCGTCACGTCGGCGTAGCAGGTGGTCGACCCGTACTTTTGGACGGCCCACTTGTGGCCGCCGCCGCCGTGGCACGCCACCGCCTGCCGGACGACCGTCGGGCACTGGGCGGCGATGGTGCGGGCGGTGGAGCAGTCGAACTTGACGAGGCAGGGGGTAGGCTTGGGCGTCGGCGCCCGCGTCGGCGCCCGCGTCGGCGCCACCACCACCGGCTTGTGGACGACCACAAACGTCCGGTCCGATGCCGCCACCGACGCGGCCGCCACAGACGAAGCGACGGCGGCGGTGGCGGTCACGGCGGCAACGGCCACGACGAGCGAGCGGCGAGCACCCATGGCGACGAGCGAGAGATGAGATGAGCGCTGGGGAGGATTGGTCGCGGCAAGAGTGGCGGAAAGGTTGCAGATGGTAAGGAAGGGAGATGCACGAGGGAGGGAAGGGTAGCTGGTGCGCAAGACAGCGGAGCGTGCGACTTGTGACGAAGCAAGACGGCTCCCTCCTTTCGGTCCACGGGGTCATCTTAACGACCGCCTGCCACCCATGGCACGCACGCTGGGGAAGGCAGTCACAGCGACGCCAGTCCCGACGCTGCCACCCGTCAACAGCTCCCGCACAGCCGCACCCACGGCTCTCCCACAGCCTCGTCCATCGCCCCTCACAGCTGCGCCCGCCGCCCGATGCCCGTCACCGCCACCCACCGCCAACTGCTGCTGCCGCTACCGCCGCGGCGGCCGCGCGTGGCACATCCCACGGCTGTCATCCATGTGTCCACCGCCGCAAGGGTGCTTGTCATGCCGTGGCGCACCCGACAGACAGTGAATGAGGGGGGGGGCAGCGGCGGCCGTGAGTCGACGGCCGCGTCCTGTGGATGCAAGGCGACAGCGCGCAGTAACAGAGGCCGCCTGCCCAGACCGACGAGAACTTGGCAGCTGCCAGGTGGTGGCACGGGAATGTGGAGGATCGAACAGACCTCTGGCCGGGTCGCCGCGGCGTGCCTTGAACGGCACAGCCGGCCGCGTCCCGGTTGAGCGTGCTGCCATCAACAAGCCGAGCAGGTGGGTGACGTGCGGATGCACGGACATTCTCGTCGGCATCCGCTTGCCAAGCGATTGATGGTGATCCCTTTGACTTTGGAGAAAACTGAGCAGGTTTCCTCCTTTCCCAGAGTGAAGACGCAAACGGTTAGGTTCCCACTTTCTTATCGTAGACGCAAAGAGGTCTCATTTCATTGCTGGCCCAATGGGCGACAAGAACTCTCTTGGCCGAGAAAGTACATAGACATAGTACGGCAGACGCGAGACGCAGATTTTGTGCAGCGAGGAGGGGGGACCGCTGTCGTGTCTGGCGTTTTGGCCCCCCCCCCGCGGCCACACGATTGTGGCACTCCCCCACCGCAACGAGGGGCATGAGGGGGGATACGGAGAAGGGCGCGGAGAAGCTCTGGCGCCCCTATTTCGCTCCTCCGACGCTTCCCCCACCCCCCCACCCCCCCCGGCTGGCAGCAGCGGTGGAGGCCGTTCAGACGTCACCCACCCCCTCTGCCCTATCTCCGCTCTGTGCACACGTACGTGCCGCCGCTAGGAGCTGAAAGGGCGCACGCCACGTTACTTCCGGGTGCCATGGGAACGCCCGCGGGGAGGGGGTGAGGCAAGGCCGATGGAGGGCGAGGAGGAGCGGAGGGGGGGTGGGGGGATCCGTGCCACGGTGGCCTCCCCCGTGCCAGCCGTGTTTCCTGAAGGGCCACTGCGAAGGAAGTGGGAAAAGGTATGGTCGACGATGGCTTTGGGGCAGGGGAGGGTCGCGCCGCTGTCGTGCCACCGGGAGCCGTGTCACCCCTCCAATCCCCTCTTTCTGTACGCCTGTGGTGGGAGGATCGCTGCTGCGGCCACGCCTCTGTGCGGGACTTTCCGTGGCGCCATGTGTGCCGCGAGCGGCAGTGGTGGCAGCGGGACGTCGTCCTGTTGAGGGCATTCCTTGGGTACATAGGCAGGGGGTGGAGCGGCGGGTGGGATGGAGAACGTGTGGCCATCCAGCAGCTTCATCCCGCACCGCATCCACTCCCAGCTTCTCCACTCCCCATCTCATCGCCACCTTGTACCCCAGCACCCCCATCCCCCCTCTCCGCCTCATCGCTATCGTCACCTTCATCACCAGCCAACACCAGCACGCCTCTATCCAGGCCCACGGTGCGGTTCTATTCTTGAGTTGGACACCACCCGCGCTTATCCCAACGGCCCGCCCCCTCCCCCACCCCGCTGCACCACAATGACGCGGTATCACCCCGCCCTGGCAGCGGCGACGGCCGTCCTTGCCACGGCTGCTGCGGCTTCGGGTCTTCTTCTTGCATCGCTCTCCCCCGCAGCCGCTGCACCTGCGCCCGCCGTCCTAGCAATCAATGCCGGCAACGGCGGCGGTAGCGGCCCGTTCGCCGCCGACAACCCGGCGGCCTACGTCTCTGGGGCAGCCACCACCTCCTACACCATCGTCAGCGGCCCCATCACCGGCACCACCCGCCCGGCTCTTTTCACCACCCAGCGCTACGCCTCGAGCGGTGGGGCGTTCACGTACACCCTCCCCCTTCCCGCGGGTGCCTACACGGTGACTCTCCACTGGGCAGAGGTGTGGTCAGGCGCCTATGCCCCCGGCCGCCGTATGCTTGACGTGGCGGTGGGGGGGGTGACGGTCGAGACGGGGCTCGACATTTTTGTGGCTTCAGGCGGGGCGCGGACCGCCCTGGTACGCTCCTACCCTGCCGCGGTGGAAGGAGGGGGGGGGCTGGCTGTGACCTTCACCAGCAAGGTGCAGAACGCGTTTGTCAGCGCCATTGAGGTCCACCGCGGGAGCACAACGGGCGGCGACGATGGCGCGGGAAGCGACAATGGGGCAGGCGGCGACGATGGGACGGGCAGCGACGATGAGGCGGGTAGTGACGACGAGGAGGACACCGATGATGAAGGGGGCCCTGCCACCGAGGTGGAAGAGAAGGAGCCCACGGCACCTGCGCCGGCAACGCTGCGGCTCAACGTGGGCGGCCCCGCCGTGGCGGGCTATACCCCCGACACCCCGTATGTGACCAACGGCCCTGCAACGAAGGTGTGGACGAGCGCGAAGGAGGTGTCCACCGCTGCGCCAGACGCGGCGCCGGCTGCCATCTACGCCACTCAACGGTGGGGTAAGGAGCTGGCCTACACGTTTCCCCTTCCGGCGGGCACCTACACCCTGCGGCTCCACTTTGCTGAGCTGTACAGCGGAGCAGCGTTCATTGGCGGGCGGGTGTTTTCAATCACTGCCACCGGGGGAGGGGCGACCGTGACGCTGGACAAGGTCGACGTGTTTGAGTCGGCATACTGGGCGACAGCGTCCAGCCGCACACTGTCGGTGGCGGTGGTCGGGTCGGGCGGCCTTCACCTGATGCTCAAGTCGAGTGTGGAGAACGCGATGCTGCAGGGGATTGAGGTGATGGCCGCTGCGGGAGCACCCGCGACGCCGCCCGTGGTCACCCCAGTCCCCCCGACGCCCATGACACCAACGGGGACCGCGGCGGGCGCCCCCCCCCCCACGCCTGATGACCACTTTGCGCACGCGGTCATTGACCCTCACCCCTCGGCTGTAGTGGACATTGACGGCAACGGGCGACAGAGCGTCACGCTTTCTGCCTACGACTCGCACACCCACCGCTTCCACGACGACGGCTCTTCCGGGGAGCTCTTGTCGTTCATTTGGACGGCGATGGCGACGGGTGAGGAGCTCGGGTCGGGCATCTCGGTGGTAGTGGAGTTTCCCCTTGGCACCACCGCTGTCAAGCTGACGGTGGTGGACGATGGGGGTAACGCGAGCGACGCTGAGTCAGTGGTGACGGTGGTGGGCTCCCTGGCGCCAGGCGCCTACTGCTACTACTACGCAGGCAACGCTGGTGGGGAGGAGAAACCCATCTTTGCGGCGGTGAGCGAGGACTTGAACTTCCCGACGGCGGCCTCCTTCCCAGAGGGCCCCCAAGGGCGGTCTGGCTTCAAGCAGCGCTGCCTCTTCTTGTACAAGGCACCCGTCGATGGGGCGTATGCGTTTGATGCGGCCTTTGCCAGCGGTGAGATGGAGCTGACCGTGGACGGGGCATCGGTGCTGGCAGCGTCGGCGGGCGGATCGTCGACGGCCTCTGGGCAGGTGTGGCTGGCTGCGGGGATGCACGAGGCGGTCACCACCTACCGCCACAACAGCGGCGGTGCCGCGGCGACGGTATCCGTGACTGCCGCCGGGAGCGGCCCCATGCCAAAGGGGTCCATGGAGTGGGACCGCGCGACGGTGGTTCCCGTTGTTACTGGTATTGAACCCGCGTCGGGTGGGCTGAGCCAGGGCACCCGCGTGACTGTGACGGGGGTGGGTTTTTACACGGCCGATACGCAGGTGACATTTGGGGGAGTCTCTGCAACGGCGGTGGTGCGGGACGGGTCGACCCGGCTGACGGTGGAAGCGCCGGCGGCGGCCGCCGCGGGTGACGTGGACGTGGTGGTGACGACGGGAGGGGGCGTGGCCGGAGAGGGCGGCGTCAGCGGCGGCTTGACATACACCTACGAGGCGGCGGCTGCGGACCCTATCAAGTTTACTGAGACGTCGCTCAAGTCGGCCAACGGTGGGGACTACTACATTGCTGGGCCAACATCCATTGCGCTCGGCCCCGACGGCCGCGTGTACGTCGGCCAGTACAAGGAGTACATCCAGGCGCTGACGGTGGACCCCACCACGCACGTGGTAACGGACTCGTGCGTCTCCGAGTCGGTGGGGGAAAAGCGGAGCGTGCTGTCGCTGGCGTTTGACCCCATGGCGGACGGCGACGGCCTGTCCCTCCTGGCGGCCACCAGCCTGCTCTACTATACGCAGAACCACGGCCGCCCGCTGTCCGAGTGGGACAATGGGGAAGTTGTGGTGCTGCGGCCCAGCACCGGCGACAACTGCCTGGTGGTGGATCAGGTGCTGCTGTCGGGGCTGCCCGTATCGAACCACGACCATGCGGTTCAGGCGCTGGAGTGGGACCAAGAGGGTCGGCTGCTGCTGGTCGCCGGCGGCCAGACCAACATGGGCGCCAACGTGCGGGGGATTCGTCTGGGCGGCGTTGACGAAACGCCCCTGTCGGCGGCAGTGCTGCGGGCGGCCGTGCACGCTCCTAACTTTGACGGCCACGTCACCTATGACCAGACGGCCGATGCGCGGATGTCGAGGCAGACGGGAGGCTGGGGTGTGGCCGTCCACGCGTCGGGTATCCGCAACAGCTACACCATGGTCCTCCACACCAACGGTGAGCTTTACGGAACCGATAACGGGCCCAATGGGGGCTTTGGCGACGTCGCCATTGGCTGCGACGCCTCGGCGGCGGGCTTTACCCAAAAGGACAAGCTCCTCCGCCTGTCGCGGGGCGGCTACTATGGCCACCCCAACCGGAACCGCGCCCGCGACGACGGCCGGCAGTGCACTTACCACCGCAACGCGGAGGCATCGCGGGGCGGCTACACGGGGCCGCTGGCCGACCTCGGCCGCTCGTCCATCAATGGGGTGACAGAGTACATGGCCAACCTGTTTGGGGGGGCCCTCAAGCACGACCTGCTGCTGGCTAAGTTTAGCGGCCGCTCCTCGTCGGGCTCCACGCAGCGGGTGCAGTTGGCGGCCGGCGGCGCCCGCGTGGCGTCCATCACTGACCTGTTTGGCTTTTCGGGACTGCTCATGGCCCAGACGCCGGCGGGGGTGGTGCTGGCGCCACAGCCCCAAAAGAACCGGGTGCTGGTGGCGGCGCCCGACTACCCGACGCCGCCGGCTGCAGCGGGGCCGGTGGTGGTGGGGGTGGGACCCCACCGGGGGCGCGCGGCGGGTGGAAACACGGTTACCATCGCGGGGCACCACTTTGGGGAGGGGATCCCCGCCGCCACCATTGGCGGCGCCCCCTGCACGGACGTGCGCGCCGTGGGCTGTCGACGGGCGGTCCTTCCAGTGCACCGCGCCGCGGGGGACGCCCGGCTCCCTGGTGCGGGTAGTGGTGACCACCTCCGAGGGGCGGGTGAGCGCCATGACGGCAGGGCGGGGGACTACTGGTACATGGACAAGTAGGGGCGGGCAAGGAGGGGGGTGGTGATATCGTGGTATCGTAGGACGTTTAACATATAACTATTTTGGCGAGCTTTACAAGGGCTGCCACGTCACACATCGTGTTCCGCAGGCGAGAAACGAAAAGAAAGCATGAGACACAACAATGTCAACAGACACAGGAAGCATACAGAACGTGTCGTTTATTTTACAGTTACCACAATGGTCGACGTGTCATGGATGGGGCGGACCGCGGGCACGGCGGGCGCAGCCTCAGTAGTCAAACCGCGCAGCAGGCGACGCGTCAATCACCGCGTCGCCGCCCACACCGCCGGCGCCGCCGTTGCCGCCGTCGGGGCCGGCGCCACCGTTGCCGCCATTGCCGCCATTGCCCGCCGACACGGACGTTGGCGGCGACAAAGTGGCGGTGGGCACCGCAGTGGGCACCGCAGTGGGAGCAACCGTGGGGGCGGCCGTGGGCGCTGCCGTGGGCGCCGCAGTCGGCACCACCACGACACCACCCTTCTTGTTGACCACCGCCGTCACCACCTTGCCGAGCAGGTTCACCCACGTCTTGGTCGGCACCCCCAGCACCCC
>CM020618.1:1396396-1406956 GCA_009829735.1 Pyropia yezoensis | reverse complement strand
CCTTCATGGAGAGCGTGCAGAGCGAGGCCGGCGCGGCCTCTCAAGCCCGGCAGACCGCCGCTGACACGGTCTCGCGCATCCAGGCGAACTTGTTTCAAGCCAATTTGCCAGTCCGCGCCGCTGCGGATCTCATGGCGTCTAGTGGGTCACGTGCGGCATCTGTCACCCTGATAACGCGGCTAACTACGCCGCGCTCCTCGCAAATGCGGACCGCGGCGCAGTCGCAGCTGTTCAGCGGGGCCGAGGCGGCGGAAGGACCGATGGAGGGACCGCGGCTGCCGCGTGATCTCCACTAGCGACGAGGACGAGGAAGATTTTAGTTCGGCTGCCACTGGTGGTTCAGTGCCGCGTACTCCCCGCGCTGTACGCGCGCACCGAGACGCTGTGGAGGGCATGTCTGCCGTTCGTGCTGGAAGGGTCTCGAAGGAGACGCGTCGAATGTGGGACGAGGCCGCAGCCCAGAGATCTGCAATGTCGGGGGCTGCTGCTCCAGTCGGCGGTGATGAGCGCGGCGGTGGTGGGGGCGGAGGATGGGTGGGGGACATTCCGTCTGACTTTTCTCGACGCTTGCCATCTTTGCGGATGCCCTCTATCGCCCGGCTTCCTCCCTCAGAGGTTGCTCGACTCGTGCTGGAGGGCGTTTCCTGTGTGCCGCTCGCAGAGGTGGAGGTTGGGTTGCGCCGTGACATTGAGCGGGGCGCTCAGCATGCGATGGTCCGAGGGTTGATGCTTGTGTCGTCGGGGTGCACACCAGCATTCATTGCTGAGCGTCTTTGTTCGCGTATGGACGGGCCGCAGCGAACCTCCATGCTTCCCGTAGTGGCGCAGTGGGTATTCTCCTACGTGAATGAGCTGAAGGAGCGCGACGCTTGATAACTGGACGACGTGCAGTAAGACGCGAGTGAGCAGACCGAAAGGAAGGCAAAAATTCGTGAGCGTTTTTGAAGGTACACAGCTTGAGTCATTTGTCTACGCCCTTTGTTTCTTGCGTTGGGGACGCTCGCAACACCCGTCCACACCACCGCCCCGACCATGGCCGCCGCCACCACCGTCGCCACCGCCACTAATTCCGCCACCGACTGGGGTGGGTTGACCACCAGCGAGGTGGCCACCGCTTTGGGTTGCTGGTTGGCCGGTAGGCCGCCAACGCCTCCATCACGGCCACCTCCGCATGCTGCTGCCTCCGCCGCCATCGCAGCCACGTCAGCCATCGGGGCCACCGCACCCTGACTGCCAGCACCGCCTGAACGACAGCTCCCACCACCACCCCTACGGTACCCACCACCGCCACCACCGCCACCACCGCGACCGCCACTAACTCCGCCACCGCCAGGATTCAGTGGCCCACCGACGAGGTAACGACCGCCTTCGGTGGCTGGCGGGAAGGTGGATTGCCACCGCCGCCACGACTGGGACCGGCGAGTGCCACGATGGGTGCCACCTCCGCCGCGGGCGCCACAGCCGCACAGCGGGAATACCAACGGCGCCCTTGCCGTAGAAATCGTCGACACAGTCGGCACCGCCCCCACCACTGCTACGAACACCACCGCCCACACCCCCGCAACTACAACCCACCACAGCCACGGCGGCCAGCACCGCCACCGCCCGCTACCTCCGCCATCGGCCAGATTCGATGGCCCACTGGCAAGGTGCCGACCGCCTTGGGCAGCTGGTGGGACAGGAGGTCGCCACGGCCGCCATGACCGCGACTGGCGACGGCGTGTCCGCAACTGCCGCAATCGCAGCCACATCAGCGGCGGGCGCCCCAGACGCGAACATTGGCGCCAACCCCACCAAAGCTCCCACCACGACACCAGCTCCGGCCACCAGCACAGTAGCCCACAGGCAGACTTCCATTCGCGTTGGGTGGCTGGCGGGGGGGGGGTCGCCACCACCACCGCTGGGGCGACCGCAGTCGGACGTGCCGCTACCGCCGGCAGCGCCACCACCTCAGCCGCAGGCACCGGGGGGGGGGTGCCCTGCCTGCCTGCCTGCCGCTGCCGCCGCCCGGCGGTGGCGGCGGCGGCGGCGGCGGCGGCAACGGCAGCAGGGTCGGCGCGGGGGCGGCGCGGGGGCGGCGCGGGTGTCTGGTGCCGCCGCCGGCGGGGGCGGGGGTGGCCGTGTCCCACCCGCACCCCCCCCCCCCCCCCCCTCGCCACGGCTGCAGCTGCAGCTGCAGGCACCGCCCGCTGGGGCTGCTGCTGGCGTGCGGGGGAGAGGGTGGAACTGCTGGCGGTGGTGGTGGTGGTGCTGCCGGTGGTCACTGACGGGGTGGGATGGGGAGAGGGTGGCCGTGGCCGTGGCCGTGGCCGTGCATGAAATGGGGGGGGGGGGGGGGGGGGGGGGGGGGGCAGACTCGTGTACGAAGTGGGGGGGAACACTCGTGTAATAGCACGTGGGGGGGGGGGGGGGGGGGGGGGGGGGGGGGTGACCGCCGTGCGCAAGGCGCCGGGTGCAACGGCGCGTCTGGGCGGCACTCTCCCCCGCTCCCTCCCCTCCCCTCCCCTCCCCTCCCTCGCCTCCCCTCCCCTCCCCCTACCCCCGACCATCTCTGCTCCCCAGCCGCGCCACCCGTGGGCACGCCGCTCCCCACTCACGCACCCCCCCCACCCCCCCCCTCTCTCCCCCCCCCGCCGCCCCCCGTTCACCGTCCCACCCCCCCCGAGCGGTCGGCCGCTTCGCCGTCGGGGGGGGTGGGGTGGGGGTGGGGTGGGGGATGGCCGGCCGCGGGGGCGCCCGCTTCTGCCCCGCCTGGGTGGTGGGGGGGCGGTCACAGGGGGCGGGGGTGGGGTGCCCTCTGGGCCCCCCGTCTCTCTCCCCCTGCCCACCACCCTTCCCCCCCCCCCCCCCCCCCCCCCCCCCCGGCCCCAAGCCCCGCCCCCTGTGTGGCGTGTGTGGGGGAGGGAGGCGCGCCGCCAGAGGCGGGCAGGCGTGCCACGCCGGGAGCGGCGCGCGGGGTGGTGGGCCCGCCTCACGCTGTGCCGTCGCCGCCGGCGGCCAGCCTGCTGCTGCTTCGGCTGGGCGCGGGGGGGGGGCTCGGCGGCGGTAGCGGCGGCTGACGGCCGGCGTGGGAGGGCGCGGCGGTGGGGAGCCCCTCCCCCCTGGGTGGGCGCCACGCCCGCCGCCGGCGGTGGCGGCGCGGCGCTTCTTGAGCGCCGCCCCTCGCCGCGGCACCGGCGCCATGACCCGCCCTTCCCCTCACGCTCCCCAGCCGTGCCTCTTTAGCGGTCCGCCCCCCCCCCCCCCCCCCCGCCCACCGCCACCCCTCCTCCCGGTGACGGTGGTGGACGGGGTCTGGTGGGTGTGCTTGCCACCAGTGCCAGGTCGCCGGTCGCCCCTCTTTCTCACCCCCCCCCCCCCCCTTTTACCCCTTGCTCCTTCTTCGCAGCCCTTGCCCCTGCTCCTCCTACCCATCGCGTTTACTTACAACGTTGAGGGCTTGGTGGTGCTTGTCGCCGCCGGTTCCTCTGCCCACCTCCCATAGCGTCCCCACTTTTCCTGCCCGCTCTCTCTCTTTCCCCCCCTTTTCCACGCCCTCCCTCCTTCCCCCCCCCCCCCCCCCTTCCCTCCCCTTTCCCTCCCAAGGTCGGTTGCGGATTCGTACTTTTGGTGGTTGCCTCTGTGCTGTCGGTGTAGCCGTCCCCCCCGTCATGGACTGGGTCGGCCGCATGCGGCCGCCGCCGCCGCGTCGGCGGGAGACGGGGTCGGTGGTCAAGGCGGCCGCCGCCGCGGCGGTGGTGGTGGCCGCGTCGGCCGCCGGCGCGCGGGCGGCGGTGGTGGTGTCCCAGTCCCCGTCGTGGGCGGCCGCGGGCTCCCGCTGGCTGGCCCCGCTCAGCGGCGGCGGCGGCGGCGGCATGAGCGTGGCCGCCCCGCCGGCGGTGGTGGGCCTGCCCGGCGTGGCGGCCCGTGACGACGTCACGGCGGGGGCGCTGGCCGTGTCGGTGCGGCCCAAGTGAGAGTGCGCGGCGCCCGAGAGCGTCGGCGACGCGCTGGCGGGCGGCCCCATCTACGGGCTCAAGGTGACGGGCAAGGTCACCGTCGGCGACGGCGGCGCGTACAGCGACTACTTTAACGCGGACGTCTACTATGGGTACAATGGCGGGTGTGGCCGGTCGCGGCTGGTCATCAAGACCCCCTCCCAGTCGGCCGACTGTGCGCTGTCGCCGGGGCAGTCCACCGGCACCGAGTACATCCTGCAGGCGCGGACGACGGGCGGCTCGTCGCCGCTCCCCGGGTGGCGTCGGGGGTGCCCATTGTGACGGCCATCTCGTGCGGGTACGTCAAGACGGCCGGCAGCCTGGACGTGTACGAGCAGTCGGCGCTCGCAAAGGTGTCGTGCGACGGCTCGGGCGGGGGGTACTCGGTCATTACGCCGACACCCAAGCCCGAGCCCATTGGCGGTGGCGGCCAGTGCGGGTGGTCGGTCACCAACGCGCCCTGCGCGGAAGGCTTTACGTGCACCGACGAGAAGGACGGCCGCTGCCAGCGGACGGTCGGCCCCGCCAGCAAGTGCTTCCCGTCGGCGGGCATTGTGTGTGGCGAGTCGGACGGCGCGGTCTTGACGTGCACCAACGAGCGGTGCGAGCGCCGCGTCGGGCCCAACGCACAGTGCAACCCCGACGGCGGCGTCCTGTGCGCGGCGCCAGACGGGCAGTCGCTGGCGCGCACGGGCGGGGTGTGTGTGGAGCAGGTGCAGCCGGGCGGCTCGTGCGACCCGGCCAAGGGCCTCGTCTGCGCGTGGGCGTACGGCATGCCGGCACCACGACACCCACCGTCGGCACCACCCCAGCCACAGCTATGGACACCACCGCCCCCGCTACGGCCGCAGCCACCAGCGTCCCCAGCGGCACTACTTTCGCCGCCAACAGGATTCAGAAGACCACCGGAAAGAAGCCCACCGCTGCTGCCGCCCCCACCGCTGCCCCCCCCCCCCGCCGCCCCGCCGCCCAGGGACAGGTGGCATTCGGCGGGCGACGACGAAAAGGACCCACCCCCCTCGCTGCCCGTGGTGGCCCCTCCCCCCCGCCAACGCCCCCGTCGTCGGCGCCCTCGTCGGCGCCGCCGTGGTCCCCACCGCCCCCCCCCACCCCCCCGTCGGCGCCCCCCCCCCCGACGGGAGCCACGCTCAGCAGCCGGCGTCTCCTCCCCCGCCCCCCCTGCCCCCCCCCCCCCCCCTACCCCCGCTCGAACGGTCGCGACCAGCTCACAAAAGTGCATCCGCGCCGCCGCCGCCTCCCCCCGCCCGTCCGCGTCGGCAGCGCGTCGAGCACCGCGTGCGCGGCGGCCAGGTGGCCCAGCAGCGCCGACAGCAGGCGCGCCGCGGCGGGCGCGCCGGCGCTCACCGCCCCGCGCCGCGCCTCAGCGGCCAGCCGGGCGACAGCCGACCGGAACACGACGGTGAGGGGGGCGGCCGCCCACAGCGGGGGGGGGGCGGCGCGGGGGGGGCGGGTGGGGGGACAGCCCCGCCGCCTCCCCGCCGCTGGCCGCCGCGTCCGGCCGACGACCACCCGCCGCCGCCGCCGCCGTCGGCAATGGTTGCGGGGAGGGTGGTGGCAGCGGTGGGGGAGGCGCCGGCGCCTGCCGCCGCTGCTGGGGTGGTGCCAGCGGGAAGCCCGCGGCATAGGCGCCGCCGGCACTCCCCCGGTGGCCGCGGCCTGGCAGCGCCAGCGGCGATAGCACGCCGCGCCCACCCCCCCCGTCCCCACCGCCGCCCCCCCCCGGCGGCGGCGGGGGTGCCACTGACGCCACCGCCGCCGCCCCCCCCCCCCCGCCCGCCCCGTCCGCCGACGGCACCCCCCACCCGCGGGAGTCGGCCTCGGCAAGGATGACGTCTAAGGCCAGCGGGTGCGGCGCGACGCACGCCTCCACAATCGTCCCCCGCGCGACGTCCCGCGTCGCGTAGGAGCCCCGTCATGGGCGTGATGGACGGGCCGCCGCCGGCGGCGGCCAGGCCGGGCGGCTCGCGGCCGCCACCGCCGACGCCACCCCCGCCACCGCCACCCCCACCCCCACTCCTCCCGCGCCGCCGGTGCCAGACACAGAGACGGCGGCGGCGCCCGCGTCGGCCCACGCGGCCATGGCGGACCGGATGAGTTGTCGCCCCCGGTGCCAGTCGACGTACGAGGCGCCGCGGCCGCCGCGTCGGCGCCGTCACGGCCCAGCACCGCCCCGTCAACGAGGCGGGGGAGAGCTGCGGTGGCAAACGCCACCACCAGCTTCGTCTTCCACAGCGACGCCACGTCCAGGGGGAGCCGTCCCCGCGTCAACTCCACCGCCGCCGCCGTCGCCGCCGTGGGAGTCCCCCGACCCCCCCCCCCGCCGCCGTCCCCCGCCGTCGACCGTGGCCCCCACTGCCCCCCCCCCCCGACGCCGCCGCCCCCGCCGCTGCCG
Source organism: Pyropia yezoensis (assembly GCA_009829735.1). Lineage (NCBI taxonomy): Eukaryota > Rhodophyta > Bangiophyceae > Bangiales > Bangiaceae > Pyropia > Pyropia yezoensis. The sequence continues at coordinate 1,400,566 of CM020618.1, read as the reverse complement.
GTGCTCCGACACTCGCCGACAGCCCGTGGTCCGGGTGCAGCGGTGGCAGGCTGCCCAGCGGCAGCGCCCCGTCGAGACGGCCGCAGAGCCGCCCGCCACCGCCAAACGCGCGGCCCGCCGAGGCTCATCACAGACTCGGGGGGCGAATGGGAACGTCCCCCCCCACCGCCGCGACACCGCCCGCCCAGCCACCACCGCCACCCCCACCGCCACCGCCACCTCCAACACCACCGCCACCGCCAACGCCACCGCCGCCGCCACGCCGCTGCGCTGCGAAGCCCGTATCGAGCACGTGCCGGCGCCAGGACCGTTCACGCCGCCCGCACCGGGGGAGCACATAATACTCGGCGCCACCATCCGCGACACCCCCGGCGCCCCTACCTCCGGCGGCGGCGCCCGCCCTACCCGATGCCCCCCGCGCGAGGCGGGCGGCGGTACCGCGGCGGCTGCCCCATCGCCGCAGCCCGCCGCCGCCGACGAAGTGAAACCGCGGCATGTGCCGCATGAGCAGCTCGCGGAGCCGACGCTGGCGCCGCTGCCGCCGGGGCCCGGCAGCGGGGGCAGCTCGTGCACCTCCACCATCGACGCAAACGCCGGGTCCGTCTCCACAGGCAGACATCGCAACGTGGCACTTCCCGTGCCCAGGTCAAATTCGCCTTCCCGCGCCTTCGTCGGCGCCGCCGCCAAGGCCCCTCCCGCCCGCGACGGCGGCCCAGACGCCGCCGTCGCCGCGCCGCCGCCTCCATCGTCGCGAAGGTCAAAGAGCGATGACAGGAGGGGGGTGGCGCCGTCGCTGAGGGGCACATCCTGCGGCGACTGCTCCCTGCGGAGCGTCATATATGTGCAGCGGCCGCCCGTGCGCGCGGGTCTGTGCCAGCACCGACGCGAGGCCGAGCAGCCCGCCTCGCGCGGGACCCGTCCACCTGCATAATCCTTACCCCTGCCGGGCCGGGCGCGGCAGCGGCGGCCACAGCGGCCGCTGCTAACGCGGCAGCCGCGGCAGCTCCCCTGCTGACGGCCGCAGTGGGTGGCGATTGCCGGTGCCATGGCAGCCTCGCCCGCCCCGCCCCCCATTGGTTCCCCAAGATAGGGAAAGCAGGAACTCGCCGGGTGGGTGCGCGCGAAGCCCGACAGCTGGTGCAGACCACATGCAAGCTGACACCCGCCTGCGTCAGCACCGCGCACGGCAGTTGGGCGTCGTCTACGAGGGTCACCTCCTTGGCCAGGGTGGTCACCTCAATGGCCACCCACGACCGCAGCAGGGTCTATGCGGGCGGCGTGGTGAGGATCGCCATCGCGGCCAGATACGTGCCGGACCGGGAGCAAAGGCAGGAGAGGTACCGGGAGCGGTGGATGGCCACCGCCAGCCTGCACGGGCATGTGCTGCACACTGAGGGTGCTGAGAAGCGCCGCCGCAGCCGCCGCAGAGGTGGTGCGGGTCAGGCGGCAGTCAGTGGCGGCGACTGCAGCCGCCGCCGCCTCGTGCGGCTCGTGGTGGCGGGGGCGGACGCCCAGAACGGTCCGTGTGATGATAAGGGCGACAACGTGGCCACCGCCGCCAACGCCGAGGCCATCGCGGACGTTGGTGCCACAGGCGGAGCTGACGCGGCCACCGACGACGCCGACGCAGAGATAGGCCCGCAGCGCCCCCCCTGCCGGCTGTTCGACACGACCACCTCAACCAACTACGCGGCCACTGCGGCTGGTGCGGCCGTAGACAGCGGCGACGGCGGCGGCAGGGCGACAACGGCGGGGGCGCCGTCGGCGCCGGCGTCGGCGTCAGAGTCGGACAGGGCAATGGCGGTGGACGCGACGCGCCTCGGATGGCTGCTCCACCTCATTGGCCACGTGGCCGTGTGCCAGCTGCGCGCACCTTCGAGAAGCGACTCGCAGCGCTTTGCTGCCGCCGACGGCCGCCGCGTAACGGCGGCCGCCGCCGCGGCCGTCACTGCCGACGCCGCTGCCACCGCCAGCAGAGACGAAAGAGGCGGCGCGGCAGCGGCGGCGCCGCCTCCCCAGCGGTGCGGCGGCGGCACCACCCCGGCAGTGGCAGCCCTCGCCGCCGCCACCCCTGGCCCTCGACGCCGCAGCTCGGGCGGGGACACTCCCGCGGCGGCTAGGCACGCAACCGGGGCCGGCCGGGCGCGCCCTCGACGGCGGCCGCCGCTTCCCCTACCCCCCCACTTGCTACTCGGACGATAGCCTTGACGCGATCGCCAGTGGCGGCGGCGGCGGGAAAGTGGGGTCAGGGGGGTCTCACGTATTGCCGACACCGAGGCGGACGCGGCGCTCGCGGTGGCGGTTGCCGAGCTGGCCGCCCCCGCCGGCGCCGCGGGCTCGTATGTGCCCCTCCTGCGGCAGCTGCTGGCGGCGAGGGGCCGCGCCGGCTGGGGTGGCCGCGCCGGTGACGGCGGCGGCGGGGCGTGTGGGGGCTTTCGACGGGCCTTGCCGGCGAGCTGCTGCTGGCATTGGCGGTGGCGGCGTTGGAGGGGGGCAGGCCGGGATGCGGGGGGGGGGGGGGAAGGCGGGGCTCCCGCTCACGCTCCCACCGCCGCCGCTACCGCTGCCGCTGCTCCAAGCCGCTGCAGCGTTTGTGCCTTCTGGTGCCGCTGCGCCGGCCGGCTGGTGGCGGTGGGGGCGGGGGGGGGGGGGTACCCCCGCGGCGGCCGCTGCGGCGGCCCGCGCGGCAGTGTTGGTGGCGGCCGTCGCAGAGGCAGGGGACCAGGCCGCCCGCTACCCCCGCCGCGGGTGGTGCTTGTGGTCGGAGTCGGGGGGTGACAGCGGCAGTCGTACCAGCGGCGGCGGCGCCGGTGGCGGTCCTGGTGGCGGCGGCGGCGCCGGCACGGCGGCGCCGGTACTGGCCGAGGCGCCCGCCGACGTGGACGGGCGGGTGCGGCTGGCGAGGGTGCTGTGTCTGGGCCAGCTGGTGCTGGGAGACATGCTCGAGGCCGCGGGGGGTGGGCGCCGCCGCGCCACCGCCGACCGTAACGCGCAGGTGGCCGCGGCCGCGCGGTGCTTTTCTGGCGGCTCGAGGCCCAGGCGCCGGGGGCGGTGCATGTGGCAGTATTGACCCCCAGGTAGGGGGCAACACGTGCCATGCAAGGGGCGGCAGGCCACTAGCCTGGTCCGTTCCTCCCCCTGCATTTGGGTCCATATTCCCTAAGTTCGGGATAGTTAGCTTAGTAGTAAATCCAACTTGGATTTGAGGGTTTTCTGCATTTATCGTCTTGAATTTTCGTGTGGCCCGGTGGGCAGGTGCTGGGGTGGGAGATTCTGAGTGGCGAGATTCTGAGTGGACCCTGGGGGGATAAGGGGAGGGACAGCGGGGCTTGGCCCTGCGTCCCCGTCCCGACCAAGAAACTGTTGGACCACACACCATCTTCTTGTTTGTCCGTGGGGGGATTGCCCCACAACAGGGATAGAGTGTGTGCGACTTGCACTTCTTCCGGTTCCCCCGACACGGGAGGCAGCCCTCGCACACCGCCCCAACTTGGGTACTGTGTGTGCGAGTGGTTTTTGCCACATTTGGTGGAGCAGCAGGGGACAGAGGTAAACTTTACCTCCGGGTGCACCCGGGTGTAGGGGGCCCTCTGTCTCAGAGGAACGGTGGACTTGGACCGTGTCATACGGATCGTTAGCCAACATGGCTAGCTCGGACCCCCCGTCGTCCGGGGAGTACACGGGTGACGCACGTACTTCAGTGCCTTTGAATACTGGTGAGACACAGGTGGGTTTACCTGGGGTCGCAGAGGGACTAGAGGTCCCTCAAGCCAGCAGGACTGGAAGTGCGGGCGGGCAAACAGGCCACCCCGACTCAGTCGGGAGTTCACTCGGGTGACACTTCTGACGTGGGTGGGCCGAAGTCTGGCCACCGCGTGGTATACTCAACGGGAACGTCCCAAGGGGTGAGGACTGTCCCCGCGAGTTCCACTCGGGTTGGAGCCAACTTTGGCATGGAGCCATCGCCAACTAGGCTTTCGGAGGACGGCGGACCTCCGTTGGTCGGCGATGGGCTCGCGCCCATGCCCCCGGTTGAGACCCCTGAGGAACGTGGTTACCCCTCAGGTGGACTCCCGGAGGCGGACCGAGACTCAACTGGAGTCGTCAATCCACTCCTCGCGGAAACTGTCCGTCGGGAGGCGACCAATGTGTTGCGGCAGACTTTGCCGG